>OY728132.1:1711072713-1712322713 GCA_963277665.1 Viscum album
TAAAGCAAAGACAAAATTTATATAAAAAAATCATTTACTAATTAATTTTTATATGGTGTAATATAAGTAATCCTTTTGTATATAAATATTCTTTGGAAAAATAAAGAAAATTTCCTACACCATGGTATTTGTTTTTCAATTTTTAGACATTATGTAGTTAAATTTATTTATGACACAATGATGATGCATTAATTACCTTTTTAATGAAAAAAATCAAATAAATGGTATTATAAATGTTTAAATATATATAATTTCAATTTTTTTATGAAATACAAGAATTTTCTAGGTGAATATGACATTTTGGGGCTGATTAAATGTATCTTGTTCTAAGTAATCATGTTTTTATGAATTTCACAAAAACAAAATACCAAATAGTATCAAAATTGACAAAAATTAAGATTTAAAACAAATACTATATTATTGGTTGATATAATATTCCTAAAAATGTAAGGTTTGGAGAAAGGTCTTAAATAATATTATATATTTCATTAATGAGCCACTTGAGGTTCTCTTGGATGTTTTGATTAAGTTTATTCACCATATAGAGTAAGAATACAAGAAGATAGGGTAAAAGTTAAACTATTTATCTAATAGTTAATTATAAAAGATAAGGTTAAAATGGTAACCTAAACTTATCTAAAACCTATTGGTTGAGATTATTTCGACCCATAATCACATTATTCTCGAAATAAATTCATTTGGAACCATTATAAACCAAATATTATTCTATAATAAATTAATACATTGATCTTTTCCTAAAGTGACACTCACCCCACTTATAAAAGGGAACTTCCCCTTCTCTCAAAATCACACCTCCAAATCCATTTGTCTCGGCCAAACCCCACCCAAATATCCTCCCAACTTCCATCAATTGATCATAGAGGCCTTATTTTGATCATAAATCCAACGTAAGGTTCCCCTTTGATCAAATTAATAAGAAGAACCCGAAGAAGAGGTAAATATTTCATCACCTCTTTCATGTTTTTTTCTTCATCCACATCCTATTTCTTAGTTGCTTCCATTCTGAAACAATAAATCCAGTATATTCTATATACTGTGTTGTTATTATAAATATAGTACAACCATATTCATTATTTTATCCATCCTATGACTGACATGTCACCATACGTGCGTACGTACGACTTACCGTCTCCACGTCGTGGTGTAGTTGTTATTCAATACATTATTATATGGATGGGTATAATAATGATGTATAATTGATATAAATAATAAATATAGCATGTTAAGTTTTCTTTATTTATGATATATAATCTATTTACATTCTATTTTAAATCAAAAGAATGACATTTTCTCTTGTGCGTACGTACGGATTACTGTCTCCACGATGCGATGACAGTCATTTCCATGTTCAACATTCAATGATGATTATAAAAATATATATTATTAATAAATATGTAATATATGAAATAATAATGTTTTTGGATATATATATATATGTATATTTATGTATGTTTGTACTTACATAAATCTTATTTAATTACTTCCATTTAATACGATGTGAAAACAGAAACAGCGTTTATGCGTTTGTATGGCCTCCCATCTCCATAAACGGAGGCTTTCATTTCATATATACATCTGTTATAAATATTTATATTATAAATATATATGATATATAAATCATGGTTTATATTCTAGAATCATTTAAATCATAATCTAAATGATATGATCTAGAATAACATGTAAAAACACATATGATAAGGACAATTATTATTACCCAAAATGTTAATTTAACATGGAAATAATTACTAAATTGGTAGTATAAAGTCATAAATGAATCATGTATGATGTAATAAATATTAATACGGTTCTTTTATAATTTCATAACATACTACTGTCATTATACAGAAGGTTAAATGTACCCTCGACCAAAGGAAAGTGCAAGGTAAGGGTTAATTCCTCAATCTCATTATTATCTGAGATTGTTTATGTGTAAGTATTTACTGGGATATTTTTATAATCCATGTCCATTTTTCATAAAAATGATTTCCAAATGAATATTTTAAGGATTTTTGAAAGGTACTCTTTATCGAGATCATAATATTAAATGTTTTAAAGATTTATCTTTCAAAATATTTTTAATTAATGTCTATGTTTTCAAAATGATTTTAAGGATTTATTTATATGGAAATGATTGTTTTGAAATGGTAATTATTTTCAAAAGTTTAAAAGTGGTATGGTAATATTTGATTCAAAAATCTCTTTTAAATTACATCATTTTTATATGTGTGACTTATAACTGATTTTACAAAAAGGATATTTCTCTCAAAAACTTTTACTGGTCATTTTAAACTATGTCAGCATCCTTTAGTGGATATTATTTTTGATTGAGGTTGATTTATTATAATACAATAATCCATATTGTGTTCACTGAGTTATGATATGTTTGACTGTGGATGTTCTATTTTTATATCATTCATGGTTTATGGTTAATGTATTGACATTTCGTATGCCAGTTTTAATACGAATTTTTATGTTTTGTTTCAACCTTTTCATGTGAGGAATTTATTGGACATAGTAAGTGATGGGTAGAGCCCGCTATAGCTCCTCGATGCATCGATAGGACTCATTAGACAACTAGATGTGGAATTGGCCGAGGCTATTTCCCAATTTGATATATGGTTTTGGCCGATGCTTTAATCATTTTCAAACGTCTTGGCCGAGCCCTTGACAAAATGTTTTAGAATGTCCTGAATTATGCATTACCTCATTATGAAAATAATATTGATGGTTTAGGTGGTCATTCGACTAGTAGAATATCCATGATTTTTCTTTATTATGGCATTATCTACTTAGCTCATATTGATTCCATAAAAGTATTCATGTTTATTATTGGTAAAGGCATGTGGTTTCAATTATTCATCATGCTTAATATTTATGTTATCTTTTACTATATTTCTTACCCTTACTGAGCATTTGAGCTCACCCCTTTCTATGTTTTATTTTTCTCAGGATTCCAAGTAGTGTATTGTGAATGATATACAGGGTTAAGCTAAGGAAATAATGGCGTTCATAATGGATTATTTATGTTGTGTTGTATGTTATAAAGTGTAATGTAACATTCATGTATGTAATCTATTTTCCAAGACTGCTAAACCAATCGGTCCTTCAGGAATTGATTCCTTGTAATCATGCCAAATGTATTGAAATAATGCATCGAATCCGCATAACTGGGGTCGGGGATTACAGTTGGTATCAGAGGATGTTTAACAATAACCATGGAAACTAGATTTAGATAAAATCTGATTAAAGAACATTACCCTAAGATATACTTTGACGATTAGTATAGAAGAACTTCCTAAAATTTTGGTAATGTAGGGATTTTGTGAGTTTTCCATGCAAGTACATCCCTATTTGAATATGAGAAGGTAGATGCGGCTCTAGCACCACTGTACCTATGGCTAAAACCTGAAAACACAGCTTTAATCTAGACTTAAACGGGAATTGGTGCACAACAACGGGCCTTGCTACACTCTTGGTTACGACACTGCCAGGGGATATGCTTATGATAATTCTCATTTTCTTTACAAATCATTAAGAAGGGTTTATTAGTATATAATTCCCCATAGAAAACATTTTTATGATGATGGATTATATCCATAAACTGTTGAGTTTATATTAAGCATTTTAAAATATTGGAATTATATATTTTGATTCATAAACTAATCTAGTTTTTTCCATTGTCTAGAAATGGCATCCAGTAGAAGGAATGTTAACTCCACCAAGAATGATCATAACATTCACTGTATTGAGCCAACATTTAGAAGTGAAATAGTCTCCGATGTATTCTCAACATATGAAGATATAGTATCATGTGTTAATAAGATAATTAAATAATTCTCTGAGTCCAATGTATTTGAAGGGAAGCAAGAGAAGAAATGTATGGAAGAGAGAAATATGGATAAAATGATGGGGGGAAAGAAGGATTTTCCATATGTAATAATTGTGGAAAGAGTCACCTTGGTAAATGATTGAAGGGAATGGGAGTTTGTTATAAGTGTAGATAAAATGGACACCATGTACATGATTGCAAGGTTAAGGAAAAAGTTTCTAATGTACATTGCTTCATCTGTAAGGAGTTGGGACACTACGTGAATCAACGTTCAAATTATCAGAATATACCCCAAATGATGTTATTGGATAATAATAAAGTTATGATACAACCAAAGATGAAGAGGAATGATTAGATTTATTACATTATTATTAATGTGTTGTGTTATTTTTGTATTTTATTAATGATGTACATGTTATACGAATTATAGAGTATATAAGGGTTCTACTGCAGTACAATTTCATTAAGGACTTGAGATTGTGTGGAACAAAGAAAAGTGACTCAATTGAAAGTTAAATTTTTGGAAAATATATGGTCTAGAGAATGATAAAACATAATATGGTTCTGATACCGAGGTAGTGATTTTGGAATAAGATATGGTTGATTTGGATAAATTATATCGGATATTCTTGACTTCCATGAAACTGGTTAAAAGTTTCTTTATTTCATCATTGTTGGAATATTAATAATTTTTGGATATAGGAAATATATCCAGTATTCTATAAATAATAAGGGAGAATGAATGTAATCAATAAGGTTTTATGGTAATTCAGGGTGTTACAATGTTTTAAAAGAATACACGATGAAGGAGTTCACATGTTATTATGTGGAAAAAATGATATTCATTGTGTTTGTCTTCTTTATAAATTTTGGACTGTGAGTTTGGATAGAAGTATTTTGGAAAATTATAAATGTTGGAATGGATTATCTTATAAAATGGATATAATTGTTACGGTTATTTTTGGATTTTCATAAAAAGGACAACCCAGAGGACGATCGATAACCAGTCATGTCCGGTAAGGCCATGAGACTTGAACCTGCAACTGAAGGGAAAAAAGGGTGCATCACCTACCACTGGCCTACATGATGTCCTATATTGTATAATGTAGTTTTTTAAAAGGTCTGATAGGTGAATTATAAATTCATTATTTTTGGAAGCATATATTATTAGGATAAATAAAATAATTTTTTGAAATCTTTTGGAGTGAAAGATGAGCTAGTGGTTGGAATTAGTTAAAGGATGTTACTCTACTTGTCAAGTATATATATATATATACTTATTATTCTATGATTAAGTTAATTCTTAAACATTAGTTAAGGGACTTCGTCACAATCTCCTTTATTGAGGCATCCTTTGATTTCCAAATGACATTCTTTTATATGGTGTATAAAACCCTTTGCTTTTTCATTTCAAGGGAAATCTTTTTCTACGAAGCGTTTTACTAAATGACAAAAAAGGAATGTTTTTTTAAACGTAATAGGTGACAATGATATTTCTGCTGCTGTGAGTTTTATTTGTTCTTTGGCATCTTCAATAAGCCAAAAAAATTTTAAAGAAAAATAAAATAATTACCATATACTCTTTTTACGTATTTTCGTATTGAAAATGGTTTTGATAATGGATTTGTTATGTCAATATATTTAAATGATATATTGTGATTGATGACATCAATCACTCTCTATAAATATTTTCATTTTACCTCCAATTCTGTGTCTCTAATTTCCACCAATGTTCACTTAATCTAGATCATAATTTGGTGGTAACTTTTTCATTTCCCTTTCCCTCTTATTAATAATAAATTTTATTATCCAAATTTCTAATGTGGGATTTCCACAAAGGTATTTCTCTATTTTAAAACATATATTTTTGATGAACAATTTCAAATTGCGAGGACACAATTTATTGAAGGATAGGACAATGTAACACCCTAAGATTACATAGTACATTATTTCTTCAACGCAATTCAATAACTTGCACTACACGCAACATTGAGTTCAAGCACACCACGACTTACAAAACTAGTCGTTCAAAAGCAGTTATGAATAGTATTAACAGAATTTTGAACGTTATATAATCCTTATAATTTTAGAATCCATATTATGAGTTTCTTAGACATAATGTAATAACAAATTCATTTTTTCAGATAAAAGAAGTATTTTTTTAAATTCAATTTTACCGCCTTTTAATTGAAAAACATTTTTAATCCAATATTTCAAACTTATATATATTAAGTTTGAATAAATAAATTTATTCTTTATAATGGGGACATCTAAATTTACCTTCTATAAATTTGTGGAATATTTCCGATAATGTTCATTTTTTAATGAATAATGCACAATATGGTATTTTAATTCAAAAGTGTTGTTTAGTATAATTTATTTATATGGTTATAATAAATTTTTAATTGGTTTTAATGTATAATTATAATATATTTTTACCATTTAATCCAATTTTGTTAGTTGGAATTAATTTTACTTTGAAACTGGACATAAACAAGTATCAATCTTTTGATAGTTATTGTTTCTTAAAAACATGCTATTTGATTTAACAATAGAAATTAATTTTAAATTAATTAATGCCACTTCTATGTTCTGAATTTGGTAAAATAGAATTCATTTTATAATTAATAACATCAAAATTAGCTTATGGTTAATTTTTTTTATTTTTCTGAAAACATTCAATTTTTGAGGAATATTGAAAAACACTTAGTTATTATTTAAAACGGAATTTTATATTTAAATAATTATTTATTTTATATTAATTTATTCGAGATCAAAAAAGATACATGATACCTATATATTTTTAATTTAATTCATTGAATTCATTTTTTAATAATACTAGATATACAAAATGTTATTGAACTTTTCATCGTCTTTTACCCACCTCCTAGGAGAATTTGCAAATTCACATAATACATAATTTTACCGCTTCTATGTGCGGAATTCCAAAAAACCGAGAGACACGGTTAACCTTATTAAGTAAAATGTGGTTCAATAAGATAAAAATAATATTTGGTGAATAGTGACTTTTGACTTTTATTTACCGCTGTTAAAGGTAAATAGGGTAATTAAAGGTAAAAAGAATATTATAATAATTCAAAATTACCTTGACACATGTCCTAAACTTATTGGATGAGTAATATCTAACCAGGGGTATCCTTGGGTCTATTTTGGGACCTCATGGAGACACTTATGAATGATAAGGACACTTTAGATTAATTAATTTAAAGTAAAGACAAATTTGACATAAAACAATATTTTAGTAATTAATTTTTATATGGTGTTATATAATTAATCCTTTTTACTATAAATATTCTTTAGAAAACAAAACATATTTACTACATCATGGTTTTTTATAATTTTTAGATATTAAATAATTAAATTTATTTATGACACAACGATGATGCAGTAATTACCTTATTAATGAATGAATCAAATAAATGGTATTATAAATATTAAAATAAATATAATTTTGAAGTTTTTGTGACATAAATGAATTTTCTAGGTTAATATGACATTTTAGGTCTGATTAAACATATCTTGTTCGAATTAATAATGTTTTGATGACTTTCGAAAAAACAAAATACCAAATAGTGTCAAAATTGACATAAATTAATATTTAAAACAAATACTATTTTATTGGTTCATATAATATGCTTAAAAATGTATGGTTTGGAAAAAGGGATTAAATAATATTATATATTTCAATAATGAGCCACTTGAGGTTCTTTTGGAAGTTTTGAGTATGTTTATTAACCATATAGAGTAAGAATACAAGAAGACAGGGTAAAAGATAAACTATTTAACTAAGAGTTAAATCTAAAAGATAAGGTTAAAATGGTAACCAAAAATTGTCTAAAACCTATTGGTTGAGAGGATTTCGACCCATAACTACCTAAGGATAGAAATAAATTCATTTGGAACAATTATAAATAGGATATTATTTTATAATAAATTAATACTTTAATCTTTTCCTAAAGTGACCCTCACCCCTCTTATAAAAGGGAACATCGCTTTCTCTAAAAAACACACCTACAAAGCCATTTGGATCGGCCAAAACCTATCCAAATATCCTAAAAACTTCCCTCAATTAATCCTAGAGGCTTTTTTTGATCAGAAAGCCATCCTATGGATCCATTTTTATCAAATCAAAAGGAAGAACCCAAAGAAGGGGTAAATATTGCATCACCTCTTTCAAGTTCTTTTCTTCCACCACTTCCTCTTTCTTTATTGCTTCCATTATAAAACAATAAATCCAGTATCTTCTATATACTATGATGTCATTATATATGTGTTAAAACCATATTTATTATTTTATCCATCCTATTAATGACATGTCACCATACGTGTGTATGTATGGCTTACCGTCTCCACGTTGTGGGGTAGTTGTTATTCAATACATTACTATTTGGACGGTTATAATAATGATGTATAAATGACATAAATAATAAATATAACTTGTTAATTATTCTTTATTTATTATATAACATCTATTTACATACTATTTTAAATCAAAATAATGATATTGTCACACGTGCGTATGTACGGATTACCGTATCCACGACGCGATGAGAGTCATTTCCATGTTCACCATTTAATGATGACTATTAAAATAAATATTATTAATAAGTACGTAATATATGAAATAATAATAATATTGGATATATATATATATATATTTGTATGTACTTACATATATCTTATTCACTTACTTCAATTCAATATGATGTGAAAACAGAAACAACGTTTATGCGTATGTACGGTCTACCGTCTCCATAAATGGTGCCTTCCATTTCATATATAAATCTATTATAAATATGTATATTCTAAATATATATGATATATAAATAATTATTTATATTCTAGAATCATTAAAATCATAATCTAAATGATACGATCAGGAATAACTAGTTAAAACACATACGATAAAGAAAGTGATTATTACCCAAAATGTTAATTTAACATGGAAATCATTATTAAATGGGTAGTATAAAGTAATAAATGAATCATGTATGATGTAATAAATATGAATATAGTTTTTTTATAATTTAATAACACACTATGGTCATTATACAGGAGGTTAAATATTGCATCCCGCCTTTTTATAACATAGACTTTCATTAGATTACATAGAACTGGGGATCTTTAAGGTTTAGTGTCTTGAAAACCAGGAACATAATACATGAAAACAAAAAAACATTCTTAGACACCTGAAAGGATTATACTTAAGTTAATCCTAGGTTCATTACTGCGTCTCATAACCTGGGTACATACATCAAAAGAAAGGGTGAGTGGAATTCCCAGTAAGGGAACCAAGGGAAACATTTAACATGTGAACTTGAGATGCAACAATAAAGTCATGAAAAGAACTTTAAGGAATGAGAATGAAAACATGAGGAATATAATAATAAAAATAATTTATTTCATAACATGAATATGTTGCTACAACATTTAATATTTACAATCATTTCATTTCACCAAGGTCCATCGCCAAGGTGTCATTAAAAATTACCAAGGTTATTCACCAACGTATCAGTCTAAAAGGTCATCTCTAGAGATTAAGTCTTTACCCAATGCATTGGAGCTCTATCTGGGTGCACCCTTTACATGTCTTCATTATCATGTGAGACAAATATATAATCATAAATAATTTCATAAACAACCCATATAGCAAAAAGAACAATGGGTTTCATTTCATAATCATAACGTTTAAAAACTGCTTTAAAGACATGATCTTTACGTCACTTTAAACCCACAGAAAGGGAGAGAGGGTCTCATGTATGTAAATACAAGAATTTAAAATAGAAAAACTTGGTATATATGTAAATAACCCTATAAAAGATAGATCTTTGAGTATTCACTTAATAAAATAAAATAACTATTGAAAAAGAGAGAGACATTTTGAGACGGAAATTCTACAGCATAACGACTTTGTTTCGGGGTTTTAGAAAACATTGAAAAGAGATGGGACATGGGTCAAAAATTCATAAATGACCCATAAAACAGTGGAGGGGCCAAATATTAAGGATATATGAACATGGTAATGAAATTTGAAGGAAATACCATTTGAAATGAAAAACATGGAAGGAAGACAAAAATTAGATTTCTCTTATGAAAATTCGGTAGCCTAACAGCATCACTTAAACATCAATCAAAAATGAATTGAAGAGATAAAATAGGGTCTCTCATCATATGAACATAAAATATCAGTATGATAGATATAGATATCACAACCCAACATAATAAAAAGGAACTTGAATGAATTGACATGAAAATAGATCTTGAAAACGAGAAGGGTGAAAGAACCCCTTAAAAATTCGGCAGCCTAACGACGTCACGTAAACTTCAACCAAAAATGAATTGACAAGATAAAATAGGGTCTATCATGATATGAACATAATAGTTCAGTATTATAGATATAGATATCATACCCCAACATAAAAAGGAACTTGAAAGACATGACATGAAAGTAGAACATTGAAAAAGAGAAGGGTGAAAGAATCCCCTGAAAAAATCGGCAGCCTGACGGTGCCACTAAAACATTCTTAAAACGAATTGATGAGAGAAAGAGGGGGTCTCTAATAATATGATCTTGAATAGGGAAGTATGATGAATATAAAATAACACCCTCCAACATAAGAACATGGAGCATAAAAGAAATGACATAAAAGAGATTACTTGGAAAGAAAGAGGGAGGTCAGATCCCTTACCTTAAACGTAACTCTTAAAACTCAAAGGTTGGGACCATTAGGGCTTGGGGGCACCTTGGGAGGACTCCTTGGGAGGTAAGGAGACTAGAACTTCGTTGAGGTTGATTTTGGAGTCGAATAGATGAGAGGATGACTTGGTATTTATAGGGAATGGGAGGGGACAAGGCATTAATGGCCAAGGGACACCTCATTGGTGGTTTTGGCAAAACCATGGCCTTGCCCACGGTATTTTCCCCCGGTATTGGCCACTTGGGAAACCTCATGCCTTATATTACTATTCATAAGTCGACCATATTGATTACATACTTAATACATCATTTAATGATGTCATTAAACACGTAGCTTAAAAACTTTATTTTCACTATTCATCGAAAATTCAACTTTCTCAGAAAAAATCCCAAAATTTCACCTTAACCAAATATCGATGCTCTAATTTCAAAAATGAAATCCATTTTATAAAAATAATTTTCCTAATATTTTTAATATAATTTTTAAATAAATACACTATTCACCAAAAATTCATTTTTTTCAGAAAAATCCCCAAAATTTACCTTAACATAATATCGATGCTCTGAGTTCAAAAATGAAATCCATTTTATAAAAATAATTTTCTAAATATTTTAATTTAATTTTTAATTAAAAACACTATTCACCTGAAAAAACTAATACTTGATTAATAATTTATGAAACTGTTATTTATCCATTTTATTGAATCACATTACATAATCATGGTGCCGAGATTATATTAATACTTTATTTAAGTGAGATTACTAATCCATTTGGTCACATTACTAATCATAAGCATAAAATCACTATTCATAATGTACTAATCATAAAAAATTAAGTTGATATTATTAGACTCTAAATTTGGTACTGAACATAATTGTAGAAGACCATTTTTTGAAAATCATTACACATTTTTAATTATTTAAGGTTTACATAAACATTTTTTTTTAAAATATCCTTTCTCTAAAATTCACCAAAAATATGCATACTATATTTATCCGGGCATTTGAAAATTCATAAACTTCATCATAAGAAGAAATAAAAATTTTTATTTAAGAAAAAGGATTACACAATGCAGTTACAATCTCATTACATAGCCCCTTATCACACCATCGTAGGACCTAAGTGTAAGGTGTAATAAGGTGAGAGAATACGAGGGAGGCTCGACCAACATCGCATGAGTAGTAATTTCTATCAGTTTGAACTTCTCGCGAAGGAGATTCTGTTCTAGCTTCATAAAATGAAGTCCAGCTTGGGTTTGGTCCAGAGCAAAGCCCATTGGTGCTACCTCCTTCCCATGTTCTGTTAGATGGGCTTCGATCGGTCCAAGACTACTGGGTGAGGCCATCAAATCTTCTTTCTATACTAATTAACCAAGATCACTAGTATTTAGAGACAAATATTGAAATGTTTAGTTTCTAGTGGTCATATTGACCAATGTTCATATAATAGTCAAAACCCAACAGTATCATTTTAATTATACTCATGTTATCCAATGAAACAGCTTTGTTGAGTATAAAAAAATAACACACAAAATTAGGAAACAAGATTTATTCAAAATTTTGGGTCGTTACAATCTTCCCCCTTAAGAAATTGCGTCCTTGCAATTTTTAAAACTGGGTTTTGAAATTTCATTGAAAGTCCCACATTGGAAAAGGACTCAGTAAAACTATTACATTAAAATAAATAAAGTGAAGTTAAAAGGTCACCCAAGTTAACCCAAACTAGGATTCCATATAGGAAAACATGGACATGGAGGAAAAAACAAAGGGTCACGTTCTAAGGGAGAGTGATAGAAAACATGATTAGGAGAAAGATAACAACAAGAAAATCACAAACTTATGATTGGTCAAACGGTATTTGATATCCTAGTAGGAAACGTTAGTAGGAAACATTTTTGTTTTACGTTCCTTTTCATAGTTTTGAGGAATTCATTTACTACATAGAATAAAACAGAGGGAAATATACCTACCTTCAAGTAGAGTTTCATCTTTTAATAAGTTTCTACCAAAACTAATCTTTTCTCCAAACTATAATCATTCAATACTACTTGGTCTCATCAAAGCACAAGAATAATCTTCTAGAGAATCACATAATCCACCAAGGATTAACTATCTATTTCGTATATTATCCCAAAAATAGAAAGGGTAAGACAAAACAACTCTTCAAAAAGAAAGAATCCCATAGGAAGGGAAACTTCTTTAAATCTTCAACATTCCATGGTACTACCCAAAGTTCATCATAGACCATTCCATAATTTAATGTCCTTAAAATTCCTCAAAATAAACCAAACTAAGATTGAAACCCAAATACAAGAAGGATTTGTTAACATAATCTTCCAAAATAAACATCAGCGTTCATCTCCAAACAACATCAACCACTACTAACATCTTATAACAAAAGTAGCTAACCTAAACATATTTTACCCAAGATAGGTTAATCATTTCCATATGTAACCTAAATTACTATATGTCCACCTTAAATTCATCAATTCTTCAAAATATAAGTCAACCTTTACTCCTCAAATAAAATACCGTAGTAATCTATTTACCTCGATCAAATAGGGTTCCCAAAATAGGGAACGTCTTCAAAAATAATAATCATCTTTTAATCCCCTAATCACCTTTTTTAAAGAAGAACAGCTTCACTACATAAACATGTGGTACATAACAATAGATTTTTTCCTTAATGATATAAAATCATCTTAGTTAGTGACTCAATGATCTTAGAAAACATAAAAGATATTCTCATAGAGCAGGAACTAAAATACAACATGACATAGACAATTATTACAAATAAGTTACATGTACTTCAGTCATCATTATCCATCTCAGCATAAGACTTACTTTGTTCCCTTGTCCTCTAAGATTGTTGATTCTCATCATGCTTCTCACCCATTCCAAGAGAGCATTGCCTTGGATAATGTCTAACTTCTCCACATTTATGACATCAAAAAGTATAAGGTACATTAGATCGAACCTTATCTACATTCATCACACTATCCATTTTTTAAAGCAATTTGCTTCTTTATGTCATATCTTCCCACACTGAAAACATCTCCCGGTTCCTTTGCGACATTCTCCTTGGTGCCTCTTCCCACACATTTTTTCAAAAAAATAGGTCTTCTTTCCCTTATCAACATTATCAAATGAACATCCTCGACAATTTTTCTTCTTCGTCCTCAATGAATTTGGGCATTAAACTAGGTACCAATTATTAATTGTGATTTTTGATAGCTGGTTTGGCATAATAACAATATGTTCAACTTGATCTCTCATCATCTCTGTCATATTAATAGGGCAATCGTCACATTTCCTATCACATTGGTTTTTGGGACATGCACTTCCATTTCCCACCATTAACTAAGAAAAAAACGTATAATTAGGGGGATTAAATACTTAGCTAATAATCATGAAAAGGAAACATTAAGCATAAAAGGATAAACTTGTAGAAGAAATGTATATCCTAACTTGTGATCCCCTAGGTTCTAATATAGGTTATCCATGATCATATATTCTTATGTGAATCTTTATTTTATCTTTGTTCCTTTAATAATGGTTCATACTAAGATTATGAATTTACAAAAGCATATCCCCCAGGAGTCTCGTAACCAAGAGTGCAGCAAGGCCCATTGTCATCTACCAGTTCCTGTTCACGTCTAGCTTAAAGTGGTATTTTCGGGTTTTACCCATATGTACATCTGTGCTAGAGCCACCTCTACCTGTTCATATCCAGACATGGATGTATTTGTTTGGAAACCCCTTACTCAATACTCACCAAAGTACCAGGAAGATTTCCTATATTTAAACTTTTATATAAGGTTCTTCCTAGAGTTTTTATATCCTAATTTCCACAAATAACTAAACCATACATTGATACCAACTATAGAATCCCGCATTTTTATAACATAAACATTCATTAGATTACACAGAACTAAGGATCTTTAAGGTTTAGTGTCTTGGAAACTAGGAACATAATACATGAAAACAACAAAAACATTCATCTTACACACTTGAAAGGATTCTAATTAAGTTAATCCTAGGTTCATTACTGCGCCTCATAACCTGGGTACATACATCAAAAGAAAGGGTGAGCAGAAGGCCCAGTAAGGGAAACAAGGGAAACATTTAACATGTGAACTTGGGATATATCAATAAAGTCGTGAAAAGAACTTTAAGGCATGAGAATGAAATCATGAGGCATATCATAATAAAAATAATGTATTTCATAACTTGAATATGTGGCTACAACATTTAATATTGATAATCATTTCATTTCACCAAGGTCCATCCCCAAGGTGTCATTAAAAATTACCAAGGTTATTCACAAAAGTATCAGTCTAAAAGGTCATCTCTAGAGATTAAGTCTTCACCCAATGCATTAGAGCGCTATCTGGGGACACCCTTGAAATGTATTTATTATCATGTGAGCCACATATATCATCCTAAATCATTTCATAAACAACCCATATAGCAAAAAAATAATGGGTTTCATTTCATAATCATAACATTTAAAAACTGCTTTAAAGACATGATCTTTACCTCACTTTAAACCCACTGAAAGGGAGAGAGGGTCTCATGTATGTAAATCCCAGAATTTAAAATAGAAAAACTTGGTATATATGTGAATAAACCTATAGAATATAGAGCTTTGAGTATTCAATTAATAAAATAAAATAACTTTAGAAAAAGAGAGAGACATTTTGAGACGGAAATTCTGTAGCATAACGACTATGTTTCGGGGTTTTAGAAAAAATTGAAAAGAGAGGGGACATGGGTAAAAAATTCATAAATGACCCATAAAACAGTATAGAAACCAAATATTAAGAATATATTAACATGGTATTGAAATTTTAAGGACATACCATTTGAAATGAAAAAAATGGAAGGAAGACAAAAATTAGATTTCTCTTATGAAAATTCGGCAGCCTAACTACGTCACTTAAATTTCAATGAAAAATGAATTGACGAGATCAAATAGGGTCTCTCATCATATGAACATATGATATCATTATGATAGATATATAGATCACACCCCAACATAATAAACATCAAATTGAAAGAATTGACATGAAAATAGATCTTGAAAACGAGAAGGCTGAAAGAACCCCTTAAAAATTCGACAGCCTAACGACGTTACTTAAACTTCAACCAAAAATGAATTTACAAGATCAAGTAGGGTCTCTCATCATATGAACATAAGAGTTCAATATGATAGATATATAGAGCATACCCCAATATAAAAAGGAACTTTAAGACTTGACATGATACTAGAACTTTGAAAAAGAGAAGGGTAAACGAATCCCCTTAAAAATTCGGCAGCACAACGACGCCAATTAAACATTCTTAAAACGAATTGATGAGAGAAAGAGGGGTTATATCATCATATGAACATGAAAAGGGAAGTAATATGGATATAAAAGAACAACCTCCAACATAAGAACATGGAGCATAAATGAAATGACATAAAAGAGATTACTTGAAAAGATAGAGGGAGGTCAGATCCTTTACCTTAAACGTAACTCTTAAAACTCAAAGGTTGGAACCTTGATGGCTTGGGGGCACCTTGGGAGGACTCCTTGGGAGGTATTGAGACCGAAAATTCGTTGAGGATGATTTTTGAGTCGATTATATGAGAGGATGGCGTGATATTTATAGGGAAAGTGAGGGGACAAGGCATTAATGGCCAAGGGACACCTCATTGGTGGTTTTGAAAAAACCATGGGCTTGCCCATGGTATTTTCCCATGGTATTGGCCACATGGGACACCTCATACCTTATATTACTATAAATAAGTCTACCATATTGATTACATAATTAATACATCATTTAATGATGTCATTAAACACCCGTAACTTAAAAACTGTATTTTCACTATTCATCGAAAATTCAACTTTCTCAGAAAAATCCAAAAAATTGACCCCAACCAAATATCGATGCTCTGATTTCAAAAATGAACTCCATTTTATAAAAATAATTTTCTAAATATTTTTAATTGAATTTATAAATAAATACACTATTCACTGAAAATTCATTTTTTTCAGAAAAATCCCCAAAATTTACCTTAACATAATATCGATGCTCTGAGTTCAAAAATGAAATCCATTTTATAAAAATAATTTTCTAAATATTTTTAATTTAATTTTTAATTAAAAAAACTATTCACCCAAAAAAACTAATACTTGATTAATAATTTATGAAACCATTATTTAACTATTTTATTGAATCACATTACTTAATCATGGTGCCTAGATTATATTAATGCTTTATTTAAGTGAGATTACTAATCCATTTGGTCGCATTACTAATCCTAAGCAGAAAATCACTATTCATAATTTACTATTCATCAAAAATTAAGTTGATCTTATTAGACTCTAAATTTCATACTGAACATAATTTTAGATGAACATTTTTTGAAAATAATTACACATTTTTAATTATTTAAGGTTTACATAAACAATTTTTTAAAATATCCTTTCTCTAAAATTCACCAAAAATATGCATACTATATTTATCCGGGCATTTGAAAATTCATAAACTTCATCAAAAGATGAAATCAAAATTTTTATTTAAAACAATCGATTACACAAGGCAGTTACGGTCTCCTTACATAGCCCCTTATCACACCAGCATAGGACCTAAGTGTAAGGTGTGCTAAGGTGAGAGAATCTGAGGGAGGCTCGACCAACATCGCACGAGTAATAATTTCTATCAGTTTGAACTTCTCGCGAAGGTGATTCCGTTCTTGCTTCATACGATGAAGTTCAGCTTGGGTTTGGTCCAGAGCAAAGCCCATTGGTGCTACCTCCTTCCCATGTTCTGTTAGATGGGCTTCGATAGGTCCAAGACTACTAGGTGAGGCCATCCAATATTCTTTCTATATTAATTAACCAAGATCACTCGTATTTAGAGACAAATATTGAAATGTTTAGTTTCCAGTGGTCATATTGACCAATGGTCATATAATAGTCAAAAGAAAATAGTCTCATTTTAATTATACTCATGTTATCCAATGAAACCATTTTTTTGACTATAAAAAAATAACACACAAAATTAGGAAACAAGATTTATTCAAAATTTCGGGTCGTTACATTAAACGTATCCTTGACCAAAGGAAATTGCAAGGTAAGGGTTAATTCCTCAATCTCATTATTATCTGAGATTTTTAAGTGTAAGTATTTACTAGGATATTTTTATCATCCATATCCATTTTTCATAAAAATGATTTCAAAATGTATATTTTAAGGATTTGTGAAAGGTATTATTTATCAAGATCAGAATTTTAAATGTTTTAAAGATTTATCCTTCAAAATATTTTTAATTAATGTCCATGTTTTCAAACTTATTTCAATGATTTATTTATATGGACATGAAAGTTTTGAAATAATAATTCATTTCAAAAGTTTCAAAGTTGTATGGGACACTTTCATTCAAAAATATCTTTTAAATTACTTCCTTTATAAATGTTTGACTTCTAAATGATTTTACAGAAAAGTTATTTCTCTCAAAATGTGTTACTCATCATTTTAAACTATGTCAAAATCCTTTACTGGATTTATTTTTGATTGAGGTTGATTTATTAATATACAATCTTTCATATTGTATTGAATGAGTTATGATATTTTTGACTGTGGATGTTCTATTTTTATACCATTCATGGTTTATGGTTAAAGTATATACATTTCGTATGCTAGTTTTAATACGAATGTTTATGTTATGTTTCAAGCTTTTCATATGAGAAATTTATTGCACAGAGTATGTGACGGGTGGAGCCCACTATAGCTCCTCGATGCATCGGTAGGTCTCATGAGACAATTAGACGTGAAATTGGTTGTGGTCATTTCCCAATTTGATATATGGTTTTGGCTGAGGCCTTAATCATTTTTATATGTATTGGTCAAGGCCTTGAAAAAATGTTTTAGAATGTCTGACATTATACATTCCCTCATTATGAAAATAATATTGATGGTTCATGCGGTCATTCGACTAGTAGAATACCCTTGATTTTGTTTTATTATGGAATTTTCTACTCACCTCATATTGCTTCAACAAAAGTATTCATGTTCATTATTGATAAAGGCATGTGGTTTCAATTATTCACAATGCTTAATATTTATGTTGTCTTCCACTGTATTGCTTAACCTTACTGAGCATTTGATCTCACCCCTTTCTATGTTTTATTTTTCCCAGGATTCCAAGAAGTGTATTGTGATTGATATGCAGGGTTAATCTAAAGTAATAATGGCATTCATAAGGGATTATTTATGTTGTGTTGTATGTTATAAAGTGTAATGTAACATTCATGTATGTAATCTATTTTCCAGGACTGCTAAACCGATCGGTCCTTCAGGACATGATTCTTTGTAATCATGCCAATGTATTAAAATAGTGCACTGACTCTAGGTAACTGGGGTTGGGGCATTACACGTACAAACCAAATAAAGAATACTAAATTCCAATTAATAAAAATGTGAGGATAACTCATCCCCTAATTAGGTATAATAATTTAGTATTTTCAACATTCATCTCTCTAAGTATCACATGCACAAAATAACATAACATTCAACACAATATCATATGGAGGTACCCTACTACAACTTCTTCATTGGTTTTCCACTCTGCCCCAATACTGCACATATTGAACCATCTCTCACCGAATAAATAATATTAATAGATATAACCGAGGAAACTATAATATACCATGAAACATGTGTATCACATTATCTCATCAGGAACATTTACATCATCTGATAGTAATTGAGTAGTTTCAAGAATCCATCTCAGCCTATAAAATGTGTATTATACTTCAATCCATTACAACCCAAACAAAAAATATCTATAATAATCTTTAGGTTAATATATTAAGGGATTAACAATTTTAAAATATCCACAATCCATTACATTCCACTAAACACATATACATGGTAAATATAAATGAAATTCCCACCAACACAAAATACTACAAGTATAAGAGTGTGTGGAAATAGGGGCTAGTCAGTCATTCACTCCTCACAAACCTAATTGTGGGGGAAAACACCCTATAGTGTCAACTAGTGTTATGATTTCCCTATCAATATTGGTTTTCGAGGGTGTTAAATATTACAAAATTATAATATATATAGCTCATGACCATAATATGTAAAACTAAAAAGCATTATGTTTTACTGAAACAAGAATCTCTCAAACACCTAGTTGGAAAAACTAATGACTAGATATTTAACAAGTAAACAATAATTTCAGGACATTCAATTAACTACTTCATTTAAATTTTTCACATTTTGATTAATTATCAACCAGAATCAAGGACCTATAGGTATACTACAGTAGATCCCTAGGTTGCTCAAGAGTTATTATCAATTAGTAGTCTATTCAAGTGTTTAACCCATGGGTTATATTTTTTAGATATAATTTCCATTCCATAATTTTTGGTACACTTTGAATTATACTATGATATAATAAACAGATACATATACCATAAAAAACAACTATATCAAGATATGGGGAAAGGATTTATAAAAAAACCCCATCAATTTTACCATTAAATAGACTATTTATCATTAAAGCATCCCAGCTTTCAACACACTAATAATAGAAAATTCCAACATCAACATGATCTATCAGTACCTATTCCATCCCTAACATTACCATTCATACCACAATCTATCCCACTGTCACAATAATTAGGTGATTAAAAAATCATGAGCTTCACCATCCATATCTCACCCAACTACAATTCATACCATACTCACATCTTGTCATATATCAAGGATCCCCTTCCAAAAAAATCAAAGAAGGAATTAAGAAAAAAATATAATAATTCATATAGGCTCTAGAACCATGGAATCCCACTGTTATAAGTACAGAGTCCCCCTCATTTCCCAAAAAAATTTCTTTATAAAACTAATGATTCATTACGATCTCGAATTAACCAATTCATTTATCAAATGTTACAACCATAGGTAACCTATGGTTCTAATAATTAATAACTATGAGTTATTTATACATGCTTCAAGAACAACATCCAGTTTTATCAAAACATTACGTTGAAAATTTTAATTTAAGAATTAATCAGTATTACATAAAAAAAGAATTTCAATATTTATGTTTATTAACTATTATCATTATAAAAAAATAATAATCCATTACATAAACAAAGATATCACACAATGTAGAAAGTAAAGACGATAACTATTAGTAAGATCTAAACACATGTGATTTCTAAAACCAAAACCAAGGTTTACCCTTTAATCCAATTTCATATTCATTATGGTTTATTTTAATTTTACCCAAATAGATGAAACAAGATAAATTTACGATTACACATAAAATGGTAGAAGAAATATATCCCCAACCTCAATTAATAAGCTCAAAATTATCTACACTGGAACAGACGATCACGGATTAACCACCATCATATGAAACACTAAAAAATAATGGAAAACTAGCCCATAAATAACATCACCAATCTAGTGAAAAACAAATATTATAACTCAACTCCAAAACCAAGGGGATTTATACATCGAACACCTAAGAAAAATAAGAATGAAGGGGGAAGGAAGAGGAAAGATGGTATATTGATCCAAGGGTGATCAATCCTTTATTATCCTAGGGTTAAAACCCACAAGGACTAAATATTGAGGATCCAAGGGTTATAACCAACACTTTTATTTTGACAAGTTCTATCAAGAGATGATCAACAAGAGAAAACATTACAACCACACCTTTAGTTCACTAGATCTTTTAGAAATTATTGGAATTCAATATGAGATGTCAAAATCTATTAGTATTGGGAAATAATTAAAAATTTATTAAGACCCATTATTTATGATGCAGATGTTTCCTCTTTGGAATGGAAAAGATCCATTAAGAACATTGATGATTTTTTCCATTTCAAAATAGACCATACTACTAGCATGGCTTCCACCATAACTGTGATGCTTATTTCTATACCTGCCTAAAAAGATCCCATAGGGGTATCCTTCACAGACCTAGGTTTCTTCCACCACAACAAGGCCTAAAACATGGATAACCAAGACATTTTATATCCCATTTTATGACTGGAGATCCACTAAAGAGTCACACCCCCGTTGGTCATTTACGTGATAGATATTTTAGATTGGAGGACACTAAGACCAATACATCATTCAGTATGGTTTGAAAAGATGTTTTTCTGGTCATTGTGAACCAATGACCACATGACTAGCCCAAAAATAATATCCAAACCATCAGCTCCAACATAACCCTCACCAAATCCACCAATATAGCATGATTACACCTAAACATGAGACAACAACCATAATATTCAGAACACCTCTAAACTCCCTCTTAAAACCATGGATCCTCATGAAAACACAATGAAATAGTAAAAACTGTATGTGCCATTACATTAGAGATCATGAAAACAAATTTCTTTCATCTATAATTTAAACATAACCCAAAGTGAAGAAAATAGAAGGGGTTTTCTAAAAACCACCTCAAGACATACCTCTCTCAAATATCACCATCATAGGAGAACAACCAATTAAATTATGGGAAATTATGTAACATAGTGTAGTAATAACAAATCTACCAAAAAATATCACATTGGAGATACATCTAAAATAAGTTCAATTCAAAAAACAAGGAATCGCAAAAGATAATACAATCTCATATGAAAGATAAAGGTCAAAACCCCAAAAATCAATAAAAAATAAGAGCTAATAATGAAATAATTTACGTATTTGATCATGTATCAACAATATACATTCATAGGTGATATCCACCGTGATAGTGTGTCTCCAAAGGATACGAAACGATGGAATTATATACTCATGAAATACCTTCTCCAAGAGGTCTTTGTAGAGACCCGAAGCTTAACGTACATAGACATTACATTACTTTTACGGAATAATTAGTACATAACGAAAACCCACACACAAGGACCGTAATAGTTTAGTGTCTTTGGAAACTCGGAATATAATCTTCTCTTCGTGGAGAAAGATCTTCAACATCTCCCATAAAGATCTTACTTTTTTTTACCAAAAACCTTTCTTTATATCCTGGGGAAAATAAAACATAAAAAGGGTGAGCTCAAATGCTCAGTAAGGGTAAACAAAAGAAATATCAATCACATCATATTCATAAGAACATATCTTTTGGAAATCTTAAATTTCAAAAGAGATCATAATTTCATAACATGGGAAAAATCATAGTAGTGAAATGTAATCCCAATAATCATATCTTAAAACATGAAAATCTGTGGCATACACACATAATCATAGAGAATCATTTCTTTTTAGTCAAGACTCTTTTCCAATATTATCTTAGTGGACAAAGTCCATTTCTGAACCAAGTTCATTCCTCGTTTTAGTCCTGTTTCAATGAACCGGTATAACCTACCGTTCCAGCCATGTCTATCTCATGAGATATAAAATCTTTACCCAATGCATTGGAGGGATATATAGGTCACACCCATCTCATAATGATACCATTCTTATGTGTGCCACAAAATAATAAATCATACACCATTGCATAACCCATATAATACAAATGGGAATCTTAAACATCATGACATCATAAAACAATTCATATAAGATAAAGGAATTCATAAAAATAATTCCATCACAACATAATCAAATCAATGTAATAATAGGGATAAAAATATAACCCTTTATTATCTTAGATGGAAAATAATTTTGATAAAACACTTGAACTCCATTCTTGAGGAAAATATCCTTTCTTCTTCAAAAACATTTTTCCTTTCTTAACATGTCATAAAATATTAAAATAAAAGAAGTTGATTAAAAATAAACTTGAAAACTTGTAAAGGATACATCTTGGAAAAAATGTTTTAAAAATCCATTCATTCCGTATAAGTTAAAAAAACATTCTTCTTGTACTTTTGTCAGAAAAGTCAAAAAGTACCTCGTACGAAAAACGACAAAAGATTCCTTTCATATCTTTTATTAAAAACTCACCGAAGGGTAAAATTTGATTTAAACAATTGTATGTGGATGGAAATAATATTACATATTGAGGAAACATGGATGTGGATGATAAAATACACCCCAGTAAATACCAAAGTATAAACAATCTCGGATAAAAATGAGATTGTGATATTTCCCTTACCTTAGGTCCGATATGCTTCGTAAGTGTCCGAACATCCTGTATAATGATTTAAATAATGGTATTGACTTATTCCAGAATCATACTTATTGTTATGATATCATATATGGTCATATTATTAGCTTCTTATTAGTAACATTTCATTACTACTTGTTTTTCGGGTGTTTATTACTTTTTGTTCTTATGCGTGTTTGTCGAATAAATTATTATTATTCTCTTTAGGTTATAGATACCTCATTTCCAGAATGGTATTAGTGTAACACATATCATATTCATTCATTCAATTCATTTATATAATCATTATGAAATGAAGATCATGAAGAACGAGTAGCATCACATCGTGGAGACGATATTCCGTACGTACGCACGAGTGATGATATCGTTCCTATGATCGTGGAATTGTATTGGAGTGAATGTATACTATTTCAGAATCAATATAAATTCATAATAGTAATATATAGTCAATATTTACACCATTATACCCATCCAAGTAAGGTGGTGGTGGAAAATAGATTACACCACGGCGTGGAGACGGTAATCCGTACGTACGCACGCGCGGTGATTTCCTTTTTCCGTAGGATGGATAGAAGATTAATAAGAGTTGTTTCATATTTATAATAACATATCAGTATATAACAAATACTGATGTTATTAATTTATCATGAAACAACTAAAGAAGAAGAAGTTGAAGAAGAATGAAATTGAAAAAGATCGGTAATGGATATTACCTCTTTTTGACGCGCCTTCACTTAACCTCCACTTAAAGAACTAAGGATGGTATTTGAAGAAGACCAGGACCTCTAGGATTATACTAGGGAAGTGGAGAAGATATTTTGGCAGGGGTTGGACTTTCTTGAATGCTCAAATTGGTGTGAGGAGGAGAGGGAGGAGGTGCCCTTTTATAAGGGAGGAGAGGGGCACCTTAGGAAAATCTCAAAATATTATTTTATATTAAGGTCAAATTCGGTTTATAATGGTTTCAAAGGGTCTTATTTAGAAGATAAAGTGGGTATGGGTCTAAATCCTCTCATCCAATAGGATTTAGACACGTTATGGTTATTATTTTAACCATATCAATTAGATTTAACTCTAAGTTAAATAATTTAACTTTTACCATGTCTTTTTGTTTTCTTACACTATATGGTTGATAAACTTACCATAACAAGCCAAACGAACTCCATGTTGTTTATTATTAATATATCTATCCTTATCTAAGTCATTTGGTCGAACCATAGATTTTTATGAATTAAATAACAATTAATAATATAATATTTGTTTTAAAAACTAATTTAGGTCAATTTTGACACTATTTGTTAGATGATTTTTATGAAATTAATAAAAGAATGATAAGTTCAAAAAAAGTTTCTTATATCAACAATAACATGTCATATTAACCTATAAAATTAATTTAAGTCATAAAAATACTCAAATTACATTTATTTGGGCATTTATAACATCAATTATGTCAATATTTCATTAATAAGAGAATTACTGCATCATATTTGTGTCATAATAAATTATAATTATTTAATCTTTAAAAATTATAAATAAATTCCTATGATGTAGATAATTGTATTATCTTTCTGGATACTATTCATGTTCGAAGTTTTATGAATTTTATCTCTAAATTAAAATTATTATACTTATAAGATTTAAGAAAGTGACATGTTGTCACATTCTTTGGTTTTAATAATAATTAAATTATTTTCATGGAAAAAAGTCCATAAAATGAATATAATCCTACCATTAGGTTATAAGGGTCTACTTTTAGCCATCCAATAGGATTTTTCCATGTGTTAGGGTAATTTTATAATCTTATATTTAACCTTAATGACCTGATTTACCTTTAACTATAGTTAATAAAATTTACGGTAGTTACTATTCACAATGCCCAAAAATAAAAAGTAGCTTATTAACATAATTTAGACCCACTGATACCAAATATGGAATCCATTTTTCCAAATTCAATACACAAAAGATGCATAAATTAAATTAAAATTAATCCCATTGTCGAAAGAAAACGAGTTTTTCTTTAAAACATTGAAAAAGATTGAATTGATTTAACCTACGAATTCAAGGTAAAATCAATGCTAATGACATACATTATATTAAATGGTAAAAATATATTCTATTTATACATTAAAACCATTCAATATTAGAATTTAACCACATAAGATATTATGATGAAAAAAGTTGTTTTAAATTAAAATATAGCGTGTTTTTACTATTCATTAAAATATGAAAGTTATCAGAAAAATATCAAAACATTATCTAATGTAAATTTTTTATATCCTGATTCAAAAGAAGAATTATATTTTGTCAAATTGAACTTATAAACATGTCAAAACTAGATTTAATGTGGGTGCGCCATCAAAAGGCGGCAAAACTGCATTTTTTGAAAAATACTTGTTTTACCCGAAAAATTTATTTTGTTCTTATACCATGTTCTAGAAATTTGTAAGATGAATAATAATGTTATAAAATTCAATGTTTAGTTAACACTATTCATAACGGCTAGTTCATAACAATATTCTAATAATATATCGTTGTTTAGTAAAACCCGGTATTGCGTACAACACACGCTATCGAGGAAGGTCGTGATTGCGTGTAATGCAAGCCAAGTTAGGGTTGCGTGTAGTGCACAACTCCTTTGTTGTTGCATATAACAGAATCCAACCATATTTTATTTATACATTGAATATATATATATATATACACTCAATGTTGCGTAGAATAACTTCTATCAAACGAACGTGAAATTGTGTGTAACAAGAGCCAAGAAAAGTGTTGCGTATACTGCAAGCTAATAAGGTGTTGCGTATAGCGCAAGGTAATATTGGTGTAGCATACAACACAAGTAATTAATGAAATTAAAAGAATATTTTTCATAAAATATCGGGGTGTTACATTCTACCCCCCTTAAAATGAATTTTGCCCTCGAAATTCGTCGGGGTTATAACTGGTTTACTATTCGAAAGATTCTTTAATAGAAACCCACATCGTAAAAAGGAATACCAAAACCAATCTTTAAAAACAAAAGTATGAAATGTAACGGTTACCCAAATAAACTAATCATTGGGTTTCCACATAGGTGAAAATATGGATATAGATGAGAAATCTAACCATCATGTTCTGATGGAGAGTGGTAGAGAACATGGCTATGGAAAAGCCAGCAATCACAAAGCCATAAATTTGTGACGATCTAAGATACCATTTGATTCATCAGATATAAGAGTACTAGGACAAGATTTTTGGTTTTCAAGATAATTTCCCTAAAGTTGATGAAATTGGAATTAGAAGAAATACTTTCGTGATTTTGGTATAGTCTCACCGTTTGTCGTTCTTTGGACAATTTCAACTTCATCTCTTAAAGAAATGAAGTTGAATTTGTCATTCGTGATGTGTTAGTAGATCATGTGATAGAATGATGGGTCATTCCATCTTTCTCAAACAAAGGGTTAGAAAAGTTATCAAAAAAATACATAAGTCCATCTATAGTGAGATTAATCTTATATAGTTCCTAAAATGGACTTATACTGCTTAATATAATAAAACTAGTTTCTACTAAACATGGACTTCCTGTAGGCCAGTGGTAGGCGAAAAAGGCCTGTCGCACTTCGGTTGTGGGTTCGATTCCCACAGCCTTGTCCGACGCGATGGGATGTTGCCCATCCTTCAGGTTGTCCTTTTTCTAAAACTACATTATTATAAAATCACATCAGTAGTATCGAAAAAAGTTCTATCCTTAAACAATACTTAGCATATGTCCAACATAATCCATTGAAATATTTAGGATTATCTAAAATACTTTGGTCCAAGCCCATAGTATAAAGAAAACAATTACTTGAAATGTCATCAACCAAACATGTGAATACCATCATTTATCCCCCATATATATATATATTGTTGGTCACATTCCAATCATCTGAATACCATAATCATGTATTCTCTTGAAAAATGAATACCCATTGAACCATAGTGAAAACATGAATGCAGTTAAAAGTTAACACTTTCCACATACCAAAATCCTCAAAATTCTATATACTCAAACCATGATATCACTTAGTCCTTATATCAATCATGAGCTCATGAATACTGTTAAACATTTAATTTTCTCATTTTCCCTTCATTATGCGCATATCATCTTATTTCCAAAAATATCTCAATCACATTGAATACCACATTAGAACAAAACATAAATATTCCAATACTCCATGATACAACATTATTTTGGAATCCCATTACATAAACACTTAATCATTCCACCACATCGTTTTCATATTCGACATCGCCAATAGTGATCGCATGTGACTTCCCTTTGTCCTTTGCCTTAAGCGGTTGCTCATGTCGATCATCACTAACCCTTGGATTAGGGCATTTATTGGCATAATGTCACATCTCCTTACACTTGAAACATTGAAGTGTTGGTGGTGCATTCCCTGCAGTATTTTCTTTATTCACATCATTATGAACCTTTTTTCCATTAATTAAACACTCAGATGCTCGATGACCTTCTTTTCCACACATAAAACATTTTATAGTCCCTTTAAGACAATCTCCACGATGCTTTTTTGCACACTTTGAGCATAAGGAAACATTCATCTGCTTTTCACCATTATTATGAGATTTCTCCATGAACTCCATCTTTCATTTCTTGTCAAAACTATGAGATGGATAAGTAACACTAACTTCCATTTCTACCTTGATAGCATAACGCACAATTTCTTCATAGCTACTGAAGTCTCTTATAGCTAATTCTCTTTGAAGATTTTTTTAAGCCACTAAAGAATCGATCAACTTTACATTCAGGTTGGATGATAATGCCAGATGCATACCTTTCAAGTCTTGTAAAATTCGCTTCGTATATACCAACAGATTCATCATCCTTCTGCTTCAGCTCAAGAAACTCCTTTTCCATCTTTGTTCGAAGAATACGAGGGAAGTACTTACTGAAAAACAAGTTCATGAACTCGTCCCATTCCATGGACTCAATTTCATCTCTTGGCCTCGTATTCTTGATAAGATTCCACCATTGATCAGCTTCACCTTCCAAACGATATACTGCTAATATGACTTTATCATGTTCAGAACATTGAAGAACTGAAAATATCTTTTCAGTGGCACTGATCCATTGTTCAGCAACAAGTGGATCAGAAGACCCACTGAAAGAAGGTGGACGTTGCCTCATGAAGGACTCAATAGAATATTGTTCCCTTATCTGCTCATTTTGAATTCCAGAATGATTCATAGCTTGTGTAAGTAAAGCAGTAAGATTTTGCACTCCATCTCCCATAACACTTGTTTGTTCAGGAGGAAAATCATTGCATTTTCCATTATAGTGATCAACACGGTTCCTTAGGGTTCCAGCCATCGTCTAAAACCCAAAAAGAATAGTGTGAGAGGCAAAAATAATTCTAGGGAAAACAACATAGTAAAGGGGGAGTACCCTTAATATCTAACATCTTAGGTTAAATTCTAAGATCGTTTCCATAGTTCTAGGACTATATCCTATAATTATACTTATCCTTAGGGACATCCCTAGACTTACCTTAGAAATATCTCTAGGGATCTCACTAACGTTCTCACATCCTAGTTTCCAAAGGTTGACTAAACCTTTCCTCTGATACCAACTGTAGAGACCCGAAGCTTAACGTACATAGACATTACATTACTTTTGCGGAATACTTATTACATAACAAAAAAACACACACAAGGACTGTAATAGTTTAGTGTCTTTGGAAACTCGGGATATAATCTTCTAATCATGACGAAAGATCTTCATCATCTCCCATAAAGATCTTCCTTTTTTTCCTAAAACCTTTCTTTATATCCTAGGGAAAATAAAACATAAAAAGGGTGAGCTCAAATGCTTAGTAATGGTAAACAAAAGAAATATAAATCACATCATATTCATAAGAACATATCTTTTGGAAATATTAACCTGCAAAAGTGATCATAATTTCATAGCATGGGATAAATCATAGTAGTGAAATGTAATCCCAATAAACATAACATAAAACATGAAACTTTAGGGCATACACACATAATCATAGAGAATCATTTCTTGTTAGTCAAGACTCTTTTCCAAGACTATCTTAGTGGACAAAGTCCATTTCTGAACCGAGTTCATTCCTTGTTTCAGTCCTGTTTCACAGAACAGGTATAACCTACCATTCCAGCCATGTCTATCTCATGAGATATAAAATCTTTACCCAATTTATTGGAGGTAGATATAGGTCCCACCGATCTCATAATGATACAATTCTTATGTGTGCCACAAAATCATAAATCATACATCATTGCATAACCCATGTAATTCAAATGGGAATCTTAAACATCATGACATCATAAAACAATTCATATAAGATAAAGGAATTCATAAAAACAATTCTATCATAGCATAATCAAATCAATGTAATAATATGGATAAAAACAGAACCCTTTATTATCTTAGATGGAAAATAATTTTGATAAAACACTTGAACTCCATTCTTGAGGAAAATATCCTTTCTTCTTCAAGAACATTTTTCCATTCATAACATGTCATAGAATTTTAAACTAAAAGAAGTTGATCAAAAATAAACTTGAAAACTTGTAAAGGAATATTCTTGGAAATAATTTTTTAAAAATCCATTCATTCCGTATAAGTTAAAAAAACATTCTTCTCGTACTTTTGTCAGAAAAGTCAAAAAGTACCTCGTACGAAAAACGACAAAAGATTCCTTTAATATCTTTTACTAAAAACTCACCGAAGGGTAAACTTGGATTTAAACAATTGTAGGTGGATGGAAATAATATTACATATTGAGGAAACATGTATGTGGATGATAAAATACACCCTAGTAAATACCAAAGTATAAACAATCTCGGATAAAAATGAGATTGTGATATTTCCCTTACCTTAGGTCTGATATGCTTCGTAAGTGTCCGAACCTCCAGTATAATGATATAAATAATGTTATTGACTTATTATAGAATCATAATTATTGTTATGATATCATATATGGTCATATTCTTAGGTTCATATTAGTAATATTTCATTACTACTTGTTATTCGGGTGTTTATTACTTTTTGTTCTTATGCGTGTTTGTCGAATAAATTATTATTCTTCTCTTTAGGTTATACATACCTCATTTACAGAATGGTATTAGTGTAACATATATCATATTAATTCATTCAATTCATTTATATAATCATTATGAAATGAAGATCATGTAGAATGAGTCGCATCACATCGTGGAGACGGTATTCAGTACGTACGCACGAGTGATGACATCATTCCTATGATCGTGGAATTGTATTGGAGTGTATTTATACTATTTCAGAATGAATATCACTTTATAATAGTCATATATAGTCATTATTTACACCATTATACCCATCCAAGTAAGGTGGTGGTGGAAAATAGATTACACCACGGCGTGGAGACGGTATTCCGTACGTACGCACGCACGGTGATTTCCTTTTTCTGTAGGATGGATAGAAGGTTAATTAGATTTGTTTCATATTTAAAATAACATATAAGTATATAATAAATACCGATGTTATTACATTATCATGAAACAACTAAATAACAAGAAGTTGAAGAAGAAAGAAATTGAAAAAGATCGGTAATGGATATTACCTCTTTTTGACGCGCCTTCACTTAACCTCCACTTAAAGAACTAAGGATGGTCTTTTAAGATGACAAGGACCTCTAGGATGATACTAGGGAAGTGGAGAAGAGATTTTGGCAGGTTTGGTCTGAGGTTGAATGCTCAAATTGGTGTGAGAAGGAGAGGGAGGAGGTGCCCTTTTATAAGGGAGGAGAGGGGCACCAAAGGAAAATCTCAAAATATTATTTTATATTAAGGTCAAATTCAGTTTATAATGGTTCCAAAGGGTCTTATTTAGAAGTTAAAGTGGGGATGGGTCAAAATCCTCTAATATAATAGGATTTAGACAAGTTTGGTTATTATTTTAACCTTATCAATTAGATTTAACTCTAAGTTAAATAATTTAACTTTTACCGTCTCTTTTTTTTCTTACACTATATGGTTGATAAACTTAAGATAACAAGCCAAACGAACCCCAAGTTGTTTATAATTAATATATCTATCCTCTTCTAAGTCATTTGGCCGAAACTTATATTTTTAGGAATTAAATAAAAATTTATAATATAATATTTTTTTAAAAAACTAATTTATGTCAATTTTGACACTATTTGGTACATGATTTTTATGAAATTTATAACAGAATGATAAGTTCTAAAAAAGTTACTTATATCAACAATAACATGTCATATTAACATATAAAATTAATGTAGGTCATAAAAATTCTGAAATTACATTTATTTGAGCATTTATAACATCAATTATGTCAATATTTCATTAATAAGACAATTACTGCATCATCTTTGTGTCATAATAAATGATAATTATTTAATCCCTAAAAATTCTAAATAAATTCCAATGATGTCGATAATTGTATTAGATTTCTGGAGACTATTCATGTTCGAAGTTTCATGAAGTTTATCACTAAATTAAAATTATTATACTTATAAGATATAAGAAAGTGACATGTTGTCACATTCTTTGGTTTTAATAATAATTAAATTATTTTCGGGGACAAAAGTCCATAAAATGAATCTAATCTGACCCTTATATTATATGGGTCAACATTTATCCATCCAATAGGATTTTTACAAGTGTTAGGGTAATTTTATAATCTTATATTTACCCTTAATTACCCGATTTACCTTTAACTATAGTAAATAAAATTTACCGTAGTTACTATTCACAATACCCAAAAATAAAACGTAGCTTATTAACATAAATTGGACCCACTAATTCAAAATATGGAATCAATTTTTCCAAATTCAATACACAAAAGATGCAGAAATTAAATTAAAATTAATCCCGTTGTCAAAAGAAAACGGGTTTTTCTTTAAAACATTGCAAAAGATTGAATTTATTTAACCTACGAATTCAAGGTAAAATCAATGCTAATGACATACATTATATTAAATAGTAAAAATATATTCTATTTATACTTTAAAACCATTAAATATTATAATTTAACCACATAAGATTTTATGATGAAAAAGTTGTTTTTAATTAAAATATAGCGTGTTTTTACTATTCATTAAAATATGAAAGTTATCGGAAAAATATCAAAACTTTATCTAATGTAATTTTTTTATATCCTGATTCAAAAAAAGAATTTTATTTTTTCAAATTGAACTTTTAAACATGTCAAAAAATAGATTTAAAGTGGGTGCGCCATCAAAAGGTGGAAAAACTGCATTTTTTTTAAAATACTTATTTTACCCGAAAAAATTTATTTTGTTCTTATACCATGTTCTAGAAATGTGCAAGATGAGTAATAATGTTATAAAATTCAAAATTTAGTTAACACTATTCATAACGGCTAGTTCATAACAATATTATAATAATATATCATTGTTTAGTAAAACCCGGTATTGCGTACAACACGCGCTATCGAGGAAGGTCGCGATTGCCTGTAATGCAAGCCAAGTCAGGGTTGCGTGTAGTGAAAAACTCCTTTGTTGTTGCATATAACAGAATCCAACCATATTTTATTTATACATTGAATATATATATATATACACTCAATGTTGTGTAGAATAACTTCTATCAAACGAACGTGAAATTGTGTGTAACAAGAGCCAAGAAAAGTGTTGCGTATACTGCAAACTAATACGGTGTTGCGTATAACACAAGGTAATCTTGGTGTAGCATACAACACAAGACATTAATGAAATTAACAGAATATTTTTCATAAAATTTTGGGGTGTTACAGTCTTGCATCTCCAAAGGTGTCTCCTCAAAGATATTATCATCATCAATGTAAATTTGTCCCTAAATAAAGATGTGATAGTATTCATGAAGATATAAGAAAAGCATCGACACATGAAAGAAATTATGAATCCCAGTCATCTTGTCACATAAATTACTTATTTTAATGGTATTTTTCATTTAATTTCCTTCTTTCTTTGATTTGGGTGTTTCCCATTCATTTTGGTGGAAGAGGTGTATTTTCCAAATTTGGGCCAAACCGTGAGGCCATTTCTAGATTTAAAATTAATTTTTTTTATTTTATAACTCCTTAATTTTTCCACATTTGTCATCAGTTTTAATTCCTAAATGTCCTCATCTGACATATTAGGAACACTAATACAATTATGACCCTATAAGAATCCATAATAATGGTGGATTTGGGTTTTTAGTTATGGAATTGGGCCAACCGAGAACCCTATTTCCAATTTTTTTAAAATTTTTTATTTAATAATTTAATAAATTTTTATTATTTTTCGGGGATTACAATTGTCACCCAAGAACAATAAACCCAAAAATTTTCCCTTTATCTTTATACCCTTTTTGGAGCTTGTATGGATCACAAATTAGGGTAGAACATCATTGGGTTTCTCAAATCGTCCATATTTGAAGAGGTAACTTCTTTCTTCATATCCCTTTCAATTCTAACAATTTTTATCCCCATTCCATGAAGTTTATTATAATTTTCTTGAATTTGAAAAAATAAAATTGCTTATAGTTTCGATCCTATGGTTTAACCATGTTTTTTCTTGGTCTATTATTGTGGTTTTAGGCTTGATCTAGGTCTCTCTTGGTGTGATAGTGGTGCGATTTGATTTTTGCGCAAAGACTCAAGGGTTTCCATTAATTTGGTAGTTGAATCCTTTTGGCATGAAATATTTGTAACATAGATTCTATTATTATGATATCTTCATTTTTATTTCATTTGAATGATTCTACAGAAATCGTTTTAGTGGCAATTATAAATAAAAAGAATTTTAATTGCCAATTTTTTGGGGAAATTGGGGGTTTTTCATATAAATATTTTTTTTGGTTCATTAAGGGCTTCCTTATAATTATTTAGTTGATTTTATTGAATTTTATTAGGGTTGAAAATAATTTTTTCAATGTTTTTCTCTTTTGGTTAATTCTTAAAAATTGGTTTGGGGTGACGTTTGCTAAGGAAATGATTTGTGAAAACCAATTTGGGGTCAAATTGGGTGTTTTACATGGCTATTCTATGTGATGCTTCTTGGGGTTGTTTTATAACACATGTAATGGGTTTATATAAATGTTTTGGGTGTTTAAAATTATGTTTTGGAAAATATGAACATGCACATAGTATTCAAATTGGGTTTTTAAAGGGGATTTTTGTGTGCAAAGCATTGTTAGTTTTTGTGAAGTTGTTTGTTACAAATAAAAATTTAATGTTGTGAGACTTAAGTGGTATAAAGGGTGAAAACATATAGTATTTTTCGTATATAACCAGTATTTTTTTTATTAAATGAAAATGGACGTGTGTTTCTTGCTAAAATTTTTTTATCAAAAAGGGGGAATCCCAGGTACCTAGGTGGGTGGCTATGTACTAATACAGTTAGTGAACCAGATGGGTTGTGTACTTATTTCACTGATCAAATGGGTAATTAAAACTCTATATAAACTATGTGGATGATATTTTGGGACCACTAGGTTATGTTTATGTTCCATACTAGTGGCTCATGCATCGTAAAGGATTGGTACTTGGATACATTGCACTGAGGTACGAGGTACATAGGGCCCGAGACTATTTTGTTGCCTAGGGTTGTTCCCGGTTTTGTTGCTCATTGGATTTTTTATATTTTCCCTTTGATAAGGGAGTTTTTGGAATTATATTATTTTATCTAACATGAAAATTTAAATGGGTTAACATTCTGAATGTTTTATCTTGAAAAAAATTTTCAATTGAAAGTTGTATTTCTTGGAATTTGTCATCGCTTTTATTTGCATATTAAAACTTGTTTCCATTTCACCTTATATTGAATGCACTTTGGAATCCTTATGTGGAATCATATTGGGAATTATCTCACATCCTACTTACACCCCATGGGTGTAAGTAGACTTTATTATGCTTGAATCAGGTAAAGGAAAGGCTTTGGGTGATGGCAGTTCGGGGTGTTAGTTCCCATCCTTGGCGTGGAGTTATGGAGATGGATTGTGGGTGATGACCCCTTGTCAAGTGGATTCCTTGGGGTTGTCTTGATTGTGTTATTTTTTGTATTTGGACCTATTTTACTATATTTTAATCTATTTATTCAGATCTAGTTTTGTTAAGACTTGTTTCGAATAAATATTTCAGATTCTTGTTATTGATTGTTTTTAATGTTTTATGATTTCGTACTCAGGTAAATAGTTCATAAAACTAATTTATTAATAACTGGTAACATTTGGTAGCCCATGGGGATAGGGAACACCCTTCAGGCCTTTTCCTAGGCTGGATTTGGTGCCAAAATTAGTGGCGACCAGATTTGGTTCTTGACACATCTGCAAAGGATTTTTAATCTGGTATACAATGGCTTTCACACTAGTCAACACCTAAAATGATGCCACAAACCATGAAGAAATATTACTCGCATAACCAATAATTTACTTCCGATAAGGAAGAGACATTTGCAAGATAATTTGATCTCTAATTTAAAAAAAATATAGGCCTCCTCCTATGGTCAGTATAAGAATTATGGTAGTCTAATGATAACTTGACCCTCTCACAAATCAAATTCACCATATATTCCATGATCTGCACTAGTTCAATCATGATAATTTCTAACTCTCTAGCACTGTTCATTTCAAAATATAATGGAAACTATGGTTATATAAATATCATAATAGTACCAAACCAATAGTGGTGTGAAAATTATTTTAAAAAAACATTACAAAATGATGGTGCCTCATCCACAAACCTTCAAAATATAGAACACAATCACATAACATGTTTTAAAGTGTCTATAGGGGATGACCTATCTAGAAATATATCTATGGATAAAAGGTAGTGTGATTGCACAAATGAGATCCAGAATCATCCCCAAACCCTGAATGGGATACAAGGATCATGATAAGATATGATCATACTAAAAAATCCATGAAACTTAAACTCCTCCTCTAGATATTACCTTGAAAAAACCACCATTGAGTTGAACTAATTTATTTCTTGGAAGTGAGACAATTGTTTAAAATGTTCCTCCATTAAGTAAATTGCATCATAACATACCTATGATCAAGGAAAACAAATGATGGAGACAATTGATATTTCCTCTCACTTCTACTAAGGCACATCCAATGGTTGGAGAAAATCATATGCTAAATGGTTTTCACCATTTACCTTATAATTGAACAAACATATTGATATAAACTATGTAAAAAAATGTTATAATTCAGGACACATAAGTTGAACCCTAAAAGATTGATAATATTTTTCATTCCATAATTTAATTATATGGTTGAGCTATGGAAATCATAGAGAACTACCTTACACTTCAACAATGAAATGAAAATATTTCCCTATGATAATACTACGTGATGATCATCCTCAAACCAACCATGAGAGAAATTACCATATAAAACTCAATATCATCATACTTTCACGTAAAAGTCCCCTATATGGAACTCCTCCACTTGTTTTACAAAAAAAATCCTCAATATCATTTAAAAAAAGGATCCTTTGATTCCAAAATCCACCATATCAAGATGTATCATAGATGTCTCAACATCACTCTCCAAAACTCCATAGATTCAGGCCAGGTATCATTGCATGACTTCCTGATTAGTGCATCAGCTACAACATTACCCTTTATTGATGTTTGAGAATAATCAATGTCATAATACAATATGAATTCCATCAGCCATTTATTTTGTATGTTCAGTTTATACCAGGAAAAGATATACATATAACTCATGTTCATTGAAAACCACAAAACATTTACACATTAGGTAGTATTTCTAGAAATTCGAGAAAAAAATGATGTCATATGGAGATCATGGGTGGAATAATTATGATTATAGGGTAATCAATTTAAATACCCAAAAGAAAAAATTAGTCAATAATATATAAAGACACTACATAATCAGAGACACAAAGTGTCTCAAAAATGGAAAAAAATCTTATTCTTCTAGAAAATAAAGGATTGGAGAGTTAAAAAACATCTATTTCAGGTACTCCAATGTTTCCTTACAATTTAAAATACACAATAAATATTTATTATTTTTATTCAGGACTGCTATAGGAGTTTCAATATGAGATAATTTTGGTACAAACCGTTTATAAAAGTCTACAAGACTGAGAACACTATGCACCTCATCAAACTCATTAGATGTTATCCAAGAAATAATCACTTGGACCCTCAAAATATCCATAAATAATCCATGAAAATTTTATAAATGTACCATGAAATGAACATCATGATCCTAGAATCGAAATTTCAAAAACATATAGAACAATTTATGATGTTTAAGAACTCCTAAAACTACCCATATAAACTCTGCATGCCATTCCTCCGATTCGGAGTATGCAAGGATGTAGCTGATGAAAAGAACCATGAGAATCTCTAGAAAATATCATAAAATATATTTATCAACCCCATGAATATAGCTGGAAATTTTATCACACTTAAATATATCACAAAAAACTCATAATTCCCATTATAACATCAAAGTTTATTCTTCATAATATCTTCCTTCTTCACTCCTATATGACGGAATCTCAATCTTAGATAAATGTATAAAAAATTAGTTTGTTTCAACTAATCAAATGAATAATAAATATAAGTAAGGAGATAGTGTTTCTTCAAAATCAAATGATTCAAGGGAAGTAAATTAATACACAGATGCAGACTGACATCATCCTTCTTTATAAAAAAACTAGAGCACCCCAAGGTGACATGATCGACATAAAAACACTTTTGTAAAAGATCATCAATCAATATCCACATCTCCCCATACTTAGAAGGCACCATCCTATACAAATAATTCATCAACATAGAGTTTAATAGCTACTTATATATCCAAAACAAGATCAACCATTAAGGGGGAAACAATAAAACCTCTTTAAAAAAAGGAATAGGTCAATCTTCCATAACTCTGGGAAACACCATTGACGGAACACGAACCTGACCTATATAAGGGTTTATCTTACATAACCTCCTAAATTCATGGACAAGAAATGAATTTGACCTATCCATGGTTTTCTCTTTCAAATGAATATAGAAAACCCTTTGTGATCATCATTAAACACAATTTACTACTGATGCAATCCATGATAGCCAGCACTAAATATAACCAGCCCATGCCAAGGATGACATAGTATGGATGTATCTGTAAAAATTTAAAATATATCCAAGAGTGATGATTACCTAACCCTAGATAATTTTCTCTACATAATTCACACATATAAGCTCGATGCCAATTTTCACAGTTAATGCCAAGGTAATTGGATGTCTCTCCACCACACGTCCCAAAGCACTGATGAGGGAAGGATATACAAAGTAGCATGTAGATCCCGAATCAAACAACACATACAAAAAAAATATAAAAAATAGAAATGGTTAAAAAAATATTGGTTTGACTCCCATGGTCCTAGAAAATCCAAATAATGAAACTGAACAAGACCTTCTTAGAGGCATCATTGAGCATAATGATGAACTCTTCTATGGATATGTTCTACTCTCTGATGATAAGGAGAATCATGTGGTTTTACTATTCATTCCCTATCTCCCCTATATTGATCCAGGGATATATAATCCAACTGTTGTTTACATGTTTGGTACTTATGTAATGGTGGAACCTATATTAAAACTCCAATCACATGGGAAATACTCAAAAAGGTAGGGAATTCTCACTACTAATGACCATGACCTCCTTAAGAAAAATAGATAGGGTCTCAAGACCATAAACCACCATGAAATGATATGAATAGGAATGGTCCTGCCCCTAAATATTTAGAAAAACCATTCTTCTAATAAATAAGGAACTAAGGAAAATAAATATTTGTGGATAATTCTGATGAATCATGTTTCCTGACGATCAAGTTTTTACCAGTTCCCTCTCAACAACCTTTAATAAATCTAACACCTCTAGATACATCTAAAACCTAAAAATAGTGACCTGAAATCATATCAATAAATGTAAATCCTCCTCAAAATTTATCACTATGACCTCCTCATGTGGAAATAGGTCAAATTAATATAAATGAATGGTTTTGAAACTGATTAAAAAGCCTCACATGCTGGAACTCCCCTATTGAAAGGTATATAGCTCTCAATGACTAGTCACCATCACAGTTAATGAATTAAAATCAGCTCTAAACTCATCATGGAACCTCTACCAAGATAAATAAATCTCATTTTGATCCCGAGGTATTAAGAACCACCACTGGTTAGCTTCCCCACACAACATCATCTCGACGAATGAAACCCAGTGCTCCTTCAGAGCATGGATCGAATTGAAAATTTTCTCCACCCCCTAAACCCTATCCTATATCACCAGGTCTAGAATGAATCCATCACAATTCTATATATTATGGAACTAAAACTCTTATAGTTTCAACCTTCAATTTCTATCATTGTAAACCTATAACCCATAGATATTAGTTGTCACATCCTATTATACAGATATGCTGTGATCCTAATGAGTACATCAACCTAGAGCCAGAACTGTAAAATAAAAAAATGGTTATGGACTTGAAAAATAAAAATATGGAATACATAATAATAACTAATTATTTTTTACAAAATCCTATGTTCTAACCATTTGAAGCACATTAAAAAAATGAATGATGCATGATCGATTCCTAGGCCTATACCCCACGACTAATATCACTTCTCTTAATGGGATTAGAGAAATTAAATTTACACACATTGATTGAGAAGGGGCTCTAAATATCAATTTCATAGCTAGTCACTCGTGTGTTCATTTTTTTAAAAACATAAATGAAACTATTTCCCTTTCAACCCATTTAGTGGTCATGAGTGCATACCTCTAAACTCCATCTTATCCTCCTGTCTGACCTTTGACACCACTCTCTCAAAATCCTATCTTTAAATGGAACCAATTATAGTCTTTCAATGATATAATAGAGATTATTAAAACCCCTTACTACCTCTATGAGAATATGGGCTAGCGATAAGAACTGATGGTATTTCATACACACAAATAAGATTCATTACCATTTAATAGAATATGATGAGTGTGAGACAAGATGAATCCAAAAAACGACTCTAGATCTAGATAAATAAAATATACCAAAAAACATACATATAATTTCATAATATTGAACTAATTCAATAGAAAATACATGTTACAAAAGTATATTCTTTGCAGCAACATCAAAGCCCAACTATCTCCTTAATAACTCTTAGAAATAGAAATGTCCAGCCTTATTTCTAACTAGCTCCACTAGACCTAAAAAATAGTTTATATATATCTCAAGTGATAATAAAAATTATAGATAGTATTATCCTCCCAGTATCCATTTATGAAAAGGATAAATAAATCATATTAAATCCTAGGTAATAAACATGTGATGCTAACTTGTCACCTAGTCACATATGTTGAGTTCCCAGTCTCACTATATATCTACCACCAAGTATCAAATAAAAGCAATAACATAATATCTAATGTAGTATCAAATAGTGGTAAACCACAACCACTTCTACACTGGTTTGATGATCTTCCATAATATCACATGTCCTGAGATGTCTCTATCAAAATATATAATCATGATTGAAAACTCTTGGGAAACTGTAACATACCATTTCAACCATGAGTAAAATCGTCTCCTCATAGAAATCCACTCGTTACATAGTAATTGAATAGTTTATAAGAGACACCATGCCCTTTACATCATGTATTATACCTCATGTAATCACATTCCATACAAAAAGTACATGTAATAATCCTTATGACAATATATATGGAGACAAATGAGTGAGAAATAACCACAAGTCATTACAACCCTATGTATTCACATATATGGGAGAGATAAAAACTATGCATATAATCACATAATACAAAAAAGAAAATATATTAGTGAATTATAGAGTAGTGAGTCATATTTTCTTCTCTAACCTAAATATTGGGAAAACCATCCTTCAGAGTCAACTAGTGTCGCTCTCCCTACTGACATGGGTGAGGCAGTGTATGTAATTTACTAACATAATAATATATATATATATATAACTAACAACCATACTATTAGAAACTACATAGAAATAAGATTACTAATAGTTGATGTCACTTAGAAACCTATGATCCACTATAGAGGACCAAATATGCAACAAGCACAAAACCATTTCATACATTAAATCAATATTTTGTTTTAAACATGTCATATTTTGGTTAATTATCATCTAAATTCCATCATCTATAGTCATAATCCAAAATACCCCAAAATTTATCAAGTGTTATCATAAATTTTTGTTCCATTCAACCACTAACTCCATATGTTAATAAATTTAGATTTAATTATCATTCAAAATTTTTTGGTACTCCAGGATTCATTATAAGATAACATAAAGAGATACACAGACCATGCACAACCATCTACTGAAGTAGAGGAAAAATGAATGAAAAAAATAAGAAACCCAACTGTCATGCCATTAATGTCAATTCATTATCAAGAGGGAATCCCTACATTAAGTATTAAAACAATGGGAAAGCCTAGATTTGACCCAACCCATTATTCTTGGTGTGATCCTAGACCCCACATTATATGTATTATTCATACCACTATTAGAGGCATATAATTCTTCTAGAAGCCTACGTCTACCTTCCCATATCTCTCCAAACCATCAGACATCCCATTCCCACATCTTGTCACATACCAAGGTTTCTCATCAATACAAAACACAAAAGGCATAAAGAAAACATCAGACATTTAATAGGGGAACTAAGACCATGAACCAAGGAATCCATCTATCATAAGATAATGAGTTTTTTCATCCCCAAACACTTATTTTTATCAAACAATTAGTTCCTTATCATCTTGAATGAACTAGTTATGTTTTCACATGTTATAAAAATATTCAGCATAATGCATAATATATCAAAAGATTTGATTTATTTAAACATGATTCAACCATAATATCCAGTTTCATCACATTTTCAAGAGACCAAATTTCATTTAAACACACCGATTTTTTATTTTTCCAACAAGAATTTCCATCTTTATGATATTTAACTATTTCTATCATAAAAAATATGATAATACATAGCCTAAAAAAGATATTATAATATCTATAAAATCAATAGGTAAATCATTGAAATGGTTTAAACACATATGATCACAACAACAAAGACCAATATTAATTATTTCATTTGGATTAATCAGCACCAATGTTAATGATAGCTTTACCCAAAGTTATAAAGAATGATAAATTTTCAATTTCACATAAAACACAAGAAAGAATGAATCCCCTATCATGATTTATTAGTTCAATATTCTCTACAAAAGAATGAATGATCAATTACAAAATAAATCTATAAATATACCATAAATACAAAGGAAGACCAAACATAACCTAGTATAAATAATCACAAAATAATCCAATCATAGATTTTAGCCACAAAACAGAATGGATTTCACAATATACACCCTATAAAAATAATAATTAATAGAGAAGAAATTGGGAATATCATACATTGAACCAAGGTTTCTCAATCCTCCATATTACAATGGTTTGAACCAACAAGGAGTTAATCACATGGTTATATGGGGTAGAACTAACACTTAACCAGTGAGAATTTCTTTCAATATAGCCTTAATACAAGAAAACAATTCAACGACACCCTTGTTTAATGAGATCATCTTGAAATATATGTAATTCAAGAGGAGAATAATATATTTTTTAATAAAGGGAAAAAAAATTTAATAAACAATTAAGACCACCATTTAATATAGAATCATTTTCCCAATGAATAGGATGAGATCAATGGAGAACAATGATGAATATTTCAATTTCAAAACAAGATCTACAACCATCATGGATTCCTCCATGGCCGCAGTAATTATTATGGTGTTCTTCATTGCGCCCTCTTAAAATTAATTTTATTAGGGAATGTTTCTATCACCCATTCAATTTCAACCATTCCACAATATTAAACAAAACAACCAAAGAGTTTTCCCTATCCCCCTATCAAATTTGTGATCCCCCATGGTGCCACTATAGAGAATTTTACAGGTTTTACCTAACAGATCACCTTATCTAACCCATCATAATTCTTCCAGTGCACCACCCAATATAACAAATGTTTTTACTAGCACCGAGGGTCCAACATACATAGTGGGGAAATAATACCGTACTATAAGTTCTGTGAATTTGGAGGATGGTTCATAAATCCCAACAATGTTGAAAGGAAATTAAAGGGAATGATAAAACAATGGAAGAGAATAACATTTCCAATAATGCACCAACCTTTCTCTAGTGATTCAAATGAAATGAGTATGGGCATCATGAAAACTGCTTCATGAATATGATGGGTTATGTTGATGATCCACATCAATAGCCTCTTTAAATCAAGGTCAAAGGAAAATTTTGTGTAACCACGACAACTGTTGTTGGTTTTGAGAAAAAATAGCGAGGGGTAACATCATACAATTTTAATATTCCATTTTTAAAAATTATTAGGTAGATCTAGAAATAAGACATCCACTACTCTAGAGCGGATGTGGGAAATTGGTTCTTATAAATCATATGATCCTCCATGAAGTTGAATTTGATATGATTCTTGTCATGGATTAATATTCTTTATATGGATCCAATATCATGTTCTGAGGGATTTGAATCACATTTCATATTCCAAATGAACTCAAACTCATTTATCAATGTGAGGGTCAATAAAAACTTCTAATAGAAATTACTTTATTCTTTTGGGTATGAATTCCAATAATTGAGATCTATTTATATCATATGGTTGGGAGAAACATAAAATTTATGATATTTCTATTTTTGATATTTTTTTGAATTGTTTCCATAAAAATTTACTGATATAACTTTCAGTTTTGATGTTTATTTTTTAAAAGAACTCATACCTAATGCTACATATATTTCAATGAATCCTCATAGAAATTACTGAATTGTGTTTTAGGAATTAAAGATAAAAATTATGGAAAATATTGATAAGGAATTAATTCTAAAAATTGCATCGATATAGTGTGCACTAATCCTTTTATTAGAATAAATATTGATTAACGTGAATTTGCACTGATAATCGAGAACATAACAAGAGAACTATCCTGAATAAATATCCTCTACCCCATATAAAATATATTTTTGATCAAATACATGGGGGTTAATTGGTTTCCATGATTTATCTTCAATATGGGTACAATCAGTTTAGGGTTAAGAGTGATTTCATGACCGAAATAGCCTTTTGTATGAGTTATGGGCACCTTAAATTTATAGTGATGTTATTTGATCTAACAAATCCCTACTAAAAACTTATGGATAAAATAAATACAGTATTTATAGTTTACATTTATTAGTTTGTGGTAGTATTTATAGATGATCTTCATATATATTAAATGTGAAAGGAAGAGAATCAATTTCACATGATAATTGTACTAAAAAATACTTGGAAAGAGATATTGTATACAAAATATACCAAATTTTCATTTTGGATTTAGATAGTTTCAATATCAGTCCATATAATCTCATATGGGGGTATTCCAGTGGGACCTTCAAAGATGAATGTTATTTAGAAGTGTCCCAAGCCAACCATGGTTACTAAGATCCTCGATTTTCTTTGTTTGGTTGGATAATATTAATGGTTTGTGGTTAAATTATCATGAGTGTCTAATTACCTAACCATGTTAACTTGGAAGGGATCTATGTTCCATTGGACAAATGAAATTGATGTAAATATCAAGGAACCAAATAGATGTTTTGTTCGTGCACCTGTTATCACATTACCCTACAAATGAGAAGAGTTTTTAATATATAGTGATTCCCCATGAGGAGGTTATGATTCATTATCGTGAATTTTTATATAGTTATAGAATATTCATCGTTATAATTGAAGGATCATGAGAAAAATTACCGTACTCCAGATTTGGAGTTAGCTAAATTATTAGTTGAACTAAAGATATGGGGGAATAATATTTGTGGAGAATGGTGTGATATGTATATTTATAATAAAATTTATAAGTATAAATTCATATATATAAATTTTAATATACATTAAGGAAGATTTTTTGAGATTATTAAAGGTTACAAATTCTTGATGAATTACCATCTTGGAAAAAAAACAAGATAGTTTATGATATGATATGTAAGAATCATGATAGTATATATTTTTTGAGGATAAAAAAAGTTATAATATTTTTGTGTTTTCAATTGATGGATCTTAATATCTTGATATAATGGGAGAAATAATATCTTTGTCAAATGAGTGTTCAATCATCGATACATATGAGAATTAAAGAGGAAAATAAGAAAGAAGTTGAGTAATAGAAAACTTCATAACTATTTATAAACACATCCTTGATTATGATGGAATGATAAAGTTTAAGAATCATAATTTTTCTTCCATCTATGCCAGATTTGAAGAAGGAGTTATTCGAGGAAGATCAGAGACCTTAATTATCTATTCATCATAGAAGTATAATGACGTATAGAGATTGACAAGAGTATATATATTTAGATAGAATGAAGAGAGATATTGTATAGCTTGTATATTTATTATCATTATGTTAAAATTTAATGATGATAGAAAAATTTATTAAGGAATATTACAATCATTACCCACACCATAATTGAAATTTGAAAACATCACTATGTATTTTGTATTTAGACTCCCCAAAAAATGTAAAATCCATTATTGTATTTTGGTTATAGTCGATTTAGTTATAATTTTTTCACCCATAATTTATGTTAGAGAATATTTATTTATAATTTAAATTGTAATGATATATATTTTTATAGTGGTATGGTTTCGTGGTGTACCACATTCCATTGTATCTGATTGAGATCTAATATTTACCTTGATGTTCATGGAAAATATTTAATAGGCTCTATCTATGAAGATAAATTTAAACATTGAAATATATATATATATATATTCTGAGTTAATAATTAAAACACTATAATATATGTTTAGATCTTTTTCTTTTGACGTTAAATGTGGTTTGGATCAACACCTTCCTCTAGTTGAGTTTTCTTACAATAATAACTGTCACTCGAGTACTCAAATGAATCTTTATGAAACCCCCTATAGAAAGATGTGTAAAACATTAAAATGATGGTATAATGTTTTAGAAATAAAGGTATTAGGTCTGATCTATATGTGAAAATGCATATATAGCTAAATTAATTCAACATCACATCTGTGTGTCTTAGAGAAGATAAAGAAGACGTGCTGGAAATCGTCATCATGACAGGAAATTTGAAGATTGTGACATAGTTTTTCTATCCATTTCAACCTAAAATGTTGTCATGATATTCATGATGAAATTAAATATGATCCCCTAGAATTTTTTCTCCTTTAAGACACCTGATCGATTATGGAACATAACTTATTGATCGACACTTCCACTGAACCTCAATCAAGTTCACGATTTGTTCTATATATATCTTTTAGGGAAGTACTTACCTGGACATTAAAATGAACTAAACTCAAGGGTCATACAATGATGAAAAATAAATCTTTTGAGGAATAACCTGTGGAGATTCTATATCATATATATATAAAGTTCTATTAAACAATACTACTCACCATGTAAATATTTTAATGTGAAACCTATAATTTGAAGTAGCTATATAGAAATATGTGGATATAATGAGGTAGAAGTATCCTTAGTATTTTGTATCATATAAAGATAATATAAAGTGAAAAATCATTTTAAGATGGTTATAATGTAAAACCTTGAGACTTTATTTTTTTTTATAAAATAATTTTAATTTATTTGATTGATTGTGTTACACTTCACATCATGTTTTAAGAAACGGTAATATAATATATCATTATAACCTAAATGTTAAATTGTAGTATATGAATAACACTAACTCTATTTTGAAATTTATAAGGTTTAAACAAGTATATAATATATTCATTAGTTATAAATTTATTATAAATGAGAATTAAAATCAATTTATGGTAAATTAACTATATTTTTGAAAAATAGTATTTATGCATGCAGTGTGTTTTTATCTTAATAAATTAAATTTATCACTTTTTTTAATGATTATTATGATATATATATATATATACTATATATTATATATAATTATTTTCCATTCATTTAACATTTATCTATGTATGGAAAAACAATAAATCTAGTATTATGCATAAAAATTTTATTTCGCTAAATATTGGTGTCATAATGATTTTTGTAATTATTTTAATATTATATATTTAAACTTTCATAAATTGTGTTTGAAAAAATTTAAATAATTTTTTAAATCGTAGAGTAAAAATATTATTTGAATAAATTTTTTATAATTTTATGAAAAGATAATTTTTTCTAAGAATAATGAAAAATAATGTTTATTATTAAAAATTAATATTTCATTTAATAAATTTTAAAGCTAAATTTTATTTTAAAATTCATTAATAATAAATTTAGTTCAAATATATTATTATTATTCCAATTTATGTTGTTGGAATTAATTTCATATTGAATAATGATATATTTTATTTTATAATCTTGAAAACATTCTATTTGGAAGATCACTTTTTCATCACGTTTGCGGGATTAATTTAAAATTAAATTCATCCACATCTATAAAATGAATTTAGTAAATTGGATTCCATTTTATTAATTGTCATAATTAATATTAAAAAATAATTTAGTCTATTTTTTTCAAATTAAATAGTAATAACTCTAATAATTATTTACTATGGTTGAGGTAAAAATGAGTTTACAAGAGGGTTAAGCATAAAATATAGTGTTAAAATGGTCTAAAAATTATCTAATTTCTATTGGAAGGACAAATTTTTAATTTAAAAACAATATTTTTTAGGAATGTTTTATTTTGGATTCACCAGTAGCTTCAAAAATAACTTCTTTAAATCTCTCCCCACATCCTAAAACCTCCGGTTTGGTCAGATAACCATCAAAGGAAGGACTTTGGTGTAAACCAAAAGATCTTTTCCAAATATGATGTATAGTAATTAACCATGATCATTCATTTTATTTCTTCTTAAAACTCCATAAATGATTATTTGAATATTATAAAATAGTCACACCGGTATCTTACATAAACTAGGATGTTATTATGTAAATGAGATAATATATATCTATCTCCTCTTACATAAAATTGGAAACAAAACCATCAATCATATTTATGATGGGCTACCACTTTGAAAACCGTTGTAATTAGGTTTCCATAATATCCTCTCATGGTTGGATATAATTTTTGATTTATAATGTATTTATAATATTTACTACATAATTATACTTTATAATTATAATATCATAACTACCTTCTTACCTTCTGATCTGTTGAAAAATGATAACATTTCTCATTTGTATGTGTGGACTACCACCTCCACAAAGAGATGTGATAGTTTTTTAATTTTTTTGACATGTATGGTAATATGGTTATATTTAATAAATATGTATGACATATATGATATAAAAATGATTTTTTAAAAGTGAATTAATATTTAACTTTATTTTATTACATCTATAAAAAATGAAAAAAAAATCATGGATATGTACAACCAACCATTTCCATGAATGATGTAATTCATTTGTATGTTTGTATAATTTATAAATGACTGAAAATATATATATAATTAACATATAATATATTCATATAATTATTAAAATTCTATAGATAACGGAAGCATGATCAATGTGATATATCTAAAATTACTAAACCAAAACATAAATGAAAAACAAAGAGTCATTAAATAAAACAATCATTTTAATAGTGAATTATTAACAAATGGTTATAAGTAAAAATTATATGGTATGATATATATTATTATGGTTTTATAATAGATTTATAATTAATATTTATTTAATATAAATCATTTAAATAAAATATGAAGGAAGGTAATGATGAGGTAAATGATTTTCATCTCACTTTTATTTTTGAGGAACACATGACATATTATCCAATTATTTGTTGTCATATATAATACCCAGGAATATATTTTATGATTATTATCATGAAAATTAGGGTCAATATATGTCCATATATTTTTCTTCATTTCATGGGGATTACGATTCAAAATATACCAATGTGGAAAAAGTTTTATATTAACATTTATTTTTAATCAGGATTGATTGATTATTATTCTGATGGTGAAAATTATTGATATAAATATGAATAACTTAATTATTTTTCATCCCTTATTTTCATTTTTTATAGAATAATATTATTCCTATCTTTTTTCTCTCTTCAATTAGTCGAGAGACAAAGGAATATTTTTATGAATAGTCGAGATTATTTATCTTTTCATTCGAAATTAATTTAATTCCAAATCGAGGTTTTATAAAATTAATTTAATTTTTTTTAATTATTATCCAATGATCAATTAAAGACATTTTTACTCAATTTTTACTTCAAAAAAATTAAAAGAATCTTATTTTTTATTTTAGGGTGAGGCCCTTTTGAATTTTTAGAAATGGTTTGTAAAGAATATTTTTTTATTATTTACAATATGAAAAAAAATCCCTCCATCATGGACAAGGAAAGATTTGATGATTCATTTATATGTTTTAATGACTTTAGAAAGATACCATTTTTATTAACATTTGGGATATTTTTTAGAATTTAAAATTTTATTCTCATTGTATAAAGTGTATTTTCTGTATGAATGTTTTTAGTGATATTTAAATGGTATTAAAATTTATCTATAACGAAAACCATTGATTATAATTATAATATATTGGGGATATTATCCCAGAATACCTCTATTTTATCTAGATGGTTAATTATTTTGATAAGGATATTTTTATGAAACCCATTCCTTTTTCTATGGTTTATGTTGTGATGATAATTAAAACCATTTATTTTACACGGGTTATGACATGAATAAATATTTATGGAACCATTTTCGTTTTCATAGGTTATGATATGATGATGGTTTTATTATATTATTAATCATATATGGATGATTTTAATTATGTTATGGGTGGGTCATGAATTATTTATCACTCAAATGAATTGTGTATATATTAATGTTATATGAGATCATGGTTGCAAGGGAAGTTATCATAAGCACGTAAAAAGATAAGACATGGGAAGTTATCCCAATTCTAAAATATATTACATGTTAGGTTATCCTAAGATAAAAATGAGTATATGAGAGTCTACCCCAATCCCAAAATAGGGTTCAAGGGATGTTATCCCAATCCTTAAGCAGGTACATGGGTGGTTATACCAAGCCTTACATGTTATTAATTTCATGGTGGGTATACATGACATAAGATTTTATATTCCTATAAGGATACCACAAATCTATGTCTTATGAAAATGTTATTCTCTTGTGGATCATGATATTTGATTCATTTAAGATTCATTTCTTATGAACATTATATTTTATTCCATGCCCCAATATTGTGATCATTGATATGCAGGGTATGGTTTTCAAATATGAATCTGTTGTTATCATACTCTTATTATCATGTTAGGATTATGTGATCATTGATCTCTCCCTTGTTTAACATTACAAGGAGTCTAAGATCACGCTTTCTTATGTTTCAATTCTCCATGTATTGAAGAAATGTATATTATATGTACTGTCTAAGAAGGGGTGTAGTTATGAATATCGTAGTGTGAGATGATGTAATTTACTTATGAACCAATTAGTTACACATCCATGTTTCTAAATACAGTAAAGCTTTATGGACCAAAAACATGTTGTTATAAAATTAAAAAAATATTTATTTATTAAGTTTCATATCTATGTATGAAAATTATTGTTCGGTATAGTTGGTTTCAGAGGTAATGTTTTATTTAACCTTTGGAATATAGGATGTGGAAACATCTGTGAGAACTAAAATAATAAGTTAACGTGTAGGAAAATATCATAATATTTTAGTGAAGGATAAAGATAGTTGTTTTCTGGAAATCACATCCCAAACCTGGATACTATAAGTGGATGTTTCTTTTTGATTGTTGTGCCTGGGGTTAAAAACATTAAAAAGGGAAAATTGTGATTTGTGTCAACGATCAACCGGTGCACAAAAATGGGCCTTTCTAAACACATAGTTTGACACTCCCAGTAGATATGTTTTGGAAATTCACAAACTCTTTAGGAACCATAATGCATGATTTGAGTATATGATGACTATGAATAGCCTTGGTTATACCAAATGTGTCATATATTTTTAAAATAGTTTCATTTTTTCTAAATGTGATAAATCAATCTTCATGACTACAATTTTTACAACTATGATTACTATGTTTCACACTATGATTTTTGGTTTTAGTCTATGGCTAGAACCAAAATACATCTTTCTTACAATGACTGTAATGTATGATGAAATGATTTTCCCATTTAGGAACAAAGTTCTATGGGAGCTAGAATAAAAAATCTTTTTTTTTGTTATTACACATGATTATAAATATATGAATAATAGTGAACATTCAAATAAAACAATATGGGAATAATGTTCTTTTGAGTCCTTCATGAAGAAATTTCAAACTTTTTTTAGCAGGTCAATTGATCCACTAATTATTGATAAATGGATTAGCACTATTGATAGGATATTTTCCTTTCTCTGGTGTTTGGAAAATGAGAAAAAATTTTGATCATTGAATGTTTTAAAGGTGAAATATATCAATGGTAGAGTATAATTAATAATATTAGAAAATAAGAAGAAATTGATTCAATAGAGTGAGATATGTTTTAAGAGTTTATTTTTTCAATAAGTAATTTCCTTGTTATCTTTATAAACAATGGACAAGGAATTACTTGATATGAATTAGAAAGATGATGAATCTATTGGAACCTAAGAGGAAAATTACACAAGATTTACAAGGTACACTTCTAGTATTATCATCCATCCCGAAATTAAGGTTCTTCAATTATTTGTGTTCTTAAAACAAAGGTTTCTAAAAAATTATCTATAAGAGACATTAATAGATAGGAATAAATCATTCAATTTTCATTCGACGTAGAAATGGAAATTATAGATTCCCATCATTCCCAAGGTTTTGATAAGAGTATTATGATTGATTCTCATGAATACTAAAATTAATCACATGGTGAAAAGAAATTACATCCATCTACATAGTAGAAATGTGTGAATACAAAAGAAGGAAATTTCTTGAATGTAATTGGGATGTTATGTAAAAGATAAGGGGTGGGTTATAATGCTCATGAATTCCAAAAGTTAATAGATGGGATTATTAAAAAAATAGAATATAAAAATATTCTCACTAATTTACTACCCACACTCCAATTCTCGAAATGAAGAGTTAAGGGTAAATATGAAAACCACTAAATTAATATGAAGTTTTATAATGATTATCAGTATCAATAACATTTTAATATCAAGGACAAAGGGAAATATCATATGATCTTGACTATTGAAGTAGGTTATGATAATGACATTGTTAAAGGTTCAATTATTATACATTCAAGAGAAGATAATTCCTTATTTTACTATAGATCTACCTACTCTTTTATATCTAAGGAATTTTCTAAGGGTATTAAATTACCATACTTTTTATTAGATATTTGGTTCACGATAAATCCCCTTAATGGCACTATGGATGCATCTCAAGTCTATAGTTCAAATCTTATTGGTTTATTTAAGAACATGCTTCCTAAAAATATTATTATTCTCACATAATTTTAATTTGATGTGATTCTTAGGATGGATTGGATTTCAATATATGGATCTCATATCTAATTTTGATGGTGTTAAGTCAAATGTATTATTCATAATGAACCCATTCTGATTTATAATTGTTAGGATGACTAAAAACATCTAATAGATATCAAATATGTCTCATAGGACATAATTAATTTATAAAGAGGATATTTTCTCAAATGTTAGGGGAGATACTCAACATTAAATAAATTCTTTTTGTTTTGGAAGTTGTTGATATTTTTAGATAAGAATTGTTTGGTCTTCATCCATGTCATAGAGTCGAGTTATCAATAGAAAAAATACATTGTGATACACCAATTTAAAATCAGCCTTATATAATAGATATAATATAATTGGAGGAATTAAAGAAGAAACTCTAGGATTATATTGATAAGGGATTTACTCATTCTTTTATATCACCATAGGGTGAACCAGTCCTTTTCATTCTGATTAATGATTGATCAATGAGACTATATATTGATTATTGAGAACATAAAAATATCACTATTAATAAAAATTATCATCCACCCTATATCAAGGATTTTTTTTAACAATTATAAAGTGATAAATAATTTTCTAAGATTGATCATCTATTTGGGTATTATTAATTGTGGATCAAAAGTAAACTCATACCCAGAACAACCTTCAACATGGGGTGTGAACACTATAAATATATTGTTATGCCATTTGGTCATAAAAATTCATCAACTACCTTTAGGGATTAAATGAAGAAAAACTTTATAGATTATATGGATCATTTTTTATAGTCTTCATAAATGATATTCATATATATTCAAAGCGAAAAGAATACCATAAATATCACTTCAAAATTGTATTTAAGGCCTTATGAAAGGTGAATATGTAAGAAAAATGTTCCATGTGTGAATTTTGGTTTCAAAAAAATCATTCTTGGGTTATGTAATCTCATGGGAGGGTATTTCATTCGATCCTTCTAAAATGGATGTTATTGAAAAATGGACAAGACCAACCATGGTTTTTGAGATACATAGTTTTCATGGTTCGGTTTGATATTATCAACGCTTTATGGATAAAATATCACATATATATAATCCACTCACCATGATAACTTGTAAGGGAACCATGCTACTTTGGGTATATGATTTTGAGGAAACATTCAAGCAACTAAAGTGATTGTTATTTATGTAACATGTGCTTACTTTACCCTATAGTGGAGAATGATTTGTAACCAATAGTATTCTTTCAAATAATAAAATGATGAGTATATTCATGATGAATGATATGGTTATAAAATATTTATCTTGAATACCAAGTGTTTTATGAAAAAATATACAACCCAAGATTCGGATTTAGCTGTGTTAATTTTTAAATTAAAGCTATAGATGAACTTTACTTATAGAGGAAGGTGTGATATATATTTTTATAATAAAAATTTAAAGTATACATTCACATAGAAAGAGTTATGAATTTTACAAAGAAGGTTGTTGGAGTTGATTAAATATTACAGTTTCTCAATACATTACAACCTTGGGATGGTGAACATGGTGGAAGATGCTATGAGTCAAAAGGACAATGCTAGATTATATGTGATGTGGATCCCAAAAGATATAATATATATGGATTTTAAAATTATGGATATGGAATTATTTAAGTGGATAAATATTATCTTTCAAGAATGAGTACTCAACCATCTATTTGTATGTTAACTAAAGAAGTGAAGAATGAATATGTGTAATCATAGAAAATGGTCATAAATTTTCATTAATTTATCCTTAATTATGATGGAATGATAAGGTTTAGGAACCACATAATTGTTCCTTCCATACCATATTTTAATAATGAGATATTAGAGTATGCCCATGGATTTAATTATCTGTATATCCTAGAAATAAAAATATATATAGAGATATGAAAGAGTATTTATAGTGGAATGACATGAAGATAGATATTGAAGAGTTTGTATCTTTGTGCATGGTATTCTAGTTTGTCAAGGATTATACACAAAAGTTTAAGGGGATACAACCACGATTACCCATACCAAAATGGAAATGGAAAATCATCACCATTAATTTTTTTATTTAGACTCACCAAAACATCTATATGTTATAATTCTATTTGTGTCATAGAACATCATCTTACAAAGATTACATATGAATATCAGAGAATATTTCCCTATGAATCAACTTTCTATGATATATATTAAAGTAGTTATAAGGTCTTCTAGTATACTATAATCTATTATATTTAATAAGGATCCGAGGATTATCTTGTGTTCTGGAAAAGAATTTTGTTGGCTCTAGATACATAGTTATGTTTTACCACTATGTCTCATACTCAGTTAGATGTTCGTTAGAAGATAAAAATTCAATACCTATATGATATATAGAGATCTTGTTCTATATATTTTAATGGTGGTTGGGATGAACACCTTTTTCTAGTCATCTTTTATTAAAATAATAACTTTTACTTGAGAATTAAGATGTCTACTTATATATCACTCTATGGGAAAAAGTGTAAAAATCCTACATGATATGGTGAATTTAGAGAAATAAATCTATTGGGACCTGATCTAGATGAGAAAATGATAGAGAATGTCAGATATAGTCAATAGAACATCATAGAATCTCAGTAGTGTAAGAAACGTTGTGATAAAATTCATCAGTGTGGCCTAGAAATTTAAGATCCTTTGGTTCAGCCATACCCTTCCAAAGTTGATTAAAATGAATATTCATATCATTTTTAGCAAAATATTTTATGAAATTTTGAATGTATTTTTTAAAATGTGTACGACATGATCATAATTCATCATCAACATGACCACTAAAGGATTTAAAGCTTCTCTTATAGGTTTTCATGGTTACCTTAAATGAAAATGAATTACTTAATATGTTAGAAATTCATTGATCTTAAAAATTTATTTAGAAAATGGAAAGGTTAATTTTTTCAACAATATCATTAATATTATTTTAATGGTATTTATATTCATCAATAATAACAACCCTATATTCTAAAAATGAAATTCTATAGACAAGATCCAATAATACCATCCCATTATTTCATTGAATTGTTTTTGACTATGATGAAAATATTATTATGAAACCCATTTATTTTTTATGGGTTAGATGATGATGATTATAAAACCCATTTCTTTTGCATGGAAAATAATTTTGATAAAACACTTGAACTCCATTCTTGAGGAAAATATCCTTTCTTCTTCAAATTTTTTTTTCCATTCTTAACATGTCATAGAATTTTAAACTAAAAGAAGTTGATTAAAAATAAACATGAAAACTTGTAAAGTAATCTTCTTGGAAATAATGTTTTAAAAATCTATTAATTCTGTATAAGTTAAAAAAACATTCTTCTCGTACTTTTGTCGGAAAAGTCAAAAAGTACCTCATACCGAAAACGACAAAAGAATCCTTTCATATCTTTTACTAAAAACTCACCGAAGGGTAAAATTGGATTTAGAAAATTGTAGGTGTATGGAAATAATATTACATATTGAGGAAACATCGATGTGCATGATAAAATACACCCTAGTAAATACCAAAGTATAAACAATCTCGGATAAAAATGAGATTGTGATATTTCCCTTACCTTAGGTCTGATATGCTTCGTAAGTGTCCGAACCTCCTGTATAATGATTTAAATAATGTTATTGACTTATTCCAGAATCATACTTATTGTTATTATATCATATATGGTCATATTACTAGCTTCATATTGGTAATATTTCATTACTACTTGTTATTCGGGTGTTTATTACTTTATGTTCTTATGCGTGTTTGTCGAATAAATTATTATTATTCTCATTTGGTTATAGATACCTTATTTCCAGAATGGTATTAGTATAACATATATCATATTCATTAATTCAATTCATTTATATAATCATTATTAAATAAAGATCATGTAGAATGAGTCGCATCACATCGTGGAGACGGTATTCCGTACGTACGCATGAGTGATGATATCATTCCTATGATCGTGGAATTGTATTGGAGTGTATTTATACTATTTCAGAGTCAATATCACTTTATAATAGTCATATATAGTAATTATTTACACCATTATATCCATCCAAGTATGGTGGTGGTGGAAAATAGATTACATCACGGTGTGGAGACGGTATTCCGTACGTACGCACGCACGGTGATTTCCTTTTTCCGTAGGATGGATAGAAGGTTAATTATAGTTGTTTCATATTTAAAATAATATATAAGTATATAATAAATACTGATTTTATTACTTTATCATGAAAAAACTAAAGAAGAATAAGTTGAAGAAGAAAGAAATTGAAAAAGATAGGCAATGTATATTACCTCTTTTTGACGCGCCTTCACTTAACCTCCACTTAAAGAACTAAGGATGGTCTTTGAAGATGAAAAGGACCTATAGGATGATACTACGGAAGTGTAGAAGAGATTTTGGCAGGGGTGGTCCAAGATTGAATGCTCAAATTGGTGTGAGAAGGAGAAGGAGGAGGTGCCCTTTTATAAGAGAGGAGAGGGGCACCTTAGGAAAATCTAAAAATATTATTGTATATTAAGGTCAAATTCAGTTTATAATGGTTTCAAAGGGTCTTATTTCGAAGATAAAGTGGGTATGGGTCGAAATAATCTCATATAATAGGATTTAGACAAGTTTGGTTATTATTTTAACCTTATCAATTATATTTAACTCTAAGTTAAATAATTTAACTTTTACCGTGTATTTTTTTTTCTTACACTATATGGTTGATAAACATACCATAACAAGCCAAACGAACCCCAAGTTGTTTATAATTAATATATCTATCCTAATCTAAGTCATTTTGTTGAAACGTATATTTTTAGGAATTAACTAAAAATTTATAATATAATATTTTTTAAAAAAAACTAATTTATTTCAATTTTGACACTATTTGGTACATGATTTTTATGAAATTTATAACAGAATGATAAGTTCTAAAAAAGTTACTTATATCAACAATAACATGTCATGTTAACCTATAAAATTAATGTAAGTCATAAAAATTCTGAAATTATATTTATTTGGGCATTTATAACATCAATTATGTCAATATTTCATTAATAAGACAATTACTGCATCATCTTTGTGTCATAATAAATGATAATTATTTAATCCTTAAAAATTCTAAATAAATTCCTATTATGTCGATAATTGTGTTAGAGTTCTGGAGACTATTCATGTTCGAAGTTTCATGAAGTTTATCACTAAATTAAAATTATTATACTTATAATATTTAAGAAAGTGACATGTTGTCACATTCTTTGGTTTTAATAATAATTAAATTATTTTCGTGGAAAAAAGTCCATAAAGTGAATCTAATACGACCCTTATATTATTTGGGTCAACTTTTATCCATCCAATAGTATTTTTCCAAGTGTTAGGGTAATTTTATAATCTTATATTTACCCTTAATTACCCGATTAACCTTTAACTATATTAAATAAAATTTACCGTAGTTACTATTCACAATGCCCAAAAATAAAACGTAGCTTATTAACTTATTTTGGACCCACTGATTCCAAATATGGAATCAATTTTTCCAAATTAAATACACAAAAGATGCAGAAATTAAATTAAAATTAATCCCGTTGTCAAAAGAAAACGGGTTTTTCTTTAAAACATTGCAAAAGATTGAATTGATTTAACCAACGAATTCAAGGTAAAATCAATGCTAATGATATACATTATATTAAATAGTAAAAATATATTCTATTTATACTTTAACACCATTAAATATTATAATTTAACCACATAAGATATTACGATGAAAAAGTTGTTTTTAATTAAAATATAGCATGTTCTTACTATTCATTAAAATATGAAAGTTATCGGAAAAATATCAAAACTTTATCTAATGTTAATTTTTTATATCCTGATTCAAAAAAAGAAGTTTATTTTGTCAAATTGAACTTATAAACATGTCAAAAACTATATTTAAAGTGTGTGTCCTATCAAAAGGTGGCAAAACAACATTTTTTGAAAATTACTTATTTTACCCGAAAAATTTATTTTGTTCTTATACAATGTTCTAGAAATGTGTAAGATGAATAATAATGTTATAAAATTCAAATTTTAGTTAACACTATTCATAACGCCTAGTTCATAACAATATTATAATAATATATCATTGTTTAGTAAAACCCGGTATTGCGTACAACACACGCTATCGAGGAAGGTCGCAATTGCGTGTAATGCAAGCCAAGTTAGGGTTGCGTGTAGTGCACAACTCCTTTGTTGTTGCGTATAACAGAATCCAACCATATTTTATTTATACATTGAATATATATATATATATATACAATCAATTTTGCGTAGAATAACTTCTATCAAACTAATGTGAAATTGTGTGTAACAAGAGCCAAGAAAAGTGTTGCGTATACTGCAAGCTAATACGGTGTTGCGTATAGCACAAGGTAATCTTGGTGTAGCATACAACAGAAGACATTAATGAAATTAAAATAATATTTTTCATAAAATCGCGGGGTGTTACAATCTTTCATCTCCAAAGGTGTCTCATCAAAGATATTATCATCATCAATGTAAATTTGTCCCTAAATAACGATGTGATAGTATTCATGAAGATATAAGAAAAGCATCGACACATGAAAGAAATTATGAATCCCAGTCATCTTGTCACATACATTACTTATTTTAATGGTATTTTTCATTTAAATTCCTTCTTTCTTTGATTTGGGTGTTTCCCATTCATTTTGGTGGAAGAGGTGTATTTTCCAAATTTGGGCCAAACCGTGAGGCCATTTCTAGATTTAAAAATAATTTTTTTTATTTTATAACTCCTTAATTTTTCCACATTTTTCATCTGTTTTAATTCCTAAATGTTCTCCTCTGACATATTAATAACACTAATATAATTAGAACCCTATAAGAATCATTAATAATGGTGGATTTGGGTTTTTATTTTTGGAATTGGGCCAACTGAGAACCCTATTTCCAATTTTTTTAAATTTTTTATTTAATAATTTAATAAATTTTTATTATCTTTCGGGGATTATAATTGTCACCCAAGAACACTAAACCCAAACATGTTCCATTTATCTTTATACCCTTTTTGGAGCTTGTATGGATCGCAAATTAAGACAGAACATCATTGGGTTTCTCAAATCATCCATATTTGAAGAGGTAACTTCTTTCTTCACATCCCTTTCAATTCTAACAATTTTTATCCCCATTCCATGAAGTTTATTATAATTTTCTTGAATTAAAAAAAATTAAATTGGTTATGGTTTCGATCCTATGGTTTAACCATGTTTTTTCTTGGTCTATTATTGTGCTTTTAGGCTTGATATAGGTCTCTCTTAGTGTGATAGTGGTGCGATTTGATTTTTGTGCAAAGACTCAAGGGTTTCCATTAATTTGGTAGTTGAATCCTTTTGGTATGAAATATTTGTAACATAGATTATATGTTTATGATATTTTCATTTTTATTTCATTTGAGTGATTCTACGGAAATCATTTTAGTGGCAATTATAAATAAAAAGAATTTTAATTGCCAATTTTTTGGGGAAATTGGGGGTTTTTCATATAAATATTTTTTTTGGTTCATTAAGGGCTTCCTTATAATTATTTAGTTGATTTTATTGAATTTTATTATAGTTGAAAATAATTTTTTCAATGTTTTTCTCTTTTGGTTCATTCTAAAAAATTGGTTTTGGGTGACGTTTGCTAAGGAAATGATTTTTGAAAGCCAATTTGGGGTCAAATTGGGTGTTTTACATGGCTATTCTATGTGATGATTCTTGGGGTTGTTTTATAACACATGTAATGGGTTTATATAAATGTTTTGGGTGTTTAAAATTATGTTTTGAAAAATATGAACATGCACATAGTATTCAAAGTGGGTTTTTAAAGGGGATTTTTGTGTGCAAAGCATTGTTAGTTTTTGTGAAGTTGTTTGTTAAAAATAAAAATGTATTGTTGTGAGACTTAAGTGGTATAAAGGGTGAAAACATATAGTATTTTTCGTATATGACCAGTATTTTTTTTATTAAATGAAAATGGACGTGTCTTTCTTGCTAAAATTGTTTTATCAAAAAGGGGGAATTCCAGGTACCTAGGTGGGTGGCTATGTACTATTACAGTTAGTGAACCAGATGGGTTGTGTACTTGTTTCACTGATCAAATGGGTAATTAAAACTCTTAATAAACTATGTGGATGATATTTTGGGACCACTAGGTTATGGGTATGTTCCATACTAGTGACTCATGCATCGTAAAGGATTGGTACTTGGATACTTTACACTGAGGTACGAGGTACATAGGGCCCGAGACTATTTTGTTGCCTAGGGTAGTTCCCGGGTTTTTTGCTCATTGGATTTTTTATATTTTCCATTTGATAAGGAAGTTTTTGGAAGTATATTCTTTTATCTAACATGAAAATTTAAATGGGTTAACATTCTGAATGTTTTATCTTGAAAACCATTTTCAATTGAAAGTTGTATTTCTTGGAATTTGTCATCGCTTTTATTTTCATATTAAAACTTGTTTCCATTTCACCTTATATTGAATGCACTTTGGAATCATTATGTGGAATCATATTGGGAATTATCTCACATCCTAATTACACCCCATGGGTGTTAGTAGACTTTATTATGCTTGAATCAGGTAAAGGAAAGGCTTTGGGTGATGGCGGTTCAGGGTGTTAGTTCCCATCCTTGGCGTGGAGTTATGTAGATGGATTGTGGGTGATGACCCCTTGTCATGTGGAGTCTTTGGGGTTGTCTTGATTGTGTTATTTTTTGTATTTGGACCTCTTTTACTATATTTTAATCTATTTATTCAGATCTAGTTTTGTTAAGACTTGTTTGGAATAAATATTTCAGATTCATGTTATTGATTGTTTTTAATGTTTTATGCTTTCGTACTCAGGTAAATAGTTCTTAAAACTAATTTATTAATAACTGGTAACATTCGGTAGCCCATGGGGATAGGGAACGCCCTTCAGGCCTTTTCCTAGGCTGGATTTGGTGCCAAAATTAGTGGCGACCAGATTTGGTTCATGACACATCTGCAGAAGATTTTTAATCTGGTATACAATGGCTTTCACACTAGTCAACGCCTAAAATGATGCCACAAACCATGAAGAAATATTACTCGCATAACCAATCATTTACTTCCCATAAAGAAGAGACATTTGCAAGATAATTTGATCTCCAATTTAAAAAAATATAGGTCTCCTCCTATGGTCAGTATAAGAATTATTGTAGTCTAATGATAACTTGACCCTCTCACAAATCAAATGAACCATATATTCCATGATCTGCACTAGTTCAAACATGATAATTTCTAACTCGCTAGCACTGTTAATTTCGAAATATAATGGAAAGTATGGTTATATAAATATCATAATAGTACCAAACCAATATTGGTGTGAAAATTATTTTAAAAAAACATGACAAAATGATGGTGCCTCATCCACAAAACCTTCAAAATCTAGGACACAATCACATAACATGTTTTAAAGTGTCTATAGGGGATGACCTATCTAGAAATCTATCTATGGATAAAAGGTAGTGTGATTGCACAAATGAGATCCAAAATCATCCCCACACCCTGAATGTGATACAAGGATCACGATAAGATATGATCATACTAAAAAATCCATGAAACTTATACTCCTCCTCTAGATATTACCTTGAAAAAACCACTATTGAGTTGAACTTATTTATTTCTTGGAAGAAAGACAATTGTTTAAAATGGTCCTCCATTAAGTAAATTGCATCATAACATACCTATGATCAAGGAAAACAAATGATGGAGACAATTGATATTTCCTCTCACTTCTACTAAGGCACATCCAATGGTTGGAGAAAATCATATTGTAAATGGTTTTCACCATTTACCTTATAATCGAACAAACATCTTGATATGAACTATGTAAAAAAATGTTATAATTCAGGACACATAAGTTGAACCCTAAATTATTGATAATATTTTTCATTCCATAATTTAATTATATGGTTGAGCTATGGAAATAATAGAGAACTACCTTACACTTCACCAATGAAATGAAAATATTTCCCTATGATAATACTATGTGATGATCATCCTCAAACCAACCATGAGAGGAATTACCATATACAACTCAATATCATCATACTTTCACATAAAAATCCCCTATATGGAACTCCTCCACTTGTTTTACAAAAAAATCCTCACTATCATTTAAAAAAGGATCCTTTGATTCCAAAATCCACCATATCAAGATGTATCATAGATGTCTCAGCATCACTCTCCAAAACTCCATAGATTTAGGCCTGGTATCATTGCATGACTTCTTGATTAGTGCATCAGCTACAACATTACCCTTTATTGATGTTTAAGAATAATCAATGTCATAATACAATATGAATTCCATCAACCATTTATTTTGTAAGTTCAGTTTATACCAGGAAAAGATATACATATACCTCATGTTCATTGAAAACCACAAAACATTTACACATTAGGTAGTATTTCTAGAAATTCGAGAAAAAAATGATGTCATATAGAGATCATGGGTGGAATAATTATGATTATAGGGTAATCAATTTAAATACCAAAAAGAAAAAATTAGTCAATAATATATAAAGACACTACATAATCAGAGACACAAAGTGTCTCAAAAATGGAAAAAATCTTATTCTTCTAGAAAATAAAGGACTGGATAGTTAAAAAAACATCTATTTCAGGTACTCCAATGTTTCCTTACACTTTAAAATACACAATAAATATTTATTATTTTTATTCAGGACTGCTATAGGACTTTCAATATGAGATAATTTTGGTACAAACCTTTTATAAAAGTCCGCAAGACTGAGGACACTATGCACCTCATCAAACTCATTAGATGTTATCCAAGAAATAATCAATTGGACCCTCAAAATATCAATAAATAATCCATGAAAATTTTATAAATGTACCATGAAATGAACATCATGATCCTAGAACCCAAATTTCAAAAACATATAGAACAATTTATGATGTTTAAGAACTCCTAAAACTACCCATATAAACTCTGCATTCCATTCCTCTGGTTCGGAGTATGCAAGGATGTAGTTGATGAAAACAACCAGGAGACTCTCTAGAAAATATCATAAAATATATTTATCAACCCCATGAATATAGCTGGAAATTGTTTCACACCTAAATATATCACAAAAAACTCATAATTCCCATTATAACATCAAAGTTTATTCTTCATAATATCTTCATTCTTCACTCCTATATGACGGAATCTCAATCTTAGATAAATGTATAAAAAATTAGTTTGTTTCAACTAATCAAATGAATAATAAATATAAGTAAGGAGATAGTGTTTCTTCAATATCACATGATTCAAGGGAAGTTAATTAATAGACAGATGCAGACTGGCATCATCCTTCTTTATAAAAAAACTAGAGCACCCCAAGGTGACATGATCGACATAAAAACACTTTTGTAAAAGATCATCGACCAATATCCACATCTCCCCATACTTTGAAGGCACCATCCTATACAAATAATTCATCAACATAGAGTTTAATAACTACTTATATATCCAAAACAAGGTCAACCATTTAGGAGGAAACACTAAAACCTCTTTAAAAAAAGGAATAGGTCAATCTTCCATAACTCTGGGAAACACCATTGACGGAACATGAACCTGAACTATATAAGGGTTTATCTTCCATAACCTCCTAAATTCATGGAAAGGAAATGAATTTGACCTATCCATGGTTTTCTCTTTCAAATGAATATAGAAAACTCTTTGTGATCATCATTAAACACAATTTACTGCTGAAGCAATCCATGATAGCCAGCACTAAATATAACCAGCCCATGCCAAGGATGATATAGTATGGATGTATCTGTAAACATTTAAAATCTATCCAAGAGTGATTATTACCTAACCCTAAAAACTTTTCTCTACATAATTCACACATATAAGCTCGGACGCCAATTTTCACAGTCAATGCCAAGGGAATTGGATGTCTCTCCACCACAAGTCCCAAAGCACTGATGAGGGAAGGATATACAAAGTAGCATGTAGATCCCGAATCAAACAACACATACAAAAAAATATAAAAAAAAGAAATGGTTAAAAAAATATAGGTTTGACTCCCAATGGTCCTGGAAAATCCAAATAATGAAACTGAACAAGACCTTCTCAGAGGCATCATTGAGCATAACGATAAACTCTTCTATGGATATGTTCTACTCTCTGATGATAAGGAGAATCATGTGGTTTTACTATTTATTCCCTATCTCCTCTATATTGATCCAGGGATATATAATCCAACTTTTGTTTACATGTTTGGTACTTATGTAATAGTGGACCCCATATTAAAACTCCAATCACATGGGAAATACTCAAAAAGGTAGGGAATTCTCACTACTAATGACCATGACCTCCATAAAAAGAATAGATAGGGTCTCAAGACCATAAACCACCATGAAATGATATGAATAGGAATGGTCCTCCGCCTAAATATTTAAAAAAACCCTCCTTCTAATAAATATGGAACTAAGGGAAATAAATATTTGTGGATAATTCTGATGAATCATGTTTCCTGACGATCTAGTTTTTACCAGTGCCCTCTCAACAACCTTTAATAAATCTAACACCTCTAGATACATCTATAACCTAAACATAGTGACCTGAAATCATATCAATAAATGTAAATCCTCCTCATAATTTATCACTATGACCTCCTCATGTGGAAATAGGTCAAATTAATATAAATGAATGGTTTTGAAATTGATTAAAAACCCACACATGCTGGAACTCCCCTATTGAAAGGTATATAGCTCTCAATGACTAGTCACCATCACAGTTAATGAATTAAAATCATCTCTAAACTCATCGTGGAACGTCTACCAAGATAAATAAATCTCATTTTGATCCCGAGGGATTAAGAACCACCACTGGCTAGCTTCCCCACACAACATCATCTCGACCAATGAAACCCAGTGCTCCTTCAGAGCATGGATCGAATTGAAAATTTTCTCCACCCCCTAAACCCTATCCTCTATCACCAGGTCTAGAATGAATCCCTCACAATTCTATATATTATGGAACTAAAACTCTTATAGTTTCATCCTTCAATTTCCATCATTGTAAACCTATAACCCATAGATATTAGTTGTCACATCCTATTATACAGATATGATGTGAACCTAATGAGGACATCAACCGAGAGCCAGAACTGTAAAATAAAAAAATGGTTATGGACTTGAAAAATCAAAATATGGAATACATAATAATAATTAATTATTTTTTACAAAATCCTAAGTTCTAACCATTTGAAGAACATTAAAAAAATGAATGATGCATGATCGATTCCTAGGCCTATACCCCACAACTAATATCACTTCTCTTAATGGGATTAGAGAAATTAAATTTACTCACATTGATTCACAAGGGGCTCTAAATATCTATTTCACAGCTAGTCACTCATGTGTTCATTTTTTTTAAAACATAAATGAAACTATTTCCCTTTCAACCCATTTAGTGGTCATGAGTGCATACCTCTAAACTCCATCTTATCCTCCTGTCTGACCTTTGACACCACTCTCTCAAAATCCTATCTTTAAATGGAACCAATTATAGGCTTTCAATGATATAATGGAAATTATTAAAACCCATTACTACCTCTATGATAATATGGGCTAGCGATAAGAACTGAGGGTATTTCATACACACAAATAAGAGTCATTACCATTTAATAGAATATGATGAGTGTGAGACAAGATGAATCCAAAAAACGACTCTAGATCTAGATAAATAAAATATACCAAAAAACATACATATAATTTCATAATATTGAACTAATTCAATAGAAAATACATGTTACAAAAATTTATTCTTTGCAGCAACATCAAAGCCCAACTATCTCCTTAATAACTCCTAGAAATAGAAATGTCCAGCCTCATTGCTAATTAGCTCCACCAGACCTAAAAAATAGTTTATATATATCTCAAGTGAGAATAACAATTATAGATAGTAGTATCCTCCCAGTATCCTTTCAGGAAAAGGATAAATAAATCATATTAAATCCTAGGTAATAAACATGTGATGCCAACTTGTCACCTAGTCACATATGATGAGTTCCCAGTTTCACTATATATCTACCACCAATTATCAAATAAAAGCAATAACATAATATCTAATATAGTATCAAATAGTCGTAAACCACAACCACTTACACACTGGTTTGATGCTCTTCCATAATATCACATGTCTTGAGATGTCTCTATCAAAATATATAATCATGATTGAAAACTCTTGGGAAACTGTAACATACCATTTAAACCATGAGTAAAATCGTCTCCTCATAGAAATCCACTCTTTACATAGTAATTTAATAGTTTATAAGAGACAACATGCCCTTTACATCATGTATTATACCTCATGGAATCACATTCCATACAAAAAGTACATGTAATAATCCTTATGAAAATATATATGGAGACAAATGAGTGAAAAATAACCACGAGTCATTACCACCCTATGTATTCATATATATGGGAGAGATAACAACTATGCATACCATCACATAATACAAAAAAGAAAATATAGTAGTGAATTATAGATTAGTGAGTCATATTTTCTTCTCTAACATAAATATTGGGAAAACCACCCTTCATAGTCAACTAGTGTCGCTCTCCCTACTAACATGGGTGAGGCAGTGTATGTAATTTCCTAACATAATAATATATATATATATAACTAACAACCATACTATCAGAAACTACATAGAAATAAGATTACTAATAGTTGATGTCTCTTAGACACCTATGTTCCACTATAGAGGACGAAATATTCAATAAGCACAAAACCATTTCATACTTTAAATCAATATTTTTGTTTTAAACATGTCATATTTTGGTTAATTATCATCTAAATTCCATCATCTATAGTCATAATCCGAAATACCCCAAAATTTATCATGTGTTATCATAAATTGTTGTTCCATTCAACCACTAACGCCATAGGTTAATAAATTTAGATTTAATTATCATTCAAAATTTTTTGGTACTCCAGGATTCATTATAAGATAACATAAAGAGATACACAAACCATGCACAACCATCTACTAAAGTAGAGGAAAAATGAATGAAAAAAATAAGAAACCCAACTGTCATGCCATTAATGTAAATTCATTATCAAGAGTGAATCCCTACATTAAGTATTAAAACAATGGGAAAGCCTAGATTTGACCCAACCCATTATTATTGGTGTGATCCTAGACCCCACATTATATGTATTATTCATACCACTATTAGAGGCATATAATTCTTCTAGAAGCCTAAGTCTACCTTCCCATATCTCTCCAAACCGTCAGACATCCAATGCCCACATCTTGTCACATACCAAGGTTCCTCATCAATACAAAACACAAAAGGCATAAAGATAACATCATACATTTAATAGGGGAACTAAGACCTTGAACCAAGGAATCCATCTATCATAAGATAATGAGTTTTTTCATCCCCAAACACTTATTTTTATCAAATAATTAGTTCCTTAGCATCTTGAATGAACTAGTTATGTTTTCACATGTTATAAAAATATTCAACATAATGCATAAAATATCAATAGATTTGAATTATTTAAACATGATTCAACCATAATATCCAGTTTCATCAGATTTTCAAGAGACCAAATTTCATTTAAACACACATATTTTTTATTTTTCCAACAAGAATTTCAAACTTTATGATATTTAACTATTTCTATCATAAAAAATATGATAATACATAGCCTAAAAAATATAATATAATATCTATAAAATCAATAGGTAAATCATTGAAATGGTTTAAACATGTATGTTCACAACAACAAAGACCAATATTAATTATTTCATTTGGATTAATCATCACTATTGTTAACGACAGCTTTACTCAAAGTTATAAAGAATGATAAATTTTCAATTTCACATAAAACACAAGAAAGAATGAATCCCCTATCATGATTTATTAGTTCAATATTCTCTACACAAGAATGAATGATCAATTACAAAATAAAACTATAAATATACCATAAATACAAAGGAAGACCAAACAGAACCTAGTATAAATAATCACAAAATAATCCAATCATAGATCTTAGCCACAAAACAGAATGGATTTCACAATAGACACCCTATAAAAATAATAATTAATGGAGAAGAAATTGGAAATATCATACATTGAACCAAGGTTTCTCAATCTTCCATAATACAATGGTTTTAACCAACAAAGAGTTAATCACATTGTTATATGGGGTAGAACTAACACATAACCAGTGATAATTTCTTTCAATATAGCCTTAATACAAGAAAAAAATTCAATGACACCCTTTTTTAATGAGATCATCTTGAAATATATGTAATTCAAGAGGAGAATAATATATTTGTTAATAAAGGGAAAAAAATTTAATAAACAATTAAGACCACCATTTAATTTAGAAACATTTTCCCAATGAATAGGATGAGATCAATGGAGAACAATGATGAATATTTCAATTTCAAAACAAGATCTACAACCATCATGGATTCCTCCATGGCCTCAGTAATTATTATGGTGTTCTTCATTGTGCCCTCTTAAAATGAATTCTAATAGGGAATGTTTCTATCACCCATTCAATTTCAACCATTCCACAATATTAAAAAAAACAACCAAAGAGTTTTCCCTATCCCCCTATCAAATTTGTGATCCCCCATGGTGCCACTATAGAGAATTTTGCAGGTTTGACCTAACAGATCACCTTATCTAACCCATCATAATTCTTCCAGTGCACCACCCAATATAACAATAGTTTTTACTAGCACCGAGGGTCCAACATACATAGTGGAGAAATAATACCGTACTATAAGTTCTGTGAATTTGGAGGATGGTTCATAAATTCCAACAATGTTGAAAGGAAATTAAAGGGAATGATAAAACAATGGAAGAGAATAACATTTCCAATAATGCACCAACCTTTCTCTAGTGATTCAAATGAAATGAGTATTGGTATCATGAAAACTGCTTCTTGAATATGATGGGTTATGATGATGATCCACATCAATAGCCTCTTTAAATCAAGGTCAAAGGGAAATTTTGTGTAACCACGACTACTGTTGTTGGTTTTGATAAAAAATAGCAAGGGGTAACATCATACAATTTTAATATTCCATTTTTAAAAATTATTAGGTAGATCTAGAAATAAGACATCCTCTACTCTAGATCGGATGTGGGAAATTGGTTCTTATAAATCATATGATCCTCCATGAAGTTGAGTTTGATATGATTCTTGTCATGGATTAATATTCTTTATATGGATCCAATATCTTGTTCTGAGGGATTTGAATCACATTTCATATTCTAAATGAACTCAAACTCATTTATCAATGTGAGGGTCAATAAAAAATTCTAATAGAAATTACTTTATCCTTTTGGGTATGAATTCCAATAATTGAGATCTATTTATATCAAATGGTTGGGAGAAACATAAAATTTATGACATTCCTATTTTTGATATTTTTTTGAATTGTTTCCATAATAATTTACTGATATAACTTTCAGTTTTGATGTTTATTTTTAAAAATACCTCATACTTACTGCTACATCTATTTCAATGAATCCTCATAGAAATTACTGAATTGAGTTTTAGGAATTAAAGATAAAAATTATGGAAAATATTGATAAGGAATTAATTCTAAAAATTGCATCGATATAGTGTGCACTAATCCTTTTATTAGAATAAATATTGATTAATATGAATTTGCACTGATAATTGAGAACATAACAAGAGAAATATCCTGAATAAATATCCTCTACCCCATATAGAATATATTTTTTATCAAATACATGGGGGTTAATTGGTTTCCATGATTTATCGTCAATATGGGTACAATCAGTTTAGGGTTAAAAGTGATTCCATGACCGAAATAGCCTTTTGTATGAGTTATGGGAACCTTAAATTTATAGTGATGTTATTTGATCTTACAAATCCCTACTAAATACTTATGGATAAAATAAATACAATATTTATAGATTACATTGATTAGTTTGTGGTAGTATTTATAGATGATCTTCATATATATTAAATGTGAAAGGAAGAGAATCAATGTCACATGAGAATTGTATTAAAAAATACTTGGAAAGAGATATTGTATACAAAATATACCACATTTTCATTTTGGATTTAGATAGTTTCAATATCAGTCCATATAATCTCATATGGGGGTATTTCAGTGGGACCTTAAAAGATGAATGTTATTTAGAAGTGTCCCAAGCCAACCATGGTTACTAAGATCCTCGGTTTTCTTGGTTTGGTTGGATAATATTAATGGTCTGTGGTTAAATTATCATGAGTGTCTAATTCTCTAACCATGTTAACTTGGAAAGGATCTATGTTCCATTGGACAAATGAAATTGATGTAAATATCAAGGAACCGAAGAGATATTTTGTTCGTGCACCTGTTATCACATTACCCTACAAATGAGAAGAGTTTTTAATATATAGTGATTCCCCATGAGGAGGTTATGATTCATTATCATGAATTTTTATATACTTATAGAATATTCATCGTGATAATTGAAGGATCATGAGAAAAATTACCATACACAGGATTTGGAGTTAGCTAAATTATTAGTTGAACTAAAGATATGAGGGAATAATATTTGTGGATAATGGTGTGATATGTATATTTATAACAAAATTTATAAGTATAAATTCATATAGATGGATTTTAATATACATTAAAGAAGATATTTTGAGATTATTAAAGGTTACAAATTCTTGATGAATTTCCACCTTGGAAAAAAAACAAGATAGTTTATGATCTGATATGTAAGAATCATGATAGTATATATTTTTTGAGGATAAAAAAAGTTATAATATTTTTGTGTTTTCAATTGATGGATCTTAATATCTTGATATAAGGGGAGAAATAATATCTTTGTCAAATGAGTGTTCATTCATCGATACATATGAGAATTAAAGAGGAAAAGAAGAAAGAAATTGAGTAATAGAAAACTTCATAACTATTTCTAAACACATCCTTGATTATGATGGAATGATAAGGTTTAAGAATCATAATTTTTCTTCCATCCATACCAGATTTGAAGAAGGAGTTATTAGAGGAAGATCAGAGCCCTTAATTATCTATTCATCATAGAAGTATAATGACGTATAAAGATTGACAACAGTATATATATTTGGATAGAATGAAGAGAGATATTGTATAGTTTGTATATTTATTATCATTATGTTAAAATTTAATGATGATAGAAAAATTTCTTAAGGAATATTACAATCATTACCCACACCATAATTGAAATTTGAAAACATCACTATGTATTTTGTATTTAGATACCCCAAAATATGTAAAATCCATTATTGTATTTTGGTTATAGTCTATTTAGTTATAATTTTTTCACACCTAATTTATATCAGAGAATATTTATTTATAATTTAAATTGTAATGATATATATTTTTATAGTGGTAAGGTTTCGTGGTGTACCACATTCCATTGTATCTGATTGAGATCTAATATTTACCTTGATGTTCATGGAAAATATTTAATAGGCTCTATCTATGAAGCTAAATTTAAACATTGAAAATAAATATATATATATATATATATATTCTGAGTGAATAATTAAAACACTATAATATATGTTTAGATCTTTTTCTTTTGACGTTAAATGTGGTTTGGATCAACACCTTCCTCTAGTTGAGTTTTCTTACAATAATAACTGTCACTCGAGTACTCAAATGAATCTTTATGAAACCCCCTATAGAAAGATGTGTAAAACATTAAAATGATGGGATAAAGTTTTATAAATAAAGGTATTAGGTCCTGATCTATATGTGAAAATGCATATATAGCTAAATTAATTCATCATCACATCTGGGTATCTTAGAGAAGATAAAGAAGATGTGCTGGAAATCGTCATCATGACCGGAAATTTGAAGATTGTGACATAGTTTTTCTATCCATTTCAACCTAAAATGTTGTCATGATATTCATGATGAAATTAAATATGATCCCCTACAATTTTTTCTCCTTTAAGACACCTGATCGATTATGGAACATAACTTATTGATCAACACTTCCCCTGAACCTCAATCAAGTTCACGATTTGTTCTATATATATCTTTTGGGGAAGTACTTACCTGGACATTAAAATGAACTAAACTCAAGGGTCATACAATGGAGAAAAATAAATCTTTTGAGGAATAACCTGTGGAGATTCTATATCATATATATATAAAGTTCTATTAAACAATACTACTCACAATGTAAATATTTTAATGTGAAACCTACAATTTGAGGTAGCTACATAGAAATCTGAGGATATAATGAGGCAGAAGTATCCTTAGTGTTTTGTATCATATAAAGATAATATAAAGTGAAAAATCATTTTAAGGGGGTAAGAATGTAAAACCTTGAGACTATAATTTTTTTTATAAAATAATTTTAATTTATTTGATTGATTGTGTTACACTTCACATCATGTTTTAAGAAACGGTAATAAAATATATCATTATAACCTAGCTGTTAAATTGTAGTATATGAATAACACTAACTCTATTTTGAAATTTATAAGGTTTAAACAAGTATATAATGTATTCATTAGTTATAAATTTATTATAAATGAGAATTAAAATCAATTTATGGTAAATTAACTATATTTTTGAAAAACAGTATTTATGCATGCAGTGTGTTTTTATCTTAATAAATTAAATTTATCACTTTTTTGAATGATTATTATGATATATATATATATACTATATATTATATATAATTATTTTTCATTCATTTAACATTTATCTATGTATGGGAAAACAATAAATCTAGTATTATGCTTAAAAAATTTATTTCGCTAAATATTGGTGTCATAATGATTTTTGTACTTATTTTAATATTATATATTTAAACTTTCATAAATTGTGTTTGAAAAAATTTAAATAATTTTTTAAATCGTAGAGTAAAAATTTTATTTGAATAAATTTTTTATAATTTTATGAAAAGATAATTTTTTCTAAGAATAATGAAAAATACTCTTTTTTATTAAAAATTAATATTTCATTTAATAAATTTGAAAGCTAAATTTTATTTTAAAATTCATTTATAATAAATTTAGTTCAAATATATTATTATTATTCCAATTTATGTTGTTGGAATTAATTTCATATTGAATAATGATATATTTTATTTTATAATCTTGAAAACATTCTATTTGGAAGATCACTTTTTCATCACGTTTGCGGGATTAATTTAAAATTAAATTCATCCACTTCTATAAAATGAATTTTGTAAATTGGATTCTATTTTATTAATTGTCATAATTAATATTACAAAATAATTTAATCTATATTTTTTCAAAATAAATAGTAATAACTGTAATAATTATTTACTTTGGTTGAGGTAAAAATGAGTTTACAAGAGGGTTAAGCATAAAATATAGTGTTAAAATGGTCTACAAATTATCTAATTTCTATTGGAAGGACAAATTTTTAATTTAAAAACAATATGTTTTAGGAATGGTTAATTCCAGATTCACCAATAGGTTCAAAAATAACTTCTTTAAATCTCTCCCCACATCCTAAAACCTCCGGTTTGGTCAGATAACCATCATAGGAAGGACATTGGTGTAAACCAAAAGATGTTTTCCAAAGATGATGTATAGTAATTAACCATGATCATTCATTTTATTTCTTCTTAAAACTCCATAAATGATTCTTTGAATAGGATAAAATATTCACACCGGTATCTTACATAAACTAGGATGTTATTATGTAAATGAGATAATATATATCCATCTCCTCTTACATAAAATTGGAAACAAAACCATAAATCATGTTTATGATGGGCTGCCACTTTGAAAACCATTGTAATTAGGTTTCCATAATATCCTCTCATGGTTGGATATAATTTTTGATTTATAATGTATTTATAATATTTACTACATAATTATAATTTATAATTATAATATCATAACTACCTTCTTACCTTCTGATCTGTTGAAAAATGATAACATTTCTCATTTGTATGTGTGGACTACCACCTCCACAAAGAGATGTGATAGTTTTTTACTTTTTTTGACATGTATAGTAATATGGTTATATTTAATAAACATGTATGACATATATGATATAAAAATGATTTTTTAAAATTGAATTAATATTTAACTTTATTTTATTCCATCTATAAAAAATTAAAATAAAAATTCATGCATATGTACAACCAACCATTTCCATGAATGATGTAATTCATTTGTATGTTTGTATAATTTTTAAATGACTCAAAATATATATATAATTAACATATAATATATTCATATAATTATTAAAATTATATAGATAACGGAAGCATGATCAATGTGATATATCTAAAATTACTAAACCAAAACATAAATGAAAAACAAAGAGTCATTAAATAAAACAATCATTTTAATAGTGAATTATTAACAAATGGTAATAATAAAAATTATATGGTATGATATATATTATTATGGTTTTATAATAGATTTATAATTAATATTTATTTAATATAAATGATTTAAATAAAATATTAAGGAAGGTAATGATGAGGTAAATGATTTTCATCTCTCTTTTATTTTTGAGGAACACATGACATATTATCCAATTATTTGTTGTCATATATAATACCCGGGAATATATTTTATGATTCTTATCATGAAAATTAGGGTCAATATATGTCCATTTATTTTTCTTCATTTCATGGGGATTACGATTCAAAATATACCAAAGTGGCAAGGGTTTTATATTAACATTTATTTTATATCAGGATTGATTGATTATTATTCTGATGGTGAACATTATTGATATAACTATCAATAACTTAGTAGTTTTCATCCGTTATTTTCATTTTTTATAGAATAAAATTATTCCTATATTTTTTATCTCTTCAATTAGTCGAGAGACAAAGGAATATTTTTATGAATATTCGAGATTATTTATCTTTTCATTCAAAATTCATTTAATTCCAAATCGAGGTTTTATAAAATTAATTTAATTTTTTTTAATTATTATCCAATGATCAATTAAAGACATTTTTACTCAATTTTTACTTCAAAAAAATTAAAATAATCTTATTTTTTATTTTAGGGTGAGGCCCTTTTGAATTTTTACAAATGGATTGTAAAGAATATTTTTTTATCATTTACAATATGAAAAAAAATCCCTCCATCATGGAAAAGGAAATATTTGATGATTCATTTATATGTTTTTAATGACTTTAGAAAGATACCATTTTTATTAACATTTGGGATATTTTTAGAATTTCAAATTTTATTCTCATTGTATAAAGTGTATTTTCTGTATGAATGTTTTTAGTGATATTTCAATGGTATTAAAATTGATCAACGAAGAAAACCATTGATTATAATTATAATATATTGGGGATATAATCCCAGAATACCTCTATTTTATATAGATGGTTAATTATTTTGATAAGGATATTTTTATGAAACCCATTCCTTTTTCTATAGTTTATGTTGTGATGATAATTAAAACCATTTACTTTACATGGGTTATGACATGAATAAATGTTTATGGAACCATTTTCGTTTTCATAGGTTATGATATAATGATGGTTTTATTATATTTTTAATCATATATGGATGATTTTAATTATGTTATGGGTGTGTCAGGAATTATTTATCACTCAAATGAATTGTGTATATATTAATGTTATACGAGATCATGGTTACAAGGGATGTTATCATAGGCACATAAAAAGATAAGACATGGGAATTTATCCCAATTCTAAAATAGATTACATGTGAGGTTATCCTAAGATAAAAATGTGTATATGAGAGTCTACCCAAATCCCAAAATAGGGTTCAAGGGAGGTTATCCCAAGCCTTAAGCAGGTACATAGGTGGTTATACCAAGCCTTACATGTTATTAATTTCATGGTAGGTATACATGACATAAGATTTTATATGCATATAAGGATACCACAAATCTATGTCTTATGAAAATGTTATTCTCTTGTGGATCATGATATTTGATTCATTTAAGATTCATATCTTATGAACATTATGTTTTATTCCGTGCCCTAATATTGTGATCATTGATATGCAGGGTATGGATTTCAAATATGAATCCGTTATTATCATACTCTTATTATCATGTTAGGATTATGTGATCATTGATATATCCCTTGTTTAACATTACAAGGAGTCTAAGATCACGCTTTCTTATGTTTCAATTCTCTATGTATTGAAGAAATGTATATTATATGTACTGTCTAAGAAGGGGTGTAGATATGAATATCGTAGTGTGAGATGATGTAATTTACTTATGAACCAATTAGATACACATCCATGTTTCAAAATACAGTAATCCTTTATGGACCAAAAACATGTTGTAATAAAATTAAAAAAATATTTATTTATTAAGTTTCATATCTATGTATGAAAATTATTGTTCGGTATAGTTGGTTTCAGAGGTAAAGTTTTATTTAAACTTTGGAATATAGGATGTGGAAACATCTGTGAGAACTGAAATAATATGTCAACGTGTAGGAAAATATCATAATATTTTAGTGAAGGATAAAGATAGTTGTTTTCGAGAAATCACATCCCAAACCTGGATACTATAAGTGGATGTTTCTTTTTTATTGTTGTGCCTGGGGTTAAAAACATTAAAAAGGGTAAATTTTGATTTGTGTTAATGATCAACTGGTGCACAAAAATGGGCCTTTCAAAACACATAGTTTGATAGTCCCAGGAGATATGTTTTGGAAATTCACAAACTCTTTAGGAACCATCATGCATGATTTGAGTATATGATGACTATGAATAGCCTTGGTTAAACCAAATGTGTCTTATATTTTTAAAATAGTTTCATTTTTTCTAAATGTGATAAATCATTTTCATGACTACAATTTTTACCACTATGATTACTATGTTTCACACTATGATTTTTGGTTTTAGTCTATGGCTAGAACCAAAATAAATCTTTCTTACAATGACTGTAATGTATGATGAAATGATTTTCCAATTTAGGAACAAAGTTCTATGGGATCTAGAATAAAAAAAACTTTTTTTTTTGTTATTACACATGATTATAAATATATGAATAATAGTGAACATTCAAATAATACTATATGGGAATAATGTTCTTTTGAGTCCTTCATGAAGAAATTTTAATCTTTTTTTAGTAGGTCAATTGATCCACTAATTATTGATAAATGGATTAACACTATTGATAGGATATTTTCCTTTCTCTAGTGTTTGGAGAATGAAAAAACATTTTGATCATTGAAAGTTTTTAAGGTTAAATAGATCAATGGTAGAGTATTATTAATAATATTAGAAAATAAGAAGAAATTGATTCAATAGAGTGAGATATGTTTTAAGAGTTTATTTTTTCAATAAGTAATTTCCTTGTATTCTTTATAAACAATGGACAAGGAATTAATTGATATGAATTTGAAAGATGATGAATCTATTGGAACCTAAGAGGAACATTACACAAGATTTACAAGGTACACTTCTAGTATTATCTTCCATCCCGAAATTAAGGTTTGTCAATTATTTGTGTTCTTAAAACAAAGGTTTCTAAAAAAATTATCCATAAGAGACATTAATAGATAGAAATAAATCATTCAATTTTCATTCGAGGTAGAAATGGAAATTAGATATTCCCATCATTCCCAAGGTTTTGATAAGAGTATTATGATTGATTCTCATGAATACTAAAATTAATCACATGGTGAAAAGAAATTACATCCATCTACATAGTAGAAATTTGTGAATACAAAAGAAGGAAATTTCTTGAATGTAATTGGGTTGTTATGTAAAATATAAGGGGTGGGTTATAAAGCTCATGAATTCCAAAAGTTAATAGATGGGATTATTAAAAAAATAGAATAGAAAAATATTCTCACTAATTTACTACCCACACTCCAATTCTAGAAATGAAGAGTTAAGGGTAAATATGCAAACCACTAAATTAATATGAAGTTTTATAATGATGATCAGTATCAATAACATTTTAATATCAAAGACAAAGGGAAATATCATATGATCTTGACTATTGAAGTGGGTTATGATAATGACATTGGTAATGGTTCAATTTTTATACATTCAAGAGAAGATAATTCCTTATTTTACTATAGCTCTACCTATTCTTTTATATCTAAGGTTTTTTATAAGGGTATTAAATTACCAGACTAGTTATTAGATATTTGGTTCACGATAAAGCCCCTTAATGGCACTATGGATGCATCTCAAGTCTATAGTTCATATCTTATTGGTTTATTTAAGAACATGATTCCTAAAAATATTATTATTCTCACATAATTTTAATTTGATTTGATTCTTAGGATGGATTGGATTTCAATATATGGATCTCATATCAAATTTTGATGCTGTTAAGTCAAATGTATTATTCATAATGAACTCATTCTGATTTATAATTGTTAGGATGACTAAAAACTTCTAATAGATATCAAATATGTCTCATAGGACTTAATTAATTTATAAAGATGATATTTTATCAAATGTTAGGGGAGATACTCAACATTAAATAAATTCTTTTTGTTTTGGAAGTTGTTGATATTTTTAGATAAGAATTGTTTGGTATTCATCCATGTCATATAGTCGAGTTATCAATAGAAAAAATACACTGTGATACACCAATTTCAAATAAGCCTTATATAATAGATATAATATAATTGGAGGAATTAAAGAAGAAACTCTAGGATTATATTGATATGGGATTTACTCATTCTTTTCTATCACCGTAGGGTGAACCAGTCCTTTTCATTCTGATTAATGATTGATCAATGAGACTATATATTGATTATTGAGAACTTAAAAATATCACTATTAATAAAAATTATCATCCACCCTATATCAAGGATTTTTTTTAACAATTATAAAGAGATTAATAATTTTCTAAGATTGATCATCTATTTGGGTATTATTAATTTTGGATAAAAAGTGAACTCATACCCAGAACAACCTTCAACATGGGGTGTGAACACTATAAATATATTGTTATGCCATTTGGTCATAAAAATTCATCAACAACCTTTAGGCATTAAATGAAGAAAGACTTTATAGATTATATGGATCATTTTTTATAGTCTTCTTAAATGACAATCATATATATTCAAAGTGAAAAAAATACCATGAATATCACTTCAAAATTGTATTTAAGGTCTTATGAAAGGAGAATATGTAAGAAAAATGTTCCATGTGTGAATTTTGGTTTCAAAAAAATCATTCTTGGGTTATGTAATCTCATGGGAGGGTATTTTATTCGATCCTTCTAAAATTGATGTTATTGAAAAATGGACAAGACCAACCATGGTTTTTGAGATACATAGTTTTCATGGTTTGGTTTGATATGATCAAAGCTTTGTGGATAAAATATCACATATATCTAATCCACTCACCATGATAACTTGTAAGGGCACCATGCTACTTTGGGTATATGATTTTGAGGAAACATTCGAGCAACTAAAGTGATTGTTATTTAGGTCACATGTGCTTACTTTACCCTATAGTGGAGAATGATTTGTAACCAATAGTATTCTTTCAAATAATCAAATGATGAGTATATTCATGATGAATGATATTGTTATAAAATATTTATCTTCAATACCAAGTGTTTTATGAAAAATTATACAACCCATGATTCAGATTTAGCTGTGGTAATTTTTAAATTAAATCTATAGATGAACTTTATTTATAGAGGAAGGTGTGATATATATTTTTATAATAAAATTTTAAAGTATACATTCACATAGAAAGAGTTATGAAATTTACAAAGAAGGTTGTTGGAGTTGATTAAATATTACAGCTTCTCAATACATTACAACCTTGGGATGGTGAACATGGTGGAAGATGCTATGAGTCAAAAGGACAATGCTAGATTATATGTGATGAGGATCCCAAAAAGATATAATATATATGGATTTTAAAATTATGGATATAGAATTATTTAAGTGGATAAATATTATCTTTCAAGAATGAGTACTCAACCATCTATTTGTAAGTTAACTAAAGCGCTGAAGAATGAATATGTGTAATCATAGAAAATGGTCATAAATTTTCATTAATTAATCCTTAATTATGATGTAATGATAAGTTTTAGGAACCACATAATTTTTCCTTCCATACCATATTTTAATAATGAGATATTAGAGTATGACCATGGTTTTAATTATCTATATATCCTTGAAATAAGAATATATATAGAGATATGAAAGAGTATTTATAGTGGAATGACATGAAGATAGATATTGAAGAGTTTGTATCTTTGTGCATGGTATTCTAGTTTGTCAAGGATTATACACAAAAGTTTAAGGGGATGCAACCACGATTACCCATACCAAAATGGAAATGGAAAATCACCACCATTAATTTTTTTATTTAGACTCACCAAAACATCTAAATGTTATAATTCTATTTGTGTCAGAGAACATCATCTTACAATGATTACACATGGATATTAGAGAATATTTCCCTATGGATCAACTTTTTATGATATATATTAAAGTAGTTATAAGGTCTTCTATTATACTATAATCTATTATATTTAATAAGGATCCGAGGATTATCTTGTGTTCTCGAAAAGAATTTTGTTGGCTCTAGATGCATAGTTATGTTTTACCACTATGTCTCATACTCAGATAGATGTCCGTTAGAAGATAAAAATTCAATACCTATATGATATATAGAGATCTTGTTCTATATATTTTAATGGTGGTTGGGATGAACACCTTTTTCTAGTCATCTTTTATTAAAATAATAACTTTTACTTGAGAATTAAGATGTCTCCTTATATATCCCTCTATGGGAAAAAGTGTAAAAATCCTACATGTTATGGTGAATTTAGAGAAATAAATCTATTGGGACCTGATCTAGATGAGAAAATGATAGAGAATGTCAGATATATTCAATAGAACATCATAGAAGCTCAGTAGTGTAAAAAACGTTGTGCTAAAATTCATCAGTGTGGCCTAGAAATTTAAGATCCTTTGGTTCAGCCATACCCTTCAAAAGATGATTAAAATGAATATTCATATCATTTTTAGCGAAATATTTTATGAAATTTTAATGAAATTTTGAATGTATTTTTTAAAATGTGTATGACATGATCATAATTCATCATCAACATGACCACTAAAGGATTTAAAGCTTCTATTATAGGTTTTCTGGGTTACCTTCAATGAAAATGCATTACTTAATATTTTAGAAATTCATTGATTTTAAAAATTTGTCTGGAAAATGGAAAGGTTAATTTTTTCAAAAATATCATTAATATTATTTTAATGGTGTTTCTATTCATCAATAATAACAAACATATATTCTAAAAATGATATTCTATAGAGATGATCCAATAATACCATCCCATTATTTCTTTGAATTGTTTTTGACTATGATGAAAAGATTATTATGAAACCCATTTCTTTTTTATGGGTTATATGATGATGATTACAAAACCCATTTCTTTTGCATGGGTATTTTTATTGTGAAATGTTAGGAAACCAATTTAATTTTCATGGAAAAAAATTATATGATGAATGTTTTACGATCTTGGGGCACACATCTATATGATATTAATAATATAAAGGGTGTGAATAGTATTATATATAACCCAAGTGTTTTTGGTAAATAATAATGTTCTATGAGATGAATGGAAAATTAAATGTTATCCCAATAATAAAAATTATAGTACACATGAGGCTATCGAAATCCAAAAACATTGTACATGGGAGGTTTTATAAGATCCAAAATAGGGTAAAAGGTAGGTTATCCCAAGAAATTAGGAGGGTACATGCACGTTTTTTCCAATATTGAAATATGTACATTGGCGGTTTTCCTAAGACTAACGTGTTATGAATTTCATGGAGGGTATCCCTGACATAAGATTTAATATACTTATGAGTAAACCAAAAATATATGCCTTAGTTCAATGTTATCCTCCATAGATCATGTACTTTGATTCCATTATGATTCATGTCTTATGTACAACTATAATTTTTACCATGTATCTATATTATGATCTTGGATATGTAGGTTATAGTTTTAAAATGATAATATTAGGTTCCCTTACCCTTATACTCATGTTATTATTATGTAATTATTGATATATCCATTCTTTACCGATATTGAGATTTTCGTCTCACCATTTCTTATGTTTCCTTTCCCTAAGGTATTAATGACATTTTTATGTACGATATATCCTAAAAGGGTTGAAGTTTTGATGAACATAGTGGGAGATGATGTTATTCACTTATGAACCAGTTTTTTTATCTTCATTTCCAATGATATTATAAATTTACAATTATTAGGTATGTTTTATAAAATAAAATTAATATTCATCTAATAAAATGTAATATCTATGTATAAAAAATTTGGTTTTCAACATCTCTATCATACATAAGATAACCTATCATATCTTATTATTCATGAAGAACAAATCAGGCTCCAAATGAGGGCTCAAAAGTGTACACCACACAAGGGGTACCTATATACATGGTCTAGATAGATATAATATCCCATGGGTCCCATCCACCCATGGGCCTGATAGACACACTATCCAAGTGTCCTATATATGTATTTGTGAGTACTCATCATCCCTAAAAAGTAACCTCTTTCCAGCCTGTAACTATGAACTAATGGGGTGTAGTAAAGACTAAGCCTTAAACATTACATAATCCTGAGTTTTAAGTAAATGATTCTATATTTTAATTTTTTAGGATTTTTGTAGTTTAGGGTTTAACATAATTTTTCCATCACCCTTACAAAAATAAATATTACATCATAAATTGGACACTTCATCTTACTATCAATTTTTAGTTAAAAAACATTTTATGATGTGACAAGTTCTATTTTCCTTACACATCTTCACAATTTTCATCTTGACCTCTTCATTTTCCCTACTAATCCATAGAAATATCTAATAAACATGTTAAAATGTTGGATAAGAAAATAAATCTTGTTAAATGACATCTAAAATGAAATAAAGAAACCTATTTTTTCATAAATATTTATGAATGATTTTTTTTCAAAATTATACTTTTGGTTCAAAATAACCATTGTATTACCCAACTAATCAAATTTTCTTGCTAAATATTTTCATAAAAAGTTTCATAAAAAACAATTATAACAAAATAAAACTCATAAAGGTACCTTTTCAATCATAATGAATATATGAAAACTTTTTCTAAAAAATCTATCCATTTCTCGATTTCAATGTTGAATATAATTTCCTGTGAATATAATATCATGAGTAATCACATGGGATAATAACATAAAAATAATTGTATCATATGGGAATAGAAACATAAGAAATATAGATAAAACACGAAATGTGAGATAATAATATTTAAGGATAATTTACAACACTATATCTCATGGTCTAAAGAGTCCTATGGTGTATTTGTTTTACACCCTATGTGTATACATAATGTCTCACGAGACAAAATAATTACATAACTAATTAGAGAAATTTCATTGTGTACCCATCTTAACATCAATTATAAAACATAATCACAAGAATTACCAATGGAACAAAATGGGTTTCATAATACATCATCTTATATTAATAAAAAAAATTTCATAATGAAGGCATTCTAAAAATTAACCTAAGGAATATATTACCCCATAATGGGAAGGGGGAATATTCTAGGTATATGTTTGAGAGACATATATATAGAATTTAGAATGATTCCATAACTATAAAGAGATATAAAAAGCAAAATGGATAGGGAAAGGTCGTAATCCTAATAAATTTTTGGTTTAGTGAAATCGCTTACACCCATATGTAAAACAATTTAGATATCAAAATATCCATTATATTTAAAAACATTTTAGAAAATAATTAGAACAAAGGTAAATGGGGTTTTTATTTAAATAAAACAGTGTACCTTATATATAAATCCAAATACCAAATAATTTTTGTAATGGTGGGGAAAGATGTTGATGTTGTATGTGTTAAAATAACACATTCCTTTTTTCTTTTTTAAAGAGAGTCAAAAAGTTTTGTATAAAAGATGTAAAAACATTATTTTTGAAAACCTTTTAAAAAAAGTAAAAAAATAAAAAATATTTCCTTTTAAATTAATTTATATACATATAAATATATCATTAAAATAATTTAAAGAATATGAATATGGAATGGAAATATTTAGAAAATAAATATTTAAAACTATTAAAATTAGTTTTTAAGAAAAATATGTACAATACATAAAATAAAAAAAACTAATTTTTAAAAAGTTTATAATGAAAGTGTAATTTGATAAAGAATTACCTTTATAATCAATTTAATCATAATTAAATATTTTTTTGAAGAATTTATAAAAACATGGGAATGGAAGAAAACGAGTTAGAACATAAACATTAAAATAAGATTTTTTAGAAGCCATTTACCTTGAGCTCGACTCATATTATGAATTTCTAATCATCCTGAATAATAGTTATAAGATAAATTTTATTTTCCCAATACATTGTTTCATGTTTATTATTCATTTTAACTCTCTTGTAACCATGTTATATAAAATTATTTAATTAATTAATTTCACATCATATTTTTTATGATATTTTATCCACATGTCCAAAATGACTTGGGTAGGTTGACTATGATCAAAGAGTCCATTTTTAAATAATACATCAAATAATAATTATGAAATAATTATCAGTTGTATATAAATTATACTTTTAAAAACAACCATTAATGATGGTAATGAAAAATAAACTACATCATAAACATGGAGATGGTAGGTTGTATATACGAATGAGTGATGGTTCTATTTTTCCATTGTCATGATGGAATCTTGGTAAGTATTATTTAAATTTTATATAGTTATTAGTATATCATAAATAACATAATATTTCATTATGTTCACTTATATATACTCTCTATGTGATGTGTTAATGAAAAACGAATCACATCGCTTCGCGGAGGTGGTATCCTGCAAGTATGAATGAATAAAATTATCATGTATCAATGAATGGAATGGTGTGAAAATATATAATACATGAATTTTATATAATTATACATATTTCATGAATATTTCCTTTTTAAAAACATTCCCTTTGAAAACATTTTAAATAATGTAAAAAGATCAAATAAATTTCCTTTTTAATTAATTTATATACATATTAATATATTATTAAAATAATATAAAGAATATTTATATGGAAGATAAATATTTATAAAATAAATATTTAAAATCTTTAAAATGAGGTTTTAAAATTCATTTGTACAATATATAAAATCATAAAATTTTAATTTTTAAAAAGATTTTAATAAAAGTCAAAAATGATCAAGAATTACCTTTAGAATCGATTTAATCATAAATAACATTTTTTGGAAGCAATTAGAAAAACATGGGAATGGAAGAATATAAGTTGTAATGGAAACATTAAAATCAGATTTTTTAGAAGTCCCTTACATTGTGCTCGACTTATCTTGTGAATTTCTTCCCGAATAATAATTGTAAGATAATTTTTTATTTTCCCAATACATTTTTTAATGTTTATTATTCATTTTAGTTATCTTTTAACCATATTATATAAAATTATTTAATTAATTAACTTCACATCATATTTTTTGATGATATTTTGTTAACATGTCCAAAACGACTTCGGTAGGGTGACTATGATCAAAGAGTCCATTTATAAATCATATATAGAATAATAATTATGAAATAATTATCAGTTTTATATAAATTATACTTTTAGAAACAACCATTAATGATGGTAATGAAAAATAAACTACATCATAACTAGGGAGACGGTAGGTTGTACATACGCATGAGTGATGGATCTATTTTTCCATTGTCATGATGGAATCATGGAATGTATTACTTTAATTTTATATAGTTATTATTATATCATAAATAACATAAAATTTCATTGTGTTCACTTATATATATTATTTATATGATGTGTTAATGAAAAACAAATCATATCGCTTTGTGGAGGTGGTAAACCGCATGTATGAAGGAACGAAATTATCACCTTTCAACGAATGGAATGGTAAGAAAATATATGATATATAAATTTTATATAGTTATAAATATCTCATGAATATAATATATATACATAACATATATGATCATAAACAACCTTGAGATGTGACGATGGAAAATTAATTATATCGGTTCGTGAGGCAGTAGTCCACCGTACACACGAACGACGGTTTCATTTCCCATTTTATTGAAGAAAATATAGATGTAGGATATGAAATTTACAAAGTAAAGTATAATTATATGGGATATATTGATGTAATTATATCATAATGGGGAAATAATATTTGAAAGTGGTGTAATAAAAAAAGTTAAAACATTATGTTAATGAGTATACAAATTTTTCTGAATAACTCCTTTTCTTTAAAACATAAACCCCTAAGGTTTTTATTCTCCAAAAAACAAATATAACATTTTAATGGATGTAATTTAGGGATTTTTTCATTTGTTTTATGAATTAAACTCTATTCAATTATGAAGAAAAGAAGATAATTGTTTTTCTTTTATAAGAGAGAGGAGGGGAACTCTATTAATTTCATAAAATATTATATTAATTTAATTAATTTTAATTGAAAAAGGCTTTAATATGATTTAATGAGATGCTAGGGTTACTATGGGAATAAAAAAATATCATCCTATAAAATATGGATATTTTATATTATTTTTTTACACTCATCACATTATTTGAGCTTGCAGTAACCTTTTTCAACAATTACAACAATAACAATGTTTTTTATTATTTATGGGAAAATATAGTTACTATAAAAAAATTGTTCAATAAATGGACCAAATTTGACATGTGTAAAAATATACTAATCAATTTCATTAATATCTTTTTTATGTACTTTAAATCATTTAATGAAATTTTATTTATTATAAAACATCACAAATATCATTTTTGAACTATTCATTTAAATTTCCAATAAAAAACATTAAAACAAGATTATTTGAATATAATTTTTTTACACATCTTTAAAATATTATATTTAATATAAATCATGGAACATAATATTTCATTCAATATAAATTCCATTAAAATGTTTTAAAATATTTTTTTTATAAGTTGAATAATTACCACGTCAGCATTACACAAACATTTATGGTAATGCTTTCATTGCTAAACATTATACATAAATTACTATATTGAAATAAAATAATTTCTATTTTAAATGAATATTTAAAACAAAAAATAAGTTGTTTTTATCCCTATAAGAAGATATTATAGTTATTACTTATAAGAAAATGAAATTTTTGTCTTTATCTTTAACCTAAATATTATAATGGGCAAAATCAAAAAAATATGTCACCAAGTTGACATATATTTGGGAAATTTATTGATATTTCTCCATTCCACTCATCCAATTAGATTGATTACTATTTTAGAATCAAATTTATAGTACTAATCATATTACTTTTAACCATAATTACTCGATTTACCATTACCATGGTTATAATTATTTACTATAGTTGGAATAACCCAAGCTTGACATATATGGACATTATAGTTATTTTTCATAATATTTAATACATGACACAAACAGACACCCAAAGACCGTATTAGTTCATTGTATTTGGATACATGGAACATAATCTTCTAACATGGTGAAAGATCTTCAATATCTTCCATAAATATCTTCCCTTTTTTTAACGTAAAACCATTCAATATATCTTGGAGAAATGAAAACAAAAAAATGGTGTGATCAAATGCTCAGTAAGTGTAAAAATTTAGAACATAAAACAAAACATAAAAATAAGAATTTAAAAACATGAACATAAAGTTTAAATATCAAAATCATGAGTCATTATTTAAATCTTGTTTGTTCATAAGTTATAGATAATAAAGGAGCATTAACCATGATAAAATCGCTTTGGCATAAAATAGGGGATTCTAGAAAATAAAAAAGCCCAACATATGATTTCTATAGTAGCCAAGGCATTGCTACAAAAACCATCATAGTGGAAAAAGTACGCTACTAAATCGGGATTACTTTTTTTTCTAGCCATGTATTACTAAAACAGATTTACTTTCCATCCAGCCCTATATTACATAACCATATTTACAGTACAGAAAAAACAGTTTTTTTGCGACGGGGTCTTGGCGACGAGATTAATTCCCGTCGCAAATAGTCCATCCCAGGGGCTATTTGCTACAGGGAGTTCGCCCCAACGCAAAAGGTAATCCCTGCTTTGGTGTAGGATGTGCACCAAAGCCCGAGAAGGATATTTTCAAGGGGGGACCCCATTGCAAATAGTGTGTCGGTGAGAGAGTATTTGTGACGGGTCCCGTTGCAAATACTTGGGGCGGTAAATGAGTTTTTGCGTCGAGATGTTGTCCTGTCGCAAAACATGTGTCAGCAGGTCACTTTTTACGATGGGCCCCATCACAAATACCCTTTTAACCACAGAAAGCAATTAATCCGGGGAAAGGTATTTGCGAAGGGGCCCATCGCAAAAAGTTCCTTTTGCGATGGTAAGCCTGTCGCAGCTAGTCCTGTCTCCACTAATCTAACCAATATATACCCCCCTCTGTTTTTCTTTCTCTTCCTCTCATTTCTCACTTCCTCTCTCACTAAACTCAAATTTTACAGTGAAAATTTCTCTCAGTTAATTTTGTTTACGGAGAAGTTGCGAAGGATCTTACACCAATAGGAAATCAAATTTAAAGGGATTTATATTTTATTTAATTTAGTATTTATTTAATTTTTCATATGTTAATTATAATTATTGTTGATTAGTTGTCATTAAATTAAAATTAAATTGTTTGGTTATCTGTATTTTAGTAATAAATAATAATAAATAGTAGTAATTAATAATAATTAGTTGCAATTTGTAGTAATTTTAGTAATTTGTAGTAATTAGTACTAAATAGTAATAATTAGGAATAAATAGTAATAATTAGGAATAAATAGGAATAATTAGTACAAAATATGAATAAATACAAATAAATAGGAACAAATAGGAATAATTAGTAATAATTAGTAGTAAATAGTAGTAATTCGTACTAAATAGTATTAATTAGAAAATAAATATGAATAAATATTAACAAATATCCATAATTAGTAACAATTAGTAATAATTAGTACTAAATAGTCGTAATTAATAATAAATAGGATTAAATAGTAATAAATAGGAATAAATAGTAATAATTAGCAATAAATAGGAATAATTAGTAATAAATCTGAATAAATTGAAATAAATAAGAATAAATAGTAATAAATAGGATAAAATAGTAATAAACAAAAATAATTAGTAATAATTATGAATAAATAGGAATAAATAGGAATAAATAGGAATAAATAGGCATAAATAGGAATGAATTGGAATAAATAAGAATAAATAGCAATAAATAGGAATAAATAAGAATAATTAGTAATAAATAGAAATAATTAGTAATAAATAGGAATAATTATTAATAAATATGAAAAATTATTAATAAATTGGAATAAATAGTAATAAATAGGAATAATTATTAATAAATAGGAATAATTAGTAAAAATTTGTAATGAATAATAATAATTAGTAATAAATTTTAATAAATAGTAATAATTAGTAATAATTAGTAATAAATACTAATATTTAGTAATAATTAGTAATAATTAGGAATAATTTGGAATAAATATAAATAATTAGTAATAAATAAGAATAATTAGGAATAAATTGGGATAAATAGGAATAAATATGAATAATTAGTAATAAATATGAATAATTAGTAATAAATAGGAGTAACTAGTAATAAATAGGAATAAATAGTACTAAATAGGAATAAAGAGGAATAATTAGTAATAAATAGGAATAATTAGGAATAATTGGTAATAAATAGGAATAATTAGTATTAAATAGGAATAATTCGTCACAAATAGTAACAAATAGTAATATATAGAAATAAATAGAAATAAATAGGAATAAATAGGAATACAAAGAAATAAATAGTAATAAATAGTAACAATTTGCAATAATTTGTAATAATTAGTATTAATTAGTAATAATTAGTAAACATTAGTAAAAATTATGAATAATTAGTAATAATTAGTAATAATTAGCAATAATTAGTAATATATATGAATAATTAGTAATAAATATGAATAAATATGAATATTTATTAATAAATATGAGTAATTAGTTATAAATATGAATAAATATAAATAATTATCAATAATATGAATAATTAGAAATAAATATGAATAATCAGAAATAAATAAGAATAATTAGTAATAAATAGGAATAATTAGCCAAAAATAGGATTAATTAGCAATAAATAGTAATGAATAGCAATAAATAGGAATAAATAGTAATAAATAGAAATAATTCGTAATAAATAGAAATAATTAGTAATTAAAAAGAATTATAAGTAAAAAATAAGACTAATTAGTAATAATTATTAATAAATAGTAATAAATAGTAAGAAATAGAAATAAATAGTATTAAATAGTAAAAATCAGTAATAATTAGGAATAAATAGAAATAAATAGTATTAAATAGTAAAAATCAGTAATAATTAGGAATAAATAGGAATAAATAGAAATAAATAGAAATAATTAGTAATAAATAGGAATAAATATGATTAATTAGTAATAAATATGAGTAAATTGAAATAAATATGAATAAATAGTAACAAATAGGAATAAATAGTAATAAATAGGAACTGTTAGTAATAAATAGGAATAATTACTAATAAAAAAGTGTAATTAGTAATAAATAGGAATAATTAGTAACAAATAGGAATAATTAGTAATAAAGAGGACTAAATAGTAATAAATAGGATTAAATAGTAAAAAATCGGAAAAAAATTGTATTAAATGGGAATTATTAGAAATAATTAGTAATAAATAATAATAAATAGTAATAATTAGTAATAAATATTAATAATTAGTAATAATTGGTAATAATTAGAAATAATTAGTAATAAATAGTAATAATCAGTCATAATTAGTAATAATTAGTAATAAATTTTAATAAATTTTAATAAATAGTAACAATTAGTAATAAATAGTAATGAATAGTAATAAATAGTAATAAATAGTAATAAATAGTAATAAATAGAAATAAACAGTAACAAATAGTAGTAAATAGGAGTAAATAGTAATAAATATTAATAAATAGTAATAAATATTAATAAATAGTTACAAATAGTTATAAATAGAAAAATTAATAAAAAATAGTAAAAAATAGTAATAATTAGTAATAATTAGTAATAATTAGTAATAATTAGAAATAATTAGAAATAATTAGTAATAATTAGTAATAAATATGAATAATTAGTAGTAAATATGAATAATTAGTAATAAATAGGAATAATTAGTAATAAATAGGAATAATTAGTAATAAATATGAATAATTAGTAATAAATAGGAATAATTAGTAATAAATAAGAATAATTAGGAATAAATAGTAATAAATAGGAATAATTAGTAATATATTGTAATAATTTTTAATAATTAGTAATAATTAGTGATAATTAGTAATAATTAGTTAGAATTAGTAATAATTTGTGAGAATTAGTAATAATTAGTAAAAATTTGTAATAATTAGTAACAGTTAATAAGAATTATTAATAATTAGTAATAATTAGTAATTATTAGTAATAATTAGTAATAATTAGTAAGAATTAGTAATAATTAGTATTAATTAGTAATAATAGGTAATAATTAGTAAAAAAGTAAGAAATAGTAAGAAATTGTAAGAAATAGTAACAATTAGTAAAAATTATTAATAATTAGTAACAAATAGTAATAATTAGTAATAATTATTATCAATTAGTATGAAATAATAGCAATTAGTAAGAAATAGTAACAATTATTGACAATTAATAAGAAATAGTAATAATTAGTAACAATTAGAAATAATTACTAACAATTCAGAAGAAAATCAATTGTAATAAATCATAATAACTTGTAATAACTTGGCACAATTTCTAGTTGATTGACGACACTCATTTTTCATGATGACTCTTCTCCTTTCAACTTTCACTGACATAAAACATTAAGAAAAGTATGCTTATACATATGCATATCCAATGATGTATGTACGAGATTGAATATACATTTTTAGGACCATATTTTTCATAATGTGTTCTAGTGGTGATAGTTTCAAGAAGATGATTCATCGACGAAAAGGGGGTTCCATTGTCCGATGGCTCATTTACTTGAAACTTTCTCACATAGAAATCACAATGAATAATCTTCTCAGAGGTACACATATTCATTTTCATGCATACAAGAATGAATATGTGTACCTCTGAGAAGAATCTTCTATGTGATTTCTGTATGAGAAATTTACAAGTAAATTAGCCTTTAGAAAAATGAGTAGTAGTCAATCCACTAGAAATTGTGTCGCCCATAAGTAATGGTAATTATTAAGAAGTAGTTGTAATTATTTACCTGTTTTTTCAGATAGCATTGTTATAATTTCAAATTATTCAAAAATAGTAATGATTATATATTTTGTTGTAAAATATAGAATAAGGAAGTTGAAAACAATCATTATTAGATGATCATGTTTGGATAAATCAGTGTATAAATAAAAATAGTTTTGGTTTAAATTTTAGATATATTTATGGTGTTGAAGCTTTCTTATCATTTGCATCATGAAAACTGTAATATGTTTCAGAAGGAACAGTAAGGTGTCCTTGTCAAAAATGTTCTTTGATAACATTTGATACATTTGACAAGGCTGGGGGATATCTCCTGTAGTTTGGTTTTCAACCATATTTTGTTTTTTTTTTGGTATCAACACGGAGAACACAGTTCCAGAGAAGATACTAAAAACTTGATTATGGATCCATCACGGTTTCAAAATTTAGTACATGACGTAGTAGGTCCATCTGTTCAGCAAAATGAAACTCTAGATAAAACTGATTTAACTCCTGAGTTGGCACCATCCAAATTTTATGAGTTGTTGAGGTCTAATGAGGATGAATTATATCCTAGTTGCAAGATAATCAAATCAAAAGCTGTTTCAAAAGTTAAGGCTATTAAATAAGATAATCCAATGTCAAAAAACTCTTTTAATCAGATATTTTATTTGGTTAAAACCCTCTTAACTGAAGGAAATGTGTTTTTTATAGATTACTATAAGAGCAAGAGGCTGGTTCATAATATGGGCCTTAGTTATCAGAAGATTCAAGCAAGTCCAAATGATTTCATCTTATATTCTGGTGAAAATTATTCGTTATATAGTTGTCCCACATGTGGACAATAAAGGTATAAAGAAGCTCAACCAGGGAAGTCCGGATTGATTCTAGTAAAATAGTTGAGATATTTCTTCCTTACACCCAGGTTGCAGTATTTATTTATGTCTCAAAACACAACATCAATGATTTCTTGGCACAAAACCAAGATTTCAACTGATAAAACATTGAATCATCCATCTGATGGTGATTCATGGAAACAATTTGTTCGTTTGCATCTGTCTTTTTCTTTAAAATCTTGAAACGTGTGATTGGTTCTTTCTACTAATGGTTTCTATCCATTCGGTTCTTATGGTATTTATTATTAATGATGGAATGTCTATAAAACTCTGTATAATTTACCTTCAAGGAGGTTAATGAAGGAGCCCTATATCTTTTTGACCTTATTAATCCCAGGACATCTGAAAAATAATATTGTTATTTATTTGAAACCATTTATTGATGTGTTAAATGTATTGTGGAGTGATGGTGTTAGTACATATGATGTTATTGCGAAACAAAATTTCATATTAAATGCTTCATTGATGTGGACGATTAGTAAATTTCTGGGATATGGCATGTTATATGGCTGGAGTACACATGGTCTGAAATCATGTCATTACTATATGAAAGAAAAAAAATCCATTTTGCTCATCAATCGAAAAACAATCTTGATATTTTGTTTGTCACTACAGATTTCTTCCAACCGAGCATCCTTTTCGGAAGAACAAATCTCATTTTAGAAAAGGTAAAATTGAAATAGATGAACCTCCACCAATGATATCAGGTACATAGTTAAAATCAGTTGTATTTTCATTACCTCCCATCACATTTGTGCCAACATTAAACCAAAAGAAAATTCATGGCTTTGGGAAAGAACATAATTGGATAAAACGATGCATTTTTTGGGATATTAAATATTGTTCTGATTTATTGGCCTACCACATGTTAGATGTCATTCATATTGAGAAAAACTATTTTGATAATTTATTTCATAGAGTTTTGGATACACTAGGTAAGACCAAAGATAATGTAAAGACACAATTAGATCTTGCCCCAATTTGCAGGCAACCAGAACTTGAACTATTTGAAAATTTCAGATCATAGAGGTTAATGAAGCTAAAAGAATCTTATACACTATCAAAATAGAGTCTCTTATTATTTTATTAGTGGATTACAGATTTGAGACTTCTAGATGGCTATGCTTCCAATTTGGGCAGATGTGTTTAGAATTGTTATATTACCGGATTAAAAAGTAATGATTTTCATGTTATAATGGAAAGAATTATGCTAATTGGATTCTATGGTTTGTTGAATTCTATGATTTGGGATTCAATAACAGACATATCATATTTTTTCTCAAGACATTTGTGCAGTGGAAACAGTCTATTATGCATTAAGAAAACTGGAAAAGATGTTGCTGTAATTATTTGTAAACTGGAAAAAATCATTCCACCAGCTTCCCTTGAATCAACAGAACATCTAATATACATTTTCCATATGAAGCTAAATGTGGAGGTGGAGTACAGTTTTGATGGATATACCCATTTGAGTGATGCATGAAGAAATTGAAGAAAAAATTATATAACTAAGTAATAATTGAAGGATCAATTGCTGAAACTTATTTAAAAGAGGAAATTTCTTTTCTATACTCTCATTATTTTGAATCTCAATATCACTAAATGCAAAATCACATGGGTTGAAACGAGGGGAATGTTAATGAAAAAATAGATAATCAATTTTCATTTTTTAAGATTCCAAATCATGGGTTTGGTGGAGTTCATGAACGATGAATTTCATATGATGAACATCACAGAACTCATACATATGTTCTGTTCAACTCTGATGAAATTACATCATTTGTACATGGAGTGATTCTATTAGTTATTCTATAATTTATGTTACAGTATGTAATCATATTATATTTGTCGGTTATATGATAATTATATCAAGATACAAGTTCCACAAATTACAGGATCTTCTCTTGAAGAATGCAGATAAAAATATTTGTCTCGATGGTTTAAAAAACTGGTAACAAAAATTATTGATGGTTGAATATAAATTCGGTTTATTATTTATCATATTAGTAATTGTTTTTCAAATTATCAGGTGTCTCAACATGGTGATAAAATTTATAAGTGACTGTCTATATTGAGTAACCCACCATCTAAAACGGTTAAATTTTATAATCCATATGTGGTGAATGGTTTTTGATTTCATACACATGCATATGAGGAATAAAAAAACAATGAACTGTGGAGTTTTCAGCTGAGGATAGCATCATAGGGAAACTGAAGTTGAATTTTATGGCATTATGGATGAAATTATTGAGATCTGTTATGTAGGATAGAATTACAAAATGTTGTTTAAATGTCGGTGGTTAGATACTTAGAGAGGCCTGTATTTTCATCTGACTCGTGGAATTGTCGATATTAAATATAAAAGCCTTCTTGCAGTAAATGAGAAATTTTTACTAGATCAACATGCATATCAAATTTATTACACAATGTACTGTGCTACTTCACGAGACTTGAGTGATTGGTGGAGCAAAATAAAAATGAAATATCAGGAAAATCAGATTACTCAAACTGAATGTGGTTATGCTGAAGTGGAAGGAATTGAAATTTTTCAAGAGACTTACCAAAATCAATCTTTTTCACAAAGAGATGTGAATATCGATGATGACACTCCACAATTAAGGATTGATGATGTTGATGATGTTAAGGATGTTACAAATGAATTTTCAATGACAAGAGATGATGAAAATGAATCTCATATGGATATTGATGATGATGGGGAGGAAGATGAAGACATTGACATGGAAAACTATGGAGAGAAGGATAGAGATGGAAATTGACACAATTAACTTCTAGATATAATAATAACTAATATATATCTATATATGATAGTTATTTTCAACTATCTGCAAATAACAATCATTTTTTGTTTCAGATGAATCCTGATATATTTCGCGAGTTTCAGGAGGCAGATCTATCTTCGGATGAAGGGGATTGTGGACCATCTGACCCTCATCCTACTGACAGTTTAAGGGGTATACAAGGGTTGTGCTGTCTTGCATGGCTGATGATTCCTGACCCTATACTCGAGCAATGTTCACAACTTGGAATCGATACGTAAACACCGATGTATGGTAACCTGTATATTTTTGTTACCTTTCATTAATTTATTTATATATATATAAATTGTTAGATTATTTATTCCTTTTTCCAATTTTTGTGCATGTAGATATTGGAAAGGAGAGTGCTATCTTGAACAATTATTTTTAACAACCATGGATCACATGGTAATAGATCCTCATTGATGTATGACACGACATGTTCGATCATTGGCGAGTACGTAAATAAAGAATATTTATTTTGAAACTTATTTTATTAATAACATGATATTATAAATTATTTATAGGATTTATGGTATCCCATTGATGATAGCATGCGTGATACTATCCAAATGGCATGGAAAGTGTCTATGCATGACCGTTTCCATCTGTTTTTTGCACAATTTGAGAAAAACATCCATTAAGAAAGCAGGAGTGACATAATTTGACGATTCATGCAGATCCCACCAACCAGAGTACATTTCATCTCACATTTGGGATGGATTATGTTTACATTGGTTGGGTGGTAGATTTTAAAGGATTTCATCAGTGGGATGATAGAACCAGTGGAGACAGGGAGTAACGCATTGAGCTAGTATTCGTACATTCAGCACGAAAAGAGAGCATCTAGTAAGTATATTTTTAAATATTTTATATACCATTAAATATAAACAGTTTATTTTATATTTCTGTATGTAGTAGAGCATCCCAATATTACAGAGTTTGACGATTATTGGAGGATGTACAATGATCCAATCACTGGAGAGATTAGAGGTGATTGGCTAGCGTTAGATTGTGGTTAGTATTATTTTCTTCCAGTTAAAAAAAAACTACATATAATATTTTCTCCATTTTAATTTCAAATTTGAATTGAAGGAGTTATATAAGGCTGCGACCTCTCAGACACAGGGTGAGAGTCAAGATGAGACGAATAAGCAGACTAGTGCCCACCATTTTGATGAGGTGACATGGATGCAGGCGACACAGTATGGCTTTGAGACGGGCTGAGTAGTTGGTATCGACTTTAATTTGACTCATGTTACTTATTATGGAACTACTGCGATGTTGACGTCTAGCTCGAGGGGATCTCGTAGAGAGGCATCAACTTCTGCCTCATAGTATTAGGAGAAGTTACCAACTCAGTCTAAGCTTATAGAGAGTTTGTAGAAGCCGCATGAAGAGATGTGTTGGTGATAATAGCAGCAGCAGCAATAATAGCACGAGGAGGAGATACGTCGATGGCATCAACTACAGTAGCAATATCAAGAGCAGATGGAGTACATGCACCATCTGACTCATAGTTTAGGGATGAAGTTTCCTCCATCGTCTCCTATAACTCCTCCACCTCCTCCAAAAGACGACCTCCCAGTGATTTTTTTATGTTAAAAACATTTGAATTTAATATTTTTCGTAATATGAACTACTTACAGTTTTTGTGTTTTATATTTGTACAAATATTGCATAATTTAATTTTTTAATTTTTAATATTTTATTATTTATTATTAGTATTATATTTTTTAATTTTTATTTATGTTACTAATAATAATTACATTTTGTGATTTTTTTTTATTTTTTATAAAAAATTGATAATTGTAATAATTTTTTATTTTTTTTATTATTTTAAGAAAATTAATATTAATTTTTTATTAATCATAATTTTAATAAATATATATTTTATGTATTATATTTTTTAATGTATTTTTTTTACTAATAATAATTTTTTAATTTTATTTATTATTTTAAAAATATTAATATAATTTTTTCATTAATCATAATTCTATTAAATATTTTTTTATCATGTTTAGTATTTTCGACGGGACCTTTTGCGACAGTCTCCCATCGCAAATAATCATAATATAATTTTTTATTCATAGTATTTGTGATGAGCTCACCGTACCGTTGCAAATACTATTTTCAACGGGCATGTCGCAAAAGGTTTATATATATATAATGTACATAATCGAAGTTTTAGATGTGATGGGGCAGTTCCCCATTGCAAATAGTATTTGTGATGATCCGTTACAAAAGGTTTAATTATATATATAATGTATATTATCAAAGGATTATTTGTGACAGGCCCATTACAAAAAATTATATTTGCAATGCTATTTTCTACAACGGGCTATTTGCGACGGGGACCCACCGTGAAAGCCTATTTGGGATGGGATCCTGTCGAAAATACCTTTAATTCTAGTAGTATTGCTTTCTATTCTAGTTATGTATTACTGAACCAGATTTACTTACCGTTCCATCCCAATATTACTAAACCATATTTACTCTCCATTACCATCATGTCTATCTAATTAGATATAAATCTTTACCCAATGCATTGGAGGGATATATAGGTGCCACTAATATCTTAATGAAGTCATTCTTACATGTTCTATAAAAACATAAACCATTCATCATAGCATAACCTGAGAAATAAAATTGGTTTCTTAAACATCATTCCATCATAAAATAATATATATAAAATATTTGTCACTCATAAACACAATAAAATAATATTAATAATATGGATAGAAACATTACCCTATTTAAGGAGTGTAATATTAGATGGGAAATAATTCTGATAAAATGCTTGAACTTAATTTTTGAATAAAATATCCTTTCTTCTTAAAAATACATTTACTTTTTTCTCAAAATGCCTCCAACTTTTAAAAGAAAAGAATTTTGTTGAAAATAAAATTTAAATCTGGTAGAGGAATATTCATATATGTAAGACATTAAGAAGACATTGAAATCCTTTCACGCTGTATATGTTAAAAAACACTCTCCTCGTACTTTTTTCGGGAAAGTCAAAAAGTAACTTGTATGGTAAACAAAAGAATGATTACTTCCTTTCCATGTAGTAAAAGTAAAAAATGGGTGAAAATAAAATTAAACATTCATTGAAAAATTTTATGAAATATATTTTTGAAGACATGGACATGGAGGATAAATATATCCTTAGTAAATACATATGTATAAACAATCTTAGATAAAATTGAGACTGAAAAATTACCCCATACCAATTTATAATCACTGAAATCATATACAATAAAGAAATTTAAATTAATTTTTAAATATCATACACATCTTAGTAATAAAAATAAAAACATTCATGGGTAACAAAAATGATACACAATAGAATTAGACGGTGTGTAAGGCATATGTCCCAAAAAATAATAGTAAGAAAATCTAAGCTTCATCAAGAAAGGTCGACCGTTCTTTGTTGTCTAATCGAAAGGCTAATTCGCGATAGACGACTGGGAGAGACAGAAATGGGGGTCGTGGACAAATTAGGTTCGAGTCCCATAGCCCCCATGTGGAGAAAAGTAGTGAGTTTTATTTCCTCACCTCTAAGGGTGCATTGGCCTTTTATCCCCAATCCATTCACCATAATAGCCAACCGGAGGGAGCGATGGACACTGCTGAAATCGATCAGATTGAGCCGGTATGCGCAACGCCATAAAGCAACCTCCCATCGCCCCCTCAATAAAGCCTAAAATAGATGGTTGAGCTGCGAGGGGCCTGCTCACACATCATTCTGGACCCTACCATTCAAGCTTCGAAGACTTTTGGCAAAAGGAGAAGGCTAGGAAAAGACCCGCATCGAGCGCCGGGGCTTAGGTCGATTTCTTCCAGATCCTTTCCCTAAATAACAACCTGAATGTGATTTCCTGGTTGGCGAGTAGTAGCGCTTGTCCGTGACCTAGATGCGTAATCGAACTATAAACCGGACTAGCGACAAGTAGGTAGGAGAGTGACCAGGCCTGATATCGGTACTGATTAATGACCACTTGAATCAGTAACAAGATTGGCCCCAACCCATTAATATATATCAGTACCAGTTCTCCCTCTCCCTCCTGACCCTTTCTAACTAAAGGGTCAGATATGTGCTAATGAATATATAATATAAGGGTTTAGAACCTTAACTTAAGAGGTGTCAGATCTTTTATAACCTTAGTCCATCTACTGGTTGGTATAATATATGCAGTAGTACTATTAGAGTAGATTACTCACTATTAGAAGAGTACTGACATCCTACCAAATTCCCGAGCGCGATTCACCTTGCCTCACTCTTATGCATCTCTTTAGCCGTAGGTCGTATTTGACACCCAAGAACAAAACGCATTCTGATCCACTGCTTCGACGACGATCGATTCAGTGAACGAGGCTGCCTACCGGACCTCTCAAACAGTAGTTTAGCCGTATTCCGCTAGTTCTGCTTGTGCTTCAAGACGTGGGGTCACCACCATGCGCCTATTCCCACTACAACCAACTCTCAAAGAACCGGATATTCTTTCAGTACTCTACTCTAATAGTGTCGGTATAATATAAGTAGTAGACTTCACACAACTACTCACACTGTTGAATTGGTGGTGAAATCGACAATGCCGATGCCAACCCATCTCAACTCCAATGCCAGCAGATATGGCGTTTTCTCTATGAAACCATGCGGGCGATTGAGTGCATTCAGTGGCCAAATCAATGATAGGACTCTTTTTTGAACATGGCGGTTTAGTCGGGAACCACTATGTGAATGGTTGTTGACCATTCCGTGCCGACGAAGCTGATTCTCGAACCAGAAGAGCGGTAAGAGCAAGAGGGGATTTGCCTCCAACTTGGCCTGGGATACCTTGATTATCTAGCTATTTTATGTGTCAAAGAGCGGATTCTCGGCACCTGGACCTGGATATCACTCTTATTGAATCCCTGGGCCTTCGACACCTTGTACCAGGAGCGGATTCAATGCCATGCTTCCTTATGTGTCCTCCCTACTCAATGGGGATCTTCATACAAAATTGAGCTACATTCTTATCTTATATTAGGAAATAGAACAGAACCTTTGTTCACATTTGAAGTCGAACTACCCTTAGCTAGTCTTATCCCCTTCCTATCTCAAAGCCTCTTGCCTAGATTGCCTTCTCTTAATATAGGATAGTGATCATCTTGTCCGAATCAAATATATGCCATCGTCGACGATTCACTGTCAATCTTCATAGTCAATTGAGCTGCTCGAACAAGAAAACCTTTTGAAAAATGACTTCTCGCCTCCCTCCCCCAGTCCATCTCTTTTCCTCTTTAACTAGTATTGGTGACCTGGTTTTTTGAGTGTGAATCTCATTAGCTAAAGAATCATTTTCTATGCTGCTTTCTTTAAGAATATATAATAGAGCTAGAATCATTGATTCTATTAGCCAATAGTAGTTTCCTAGTCTATATCCTCAAAATCTAGCGCATCTTTCTTTCTTCTGGTAATGAAAATGGAAATTCTCGTTATGATGGATCATCTCGCTTTTTCTTTGCAGTTACTGGTTGGTGGATAGGGCGCTTATCCCCATATTATTTCCTGTAAAGAAAGATCCTGCCCTTGAGCAAGACAGTCTTACCTCTATATAGTGAGCTTCCCTTCCAGCTCTTCTTGTTCGATACTGCTTCCCCTCCTTGTAAATATCCTCTCTTACCGCTCTTATGGATCAATCAGTCGAGCTGTATTGGCCAACTGTCAGAAACTGGCCAATTGCTGTCAACTGGTATCAACCACGAATCTATTGTTTTCTTTGTTTATAGCTGGCCTTACTAAAATAGGAGTTCTCTAGCTCAATCAGTGCGCTGGAGTTCCATCCTTTAAGCCAGGGAAGCGCTCTTCGGGTGGAGGTCCAATTTCTCTCGTAGAAATTTTGTAGAAAGAAAGAATCTATCACAATCATCCAATCATCATATAATAAATAATAGAGATGAGGTGGTTGAAGGGCTTCCCTCGGTACAGCAAGGTGGGAACCCAGCCAATCGATAAATGTGTGTCACAAGCCGTATGCTTCACACATGCAAGTCGAACGTGATTTTCGGGGAAAATCTAAGCTTTGTCAAGAAAGGTCGACCTTTCATTGTTGTCTAATCAAAAGGCAAATTCGCGATAGACGATTGGGCGAGACGGAAATGGGGGTCGTGGCCAAATTGGGTTCGATTCCCATAGCCCCCATGTGGCGAAAAGCGGTGAGTTTGACTAACCTTTCATTGATTGGCCCATTTTGCCGATCTTTATTTCCTGGGTGGGACTAATTGCTTCCCTGTGCTTCCAGCTTCCTAAGTGAGTTTTCTTCTCTCTCCTAGGATCGCGAGACCGGGTCGCTCCTCTTGCCTAACCTCCTAAAGGTATAAATGCATAAATATAGGCATAAATAGAGGCATTCCTTTTCTATGGGATCGGGAATCCTTCCCCCGAATATTGAGAATTGTTCCCGAGAATCTTTTTGAAAGAGCCTCTGTCGGTGTTGGCCTTCCAATGCTGATGGATGTAGGAGATGTCTGATGTGATAATTCGGACGTCGTCCCTCAGTCATCCTGAGATGATCGTTTAGGAGAGTTGAATCTAAAGCATTATCTCTTTTTTCATGCATAGTAACATTATCATGGATAATATGTTTACCAGCGCATTAGAAAGGGTGCCTATAGTTTCATGGTTTGAAAGAGGCTAAAATAACTCCTTTTAAGGGTCGTTTTAGTCATCTCTGGTCATCTATTAGTGGAGACTAGTGTTGCGGCTGACCTGTTTGCAAAGTCGGTGTTGAGATGAAAGCGTTCATCGGGCATTCTGTTCACTGTGCTTTTTTTTAAAAGCAGTGTGGGGTTGGCCTCCAACAACAGTATGGAGGTGTGCCTCAAAAAATGATCTACTTCCTGTGATGGTCTCACTGACTCGTTCAGGCCTACCCCGGATCATTCTTCCTTTTCATAGATGGATAATATTAAGGAAGGATGGTTGGGAAAATCGATGGGGAAGGTGGTATCTAAAGAGGCCCGGCTCCCGAGCGGAGAAGCGTCAGTCAAGAGCTCAGGTGGATGATTCTCATCGAGATGACCATGTCACAAAATGGATTTGAACCAGCACCTCTGGAAGCAGACAGAAAGAGAAGGCATAGGGAAAGACGGGATCACGAACGAGGGAGCAATAGATCGAGTCAATAGGAATGGGGAGGAAAAGTGCCCCGAAACCCTTATAGCGAGCCAAAAGGAAAAAAGGAAAGAAGGGAATAGATTGAGACAGAAGGATCCAAAGCTACCTTTCGAATAGCAGCTCACCCACTCGAGCCACTGGATGAGTCTTCCCTTGGATGATAGTGATCTCTAGGAGTAGCTCGTGATCCTCAGAGAATAAGCTCGTACCATAATCACCTCACTTCGATGGAAGCAGGAGATCCTTCGGCTGAACTTTCCCCCTGAGACAATCCACTAGTCTTCCCTTCCCATACGGGGGTTGAGTGCTTTCCATCCACCCAAGTAGAACTCGAAGGCTAGTCGATCGGAATGTTCCGGTCGCGTCATCAAAGTAATGGGTCGACCCCATACCATAAGATCTTAATAAAAGAGTTTCGACTCTCTTAATAGGATAGTTCAGTCTATATGAACTGAATACTGTAGTTCCGTCTGCCCTTGAGCGAGGCCTTAAGACGGCCAACAAGTCGAAAGCCTGCTCCTCCCAGATACAGAAGCGTCTTTCTATTTTTTATAAGATTGACGCTTCTGCAAATGAATGGTGGAGAGACTGTCAGTTGTTGTACGACAGAGTCAGGCAGTGGCCATAGCATAGACAGCGGAGAGGCGTCTACGGTCCCTCACTCAGTACCTCTTGGGAAATTAAAAATCTTAAGATTTAGATAGCAAGGATTTCGATTTGGAAACTTGTACATCTAAGTCGACTAGGATCCACTGAGACTCTTCATCGACCCTACTATCATCCATGAAGATCTCGTTACCGAGAATAAGAGCATAGGCTTTGAATACCTCATTCATTTGGGTAAAATCTATCCGCTGCAACCCACACCGCACCATCCAATGATGAGATAGGCTAAAGAGTGGCCACGAGGCATGGTAACCTAATCGAATGGTTGACCGGAAGTCAAGAGAATCCGTTTGGCCCGCTTAGTGAATAGTGAATGGTCGGCTGGTGAGAAAGAACTTGATTTTGCCCAAGGATAGAGTGAAGCACAACCAACTAATGCAAGGATATCACCAAAGAATGAGGCCGTCATCTGGTAAATGACCAATCTTGGACATTCTAACTAAGGGACAAAACTTTCAATCAAAACGAAAAACTATATGAGAAAAAACACTGAAACCCTCTGACCTTCCTCATTTCTTTCTTTGGTGATAAGTTCAGTCAAGTCCCATCACACTCAAGGAGACGCAATACAGACATCGCCCAGTCATGATAGGGTCTCAAACCTACTTAATGTAGAATGCCTATAATAAACAACCTTTCTTTACCGGCGGCCGCAGCTGACGAGGCAACCCGGATATGAATGAGACCATGGGAACCCAAGGAAAGTGATCCCATAAAACAGGAAAGTCCCAACTTTTTCCACTCCTTTATGTCAATGTCATTCATAATCTCGGCTTCTTACGTTACGGTGGATCAAAATAAAAATCAAAGGATAGAACACCTTTGTGGCCCACAGAGCACAAGAGAGATTCTAACCCAGGAGACCACTCAAGACGTAAATGCCGAGCGTAGGCGACCTAAGAGAGAGAAAGCATAAACTTATTTTCCGTCCTAGCCCCTTACTCTGTCCCCGATTGGCTTCGGATAAGACAAGGTTCAGAATGAGGCCCTATGTTTCGATAACGCAAGGAGATGAAGCTCTAACTGCTCGTCCCCTCATACGATGATAGAGGGGGTTACAGTCCCTCCTGTGAGACTCCAATCGTAAACCCCAAGAAAAACCCTATTGGATTCAGTCATTCCTTAGTTGCCTTCGATTCGTCGAGGGATTTTCCTTCTATTCATGGAGGGAAATCGCTTAACGGATGGTGAGATTGCTAAGCGGAAAGGAAGAGGGATTTTCTCTATTCATTCTCTCTGTGGCTTATTGTTCCGGCTTGCTGAGACTCGCTCCCCTAGCAGCACTATTCAATTAGCTACTTACTTAAGGTATCTTGCTCATGAAACTCCCGTTGACACATTGGGCGAGGTGATTTATATGCTCGACCATAGGGAGAGGAAAGAGATTTTGGACTTGTGGTAGAAAGGTTTCAGAATTCCTTTCTTTCCTTCTAGCTCTAGTGTTCCCAGGTTCCCTCAAATCCCGGTAAGAGGAAGAACGTAAGCCTAATTTTCTTACTGAACTGATTTTCTACCATTGAAATAGGATCCCAGAATCAAAACCTTGCTAAACAGGGGACCCCACCCCTTTTATTTGGATCTGGCTTTCCTGGCTAAGTATTCACTGATTCAAAAACCAGAATCTGCTCTGAGAGCTCCCCCTTCCACTATGGAATCCAGTTCGAATGTCAAGCCATAAAATATAGGGTTTTGGAAACCCATTACTTATTGAACCTCCTAGTGGTAAAAGGCTTCTAATCTATTGGACAAAGAATGCCCAAGTGGACATTCCATGCTGTCTAACGAAACTAGGTTCTAAAAGATCTGACCCTTTCTAAGCTACTTCAAATCACTTATGGTCGGCTTTCTCCTTCGGAGTCAAAGCCGAGTGTACATGTGTGTTCTTCCACGTGTGATTCCATCTGCTCGCCCACCCACTTTAGCCTTAAACTCATCTTTGGCTTCAGCTTAAACCTTGGAACCTGGTTGAACGTAGGGAAGGGGGAGAAAGGGGATATCCCGCGACGAAGACTTCTTAGTTAGGCTCCCCCCCGCTTATGCTAGTGACTAAGAGACTTCCGTTAGTGAGGATAGAACTATATACTTTATCCCAAAACAGAGTAAGGGATTTTTAGGTTATTCTATTATACATTCGATGATTCGTAAATCCATACATAGCACTTTGCATCCTTTCGGGAAGATGTATTACTACAATAGCGGTGATTTCCGTGCATTAAAGTAATGTATCATGGCAGTCGACTCAGTCTTGTCCATTACCATTAGTGGTGTTCGAATCGGTGCTGGTAGGTTGAAAGGAAAGATTCCTTCAGGAGGGATGGATAGGTTTACGAAGACGCTCGATGTAACCGACTTCCTTTAGTCTCATTCCTGTTGAAGTGCTTAATCCAATAGTAATAGAATAGGGATATCCCAGAACATCTTTCACGAATGAATCCGACCAAGATCCTTCTTTAAGGCCCAAATGCCATACCATTGAAGAAGCTCTTAGAGGAGGAATTCCCTATGTTAGCAGAACTGGGATAGCCTAATAAGAGGAAAAAAGAGTCCAGGAGTGTCCATATGAACCCCTTAACTGGAGTCATTAAAAGAATGAATTCATGGGATAATATATGCGAGGATTCTTTCTTCTTCATTTATCCGCTTGTGGGGAATCTATGTTACGATTTCAAGGGACTAGCTAACCGTTAATGAAATGTCCTCTTCCTCGGGGAACCTAATTCATTCTTTATCTCAACTCGTTCTTTCCAAGCGATGATGGAACTAGGTAAAAGAAATCTCATAAAGAGGTTTTGTATCTACTTCCCCTTTATGAGAAGGGGGCTTTCCGAGACCAACCTGACCAACCAATAGGCTGAGCTTAGCATTTTAGAAGAGGAATGATGTGGAATCCCATGAATGGACGGGCGAATGGATAGCTTAAAAGATTTTCTTTTAAACCCTTGGACTGAGAAATCTTGACTAAATACTACTATGCTATGTCCAAAAGAGAAAGAAAAAGCCTTACTTAGCAATCTAGGCCCTACTACTGACCCAAGACTATCGGAGCGGAGTCAAAGAGGCTGGTAACTGGCCTTTCCATCCTTTTGAAGGCTTCCTTCTATAAACAGAAATATAGAATCCCTTGGCCTTATTTATGTTGAAATAATGTTTGCAGTAATCGTTTTAGGAAGCACTCTATCCAAGGAGTAAATGAAGAAATAAGTACCCTTTTTTATAATACAAGATTTCGAATTTGATTGACCATGGCCAAACAAAGAGCGAAGAGAAGTCCTACTCGGTAATATGGGACTTTCATTCTCCTATCAAGCACTGGTGTAGCAAATAGCGTCTACGTTCTTCTTGTGGAAAGAACTAAGAAATGGGTGAATTTAATAGTCTCTATCAGCTAAACCAATGGGCGGAAACAGCTATTTATGCTCGTACTATCAATACAATAGCAGTTTAGGATTGATTTGAGGTAAATGCCCCTACCAGTAAGAAGTAACGACGAATGGAATAAAGGAGGGAGCTCTAGCTTACTCACCTCGGTAGGAAAGGTTGTCTGAGCAAAAGCACTAGCGCTTGCCCGTAGACCCTCTAGTTCTTGGGAAGAAAAGGAATTCAAAAAATGAATTATCCGGTTGGCATATCAGGTGTAATTTCACCAGCTATAGGCCGTGTTCCCTCTAATCTAGTCAATCTCGATGTATCACCATAGCTCATCCTACACCAACTCCTAAACCAACCCCACGAAAGCACTGATGCAGTCTCTTTGGAGTATCGGTCGGTTATACCCCAGATCTGCTAGTTACGACTATAGATCCGACGCACTAGCCAGCACGGCCTTTACTAGTAACCATTCTTAGGGGAAACAACCTTGAAAGGTAGGAACCTCATCCTTTCCGGGAAATAGTTTCCATTTCCAAAAGAATACCTAAGATCTAAGAGGGGTTTTGGAAAGCGCCTAGAAGGGAACATCAACATTAGTATGAGAAGGCGGGCATTGCATTGTTGAGGAGCCAATCGGATACCCGGAATATGCTAAAGCAATAGCAGGCGGAGCAGCATTACTCAGATCTGTGTTGAATCTCAGTAAGGGCAGCAGCACCCCAAAGTAACGATCAATTAACACGATTCCGGGTAGAAAAGTATCATCTCGTACGGTATTGCCAATGTTGTATTGCCTTGATACTGAACACCCCCTTTGATGGCTAGTGGTCGGATTGGAGGGAACCCTATTTCGCCGAAAGCTTGAGAATATAATGAGGCTGGCGTAGCCTTCCCCGTGTACTCTCATATACCAAGTTGCCAGCTCTTATGATTTATTACCATATCCAAGTGCCGAGCCAGTAGAACCGACTAATTACCCGACTCCTACAATATCCTTTTGATTCTGATCGCTTAGTTCGCATAGGCTACACAAGCCAGGTCTCCTCAAAGGACAGGACTGCACTAGTAGAATAGTGATATGATGACACCAACCCGAATAAGAAGGTCATAAACTACCGGACCTTTACCGTTCTAGGAGGCATTCCGAATAGGATTTATCTGAACCATAGTACGAAAAGCTAGATCGTAAACCCTAGAAACACTGTGGGAAACCATGGAACTAGACTCACTCCTTGGGTTTCATGACCATCCTCTACCTCAGAGATAGGGAATCAAAGGTCTTCCCCTCCCTAACCAAAATTCTATATTTGGGAATTGGGAATCAAGACGCATCCACCTATCTCTTTCGTAGTTGTTTTACCTATAATGGTCTAACCTAGATGATTTATAGACTGAAACACCTACATCCTGTATTTCTTTTCTAGTCCCTCGATATATGACCTGTCAACCTTCCTATCTCCCATGTCTGTTCCATCAGGTTATTTCACTCTGTCTCTGTCCGGTTATTTCGATTAGTTGGGCTCTCTAACTGGAATTGGGGTTTATTGGTTTTTATTAGTATAAGTTTCTGTCGTAGTCTGTATCTTAAGGTACCATCTCTAGAACATCTCAAGATCTAGCCTCCCAGATCTTTCATTGCTGGTTCTCCCCGCCTCCGCTACCACAGTATTAGGATGGAAGATTTTATCCACTCATTCGAATGAAAGGCGTATGAAAGCTCCACCCCGTAATACGTATATAATAAGCTTCATAGAGCTGGTTCCCTACCCTGCTGGCTCGCAGCTATTCATTCTCTTGTTTCGCTACGTCATTTTTCCATGAGATTGTAGCTTTTAATGGCTTTGACCTTCAACCTCTTCCAACTCACCTTCGATAGACCAACTTTCTTGCTTGAAGCGGGTCGAATGCAGTTGATTGTTTTCTTCTTAGCGGTGTATTAAGACGATTGTTTCAATCATTGAGTGATTGGTTGTGTGGGGGGGGGGGGGTATAGTGCACGATCGAATCTTTGATCTTCCCCAAAGCCTTTACTGCTATCTCACGAATTGGATTCGAACCAATATCAACCCTTTAGTCCCCCTCGGTCGCTTTCCTGACAGTAAGGTAAGTTAAGAAGATTCAGTTTCTGGAAAACATATTTATACCCGAATTCCACCATGAAAAGAAAAAATGCACCCTCAAAATACATGATTAGGACTAGATTCGGTAAGCCTTCTGCATCTGTAGCCCTATATTTCTTCCTAATCCTATGGTTGAAAAGAATTCATTCTGGGCGCAATTGCCTGCCTTAGTCTGGTCTGAGAAGTTCAGTGCGTCTTTGGTTCGGATAGACAGAAGAAAGTACACCCCTTATAAGTAGTGAAGAAATAAAGCTAAGAGGGATCCCAGTCAATGAAGGAGGTAAGGCTCGGGATCCCCTCATAGGCTGAGGTAGGGTTTATTCTATATATTTTATATATATAATGTACATAATCGATGTTTTAGATGTGATGGGGCAGTTCCCCATTGCAAATAGTATTTGCGATGATCCGTTACAAAATGTTTAATTTTATATATAATGTATATTATCAAAGGATTATTTGCGACGTGCCCATTACAAAAAAGTATATTTGCAATGCTATTTTCTACAACGGGCTATTTGCGACGGGGACCCATCGTGAAAGCCTATTTGGGATGGGATCCTGTCGCAAATACCTCTAATTCTAGTAGTATTGCTTTATATTCTAGTTATATATTACTGAACCAGATTTACATACCGTTCCATCCCTATATTACTGAACCAGATTTACTCTCCATTACCATCATGTCTATCTCATTAGATATAAATCTTTACCCAATGCATTGGAGGGAGATATAGGTGCCACTAATATCATAATGAAGTCATTCTTACATGTTCCATAAAAACATAAACCATTCATCATAGCATAACCTGAGAAATAAAATTGGTTTCTAAAACATCATTCCATCATAAAACAATAAATATAAAATATTTTTCCCTCATAAACACAATAAAATAATATTAATAATATGTATAGAAACATTACCCTATTTAAGGAGTGTAATCTTAGATGGGAAATAATTCTGATAAAATGCTTGAACTTAATTTTTGAATAAAATATCTTTTCTTCTTAAAAAGAAATTTTCTCTTTTCTCAAAATGCCTCCAACTTTTAAAAGAAAAGAATTTTGTTGAAATTAAAATTTAAATCTGGTAGAGGAATATTCATATATGTAAGACATTAAGAAGACATTGAAATCCTTTCACGCTGTATAAGATAAAAAACATTCTCCTCGTACTTTTTCCGGAAAAGTCAAAAAGTAACTTGTATGGTAAACAAATGAATGATTACTTCCTTTCCATGTAGTAAAAGTAAAAAATGGGTAAAAATAACATTAACAATTCATTGAAAAATTTTATGAAATCTATTTTTGAAGACATGGACATGGAGGATAAATATATCCTTAGTAAATACATAATCATAAACAATATTAGATAAAATTGAGACTGAAAAATTATCCCTTACCAATTTATAATCACTGAAATCATATATAATAAAGAAATTTAAATTAATTTTTAAATATCATACACATCCTAGTAATAAAAATAAAAAAATTCATGGGTAACAAAAACACTACACAAAATAATTAGACAGTGTGTAAGGCATATGTCCCAAAACAATAAGAGTGAGAAAACAATAACCCCTTACCTTAGGTCTGATATACTTAATATGTATTCCACCCTCATGTATAATGAATTAAATAATGTTATTGAATTATTCCAGAATAATGGAAAATTTTATGAAGTCATATATTATCATATTCTCCTTCGTTTTCTTGTAATAGTTTATTGTTACTCATTATTCGAGTTTTGACTACTTTATGATCATATGCTTATTTTGTCGAATAAGTTGTGGTTATACTTCTTAGGTCGTATTTATACCATTATAAAATGATATTAACATAATAAATAGAATATTTATTCATTCTATATATTTACCTAATCATTATTGAATGGTTATCATGTAGAACGAATCACACTACATCGTGGAGATGGTAGGTCGTACCGTACGGATGAGCGACGATAGCATTACTATAATTCTTGAATGGTAATGAATGAAATTGTTTACTATATTTCAGAATAAATATCATTCTATAATAATCATATATAGTTATTACATCCATTTTTATACCCATCCAAGTAAGGTGGTAGTGAAAAAACAGATTTCAACATGGCATGGAGACGATAAGCCATACATACACATGCGTGGTGATTTAAATTTTCTAAGGATGGATAGAAAGTGGCTTTTTTTGTTTAAAAATTATAATAACATATAATTATATAAGTTCTCTTAGATTTTATTTATATAATGAATCATCTCATGATGTGGAAGTATAAGAAGAATGAAATATGAAAGAATCGTTAAGTGAGATTAACTCTTCTTTGAGGTGGTCTCTTTAGATCTCCTCTTAATGAAAATAGATTTAGCCTTTTGAGAATATTAGAACCTCTAGATTGTAATAATTGAGGTTGAAGAGTGAAATGGGCTGGGGATGGAGGATATTTAATGCTTAATGAGTTGTGGAGAAATGGGCGAGGAGGTGTCCTTTTATAATTAGGGTGAGGGACACTTTAGGAATTTATTAAACTATTAATTTATAATAATTTTAAAATAAATTAAAATACCACAAACATGGGATATATTACAAAATAAGATATTATAATATTTAAATATCATCAAAAAATATAATTTATACAAGTTTGGATGTTAATTTGAATATTATCAGTTTAATTTAAAATTAGTTATTCTATTTAATTTGAATTAGGATAAAAAATGTTTCAACAATAAAAAGGTGAAATATTTAATTATTTGATTTAAAATATACAAAAATAAATTCATTATAAAATTTTATACTATATAATAATAATTTTTTATTTTTGAAATTGTTTTTTTATTTTTAAATAGATTTATAACACAATATTTTAACAAAATATCAGTTGTATCCATTTTGACACTATTCATTTTCTGGTTTTTTATAAATATAAATTAAAAGTTTTATAGTAGAAAAAAATATTTTATTATATTCTCAATGAGTCAGGGTAATATATAAAATTAATTGGACAAATTAATTAGCACAAATATTTTTTATTATTTTTAGTAACATTTATTTGATATCTCTATTATTAAAATAATAACTACATTGAGTTTGGGTAGTTATTTAATATACCTAAATTTAGAGTGAAAATTAAAAATAAGATACTATTATGAAGATAAATTTATTATATTTCATGAAAATATATGTATTCGAATTTATCAGCTAAAAAATCAAAAATCAAAAATGTTTTACTTATTAATGTATGAATGTAAAAACATTAACATTACTTTAATTAAAATAATATAAAGGTCATAATCTATTCTCTAAGGCTCTAAATGGTCGCTAGCATGAGGTTTGTATTATTATGGTTGATATATACTAGACGAATAATATTTGGGTATGTTTTTGGATATTTTTATTGTTATTAAGATTTTAATAAAAATTGTTTCATTAATTTCTCATTAATTAATTAATTTTTACCTCATTATAAAATAAGATTTTAATGAAATTATTAATTTCCCAAAAACTAAAAAAGTTCCATGATGTAGGTAATTTTTTTATAATTACATAGACTATTTATTTTCAAAGAAATCGCCTAGTTATCCATATATTAAAATTATTATACGTATAAGAAATGTTATTTTCACAGTTTGTCACTTTCATTGGTTTTAAGAATATATATGTAATTTTCATTTTAAAGTAGAAACGAAATTTATTATTTTCATAAATAATATTTTAATGGTATAATTGTATTAAAAAAATATGATTTTTGATTTTTTTGGATAATTTTATTATCATTATGATATTATTTATTACACTAATTTACCTGATTTATCTTTTACTATGTTAACTAAAAATTAGAGTAGTTACTATTGATAATATAAAAACATAAAAGTAAGCTATTAATATAATTTGGACCAAAAAATCCCAAATATTTAATCCTTTTTTGAAAATTGAAAACATATATGTCGGATAAATTAATTAAAAATTAATCTCGTTATCAAAATGAAAATAAGTTTTTGATGAAAGGTTATAACATTGCAAAAGATTGAAATATTTTATCCTATGAATTCAATGTATAATTATTGAAAATTAATTACTTTTTTAAAATTATGAAAATAAATTCTATTTAGACTTTCTAACCATTCAATAATAAAATTTAACAATATAAATTATTTCGATGAAAAATTTTGTTTTCAATTACAATTTAGCATATTTTTATTATTCATCAAAATATAAATGTTATCAGAAAAATATAAGAAAATCATCCAAAGTAAAATTTTATATCCAAATTAAAAATAAGAAGTTTATTTTGTCACATTGAAATTATAAACCAGTCGAAATAAAATTTAATATGGGTACCCAATCAAAAGGTGAAAAAATGATTTTTTTTGGAAAAATACTTCTTTTAACTAAAAAATTGAATTTTTTCTTAAATAATGTTCTGTAAAATACATATGATTAATTAAATGTTATAAAATTAAAATTTTGGTTCATATTATTCATAAAGGCTAGTTTATATCACATTAAAAAATAATATTTTACAAAAATTTCGTTGTTTAATGAAACTCGGTAATGCGTATACTGCAAGCTATCAAGGAAGGTCACTCTTGTGTGTAACACAAGCCAAGTCAGTGTTTTGTGTAGAGTTATATTGTTTTTGTTTTGAATATAACATAATCCAAACACATTTCTTTTATTCATTGAACAAAATGTATACTCACTATTGCATGAAATGAATTCTATCAAAAGAACTTGATATTATGTGTAAGAAAATCCAAGAATAGTTTTTCATATTGTTAAAGCTAATACGGTGTTGTGTATAGTGCAATCTAATCTTGGTGTACCATATAACACAAGATATCAATTATCTTAAAAATAATCTATCTCAAAAAATCTTGGGGTGTTACAATAGTAACAATTTATAATGACTAAAAGTAAAAGAGGCTATTTAATAAATTTCGTCCTAACGATTACAAATAAGGAATCCATTTTTTATGATTAAATTAGATTAATTGGAATAATGTAATTTAATATTTTACATAAGACACATGATGAACAAACATTTTTAATAAAAATGGAATTTTTATGTTTAAAATGTTTTTATAAATTATTCAAGTACAAAATTTATTCCAAATTACATAATTAGATTAATTTTCAATAGAAATAACTAATTAAAATTTACGAAAAAAATATCATAAAAGTTTAGAAATAATTAAAATTAAAATATAGTTATCAATAAAAATTAATATTTTCACAATTCACTGAAAAATCAAACTTTTCAAAAATATAACAAAATATAACTTTATAAAAATTATGACGTATTGATTTAAAAAATTATATCCTATTTATCAAATAATTTTTATAGAATTTCATAAACCCAATTAAAATATTTTCTCATTAAACTAAATAAAGGATATTTTTTTAGGAAAACATATTTTGGAGAATAAAAAAGACTTTTTTAAATTAAGTGGTTATTTACTAGTCATTAGTCAATAAACTTATATTTCCTAGGAAATTTACATATATTTCATAAATAAGTCAATATTATTTGTACCTTCTAACAGAATCCTTGGTTATAATAGTTATATTTAAATAATAATATTACATAGTTCATTTAGGCTTAGTGTTGCGTGTCGTACACACCATTAATAAAAGTTTATTTTTTAAATTCTCAAGGTGTTACATTCTATCCCATTTAATAAATTACAACCTGAAAATTTGAAATTGGTCTTAGTAAGTAGGGGTTTTATATACTAAAATACATTTATTGATATCCCACATCGTAAAAATTTATACATCCTTTTGAAAATAGGGAAAAGAAATATGAAGGATATTACATAACAAGGTTTCTAAATAGGTGAACATTTTTGAGAAGTAGGAATATAAACATGTAGGAAAAAGTCATGATCAAATAATTTTTTATTGTGATACAGATCATTAATATCATGAAAGTGAATGATAAAGAGAAATTTATTGACTACAAAACCTTAAACTGATGAGGATTGAAAAAGGCCATCGAGTCATCAAAAATAAAAGTGATATGATAATTTTTTTCACGATCCTTTTCCTATATTTTAGAAAATATTTTACCATCTAGATGAATAACATAAGGAAATATAATTAATTTTTATCTATAATTTCATCCATTAATCAATTTCCACCATAGCCACATTTTTTCAAATGATATACACTATAGATGAATTTTTCAAGCCCGATGCACTAAAATCAACATTTAATGGATCAAATAATCCACAAAATAATAACAATATTTCCCCATATCAATATACATTAACTAAAAAAATAGTAATAAATAGTAATAAATATTAATAAATATTAATAATTAGTAATAATTAGTTAATATTATTAATAATTAGAAATAATTAGAAATAATTAGTAATAATTAGTAATAAATATTATTAATTAGTAATAAATATGAATAATTAGTAATAAATAGGAATAATTAGTAATAAATAAGAATAATTAGTAAGAAATATGAATAATTAGTAATAAATAGGAATAATTAGTAATAAATTAGAATAATTAGGAATAAATAATAATAAATAGTAATAATTAGTAATAAATTGTAATAATTAGTAATAATTAGTAATAATTAGTGATAATTAGTAATAATTAGTTTGAATTAGTAATAATTAGTGAGAATTAGAAATAATTAGTAAGAATTAGTAATTATTAGTTACAATTAGTAATAATTAGTAAGAATTAGTATTAATTAATAATAATTAGTAATAATTAGTAAGAATTAGTAATAATTAGTATTAATTAGTAATAATTGGTAATAATTAGTAAGAAAAAGTATGAAATATTAAGAAATAGTAATAAATAGTAAGAAATAGTAACAATTAGTAAAAATTAGTAATAATTAGTAAGAAATAATAACATTTAGAAACAATTATTAACAATTAGTATGAAATAGTAGCAATTAGTAATAAATAGTAACGATTATTAATAATTAGTAAGAAATAGTAGTAATTAGTAACAATTAGAAATAATTACTAACAATTAGTAAGAAAATCAATTGTAATAAATTGTAATTACTTGTAATCACTTGGCACAATTTCTAGTGGATTGACAACACTTCTTTTTCATGATGACTCTTCTCCTTTCAACTTTCACCGACATAAAACATTATGAAAATATGCTTAAACGTATGCATATCCATTGTTGTATGCATGAGTTTGAATATGCATTTTTAGGACCACATTTTTCATAATGTGTTCTGGTGGTGATAGTTGTAAGAAGATGATTCATCGAAAAAAAGGGGATCCTTTGTTCGGCGGCTCATTTACTTACAAATTTCTCACACAGAAATCACATTGAATAATCTTCTCAGAGGTACACATATTTATTTTCATGCATAAGAGAATGAATATGTGTACTTATGAGAAGAATCTTGAATGTAATTTTTGTGTGAGAAATTTACAAGTAAATGAGCCTTAGAAAAAATGAGTAGTCGTCAATCCACTGGAAATTGTGTCGCCCATAAGTAATGGTAATTATTAAGAAGTAGTTGTAATTATTTATCTTTTTTTTCAGATAGCATTTTTATAATTTCAAATTATTCAAAAATAGTAATGATTATATATTTTGTTGAAAAATATGGAATAAGAAAGTTGAAAACAATCATTATTAGATGATCGTGTTTGGATAAATCAACATAGAAATCCAAACAGTTTTGGTTTAAATTTTATATATATTAAGGGTGTTGAAGCTTTCTTATCATTTGCATCATCAATACTATAATATGTTTTAGAAGGAAAAATAAAGTGTCCTTGTCAAAAATGTGCTCTGATAACATTTGACACATTTGACAAGGCTGAGGGATATCTCTTGCAGTTTGGTTTTCAACCAGATTATGTTTTTTTGTATCAACATGGAGAACACAGTTCCAGAGATGATACTAATAACATGATTCTAGATCTATCACGGTTTCAAAATATAGTACATTATGTAGTAGGTCCATCTGTTCAGCTAAATGAAACTCTAGATGAAACTGATTTAAGTCCTGAGTTGGCACCGTCAGAATTTTATGAGTTGTTGAGGTCTACTAAGGATGAATTATATCCTAGTTTCACGATAAGAAAATCATAAGTTGTTGAAAAAGTTATGGATATTAAATTAGATAATTCAATGTCAAACAACTCTTTTGATCAGATATTTTCTTTGGTTAAAACACTCTTAACTGAAGGAAATGCGTTTTCTATAGATTACTATAAGAGCAAGAGGCGGGTTTATAATCTGGGCCTTAGTTATCAGAATATTCAAGCATGTCCAAATGATTGCATCTTATATTCTAGTGAAAATTATTTTTTATATAGTTGTCCCACATGTGGACAATCAAGGTATAAAGAAGCTCAACCAGGGAAGTCTAGATTGATTCTAGTAAAATAGTTGAGATATTTCTTCCTTACACCCGGGTTGCAGCATTTATTTATGTCTTAGAACACAACGTCATTGACGTCATGTCACAAAACCAAGATTTCAACTGATAAAATATTGAATAATCCATCTGATGGTGATTCATGGAAACATTTTGACCGTTTGCGTCCATCTTTTTCTTTAGAATCATGAAACATGCAATTGGGTATTTCTACTAATTGTTTCTATCCATTTGGTTCTTATGGTATTTATTATTCAAGTTGTCCTATATTTATATCTCCATAAAATTTACATCCATGGATGTTAATTAAGGATACCTATATCATTTTGACCTTATTAATCCCAAGACATCCGAAAAAGAATATTGATATTTATTTGAAACCATTGATTGATGAGTTAAATGTATTGTGGAGTGATGGTGTTAGTACATATGATGTTATTACGAAACAAAATTTCATATTAAAACCTTCATTTATGTGGACGATTAGTGACTTTCTGGTATATTTCATGTTATATGCTGGAGTACACATAATCTGAAATCATGTCCTTACTATATGAAAGACAAAAAATCCATTGTGCTCATCAATTGAAAAAACCTTGATATTTTGTTTGTCACTACAAATTTCACCCAATCGATCATCCTTTTCGGAAGAACAAATCTCATTTCAGAAAAGGTAAAATATAATTGGATGAACCTCCACAAATGATCTCAGGTACCGAGTTTAAATTAGTTTTATTTTTATTACCTCCCATCACATTTGGTCCAACACTAAACCAACAAAAAATTCATGGCTTTGGGAAAGAACATAATTGGATAAAACGATGCATTTTTGGGGATCTTCCATATTGGTCTGATTTGTTGGCCCACCATATGTTGGATGTCATTCAGATTGAGAAAAAATATTTTGATAATTTATTTCATACTGTTTTGGATACACCAGGTAAGACCAAAGATAATGTAAAGACACAAATAGATCTTTCCCCAATTTACAGGCGACAAGAACTTGAACTATTTGAAAATGTCAGATCATAGAGGTTAATGAAGTTAAAATATGATTATACTCTGTCGAAAGAGAGTCTCTTACTATTTTATTAGTGGATTTCAAATTTGAGACTTCTAGATGGCTATGCTTCCAATTTGGGCAGATGTGTTAAGAATGGTTATATTACCAGATTAAAAAGTCATGATTGTCATGTTATAATGGAAAGACTTATGCTAATTGGATTATATAGTTTTATGAATTCTATGATTTGGGATTCAATAACAGACATATCATATTTTTTTTCAAGACATTTCTGCAGCAGCAATAGTCTACGATGCGCTAATCAAACTGGAAGAAGATGTTGCTATAATTATATGTAAACTGGAAAAAATCATTCCACCAGCTTCCTTTGAATCAATGGAACATCTGATATACATTTTCCACATGATGATAAATGTGTATTTCCATTACAGTTTGGATGGATATACCCATTCGAGAGATTCATGAAGAAATTGATGATAAAAGTATATAACAAAGCAAGAATTGAAGGCTCAATTGCTGAAGCTTATTTAAAAGAGGAAATTTCTTTTCTATACTCTCATTATTTTGAATCTCAATATCCCTAAAAACACAATCACATGGGTTGAAATGAGGGGAATGTTAATGACAAAATAGATAATGTATTTTCTATTTTTAATCTTCCAAATCTTGGTTTCGGTGGAGTTTAAGAGAGATGACTTTCAGATGATGAACATCACAGAACTCATACATATGTTCTACTCAACTCTGAATAAATTACATCATTTCTACTGGGAGTGATTCTATTATTTATTCTATAATTTATGTTACAGTATGTAATCATATTTTATTTGTAGGTTATATGATAATTATATCAAGATACAAGTTCCACAAATTACAGGAGCTTCTTTTTAAGAACGCAGACAAAAATATTTTTCTTGATGGTTTCAAGAACTGGTAACATAAATTATTTATGGTTGAATATAAATTATGATTATTATTTAGCATATTAATAATTGTTTTTCAAAATTTCAGGTGTCTCAACATGGTGATAAAATTTACAAGTGACTGTGTATATTGAGTTACCCACCATCCAAAACGGTTAAATTTTATAATGTATATGTGGTGAATGGTTTTCGATTTCATACACATGCATATGGGGAATAAAAAACAATGATCTGTGGAGTTTTCTTGAGAGGATCTCATCATAGGGAAACTTAAGTTGAATTTTATGGCATTATGGATGAAATCATTGAGCTGTGATATCTAGGATAGAATTTCAAAATGGTGTTTACATGTCAATAGTTAGATACATAGAGAGGATTGCATTTTCATCTGACTCATGGAATAGTCGATATTAAATATGAAAGTCTTCTTTGAGTAAATGAACAATTTTTACTGGATCAACAGGCACATAAAATTTATTACACAATGTACTGTGCTACTTCACGAGACTTGAGTGATTGGTGGAGCATGATAAAAATGAAATCTCAGGAAAATTAGATTACTCAAACTGAACGTGGTTCCGCTGAAGTGGGAGGAATTGATAATTTTTATGAGACTTATCAAAATCAATCTTTTTCACAAAGAGACCTGAATATCTATGATGACACTCTACAATTAAGGATTGATGATGTTGAAGATGTTAAGGATGTTACAAATGAATTTGAAATGACAAGAGATGATGAAAATGAAACTCATATGGATATTGATGATGATGGGGAGGAAGATGAAGACATTGACATGGGCAGCTATGGAGATGAGGATAAAGATGGAAATTGACACAATTTACTTCTGGTTATAATAATAACTAATATATACCTATATATGATATTTATTTTCAACTATCTGCAAATAATAATCATTTTTTGTTTCAGATGGATCCTAATCTATTTCTTGAGTTTCAGGAGGCTGATCTATCTTCAGATGAGGGGGATTTTGGACCATCTGACCCACATCATACTGACAGTTCAAGGGGTATATAGAGGGGGTGCGGTCTTGCGTGACTGATGATTCATAACCCTATACTCAAGCAATGTCTACAACTTGGCATCGATCCCTGAACACTGAGGTATGGTAACCTGTATATTTTTGTTATCTTTCATTAATTTATTTATATATATACAAATTGTTTGATTATTTATTCAATTTTATCATTTTTTGCATGTAGATATTGGACAGGGGAGAGATATATAGAGAAATTATTTTTAACATCAATGGATCACATGGGAATAGATTCTCATTGATGTACGGCATGACATGTTCGATCATTGGCTGGTACGTAAATAAAGAATATTTATTTTGAAATTTATTTTATTAATAACACGATATTATAAATTATTTATATGGTGTATGGAATCCCATTGATGATAGCATGTGTGATGCTATCCACATGGCTAGGAAAGTGTCTATGCATGACCATTTCCATCAGTTTGTTGCACAATTTGATAAGAACATCCATTAAGAAAGTAGGAGTGACATAATTTAATGAGTCGTGTAGATCCCACCAACCAGAGTACATTTCATCTCACATTTGTGATGTATTATGTTTACACTGGTTGGGTGGTATATTTTTGAGGAGATCATCAGTGGGACGACAGAACCAGTAGAGACAGGGGGTAATGCATTGAGCTGGTAGTCGTACATTCAGCATGCAAAGAGAGAATCTAGTAAGTATATATTTTAAATACTTTATATAACATTAAATATAAACATTTTATTTTATATTTCTATAGGTAGTCGAGCATCCTAATATTATAGAGTTTGACGTTTATCGGAGGATGTACAGTGATCCAATCACTAGAGAGATTAGAGGTGATCGCCAGTGTCATATTGTGGTTTGTATTATTTTTTTCCAGTTTTACAAAAAAACTACATAATATTTTCACCAATTTGATTTCAAATTTGAATTCAGGGGGTCATATAAGGCTGTGAACTCTCAGAAACTGGATGAGAGTCTGGATGAGACGACTAAGCAGACCAGTGCCCACCATTTTGATGAGGTGACATGAATGCAGGCGACATGGTATGGCTTTGAGAAGGGCTAAGTAGTTGGTATCAGCTTTAATTTGACTCATGTGACTTATTATGGTACTACTGCAATTTTGATGTCTAGCTTGAGGGGATCACGTAGAGAGGCATCATCTTATGCCTCATAGTATTAGGAGCAGTTACGAACTCAGTCTGAGCTTATAGAGATTTTGTAGAAGCCACATGAAGAGTTGTGTTGGTGATAATAGCAGCAGCAGAAATAACAGCACGAGGAGGAGATACGTCGATGGCATCAACTCTAGCAGCAATATCAAGATCAGATGGAGTACATGCACCATCTGACTCATAGTTTAGGAATGAAGTTCCCTCCACCATCTTCTACATCTCCTCCACCTCCTCCAAAAGACGACCCCAATGATATTATTTTTATGTTAAAATCATTTTAATTTAATATTTTTTCTAATATGAACAATTTATAGTTTTTGTCTTTTATGTTGGTAGAAATATTGCATAATTTAATGTTTTTTATTTTTAATATAATATTATTTATTATTAGTATTATATTTTTAATTATTGGTTATTTTACTAATAATGATAACAATTTGTGATTTTTTTATTTTTTTCAAATATTGATAATTGTAATAATTTTTTATTTTTTTTAAGAAAATTAATATTAATTATTTATTAATCATAATTTTAATAAAAATATATTTTATGTATTATATTTTGTAATGTATTTTTATTTTACTAATAATAATTTTTTAATTTTTTTATTATTTTAAAAATATTAATATAAATTTTTCATTAATCATAATTTTTATAAATATTTTTTTATTATTTTTAGTATTTTTGACGAGAACTTTTGCGATAGGCTCCCGTCGTAAATAATCAAAATATAATTTTTTATTCATAGTATTTCTGATGAGCTCATTGTCCCGTTGTAAATACTATTTGCAATGGGCCTGTCGCAAAAGGTTTATATATATATAATGTATATAATCGAAGTTTTAGACGTGATGGGGCAGCTCCCCATTGAAAATTGTATTTGCGATGGGCCGTCAGAAAAGGTTTAATTATATATATAATATATATTATCGAAGGATTATTTGCGACGGGCCCATCACAGAAAATAATATTTGCGATGCCATTTTCTACAACGGGATATTTGCGACAGGGACTCGTCGTGAAAGCCTATTTTGGATGGGATCCTATCTCAAATACCCCTAATTCTTGTAGTGTTACTTTCTATTCTAGTTATGTATTACTGAACCCGATTTACTTACCGTTCCATCCCTATATTACTGAACATGATTTACTCTCCATTACCATCATGTCTATCTCATTAGATATAAATCTTTACCCAATGTACTGGAGGGAGATATAGGTGCCACTAATATCATAATGAGGTCATTCTTATATGTTCTATAAAAACATAAACCATTCATCATAGCATAACCTGAGAAATAAAATAGGTTTCTTAAACATCATTCCATCATAAAATAATCTATATAAAATATTATTCCCTCATAAACACAATAAAATAATATTAATAATATGGATAGAAACATTACCCTATTTAAAGAGTGTAATCTTATATGAGAAATAATTTTGATAAAATGCTTGAAATAAATTCTTGAAGAAAATATCATTTCGTCTTAAAAAGACATTTTCTTTTCTCAAAATGCCTCCAAATTTTAAAAGACAATAATTTTGTTGAAAATAATATTTAAATCTGGTAGAGGAATATTCATATATGTAAGACATAAAGAATACATTAAAATTCTTTTCATGTTGTATATGTTAAAAGACATTCTCCTCGTACTTTTTCTGTAAAAGTCAAAATGTAACTTGTATGGTAAACAAAAGAAATATTCCTTCCTTACCATGTATTAAAAGTAAAAAATGGGAGAAAATAACATTAAACATTCATTGAAAAATTTTATGAAATCTTTTTTTGAAGACATGTGCATAGAGGATAAATATATCCCTAGTAACTACATATGTATAAACAATGTTAGATAAAATTGAGAATGAAAAACTATCCCTTTCCAATTTATAATCAGTGAAATCATATAAAATAATGAAATTTAAATTAATTTTTAAACATCATACACATCCTAGTAATAAAAATAAAAACATTCATAGGAAACAAAAACGCTACACAAAATAGTTAGATGGTGTGTGAGGTATATGTCCCAAATAAATAACAGTGAGAAAACAATAACCCTTTACATTAGGTCTGATATAATTCATATATATTCAACCATCATGTATAATGAATTAAATAATGTTATTGAATTATTCCAGAATAATGGTAAATTTTATGAAGTCATATATTATCATATTCTCCTTCGTTTTCTTGTAATAGTTCATTGTTACTCATTATTCGAGTTTTAACTACTTTATTATCATATGCTTGTTTTTTCGAATAAGTTGTGGTTCTACTTCATAGGTCATATTTATACCATTATAAATTGATATTAACATAATAAATAGAATATTTATTCATTCTATACATTTATATAATCATTCTTGAATGGTTATCATGTAGAACGAATCACACCACATCGTAGAGACGGTAGGTCATACTGTACGCATGAGCGACGATATCATTACCATAATTCTTGAATGGCATTGAATTAAATTGTTTACTATATTTCAGAATCAATATCATTTTATAATAATCATATATAGTTTTTAAATTCATTTTTATACCCATCCAACTAAGGTGGTAGTGAAAAAACAGATTTCACTATGGCATGGAGATGATAAGCCATACATACACATGCGTGGTGATTTAATTTTTCTTAGGATGGATAAAAAGTGGATTTTTTTGTTTAAAAATTATAATAACATATAATTATATAAGTTATACTAGATTTATTATTATATTATCAAACACCCCATGATGTGGAAGTATAAGAAGAATGAAATATGAAAGAATCATTAAGTGATATTAACTCTTCTTTGAAGTGCTCTCTTTAGATCTCCACTTAATGAAAATAGGGTTAGACTTTTGAGAATAATTAAACCTCTATATTGTAATTATTGAGGTTGAAAAGTGAAATGGGATGGGGATGGATGATATTTAATGCTTAATGAGTTGTGGAGAAATGGGGGAGGAGGTGTCATTTTATAATTAGGGTGGGGGACATGTTTGGAATTTATTAAACTATTAATTTATAATAATTTTAAAATCAATTAAAATACCACAAACACGGGATATATTAAAAAATAAGATATTATAAGATTTAAATATCATCAAAAAATAAAATTTATAAAAGTTTGTTTGTTAATTTAAATATTATAATTTTAATTTAAAATTAGTTATTATATTTAATTTGAATTAAGATAATAAATGTTTCAACAATAAAAAGGTGATATATTTAATTATTTGATTTAAAATATACAAAAATAAATTCATTATAAATTTTTATACTATATAATAATAATTTTATATTTTTGAAATTGATTTTTTATTTTTAAATTGTTTTATAACACAATATTTTAACAAAATATCACTTCTATCCATTTTGACACTATTCATTTAATGGATTTTTATAAATATATATTAAAAAAATTTATTAGAAAAAATATTTTTTTATATTCCCAATGAGTCAGGGTAATATATAAAATTCATTGGACAAATTAATTAGCCCAAATATTTTTTTTATATTTTTAGTAACATTTATTTGATATCTTCATTATTAAAATAATTACTACGTTGAGTTTGGGTAATTATTTAATATACCTAAATTTTGTGTGAAAATTAAAAATAAAATACTATTATAAAGATAAATTTATTATATTTCATGAAAATATATGTATTCTGATTTATCAGCTACAAAATCAAACATTAAAAATGTTTTACTTAATAGTGTATGAAGGTAAAAACATTAACATTACTTTAATTAAAATAATATAAATGTCATAATCTATTCTCTAAGGCTATAAATGGTCACTAGAATGATGTTTGTATTATTTTTGTGGATAAATACTAGACGAATAATATTTGGGAATGTTTTTGTATATTTTTATTATTATTAGGATTTTAATAATAATTTTTTCATTAATTTATCATCAATTAATTAATTTTTACATCATCCTAAAATAAGAATTTAAGGAGATTATTTATGTACCAAAAAATAAAAAAAATTCCATGATGTAGGTAATTTTTTTATAATTACTTACACTATTTATTTTCAAATAAATCACTTATTTATCCATATATTAAAATTATTATACGTATAAGAAATGTCAATTTCATAGTTTGTCACTTTTATTGGTTTTAAGAATATATATGTAATTTTCATTTTAAAGTAGAAATTAAATGTCTTATTTTTATAAATAATATTTTAATGGTATAATTGTATTAGTAAATTAATATTTTTGATGCTTTTGGATAATTTTATTATCTTTATAATATTATTTATTACACTAATTTACCTGATTTATCATTAACTATGTTAAATAAAAATTACTGTAGTCACTGTTAATAATATAAAAACATAAAAGAAACCTATTAATATAATTTGGACCAAAAATTTCCAAACATTTAAACCTTTTTTTTAAAATTGAAAACATAGAAATCAGATAAATTAATTAACAATTAATCTCGTTGTCAAAATGAAAACAAGTTTCTGATTAAAGGTTATAACATTGTAAAAGATTGTAATGTTTTAACCTATGAATTCAATGTAAAATTAATGAAAATTAATTACTTCTTTAAAATTATGAAAATAAATTCTATTTAGACTTTATAACCATTCAATAATATAATTTAACAATATAAATTATTTCGATGAAAAATTTTGTTTTCAATTACAATTTAGCGTATTTTTATTATTCATCAAAATATAAATGTTATCAGAAAAATATAAAAAAATAATCCAAAGTAAAATTTTATATCATGATTCAAAATAAGAAGTATATTTTGTCACATTGAACTTATAAACCTGTAAAAATAAAATTTAAAATGGGTACCCAATCAAAAGGTGAAAAAAATGATTTTTTTTGGAAAAATAATTCTTTTATATAAAAATTTGAATTTGTTCTTAAATAATGTTCTATAAAATACATAAGATTAATTAAATGTTATAAAATTAAAATTTGGGTTCATATTATTCATAAAGGCTAGATTATATTCCATTAAAAATAATATTTTACAAAAATTTTGTTGTTTAATGAAACTCGATATTGCGTACACTGCAAGCTATCGAGGAAGGTCGCTCTTGTGTGTAAGACAAGACATGTCAGTGTTTTGTGTAGATTTGTATTGTTTTTGATTTGAATATAACATAATCTGAACACATTTCTTTTATTCATTCAACAAAATGTATACTCACTATTGCTTGAAATGAATTCTATCAAAAGAACTTGAAATTATGTGTAAGAAAATCCAAGAATAGTTTTCGTATAATGAAATCTAATAGGGTGTCGCGTATAGTGAAATATAATCTTGGTGTACCATATAACACAATATATCAATTATCTTAAAAATAATCTATCTCAAAAAATCTTGGGGTGTTAAAATAGTAACTATTTATAATGACTAAAAGTAAAAGAGGCTATTTAATAAATTTCATCCTAACGATTACAAATAAGGAATCCATTTTTTATGATTAAATTAAAATAATTGGAATAATGTAATTTAATATTTTACATAAGATACACGATGAACAACCATTTTTAATAGAAATGTAATTTTTATGTTTAAAATGTTTTTATACATTACTCAAGTACAAAATTCATTCTAAATAACATAATTAGATTATTTTTCAATAATAATAACTAATTAAATTTTACAACAAAAACAAAATATAATTATAATTTGGAAATAATTAATATTAAAATATAGTTATCAATAAAAATTAGTATTTTCACAGTTCACTGAAAAATCAAACTTTTCAGAAAAAGAAAAAAATATCACTTTGTAAAAATTATGACATATTGATTTAAAAAAATATATCATATTTATCGAATAATTTGTATAGAATTTCATGAACCCAATTAAAATATTTTCTCATGAAATAAATAAAGGATATTGTTTTAGGAAAACATGTTTTGAATAATAAAAAAGATTTTTTTTAAATTAAGTGATTATTTACTATTCATTAGTCAATGAACTTATATTTCTTAGGAAATTTACATATATTTCATAAATAATTCAATATTATTCATGCCTTCTAACATAATACCGTGGTTATAATAGTTATATTTAAATAATAATATTACATAGTTCATTTAGGCTTAGTGTTGTGTGTCGTACACACCATTAATATAAGTTTATTTTTTAAATTCTCAAGGTGTTACACTCTTTCCCATTTAATAAATTACAACCTGAAAATTTGAACTTGTTCTTAGTAAGCAGGGGTTTTATATATTAAAATACATTAATTGATATCCCACATCGTAAAAATTTACACATCCTTTTGAAAATGGGGAAAAGAAATATGAAGGATATAACATAATTAGGTTTCTAAATAGGTGAACATTTTTGAGAAGTGGGAATATAAACATGTAGGAAAATGTAATGATAAAATAATTATTAATTGTGATACAGATCATTAATATAACGAAAGTGAATGATAAAGTGAAATTTATTGACCAAAAAACCTTAAACTGATGAGGAGTGAAAAAGGCCATCGACCCATCAAAAATAAAGGTGATATGATAATTTTTTTCACGATCCTTTTCCTAAATTTTAGAAAATATTTTACCGTCTAGAAGAATAACATAAGGAAATATAATTAATTTTTATCTATAATTTCATCCATTAATCAATTTCCACCATAGCCACATTTTTTTCAAATGATATACACTATAGATGAATTTTTCAAGCCCGAAGCACTAAAATCAGCTTTTAATGGATCATATAATCCACAAAATAATAACAATATTTCACCATATCAATATACATTAACTAAAAAAAATTGGTTGATCAAGATAATTCTCAAAATGAACAATCTATCATACATAGAAATACAACATTAATCACTAAATCCAAAAAAATAACACCACAAGGTCAACTTATATCATTTGATAAATAACTAATCTTAAAATTCATAAAAATATTTTTTTTCTAAGATTAAAACCTAAATAGTATAATTATTTTAAGAAATATTATTCCAAGATAAATTTAACATTTTTCTCTAGATAAAATTAATCACTATTATCATCTCATAGCCAAAATCTATATTCCTTAATAATACAGTAACTAATATATTCAAATCATTTCCATAAAAATAATTAATCATCATAAAGGAACATTAATATTATATATTATTTAAAAATATAATTCAATCTTTGTTACAGAAATTAGATCCCAAAATGTTTTGTTTACCTTTATCATATAATATTCAAAAAATAGATAGCTTGTTTCAAAATAACATTAATCACTAAATCACCAATTCAATTTCCAATCCAATGGATATATATTCAATTAAAATTATGTACCAAAAATAAACATAATCTTTATTTATAATATTATTTAGAAAAATCATATAAACCAATACAACATGTATGTTAGTGGTAGAAATTCCCCCTTATCGCCCTTTGGTTGTGGGTTGAATCCATTATTCCCTGTTGGATGAGGAATATTTTCATTTTAATTAAAACAATATTATCCTAATTATTAGAACATAATAAGAAATATAATCAAAATCCATGAAAATAACCACAATAATCAAATATCATATAAACACTGAATGATATCAATGAATATAATGTTATCAAAAGATAATTCATCCTCAAAAAGTACTTCATATTGATCCTAAGGGTAAAAAATACATATAACAAATAAAATTTCTCTAAAAATATCAGTAATGACATTAAATTCAAATAAAATGAACCCGAAAAGGGGCCTCTAAGACTTTAATATTTTGATTAGCCGTAAAATTATAAACCAATTATGGTATCTATAACTCTTGTTAACTAGACATGAAAACATCCTTATCAAAAATGATATATAAACCTTTCTTATGATACCATATATATGGATATATCCTTAAACATTTCATAATATTGAGTTTTATGTTAAGAATTCACTCATTTAAATTCTGAACATAATTATATTTTAGAGTTTTAGAGAATTTTTCCAAAAGCCTTACATTACTATATATTACATCCCAAAGTTGTAAACATCCACTTTGAATCCATTTTCCAAAAAAAATAACTTTTAGGATTTAAGAAGCATTATTTTCATTACATGTCATCAAAATTTTCATCTTGACCTCATCCTTGTCCCTATTAATCCTTAGAACCTGGTGAAAAAATTTTAAAACATGGGAGGAGAATAAAAGTCTTATTATGGGACAAATAAAAATAAATTAAGAAAAAAATTAGATCAAAAATAATTTTATACGCTTATTTCCTCAAAATTAAAATCTCGAGATCAAAATAAAAAAAATTATTACATTAGAGATGAAATTTTCTACCAAAAAAATTCACAATTTTTTTGAAAAGAATTATTAGCTGAAAAATAAAACTAATAAAGGTTTCATTGAAATCATGAAAAAACTAATGAAAACTATTTTAAAAAATGATATAAATTTCACCCTCGAAAAGTAGTATATATTGTCCTATGAACATATGCTTTTGAGTAATCACCTGGGAAAATAACATAATGAACATGGTATCATAAGGTCATAGAAAATAGGAAATAATGTTGAAACACAAAACATGACAAAAGTATAACTCAATGATAACTACAAATACAATATCACATAGGGGATAGACCTAATAGTGGATTATTATTACTTCATAATCCCATATATAACATTTCATTAGAAAAAAGCATTATCCAATGCATTGGAGTTCTATCGGGGCACATCCATCATAACATGTTCATGATTATTGTTTCCAAAAAATGAAATTAATTATAATTCAAAACCATAATAATTACCCAATAGATGAAATGAGTTACATAATATTTCCAGATATCATAATCCAAGAAATTTCATAATGAATCCATTTGAAAAATGATCTTATGGTATGCATTACCCCGTCAATATAAGGGAGAATAAGATAGTTATATATAAAATACACACACACATATAGATATATATATATATATATATAACTTACAATCACTCCACTACATTAAATAGAGATATAAATAGAGCTCGATAAATAAATGAAATAACCAAAAAAATGGGTGGTTCAGATAGATTTTTTACTCCAATAAGGAAAACATATTCAGATATCAAAATACACAATCCATTTAAAATTCATTATGAAAATACATTTAAAAAATGAAAATCCAGTTTATTATTGTATAAAACAAGGTTTATTATATAGAAATAAATATATCAAACAACTGTTATGACAAAATAAAAATCCATTGACGATGTACATGTTAAAATAAAACATTCATTTTGTCCTTTATAAAGAAATTATAAATGTTCCATATAAAATATGTAAAATTATTTATTTTTAAAATCATTAAAATAATTTAAAAAGTGAAATAAAATTTCCATTATATTTAATTTATATCAATAAAAAAAATATATGAATATGCACATAGAAGAGAAATACTTAGAAAATAAATCTTTCAAACCTTTAAAATTAGGTTTTTAAAGTAAACCATACCTTTCATAAAAAAATAAATATATTAGTTTTTTAAAAATTAAAATTAAATAAAAATATTTTAAAAAATTAATTTATCATCCATTTAAGAATAAATAAAAAATTTCTTGAATCATTTAGAATAACATCGACATGGTAGAAGAAAAGTCTATAGGGAAACCTTAAAACAATATTTTTAAAAAAGAATGTCCTTTACCTGGAGACCAAATCACTAGACACATTCCTTATCATCCTAGATAGAAAACTTATGTAAATTATTTACTTTATTATGAACCATTTTAAATTTACATAATGCTTTTGTTTAACTTATTACCATGTTATTGATAATTACTTAATCAATTATGTTCATGTGATATGTTTTGATGATATCCATCTTAAAAGTCTAAAATTACATAGATATGACAACTATGGTCAAATCGGTAAGTATTAAATCATAGAGAGAATAATATTCATTAAATAATAATTATATTCATACAACAATTATATTTTTATAATCAATCATGAAATATGGTTATTAAAAATGAACAACGTTACAATCATGAAGACATTAGGAAAAACATACATATAAGAAATGTTTCAATTTTTGAATGATTGTAATGGAAAAAAGGTAATTATTATTTTATATTTATATTTATATAATTATATACATGTGTTATATTATTTCATTAAATATAGTTATACATGATATCCATGTGATGTGATAACGGAAAACAAATCACATCACTTCGTGGATGGGTAATCCACACATAGGCATGAACGACACGATGTCATTTCAATGAGTGGAAATGTCAGAAAATATATTTCATATTAATTTTAAAGAATGATAAATATTTCCATTATTATATATATATATATATATATATATATATATTAAATACATGATTATAAATAACCATTTTAGGAGGTGATGGAAAATGAATTACATCAGTTTGTGAGATGATATTCTTCCATGCACATAAATGCCGTCTCTGTTTTCTATTTGATTGAAGAGGAGAGGTATATAGGCCCTAAAAATAACATAATGAAATATAATTATATGAGAGATAATTTTTTTTAATATATCATCATGGTTTAATGATAATTTAAGGTTTTTAAAGAAGAAATATATCTAAAACCCTAGGTTAACAATAATTTTTTTTTCATACAACTTTATTTTCTTTAAGCATTAAACTCTTTATCGTTAGTATTCTTAAAAAAAATACCTCTTGAAAATTATAATGGAATTATGTAAAGTATGTGGGTAGGGATTAACAGAACATAAAGGGTTTTTATCTGTGAATAAAAGTGGGTAGGTTGTTCCATTTTATTAGAGAGGGGAGAGGCACTCTTTGAATCTATTAAAATTTTAAATTAATATGAATTAATTTTCACTAAAAAAGACTCTAATATGATATAATTACATTATATGATGAGTATGGGTCAAAATAATATCATTTAACAAAATTAGTAAACGTTTATATTAGTTTAATACCCTTATATATTTATTTTAACTAATGTTAGCCCTTATTGAAAAATATATTGATAACGAAGTTTTTTACTATTTAGGGGTGAAAATACTTACTACAAAAGGAAATGTGGTAAAAAATGAAGCATATTTTATTTTTTAAATCATATACCAATAAATTGGATGAATTTATTATTTTTAATAATTTTGAATAATTTAATAAAATCCTATTTATTAAAAAATATCAATAATGTCATTCTTGGAACTATTCTTTTAATTTGAATTTGAAAACAACATTACAATAATTTATTTCTAATATAACCCTTTAAAAATATCTAAAATATTATATTTATCTATAAAATTATTTTAACATTAAAATTTCATTATCTTTATATAACTTTTAATATTTTTTCAAACCATATATTATTTATACCTATAAATCGAATAAAACCTGTATTACCGTTGTGTAAAAATTTAAGGATGTTATTTCATTACATAAAATTTGAAATAAATTACAAAGATAAATAAAAATTTTATATTTTATATTTCTATTTATAACTGAACACAATTTGTTTTTATCCTCATCAAAAAATATTATAGTTATTAAATGTGAGAATGTGACATTTTAATCTCTATATTTTACCTAAATATTTTGAAGGTAAACATCAATGAAATATGAGACTAAGTGGCCATATAATCATGAATTAGATTAACATGAACTTTATCCACACATGACATTGGATAAAATAATGTTTTATGGTCAATTTTTAGTCCTTATAATACTACTTTTAATCCAAATTACCTGATTTTCCCTTATCGTGGTGGAAATAATTTACTATTGTTATTATTCATTATGACTAAAAATAAAAGGGGTCAATTTATCAAATTTTAACTTCCTAATTCCAAATATACAATATAACTTTAAAAATTAAATTTACAGAAGTGGTATAATTTTATATAAAATTAGACATATAATACCTGACGATAAATAATTTCTCATAGATATTTATTTTTTGTATAAAATGTTTTAATAAAATATCTGAGAATAAAATTAATAATATAAAATAATTAAGTTATGTTTTATTAAAATAAACTAATGAAATTTGAATAATATTTTAATATTTAATTTGATTTTGTAAACACTTGAATAGAAAACATTGTTTTCAATAAAAAATATTATCTTTAACTTTTCAATGAAAAATCAATCTTTTAAGAAAAAAATTAAAAATTTCATAATAACCTAATTTTCATATTATTATTTCAAAAAAGATAAAATTTTTATCACATGCAATTTTTTAAAAAAATTCATAAATTAATACTAATATTTTCTCCCAAAAATAATTAAAAAACATTTTTTGTGAAGACATATTTTTGAAGAATGAAATGACTTTACTAAAAATTGAAATATTATTTACTAATAATTTATATATAAACTTATATTGATTTGGAAATATATATATATATATATATATATTATAAATATGTAAATCATATTTATAAACCAAAATTTATAACGGTTTTACTTAAATAGTATTATTTCATGCTTCATTTAGAATTGGTGTTGAGTATTGTATATGCTATAGAAAATGTTTTCTTTCATATAATATTGATGTGTTATAGGTGAAATCATATAGATGTACCATTTTCTCTATATTACTATCTCACGATAAACATCTAATAGTGGATGTAACCTGATCATAACATAGGTCTAATTTCTCAGTCTAAGGTATCCTAGAGGTTTCATCCTCAAACTAAGTCTTGGGGAGAAACTACCTCAAATATATTGGACCAAGGGAACAAGAACATGGTTTGATCCAAATATAGAATTAAATATCCAAAAAGCATAACAAGAAGCACCAATCAACTCAAATTTAAAGGCTATCTAGAACTTGGGTTAACCCAATTCTTGATTCATCGCACAAAAAGATAATCTAATAGCACCAATCAACTCACTACTATAGGCCATCCTCGATGAGGGTCGATCTAACTCTCAAACCCAATATCCAAAAAGTTGAACTAACAAAACCTATCAAATCTTAGATTAAAAAACTCAATGATCCCATGCTACCTATAGTCACCACATAAAGTGAAAACCTTTTACGGAATCCCTTAATATACCGAATATCTCATGCCACACACATCAAATGATACTCTAACGAGAAAAATGAAAAAAAATAGAATGAAACCCTAATGGGGTTATTATATATAATTAATAACCTCATTTCATTCCTAAAATGAGAAACATCCTTAAGTGGCCCTTAACATCCACCAATTGATCCTCAATGAGAAACAAACATGAAAGGGAATCCAATGTCATGAGAAAACCAATAAGGAAATCTTCAAGGGACATCTCGACCAAATAAAAATTATGAAACCATATAAGGGATCCTTAGTAGAAGAAATACCTCAATAGAAATCCCATTATAATAATACCACAACCATCCTACCCAGCATGCAACCCGAACTCGTGTACTATATCACCCATAAGGGCATCCAAATGGGCCCCTCATACACATATCAACATGAAAACAACACCAGGTCACAACCTCTATCCCATGGAGTGAACCCAAAAGAAATTCTCCAAAAAATATTATCCTAAAACAAAAAAACAAAATATATACTTATCTAGCCTTGATCCACCAGTCTTGATATCAATTTATAATCCATGATCTATTCATAGATACAAATCAATCCCAACATTCATGATTTTTTTGAAATAGAATCAACCAAAAACAACAATAATTCTATAATTTGAGAAAACTAATGATCTCATGACCCTCATTTATTCCTAAAATCGGATAACCAAACCTGACATAGGAATCAAAATCCAAACCTCAAAAAAATCCTCCTTTAAAAGATTTGCTAAACCCAAATAGAATCAAGATGACCTCTCAAAATGGAAGGGATAAGACTATCATAATATTTATCAAAACACTCCAAATGTAATACTCACAAGTTAAATTACAACATTAAGCTGAATAGTTGGCAAAAAATCATTGATTATGGAAAAGCATACGATGTGTATTTTAGGTACACAAAATGTACCACCAAAGGACCTCCCTAATGATGTACCACAACCCAATTGGTATTTACTACTCCTACTCACTTGACGTGTCCCCGTAGAACATGAAGTGTACCCTACACAGTGTTTACAATAGTATACCTTTACATGTATCTGTCACACAAGGTATTGACAACAATAGTACATAGCCACTAGCCATGTACCTTACACAATCTCTGGTCGCGTGTCGTACAAGGACATGTACAAAAACAAGGGGTGTTTGGTCACACACCCATCCTGACATCTTAACAATACTACATGATGTCTCCCAGAAACACACATTGTGTGTCCTCTTCTTCTACACCTTGCTTTAATGAAAGGACACATTTTATGTGATCTATGAACTAGAAACCATGTAAGTGGTTTTCCCAAGCATAAATACATTACTATCTCCCCAAAACACCAGATATCAACCAAGACCCATAGATAAACACCATAGGGGTCCCGAGAAACCCATATAATGCTTCAAGAATAAAAAAAGATCAATATGGAATTTAAGTAAAATCATACAAAATATCATACCTTCAAGTATAAAATGATGAAGATTTGCACTAGATCTATGACATAAATCAACCATTCCCTGATAAACCTCTTAACAAGCTCCCATGGTGGAATACCTTCCCACCTCTACCACTTATCCCTATATCCCTTTCTTAGACATGTGATAATAAATCTCAATGGGATGTATTTTAGAAGATAAAGAAATAAAGGAAAATAAAAAAAAGGAATATAAGGAATAAAAACCAACTAGAAATGAAAATCATCACATGCCCCAACATAAAGACTATGATTGTAACACTCGAGACTTTTATGTTATATAAATAATCAAAGGAATATTTTTCTACACACAACACTTGCTTGGCTTTCTTTACATTAAATCACGACCTTCCTCGATAGCTTGCGTCGTACGCAATACCGAGTTTCACTAAACAATGATATGCTAATAAATTTTTATTAAAACTAGCCATTAGGAATAGTAATAACCACTTTTTGAAATTTTATAAATTTTATTTTTCAAAATTGACTTCATTTTTGGATTCGGAATATCGAAATTATCAGAGGGTAAAATTTTGGTATTTTTCTGAAAACTTTCAATTTTTGATGAATAGTGAAACCACTAAGTGATAGTTAAAAAACTGAATTTTTCATAAAACATAATTTTACCACTTCTATGAGTGGAATTTCAAAACTCTGAGAGACATGGTTTATTTCTGTAATTCAAATGTGGTTTAATGAGATGAAAATATTTTTTGGTGAATAGTAACTTTTTACTTGTATTTACCACAGTTAAAAGTAAATAGGGTAATTAAGGGTATAAATGATATTATTATTACCCTAACACATGTACTAATTATACTGGATAAGTGTAATTCGACCAAAAACAAACTTAGGAATAAAATATGACCATTTAGGCCCACTTGGATTAGATTAGGACATTTATTGTTAATTTATTTAAAGAAGGGTTAAAATAGTTAAAATCATTTTTTAATAAGTAAATAATTTTTAATATAATGTTATATATAAGATAAATTAGACTATAAATATTCATTAGAAATATAAAATGTTTTCCTACATAATGGTATTTTATTTGTAATTTTTAAACATTAAATAATTTTATTTATTTATGACACAAATATGATGTAGTAATTATCTTATTAATGAAATATTGACATAATTGATGTTATAAATACCCAAATAATTGTAATTTGAGACTTTTTATTAATTCCACTAATTTTTTAGGTTAATATGACATGTTATTATTGATTTAATTAACTTTTTTCGAACTAATCATTCTGTTATGATTTTCACAAAAAATCAATTACTAAATAGTGTCAAAATTGACATAAAATAGTTTTTAAAACAAATATTATATTATTAATTTTTATTTTATTACTAAAAATCTAAGGTTCAGAATAATTACATATATAAGGTTATATATATTAATAATAAACAACTTGGGGTTATTATGGCTTGTTATAGTAAGTTTATTAACCTTATAGTGTAAGAACACAAGAAGACACGGTAAAAGTAAAATTATTTAACTTAATGTTAAATCTAAATGATAAGGTATAAATAGGAACCTAAACGTGTCTAAATTCTATTCGATGAGAGGATTTCGACCCATACCCTCTTTATCTTCAAAATAAATCAATTTGGAGCTATTTAAAACCGAATTGGGCTTTATAATAATATAATATTTGTAGATATTCCAAAGGTGCCCCTCTCCTCCCTTATAAAAGGGAACCTCCTCCCTCTCTTCCTCAAACCACATTGAGCGTTCATGCTCGGACAACCCCTGCAAAATTGTAACGCCCCGACCCCAGTTACCCAGAGCCGGTGCATTATTACATAACATTGGCATGATCACAAGAAAGATCAAATCTCGAAAGACCGATTGGTTTATTAGCCTTGGAAACACTAGATATATTCATAAGTTTTACATTACATCATAAAATGAAAAACTACTACAACAACATAATGTTTCCACAGTCCACACTATAATCCCTTCATAATATCCCTACAGGTAATTCATAACTTACATCTTCACTTCCTGGGAAAAATGAAACATAGAAAATGGGTGAGCTCAAATGCCCAGTAAGGATAACAATATAGCGGAAACTTTCATAAATAAGAATAAACATTTAAGGCAATGTATAACTAAAACAAAAGCCTTTTAAAATTGAACTTCAACATAGTATGGAAAAAGTAAAATGAAATAATTCCATTTACTTATTCACATGGATATTCTACTAATCGAATAAACACATGAAAAAATCAATAACCACTTTCATAATGTTGGAATGCATAATGCCAGACTATCATAAACACATAGACAAGGCCTCGTGCAAAGACTACAAATAAGATTTTGCCAAGGCCTTGTGCCAAGACACTAGTTTGTCTCATGAGACCTACCGATGCATTGAGGAGCTATAGCGGGCTCCACCCTTCACTTACTAAGTCCAATGCATTCCCATATGAAAAGGTTTAAACATAACATAAACATTCGTATTAAAACTAGCATACGAAATGTCAATAATTTCACCATAAACTATGAATGGTATAAAAATAGCACATCTATCGTAAAACATATCACAAAACCTTCAATACAATATAGAAGTTTTGTATCATAATAAATCAACTTCAAATAATCTTAAAATCAATCAAAGGATGTTGACATAGATGAAATCAAAATTCTTTTTAAAGAAATATCTCCTTTTATTTTGAAATCATTTAAGATCCATATAAAATAAAACATTTTCATTGAAAATATTCTTATAAGCTTGTAAGGGAAGCTTTGAAGATTTTATAACGGCGGAAAATAGCCGCACCCGCCGTATAAGTTAAAAAAAGCATTCTTACCTTAATTCTGTCGAAAAGGTTAAAAATGACCTTGTTTTGAAAACGACGGAAAGATTCCTTCATAAACCTCTTATAACAAGTCAACCAAGGGTATAAATGACTTTAACCCATATTCTTGTAAATAATAAAAAAATGTTTTGAAATACATTTTTAAGAAAACATGGATGTGGATGATAAAGAGATCCCAGTAGATTATTACATATAAACAACCTCGGATAATGAAGAGATTGTGAAATAACCCTTACCTTGTACTTTTCCTTGGTTGGGGTAGGTTAACCTCCTCTTCTTCGGGTTCTTCCTTTTGATTTGATCAAAAGGGCTCCTTAGGTTGGCTTTCTGATCAAACTAAGGCCTCTAGGTTGTAGTGAGGGATGTTGGGAGAGTATTTGGACAGAGTTTGGCCGAACCAAAAGGCTTTTAAGGTGTGAATAAATGAGAAGGAGGAGTGCCTTTTTATAAGAGGGGTGAGGGTCACCTTTGGAAAAGCTAGAAATATTAATTTATAATAAATTCATATTCAGTTTCTAATGGCTCCAATGTTGACTATTCAAAGTTTAAGGTGGGCCTAGGTCGAAAACCACTCAACCAATAGAATTTAGACAGGTTTGGGTACTTATATTAACCTTATCTTTAAGTATTAACTCTAAGTTAATTAGTTTCACTTTTACAATGTCTCTTTGTATTTTTATATAATATGGTTAATAAACTTACTATATACATCCAAACGACCCCCAAGTGGTCCATTAATGATGAACCTATCATGATATAAGTCTTTTGGCCGAACCTTAGATTTTTAGGAATTTAATATCAGTTAATAATATAATATTTGTTTTAAGAACTCTTTTATGTCAATTTTGACACTATTCAATAGTTGATTTTTGTGAAACTCATAACAGATTGATTACTTCGAACAAAGTCAATTAAATCAATCCTAATATATCATATTATCCTAGAAAATTATTTTAATTCATTAAAAGTTTCATATTATATTTATTTGGGTATTTATAATATAAATTATTTTAATTTTTCACCATTATAGTAATTACTGCATCATCATTGTGTCATAAATAAAATAAATTATTTAATGTCTAAAAATTATAAATAAAATTTCATTATGTAGGAAATCTTTTTGTATTTATAATGAATATTTATAATCTAAAATCCAACATATATAACCCTATGTAACAATTGTTTTGCTAAAAGATATATGCTTGTGTCATTTTTGTATTCATTTTAACTTAATTAAAATAAAGTGTCATTATCACTTACAACTGGATCCATGGGGTCCCAAAATAGACCCAAAGATGCCCATGGTCGACCATGTATCAACCAATAGGGTTAAGACACTTTTTAGGGTAATTTAGTATTATTATAATATTATTTTTTAACCCTTATTTACCGGATATACCCTTAACCATGGTAAATAAAATATTACCGCAGTAATTATTCAAACTGTCTAATAATAAAAGTTACCTATTTACACAATTTGAACATCCTGATTCCAAATATGGAATCTATTTTCCTAAATTCAAAACACAGAAGTGGCAGAAATTAATTTAAAATTAATTCCCGTTGTCAAAACAAAAAGCGTGTTTTTAAGAGATAATAACTATCAAAAGATTGACACTTGTTTATGTTCGGTTTAATTGTAAAATTATGTCCAATGAACAACATTATATTAAATGGTAAAAATATATTCTAAATATAATTTAAAACCACTCAAATTCATAATTTATCAATATTAAATATTTTGATCAAAAAAGTTGTTTTTAATTAAAATTTAGTAATTTTCACTATTCCTCAAAATATAAAAGTTATCCGAAAAGTACCAAAATTTCACCCTAGGATAATTTCAATATTCCGAATCCAAAAATGAAGTCCATTTTGAAATATAAAATATATATGATTTCAAACAGTAGGTATTACTATTCACAACGGCTAGTTTAATTAGTTGTGGTGTGTGTTAGAACTCGAGGTTGCGTACAACACACGCTATCGCATTATTCGAAGGGAAACGTACCGTGGAAGCTTGGGGTGTTACATTCTCCCCTCCTTCAAATAATTGCGTCCTCGCAATTTCTAGGGTATTACTGCATAAAAAGACTCGGGTGGTTCTTCATCATAAGTTCCTCGGGTTCCCACGTTGCCTCTTCCATCTTATAGTTTCTCCACAGAACTTTTACCAGACGCGTCGTCCGGTTTCTCAGCACTTGTTCTCTCGTATCAAGAATCTTGACGGGCTCTTCACAATAGGAAAGATCGGGTTCCAGTTCTAATTCCTCATAGGTGAGTACATGCGTTGGATCAGGCATGTATTTCCTCAACAGAGATACATGGAACACATCGTGAACTTTGGAGAGACTTGGCGGCATTTCCAATCGGTAAGCTACAGCCCCAATTCGTTCTAGAATTTCGAAAGGTCCGATGTACCTGGGACTCAATTTACCTTTCTTACCAAAACGTATGACTCCCTTCCATGGAGATACCTTCAGAAAAACATGATCACCGACTTGAAATTCCAAATCCTTCCTTCGATTATCGGCATAGCTCTTCTGCCTACTTTGAGCTGCTTTGATGGGATTTTTGATTACTTTCACCTTTTCCACCGTTTCCTCCACCAGTTCTGGGCCTATAATTTTTCTTTCACCAACGTCATCCCAACAGGTTGGTGTACGACATCTCTTTCCGTATAACGCTTCATATGGTGCCATCTGAATACTCGAATGGAAGCTATTGTTATAGGAAAATTCTACCAGAGGTAAATATTGATCCCACATACCCTGAAAGTCAAGTGAGCAAGATCTCAACATGTCTTCTAAGGTTTGAATAGTCCGTTCTGATTGTCCGCCTGTCTGAGGGTGGTATGCAGTGCTCAAATGAAGTTCTGTATCCAGGGATTTCTGAAGACTTTTCCAGAATCTTGAAGTAAAATTGGGATCATGATCAGAAACAATTGATAAGGGTACTCCGTGAAGTCTCACAACTTCATTAATATAGAGTCTTGCTAGACGTTCCAGGGGTAGATCTTCTCTTATAGCAAGAAAATGTGCTGACTTGGTAAGACGATCAACAATCACCCATATTACATCATTCCTTCTAGGAGTCTTTGGTATCCCCATGACAAAGTCCATCGTAATATTGTCCCATTTCCACTCCGGTATGGGAAGAGGTTGCATGACACCTCCAGGCTATTGCCTTCCAGCTTTCACTTGTTGACAAACCATACATCTTGACACAAAATCAGCAATCTCCCTCTTCATGTTGTCCCACCAAAAATGTTCCTTCAAATCTCTATACATTTTGGTGCTCCCAGGGTGTATAGAGAAATTGGAACTGTGAGCATCATCTAGCAATTCCCTTTTTAGATCAGGTAAATCGGGAACACAAAGTCTCTTCCAGAATTTCAAAATTCCATCTTCATACACAAAGTCTCTCAATCTCCCATCATTCACAGCTTTAATCTTCTTTTGGAATTCTTCATCATCGGTCTGAGAACTCTTAATCCTTTCTAGTAAAGATGGTTTGGCAACCATTTGAAAAAGCATTGATGTTTCACCTTCCCTGATTATTCCCATGTCCATCGTCACTAGATCCATGAAAATTGGATCCCTTTCAATTCTCATATTGTTCAAAACTCCATGGACTTTTCTACTCAAAGCATCTGCCACCTTGTTTGCCTTCCCCGGGTGGTAGTGTATAGTACAATCATAATCCTTGAGTAATTCAAGCCATCTCCTTTGCCTCATGTTGAGTTCTTTTTGTGAGAAAATATACCTCAAACTCTTGTGATCAGTATAAATCTCACATTTTTCACCATAGAGGTAGTGCCTCCATATCTTCAAAGCAAAGATCACAGCTGCTAACTCAAGATCATGAGTAGGATAGTTTTGTTCATGAATTTTCAACTATCGTGATGCATAGGCAATAACTCTATCATTCGGCATAAGGACACAACCAAGTCCTTTCTTCGATGCATCACTATAAATAACGAACCCATCATTCCCCGATAGTAGAGTCAATATAGGAGCATTGACTAATCTTTTTGTCAGTTCTTCAAAACATTCTTCACACTCTTTTTTCCAAACAAATTTAACCCCTTTACGTGTGAGCTTCGTTAATGGGTTAGCTAATCGGGCAAAATTCTGGACGAAACGTCGATAATAACATGCCAACCCATTAAAACTGCGTACCTCAGTTATACTCGTAGGTGCTGGCCATTCTTGGATTGCCTTGGTCTTAGAAGGATCAACAGAGATGCCATATTTAGAGACAATATGGCCAAGAAAAGAAATCTCCTAAAGCCAGAATTCACACTTGCTAAACTTCCCATATAATTCATGCCTCCTCAGAGTCTTCAAGATAATGCGCAAGTGATTTTCATGATCTTCGTAGGTTTTGGAGTATACCAATATATCATCAATAAATACCACCACAAATTCATCGAGATACTCCTTGAAAACTCTATTCATCAGATCCATGAATACAGATGGTGCATTAGTCAATCCAAATGGCATTACGGTAAACTCGTAATGCCCGTACCTGGTTCGAAATGCTGTCTTTGGAATGTCTTCCTTATTCACACACAACTGATGGTATCCAGAACGAAGGTCAATCTTTGAAAAGTATTGAGCTCCATGCAATTGGTCAAATAAATCATCAATACGAGGTAGGGGATACTTGTTCTTTGTCGTTATAGCATTGATCTCCCTGTAGTTGATACATAACCTCATAGATCCATCTTTCTTTTTAACAAAAAGAACCAGGGCTCCCCATGGAGAAACACTAGGGCGAATAAATCCCTTATTACTCAATTCCTCTAGTTGTTTCATTAGTTCGACTAATTATACAGTGGCCATTCTATAAGGGGTCTTCGATATAGGCCTTGATCCAGGAATCAAATCAATGGAAAACTCAACTTCTCGTTCTGGAGGATGTCCAGGTAAATCTTCCGGAAATACATCTACAAATTCTTTCACAACAGGTACATCCTCTATTTGAACATTCCTTTCCTCACCAACAGTTATTTCATTCTCTTCCTCCCCAATAATTGAATTAAGTTGAGATACTGGGGGTGGATCTAAATAAAAATTATGTGGTGACGATTCTGCTCTAAAAATAAGGTGTTCCTTATCATTATCATCAAGAATCGTTACCTCTTTCTTCTTACAATAAATCTTCGCATCATAGTCCGAAATCCAGTCCATACTGAGGATTATATCAAACTAAATCATAGGTATGACGATGAGATCAACAGATAAAGAAAATTTATGTGTTCTAATGGGGACTGATTCACAAAACTTTGTTGCAATGATACTTGCCTTGGGAGTTTTAACTGACAACTCCCTTATTAAATCAAATTGGAAATATCTAATTTTCTTAGAAAACTGGGAAGATATGAAACAATGCGACGATCCAGAGTCAAATAATGCATTTGCTAAACTTGAGGATACCATTAAATTACCTGCCACCACGTCTTTTGGAGCTTCTACCTCTGCAGTAGTTATAGTATAAGCCTGGCCTTGATCCCTTGGCCTTTTCTGAGGTATGTTCTCCTGACTCTTAGGACTTGCATTTGCATAATGCCCCATCTCCCTGCAATTGTAGCACTGAACGTTGGTAGCTTCCTTCTTCCCCTTGCAATCATGAGCTTGGTGGACTTTTTCACCACACTTGTAACAGACTCCCATTCCCTTCAAGCAAGCACCGGGGTGTTTCTTCCCGCATTTACCACAAGATGGATATTCAACCTTTCCCTTCTTCCCCTTATTTCCATTCCCAGATTGATCATCAGGTCTCTTCTTCTCTTGCTTTGCTTTAAAGTCATAAGACTTAGAGAATTCCTTTTCGGTCTTGATAGCACATGAGACAATGTCTTCGTACGATGAAAAGGATTGTGAGACTAATGCTCGACGGAGAAATGGTTTTAACCCATCAAAGAAACGATCAATCTTACTTCTTGGGTTGCGAATATAATCTCCAGCATACCTCGCTATCCTTGTAAAGTTAGCCTCATACTTTGTGACATTCTCATCCTCCTTTTGTCTCAGACTCAGAAATTGCCTTTCCATATCTGCTCGATAGTCGCGAGGAAAGTATTTTTCTAAAAACAGATATTTGAACTCCCTCCACTCCATATTCTATACTTCATCATCTACCTTCATGTTTTGAATCAATGACCACCATTGATCAGCATCTCCAGTGAGGCGGTAAACTTCCATGATAACTTTTTCCCTTTCACTGCTCCCCAAAGCCTGAAATATTTTCTCTAGGGAAAATATCCATTGCTCAGCTACTAAGGGATTTTTATTCCCATAGAACGTTGGTGGTTGTTGCCTCATGAATCGATCTAACATTGATCCTCCACGCTGCGGATCAGGGTGCTCCATATGGGTAAGGTTATTATTCATAACCTGAGTAAGTTGTCCCAGTATGGTGATTAGCTAATCGGCACCAGTTGCATCACCAACCCCACTATAATTATCTTGAGCAGGAGGGAAATCCCTACATGGAGTGCGTGCATTGATACGGTTTCCATTTCTTCCACTAGGCGCCATTTCTAAACAATTGCATAAACTAGATCAGTTTATGAATCAAAATACATAATCCCATACTTATAAAACACTTAACATAAATTGAACTATTTATGGATATGATCCATAATCATAAGAATGTTTTCTTTGAGGAAGTATGTACTCATAATCCCTTCAAAATGATTTTTAAATAAAAATGAGATTTATCCTAAGCATATCCCCCATGAGTGTCGTAACCAAGAGTGCAGCAAGGCCCGTTGTCGTGCACCAGTTCTCGTTCGAGTCTAGCTCAAAGCGGTGTTTTCGGGTTTTACCCCTAGGTACATCTGTGCCAGAGCCGCCTCTACCTGCTCGTATCCAGACAGGGATGTATTGTTCGGAAAACTCACAAAATCTCTACAATACCAAAATTCTAGGAAGTTCTTCTATACTAATCCTCAAAGTTCATATTAGGTCTACGTGATCTAATCAGAGTTTATCTAAATCTAGCTTCCAAGGTTTGTACTAAACTTCCTCTGATACCAACTGTAACGCCCCGACCCCAGTTACCCAGAGTCGGTGCATTATTACATATCATTGGCATGATCACAAGAAAGATCAAATCTCGAAAGACCGATTGGTTTAGTAGCCTTGGAAACACTAGATATATTCATAAGTTTTACATTACATCATAAAATGAAAAACTACTACAACAACATAATGTTTCCACAGTCCACACTATAATCCCCTCATAATATCTCTGCAGGTCATTCATAACTTACTTCTTCACTTCCTGGGAAAAATAAAACATAGAAAAGGGGTGAGCTCAAATGCCCAGTAAGGATAACAATATAGCGGAAACTTTCATAAATAAGAATAAACATTTAAGGCAATGTATAACTAAAACAAAAGCCTTCTAAACTTGAACTTCAACATAGTATGGAAAAAGTAAAATGAAATAATTCCATTTACTTATTCACATGGATATTCTACTAATCGAATAATCACATGCAAAAATCAATAACCACTTTCATAATGTTGGAATGCATAATGCCAGACTATCATAACCACATAGCCAAGGCCTCGTGCCAAGACTACAAATAAGATTTTGCCAAGGCCTTGTGCCAAGACACTAGTTTGTCTCAAGAGACCTATCGATGCATCGAGGAGCTATAGCGGGCTCCACCCGTCACTTACTAAGTCCAATGCATTCCCATATGAAAAGGTTTAAACATAACATAAACATTCGTATTAAAACTAGCATACGAAATGTCAATAATTTCACCATAAACTATGAATGGTATAAAAATATCACATCCACAGTCAATCATATCACAAAACCTTCAATACAATATATAAGTTTTGTATAATAATAAATCAACTTCAAATAATCTTAAAATCCATCAAAGGATGTTGACATAGATGAAATCAAAATTCTTTTTAAAGAAATATCTCCTTTTATTTTGAAATCATTTAAGATCCATATAAAATAAAACATTTTCTTTGAAAATATTCTTATAAGCTAGTAAGGGAAGCTTTGAAGATTTTATAATGGCGGAAAATAGCTGCACCCGCCGTATAAGTTAAAAAAACAATCTTACCTTAATTCTTTCGAAAAGGTTAAAAATGACCTTGTTTTGAAAACGACAGAAAGATTCCTTCATAAACCTCTTATAACAATTCAACCAAGGGTATAAATGACTTTAACCCATATTCTTGTAAATAATAAAAAAAATGTTTTGAAATACATTTTTAGGAAAACATGGATGTGGATGATAAAGAGATCACAGTAGATTATTACATATAAACAACCTCGGATAGTGAAGAGATTTTGAAATAACCCTTACCTTGTACTTTTCCTTGGTTGGGGTAGGTTAACCTCCTCTTCTTCGGGTTCTTCCTTTTGATTTGATCAAAAGGGCTCCTTAGGTTGGCTTTCTGATCAAACTAAGGCCTCTAGGTTGTAGCGTGGGATGTTGGGAGAGTATTTGGATAGATTTTGGCCGAACCAAAAGGCTTTGAAGGTGTGAAGAAATTAGAAGGAGGAGTGCCCTTTTATAAGAGGGGTGAGGGGTACCTTTGGAAAAGCTAGAAATATTAATTTATAATAAATTCATATTCGGTTTCTAATGGCTCCAAATTTGAATATTCAAAGGTTAAGGTGGGGCTAGGTCGAAAACCACTCAACCAATAGAATTTAGACAGGTTTGGGTACTTATATTAACCTTATCTTTAATTATTAACTCTAAGTTAATTAGTTTCACTTTTACAATCTCTCTTTGTATTTTTATATAATATGGTTAATAAACTTACTATATACATCCAAACGACCTACAAGTGGTCCATTAATGATGAACCTATCATGATATAAGTCTCTTGGCCGAACCTTAGATTTTTAGGAATTTAATATCAATTAATAATATAATATTTGTTTTAAGAACTCTTTTATTTCAATTTTGACACTATTCAATAGTTTATTTTTGTGAAACTCATAACAGATTGATTACTTCGAACAAAGTCAATTAAATCAATCCTAATATATCATATTATCCTAGAAAATTAGTTTAATTCATTAAAAGTTTCATATTATATTTATTTGGGTATTTATAATATCAATTATTTTAATTTTTCACCATTATAGTAATTACTGCATCATCATTGTGTCATAAATAAAATAAATTATTTAATGTATAAAATTTATAAATAAAATATATTTATGTATGAAATCTTTTTTTCTTTCTAATGAATATTTATAATCTAATATCCAACATATATAACCCTATGTAACAATTGTTTTTCTAAAAGATATATGCTTGTGTCAATTTTGTATTCATTTTAACTTAATTAAAATAAAGTGTCATTATCACTTACAAGTGGATCCATGGGGTCCCAAAATAGACCCAAAGATGCCCATGGTCGACCATGTATAAACCAATAGGGTTAAGACACGTTTTAGGGTAATTTAGTATTATTATAATATTATTTGTAAACCCTTATTTACCGGATTTACCCTTAACCATGGTAAATAAAATATTTACCGCAGTAATTATTCAAAATGTCTAATAATAAAAGTTACCTATTTACACAATTTGAACATCCTGATTCCAAATATGGAATCAATTTTCCTAAATTCAAAACACATAAGTGGCAGAAATTAATTTAAAATTAATTCCCGCTGTCAAAACAAAAAGTGTGTTTTTAAGAGATAATAACTATCAAAAGATTGACACTTGTTTATGTTCGGTTTAATTGTAAAATTATGTCCAATGACCAAAATTATATTAAATGGTAAAAATATATTCTAAATATACATTAAAATCACTCAAATTCATAATTTATCAATATTAATTATTTTGATTAAAAAAGTTGTTTTTAATTAAAATTTAGTAATTTTCACTATTCATCAAAATATAAAAGTTATCCGAAAAGTACCAAAATTTCACCCTAGGCTAATTTCAATATTCCGAATCCAAAAATGAAGTCCATTTTGAAATATAAAATATATATGATTTCAAAAATTAGGTATTACTATTCACAACGGCTAGTTTAATTAGTTGTGGTGTGTGTTAGAACTCGAGGTTGCGTACAACACATGCTATCGCATTATTCGAAGGGAAACGTACCGTGGAAGCTTGGGGTGTTACAAAAATTCTCCTATACACTTACCTAGATACATCTTAGAGGTCCTTGTCGTCTTCAAAGACCAATTTTAGTGCCCTAAAAGGAGGTCTCAAAGAAGCACTTCAAAGAAGAGGTAATGTCTGTTACCGATTATTTAATCTTTATTTCTTCTTCCACTTCTTCTTATTTAGTTGTTTAATTATGAAGAAATAACATAATTACCATTCATATACTGATATGTTATTATAAGTATGAAACAACACTATTTCACCATCTATCCGTCCTATGGAAAATGAAACCACTACGCGTGCGTACGTACGGAATACCGTCTCCGTGCCGGGGTGTAATCTACTTTCCACCACCACCTAACTTGGATGGGTATAATGGTGTAAATAATGACTATATATGATTATTTTAAAGTTGTATTTATTCTGAAATAGTATACATACAATCCAATAAAATTCCATGATCATGGGAACAATATCATCGCTCGTGCGTACGTACGGAATACCGTCTCCACGATGTGATGTGACTCGTTCTAAATGATCTTCATTGCATAATGATTATATAAATGAATTGAATGAATTAATATGATATATATTACACTAATAACATTCTAAAAATGAGGTATCTATAACCTAATGAGATGAATAAAAATTTATTCGACAAAACACGCATAAGAAGAAAAAGTATTAAACACCCGAAGAACAGGTTGTAATGAAACATTACTAATAAGAAGATAAAAATATGACCATATATGATATCATAACAATAATTATGAATTTGGAATAAGTTAATAAAATTATTTAAATCATTATACAGGAGGTTCGGACACTTATGAGGCAAATCAGACCTAAGGTAAGGGAAATATCACAATCTCATTTTTATCAGAGATTGTTTATACTTTGAAATTTACTGGGGTTTATTTTATCATCCACATCAATGTTTCCTCAATATGTAATATTTATATATTTATACAATAGTTTATATCAAATTTTACCCTTCATTTATTGTTTAGTAAAAGATGTGAAAGGAATCTTTTGTCGTTTTTCGTACGAGGTACTTTTTGTCATTTCTGACAAAAGTACGAGAAGAATGTTTTCTTTTAACTAATACAGCATAAATGGATTTTTAAAACACTATTTACAAGAAGCTTCCTTTACAAGTTTCCAAGTTTATTTTTAATCAACTTCTTTCAGTTTAATATTGTATGACATGTTATGAAAGGAAAAGTGGTTTTGAAGTAGAAAGGATATTTTCTTCAAGAATGGAGTTCAAGTGTTTTATCAAAATTATTTTCCATCTAAGATAATAAAGGGTTATTTTTCTATCCCTATTATTACATTGATTTGATTATGTTGTGATGGAATTATATTTTTATTAATTCCTTTATCTTATATGAATTGTTTTATGATGTCACAATATTTAAGATTCCCATTTTAATTACATGGGTTATGCTATGATGTATGGTTTTTCTGATTTTTGTGGCACACATAAGAATGGTATCATTATGAGATGGGCGAGACCTATATCTCCCTACAATTCATTGGTTAAAGATTTTATATCTCATGAGATAGACATGGATGGAATGGCAGGTTAAACCGGTTCCGTGAAACAGGACTGAAACGAGGGGTGAACTCGGTTTAGAAGTGGACTTTTTCCACTAAGATAGTCTTGGAAATGAGTCTTGACTAAAAGGAAATAATTCTCAATTATTATGTGTGTATGAAAAAAAGTTTCATATTTTATTTTATGATTATTGTGATTACATTTCACTACTATGATTTATCCCATGTTATGAAATTACGGTCTCTTTTGTAGGTTTAGATTTCCAAAAGTTTTGTGCTTATGTATATGATGTGATGGATATTCTTTTGTTTACCCTTACTGAGCATTTGAGCTCACCCTTTTGTATGTTTTATTTCCCCAGGCCAGGAAGAAGTTTATTAAGTAGAATATGCCAAAAAGGGACTCTAGATATGATGAAATAAATGGGAGGCAAATTAGATGCTTTATGAAGTAGTTGTTTATGCTTTACAGTTTCTAAAGACACTATACCTATACAGTCCTTTCATGGTTTTGTTATATGTTGTAATAAGTTTTCTTCAATTTTGAAGTAATAAAAATGTATGTAAAGTATGGGTCGTTATAGTTGGTATCAGAGGAAAGGTATAGTCAACCTTTGGAAACTAGGATGTGAAAGCCTTAGTAAGAACCCTAAGGATAATTCTAAGCATAGAACACAATCATAGTGTTTTAGAAATGACCATGAATAACCTAGGATAAGACCTTAAGTGTGAAATTTTATTCTTGATTATGTGGTTTTTCTATTGTAATTAGTGTTTCTCACACTATTATTCTTGGTTTTAGTCAATGGCTGGAACCTGAAGGAACCGTGTTAATGCAGAATGTGACGGGAAATGCAATGATTATCCCCAGGAGCAACCAAACGTTATGGGAGCTGGAATGCAAAATCTTGTAGCCATGCTCACACAACTTTCTCAAGATATGAATAATGTAGGACGTCAAAACGAGCAAATGAAGGAGCAACATTCTGTTGAATCCTTCATGAGTCAGCGTCCACCTTCTTTCAGCAGGTCTACTAATCCATTAGTTACTGAAAAATTGATTAGTACTACTGAAAAGATATTTTCAGTTCTTTATTGTTCTGAACATGATAAAGTCATCCTATAAGTGTATCGTTTGGAAGGATATATTGATCAATGGTGGATCCTTATTAAGAATACGAGGCAAATGGATGAGATTGAGTCCATGGAATGGGACGAGTTCAAGATCTTATTTTTCAAAAAAGTACTTCCCTCGTATTCTCCGAACAAAGATGGAGAAAGAGTTTCTTGAACTGAAGCAAAATGATGATGAATCTGTTGGTACTTATGAAGAAAATTTTACAAGACTTACAAGGTACGCTTCTGGCATTATTATTCAACCTGAGATTAAGATCAATTGATTCTTTAGTGGCTTAAAACCAAGTTTTCGAAGGGAGTTAGCCATAAGGGAATTCAATAGCTATGAGGAAATCGTTCGATGTGCTCTCAATGTCGAGATGGAGATTGGAGTAACCCATCATTCATATGGGTTTGATAAGAAGAGGAAAATGGAATTCAAAGGAAAATCTAAAGAGCACACTGAAAAGAAGATGAGCTTTCCCTTATGCTCAATGTGTGGAAAGAAGCATGGAGGGAGTTGTCTTAAAGGGAAAAGTAAATGTTTCTAATGTGGAAAGGAAGGTAATCGGGCATTTGAATGCCGCAATGATGGGAAGAAGATGTCTAATGATGAAAACAAAGTAAGGGATACACAGAATGACCCTACTACACTTCAATGTTTCAAGTGCAAGGAGATGGGGAATTATACCAATCAATGCCCAAATCCAAGGGTTGATGATGATGGTCGACGTCAAGAAACTCTTAAGACTAAAGACAAAGGAATGTCACATGCAATTTCTATCAGCGATTTGGAGTATGATAACGATGTGGTGAAAGGTACACTTACCATCCACTCTAAAGTAGCAAATGTTTTATTTGATTATGGATCCACCCACTCCTTTATTTATGAAGAATTTTATATGGATATCACCGTATTACCTCAACAGTTTGATGTTGAGTTAGCTGTGACAACCCCTAATGGCACAACAGTCGCATAAAAAGTTTATAATTCTTCTCCGATTGAAGTTTGTGGGAATCTGCTTCCTGCAAATCTTTTGATCCTTCCTATAGTGGAATTTGATGTGATTCTTGGCATGGATTGGCTTTCTCTACATGGAGCTCATATCAATTGCCAATGAAGGGAAGTCACATTTCATATTCCTGATCAATCTATGATTGTCTATCGATGCAAGGATGAACATAACCTTCCATGGGAAATTTCTTCCATTTTATATGTATTGATTCCACTAAATTAAGGTTATTTATCTGAAATGGTTGGTGAGAAACTCACGATTAAGAATTATGCCCATTGTATGGGAGTTTGATTATGTATTTCCGAAGGAATTACCGGGTCTTCCACCGAATCGGGAAGTTGAGTTTTCAATAGAACTCGTACCGGATGCTTTGCCTATTTCAAAGACACCTTATAGAATGGCCCCAATTCAGTTGCAGGAATTGAAGAAGCAACTCCAAGAGAATCTTGATAAGGGGTTCATACGCCCTAGTGCGTCACCTTGGGGAGCACCTGTTCTGTTTGTTAAGAAGAAAGATGGATCAATGAGACTCTGCATTGATTATCAAGAACTTAACAAGATCACTATCAAGAACAAATATCCTCTCTCGGGCACTGATAACCCATTTGACTAACTACGCAGAGCTCAATACTTTTCCAAGATTGATCTTTATTCAGGGTATCATCAATTAAGGGTCAAAAGGGAGGATATACCAAAGATGGCTTTCCGTACAAGGTATGGACACTACGAATTTATAGTGATGCCATTTTGTCTTACTAATGCCCCTACTATCTTCATGGATCTAATGAATAGAGTCTTTAGAGACTATCTTGATCAATTTGTGGTAGTCTTTATAGACGATATTCTTGTCTATTCAAAGAGCAAGGAAGAACATGAATATCACTTGAAAATTATATTGAAGACCCTGAGAAAGGAGAAGCGTTATGCCAAATTTACCAAGTGTGAATTTTGACTTCAAAAAGTTTCATTTTTGGGTCACATAATCTCAAAAGAGGGGATATCTGTCGATCCAGCAAAAATAGAGGTTATCGAAAGATGGACGAGACCAACAACAGTAACTAAGATCCGATGTTTTCTTGGTTTGGCTGGATATTATCGACGTTTTGTGAAAGATCTTTCATGATTATCTAATCCACTAACCAAGTTGACTCGGAAAGGAGTTAGGTTTGTTTGGACGGAGGAATGTGAAGAGAATTTCAAGGAGTTGAAAAGAAGGTTATCCATTGCACCCATACTCACACTGCCTTATAGTGGAGAAAGGTTTGTGATTTACAGTGATTCATCCAAGAAGGGTTTGGGGTGTGTTCTTATGCAAAATGATATGGTGATAGATTATGCCTCACAACAGTTGAAAATACATGAGAAAAATTACCCAAATCATGATTTAGAGTTAGCTCCGGTAATCTTTGCATTAAATATTTTGAGGCATTACCTTTATGGTGAGAGGTGTGATATATATACTGATCATAAAAGTTTAAAGTATATTTTCACAAAAAAGGAGCTAAATATGCGCCAAAGAAGATGGTTGGAGCTGATTAAGGATTACGACTGCTCAATTCATTACCACCCTGTGAAAGCATACAAGGTGGCAGATGTGTTAAGTAGACAAGACCATGCTTGTTTATCCATGATGAGGATCACAAAAGATCCAATATTTATGGATTTACAAAGGATGGATCTTGGAATTATAATGAAAGGGGAAAAATCGTATCTTTCTCAAATGAATGTTCAACCATCTATACATGTGAAGATTAAAGAGGCATAGAAAGAAGATGTCAAGTTACAAAAGAAGGTGAAAAATGTTCCCGAATTCAACCTTGATTGTGATGGGATAATAAAGTTCATGAATCAGGTTTGTGTTCCTCCGATCCCCGAATTAAAGAAGGAGCTGCTGGATGAGGCTCATAGTTCTTCATTCTCTATTCATCCTAGAAGCACGAAGATGTATAGGGACCTGAAAGAGTACTTCTGGTGGGATGGAATGAAAAGAGATGTTGCTGAATATGTCTCTCGATGCTTCGTTTGTCTATAAGTTATTGCTGAGAGACAGAAGTCTAAGGGGATGTTACAACCATTACTCATACCCTAAGGGAAATGGGAAAACACCACTATGGACTTTGTCACAGGACTTCCTAAAACATTCAAAGGCAATAATGTTATCTGGGTCATAGTGGATCGTCTTACAAAGTCTGCACACTTCATTTCTATTAGAGAGGATTTCACTCTGGATCAGCTTTCCAGGATATATGTAAAGGAAGTGGTAAGATTGCATGGAGTACCTCTTTCTATTATATCTTATCGGAATCCGAGATTTACCTTGATGTTCTGGAGAAGTCTTCAGCATACTCTGGATACAGATTTGAGTTTCAGCACTGCTTATCTTCCTCAGACAGATGGTCAGTCTAAGAGAATAATTCAAACTCTAGAAGATATATTGAGAGCTTGCTCTATATATTTCAAAGGTGGTTGGGATCAACACCTACCTTTGGTGGAATTTTCTTATAATAATAGCTTTCACTCCAGAATTCAGATGGCTCTTTATGAAGCTATCTATGGAAAGAAATGCAGGACTCAAACTTTCTAGGATGAAGTTGGGGAAAGAAAGCTATTAGTACACGATCTCGTAGATGAAATGGTAGAAAAGGTCAGATCTATTAAACAACACATAAGAGCAGCTCAGAGTCGACAGAAAAGTTATGCCGGCAACCGAAGAAAAGACCTAGAGTTTGAAGTAGGTGATAAAGTGTTCTTACGAATATCTCCCTGGAAGAGGGTCATGAGATTTGGAAAGAAGGGGAAGTTGAGCCCTAGATATATCGGTCCTTTCGAAATACTGGATTGTGTTGGGAAGGTATCTTACCAATTGGCGCTTCCACCGAATCTCTCTCAAGTTCACGATGTGTTCCATGTATCTCTCCTGATAAAGTACATACATGATCCTTCACATGTACTTAGCTCAGAAGTTGTACCGTTGGAGTAGGATCTTTCTTATGAAGAATAGCCGATAGAGATTCTAGATCATAGCGGAAAAGTCCTACGAAACAAGACCACTCGATTGGTGAATGTTTTATGGAGGAACCACCAATTCCAATAAGCTACATGGGAGCTTGAGGATATGATGAGGGAGAGGTATCCTCATCTGTTTGTTACAAAGTGACAAATTTCGAGGGTGAAATTCATTTTAAGGGGGGTAGAATGTAACACCCGAGACATTTATGTTATATAAATCATCAAAGGAATCTTTTTCTGCACACAACACTTTCTTGGCTTGATTTACACGAAATTATGACCTTCCTCGATAGCTTGCGTCGTACGCAATACCGAGTTTCACTAAACAATGATATCCTAATAAAATGTTATTAAAACCAACCATTATGAATAGTAATAACCACTTTTTAAATTTTTATAAATTTTATTTTTCAAAATGGACTTCATTTTAGGATTCGGAATATCGAAATTATCCTAGGGTGAAATTTTGTTATTTTTCTGAAAACTTTCAATTTTTGATGAATAGTGAAACCACTAGGTGGTAGTTAAAAACTGAATTTTTCATAAAACATAATTTTACCACTTCTGTGAGTGGAATTTCAAAAAGTCAAGAGACACGGTTGATGTCAGTATGTATAATCTGGTTCAATGAGATGAAATTAATTTTTGGTGAATAGTAACTTTTTACTTTTATTTACCATGGTTAAAAGTAAATAGGGTAATTAAGGGTAAAAATGATATTATTATTACCCTAACACATGTCATAATTCTATTTGATAAGTTTAATTCGACCAAAAACAAACATAGGAATAAAATATGACCATTTAGGTACACTTGGATTAGATTATGACATTTATTATTAAATTATTTAAAGAAGGGTTAAAATAGATAAAATCAAAGTTTAATAAGTAAATTATTTTTAATATAAGGTTATATATAAGATAAATTCCACGATAAATATTCATTAGAAAGATAAAAATATTTCCTACATAATGGTATTTTATTTTTAATATCTAGACATTAGATAATTTAATTTATTTATGACACAAAGATGATGGGGTAATTATCTTATTAATGAAATATTGATATAATTGATGTTATAAATACCCAAATAAATGTAATTTGAGACTTTTTATAAATTCCAATAATTTTTATGTTAATATGACATGTTAGAATTGATTTAATTAACTTTTTTCGAACTAATCATCCTGTTATGATTTTCACAAATAATCAATTACTAAATAGTGTCAAAATTGACCTAAAATAGTTTTTAAAACAAATATTATATTATTAATTGTTATTTTATTCCTAAAATCTAAGTTTCAGCCAAATGACATAGATAAGGTTATATATATTAATAATAAACAACTTGGGGTTCGTTTGGATTGTTATGGTAAGTTTATTAACCTTATAGTGTAAGAACACAAGAAGACACGGTAAAAGTAAAATTATTTATCTTAATGTTAAATCTAAATGATAAGGTCAAAATAGGAACCTAAACTTGTCTAAATTCTATTGGATGAGAGGATTTTGACCCATCCCTACCTTATATTCAAAATAAATCAATTTGGAGCTATTTAAAACCGAATTTGGCTTTATAATAAAATAATATTTTTAGTTATTCCAAAGGTGCCCCTCTCCTCCCTTATGAAAGGGCACCTCCTCCCTCTCTTTCTCACACCACTTTGAGCCTTCAAGCTCGGCCAACCCCTGACAATTCCTCCTCTCCACTTACCTAGATACATTCTAGAGGTCCTGGTCTTCTTCAAAGACCAATTTTAGTGCCCTAAAAGGAGGTCTCAAAGAAGCACTTCAAAGAAGAGGTAATGTTCGTTACCGATTATTTCATATTTATTTCTTCTTCCACTTCTTCTTCTTTAGCTGTCTCATTATGAAGTAATAACATAAGTATCAATCATATAATGATATGTTATTATAAGTATGAAACAACCCTATTTCACCATCTATCCATCCTATGGAAAATGAAATCACCGCACGTGCGTACGTACGGAATACCATCTCCACGCCGTGGTGTAATCTACTTTCCACCACCACCTTACTAGGATGGGTATAATGGTGTAAATAATGACTATATATGATTATTGTAAAGTGATATTGATTCTGAAATAGTATACATACACTCCAATACAATTCCATGATCATGGGAACGATATCATCGCTCATGCGTACGTATGGAATACCGTCTCCACGATGTGATGCGACTCATTCTCCATGATCTTCATTTCATAATGATTATATAAATGAATTTAATGAATTAATATGATATATATTACACTAATAACATTCTGGAAATGAGGTATCTATAACCTAAATATAAGAATAAGAATTTATTCGACAAAACACGCATAAGAACAAAAAATAATAAACACAAGAATAACAAATTTTAATGAAATATTTCTAATAAGAAGTTAAGAATATGACCATATATGATATCATAACAATAATTATGATTCTGGAATAAGTCAATAACATTATTTAAATCATTATACAGGAGGTTCAGACACTTACGAGGAAAATCGGACCTAAGGTAAGGGAAATATCACAATCTCATTTTTATCCGAGATTGTTTATACTTGGAAATTTACTGGGGTGTATTTTTTCATCCACATCCGTGATTCCTCAATATGTAATATTTATATCCTTATACAATAGTTTATATCAAATTTTACCCTTCGGTGTGTTTTTAGTAACATATATGAAAGGAATCTTTTGTTGTTTTTCGTACGAGGTACTTTTTGACTTTTCCGACAAAAGTACGAGAAGAATGTTTTCTTTTAACTTATACGGAATGAATAGATTTTTAAAACAATATTTCTAAGAAGATTACTTTACAAGTTTTCAATTTTATTTCTAATCAACTTCTTTCAGTTTAAAATTGTACAACATGTTAAGAAAGGAAAAGTGTTTTTGAAGTAGAAAGGATATTTTCCTCAAGAATGGAGTTCAAGTGTTTTATCAAAATTCTTTTCCATATAAGATAATAAAGGGTTTCGTTTCTATCCCTATTATTACATTGATTTTATTATGTTGTGATGGAATTATGTTTTTATGAATTCCTTTATCTTATATGAATTGTTTTATGATGTCACGATGTTTAAGATTCCCATTTTTATTACGTGGGTTATGCTATGATGTATGGTTTTTCTGATTTTGTGGCACACATAATAATGGAATCATTATGAGATGGGTGAGACCTAAATCTCCCTCTAATGCATTGGGTAAAGATTTTATATCTCATGATATAGACATGGCTGGAACGGCAGGTCAAACTGGTTCAGTGAAACAGGACTGAAACGAGGAGTGAACTTGGTTCAGAAGTGGACTTTGTCCACTAAGATAGTCTTGGAAATGAGTCTTGACTAACAAGAAATGAATCTCAATGATTATGTGTGTATACCAAAAAGATTCATGTTTTAAGTTATGATTATTGGGATTACATTTCACTACTATGATTTATCCCATGTTATGAAATTATGATCTCTTTTGCAGGTTAATATTTCCAAAAGTTATGTGCTTATGTATATGATGTGATTGATATTTCTTTTGTTTACCCTTACTGATCATTTTAGCTCACCCTTTTGTATGTTTTATTTCCCAAGCTCAGGAAGAAGGTTATTAAGTAGAATATGCCAAAAAGGGACTCTAGATATGATGATATAAATGGGAGGCAAAGTAGAAGCTTTATGTTCCAGTTGTTTATGCTTTCCAGTTTCTAAAGACACTATACCTATACAGTCCTTTCATGGTTTTGTTATATGTTGTAATAAGTTTGCTTCAATTTTGAATTAATAACAATGTATGTAAAGTATGGGTCGTTATAGTGATGGTTTTATGAGTCACATACCAAAAAATCCAAATTTCATACTAAACTATGAAGATTAAATCTCATTCTGAAACTCCATTAAAAATATATCAAAAAAACACATTTGAATACATTAATATTTAATTATTTAATTATTAAATATTCTATGAATATAGAACTACATATATTTTTTCCCGAAATCATATCATAGGGTAAACAACCAATTTTAGGACCAATAGAGTGGGAAAAAACTTTTGAGTATAAATCATATGATATGTTACTATGTTTTCTCTAAGGCACTTCTAAGAAAAAAATCAAATTTATCTTCATTTTCTCTAACTTGTGATGATGCGGGTAATAAAAAACTCTAGACCATAAAATATTCTCACCAAAAATACACTTTTGGTGTCATCCAATAACTAAACACTCACTCCCTATATTGGGAAAACTGATGCTATCTCAATTATCTAATGATAAGTATTACACTATCCAAAACTCTCTCCCAACATAAGAAACACTACTCAATGACTAATCTAATAGAACCCATCATCAAATTATCCTTATCTTCACCCCACTACCCAAATAGAAAACCACATGGCCCATTCTATATCCATTATAATAATAAATGGATAGATATGATAGAATGTCTCACACTAGAGAGACAACATGAAAACTGTGAAATCCAACATTTATCTTCATCTCACTATTGATAATAACCTCTAGGATAACTAACTACTTAAAATTAGGATCATGACATTAAATGACATATGGTGAACATCCCATCATAATTATTTCTTTAAATAACTGATGATAGTGAAATAAGACACACACTCACATGGGACAAGTCCTAAAAATTCTAGGCTAACATGATTTAATCCACTACCCATCATCCTCACATAGGTCAGTTTTAATAAATATGATCACACTTGATATTTATCTTAAGATTATGGGAATCCCCCTATTTCAATGATCAACCACACGATGACCCTACACTTTTGTGTCAATCAAAAGTCACAAGAATCCAATCATACTCTCACCATGATACCCAATAAACAGAGAAAATGAACATGCCTATGTGCTGAAACAGACCTTCCCTATCAAGGCAACCATGAGATGATAAGCACTCCCAAGGCTCCACTTATTAAAAAACATGCATCCTCAGGCCTAACCACACCCTTGGGATAATGGAACTCAATGAACCCAGCATGGGAGAACAACTGTGCCCACCCAATCCATTAGTGATAATAGGCACATAGGCCCCAGCACAAGTCCTGATAGAAAAACTTAACAAGAACATCCCCTCCTAAGAAACTGTGACATGTGACTTCATGGGAAGCATCACCTCGAGGAAAATATATCTTGATTAAAACATATCTTAGGAATCCTTTCCCTTATCGATCTACAAATAATGTACTCTGAGCCAACACTAACCCACAAGGTTCCACATGCATCCCTCGATGAAGGAAAAAAACTCTATCACCAACTAACCAATTTCTGCAAGATCCACATGAACATCCATCAAAAGAAAATATATAAATTCAATTGATCAGATTAAAATTACACTAAGGAGGTATATGTGACACACCATATATGCCATTTTAGGAAACACAATCTATTTAATATCCACTATAAATAAAATTTGAGATAGACATACATAATTCTGGTGAATCCTACATGCTTATAAGGATGCAAGAACATTATAATCTTACCCATTTCCTTGTGAAAAAACAAGAATGAACCCTAAATCCACATACCGAAGTGCGTCAAACTAGTATAAAACACAGAACCCAAAAAAAATAAAAAAATAAAAACAACAATCCCATACTATAGAAATGTGGAATTCATATAGTAATATAGGCTCACAACAGAACAGTCTAATATATATAATTAGTTCTTACACATTCCTAGACCACTAGAATAATAACTCACCAAATCATTAAACAAGATATAAATAGTAAAATTATTTAGCAAACCGACTCAGTTCAATCTAACATGTCACCTGATCTTGAGAACTACATGGCCTTAGGCGTGCTTCCATATATTCTAGAGGATGATAATAGGTATAGGGAGTCTAAAAAATATAGTGTAGAAACTACACCCTCTGAAAAGAGTAAAATAAAATTAGTAATAACCAAAACATCAACAAGGATAAACATCCATGTATGAAATATAAATAAATTGAAATAATAACAATCTAGGATAAATGAAATGATTCATATTGTTATACAGTCTCAAAGCATGTGAAATAAAAAAAATCAATCAGACACTAGGATGAGACCATAAAAAATCTAAATAAACTAAAAAAAATTCAGTAAGTTCTGCATCCAACTCTGAGATAAACCAAACAACCAGTGTTTATGACTTTAGATCTACATTAACCTAATCCCGATAATCCACATGAGTAACCTCACTCAATCAAGGATCACTGGTCCTTTTCTCAATCCATGTTGGATATTTTACTTCATCTATATGAATTCATAAGGTTTTTTATGCACAATAAGGTACATTTATAGGGGGAATAAGTCTCAGTAGGACACCCCCCAACAGGGAAAAAATAATTGGCTATTATATATAAGTGCATGAACATTTGAAATTCGAAGCCTTGTCGAAAGCTACTAATAGTGTGAATAAATGACCAATGTAATAAAAATAAAAGGGGATAAAAATATAAAAGATTTAACTATAGGTTATAAAATCACACACAAGGTAAATCTAACCCTATTAAAGACATTGAAAAAGAGTGTATAGTATGTGGATCACCTCGCCACATAAAATATGGTGAATCCACTAGATCTATATAGGAGCTCCAAAATTTCTAAATGAAAAGGTATAATTGTCAGACCCCTAGAAATAACTATGGAAATTCACTTGAAAACATGTAACTATTTGTCTCTAGGAATATAATTAAATGATTTAAACAATATACATGACTCTACACTAGACCCTAGAAAACATATCTTGTCCTGAAAGTTGTTCAAAAAAAATTTGACTCCAAAACAAGAAAAATGTACACCACCCAAGGGATCACTCCATAAATAGGAATAAAAGATATGTTATCCCCTAGTTAACAAGAATCCATTACATTTTTAGATACACCGTGCCTTGCATCCCATCTAAGTAGTTGTGAGTGCTCAAAATCTATAGTTGTTAAATACTAGCCAGTGTGTAACTCTCAACTAGATGGGTGTACTCATCCATATCATCCATTATATATCTAATATCATCTAACCACAACCCTAAAATAAAATATGGATCCATATAAAAATATAGGTACAATGCTCAGTATATGATATCTTATGGGTATCCTCCACGAACTATGTCATGAGTAGAAACTACCTTTAACATCTTGGACAAAGGCCACCAAAACGAGGGTCAACACCACTCTCAAACCCAAAAAAACCCAAACTAGATAAACCGATTAAATCTTTGATAAATGAGATCCAAGACATGGTTTAATCCAACTATTGAACCTATCATCCAAAAGGATGAACTAGTGGTGTCAATAAACTCTCAAATAATGGACATCTAGGATATACATTGATACAACACTTAAAACTATCATACAAAATGTTTGACTAGAACAACCTAGAATCTCATATATTAAAAAACTAAAGGCCTCCATGGTCTTCATGGTCATTTAATAATGAGAAATCATACTAGGCACTCACCAACTACACTTAATTTCTAAAGAAATTTGTAACGTCCCCCCATCTTGGTACTCTATAATGTGAACAAACTAGGTTAATTACTAGACCTCAAGTTAGCGTCCCCAAATACCAAAGGCTACCAACTATAAGAGAGGTTGTAGAGAACATAGTGTGGAGACTATAACCCATGTTATAGAGTTATAATATAGTTTAAATGAACAATTATAACAGTGATGGAAATAGAAAAAATAGTTTAACACAGAAGATAAACTAAATAGTGAATGAAACTGAAAAATACAATTATAATGAGAGAATAATGCAATGAAATGCATAAATGTAACTAAAATTCTTTATAAAAGTCACATAGATAAAATAAAATATTGAATAATATAAACTTAAAAGTATATATTCATGATCATCACATTGGTCCCACATCCAAGATCCAACCCATCCAATAATCAAAAATAAAAAATGCCTTTTCCATAACAAGGAAAATACCTATCAATGAGAATATCATCATAACCATGGCAAACCCAATAATAATTACTACATAATTCAGAAAATTACATTATATATTATTTTTAGCATAACCAGACCAAGACCTCTATATAAAAATTTCACCATAACCATTCTAGTCCCTCTATATAACCATTTCAGCATAACTGAGTCATGAACTATAAGAATTACAATGCAACCTACAACACATGTCATAATGGAAGTAATATAAAATTAGCATCATCATCCAAAAAGTCTAATTCTAACAAATTTATTTTTATCTTTGAATTCCCTTTAATTCATCGTAACATTTCTTAACCCATTCACATGCCAGTGTACACAACCATATCCTATCAAAGTATCAATAGTAATTTCAATAAATAATTAATACATATTCCATGTGATGTTATCATAAGAAATCACATAAGAACTCAGGTAATGATAGTTCATATTTTATTCCAATGACTAGTTCATTACCGTTCAACGGTTGTCACTCCCTATTGGTGACTGGAAGCCAGGATACAACACAAATAGAACCAAATAGATCAAAGTATTATAAAAAATTAACTGTTATCATTACCCATTATTCCATTAGTTAACACGATCATTGTTTTAGTGCAATAACATAATATTGCAAACGGATAAATATAAAGAAATAGGCCATAGGTCTTTATTCTTGACCACATACTATTATCCATTGATTAAAGAAACACTCTAAATAGGGAACACAAATGAAGAATGATAGTGAGAGTGATCAACAAAAAAACCTAGACCACATAGGCATAAAGTTCCAAACAATATTTGAATGGTGTTCAATATATCACACTACTATTATAGAGAATAGTGGTAGAAAGAAGGTGGAATCCAATGTAAATGTACTCACTCAAGATTAAATGTTAGAATAAGATGTCTGAAAGGGGAATAATTTCACCAAAATCACGTGGAGTCATCCTAGGGTTTTAGAGATGAGGCTCCTCGGGTGATGAAAATTAAATCATATTCACAATGTGTTTTAAACCCACTTTTCATGAGATATTAAATATGTGAAGCCATTTAATAATATGAATTTCTCAATCTATAATATACATGAATAAATGCATCCCCTTGGGGTTAAAATAACCATGATTCTCTATTTCCCAACATGAATGAATTTCAAAACTTGTAAACTTTTCACACTCTAAACCAGTTGATAAAATATTTCTGGTAATAGGTTCTCAATGTGTTACATGTTCATGATGTTGATCTGTCCATAAGATAGATAACTTCCCAAATTCTGTAGAGAAATAATGATTCACCTCTGAATATTTTCAAACCAACATAGAACCCATGTAGGTACTTTCCAAAATTTATACATAGACTCCATTAATTTATAGAAACATACATCCCTGAACGTTAAGTCATTTCCCCTAAAAAAGGTCTCTATTTACAAAGAAAAGGCCTAACCACGAAGGTTTAAGAAGAATAGAAAACCTATCTAAAATCCAGTGAACCAAAAAAATAGAGGGATGTACATAGGAAAGACACGATCTTATAACCTCTTCAAATTATAACAGATCATCCCTGAGATACTCCATGAATCACTGTAGGGTCTTGGAAAACAAGCATGGATGCTATTCCCAAATATCGGATTCCCTCTTACAGGTCTCCTCTGAAACATGCCCATGCCTCCACTAATATCAAACTAGAGGTATGGGCTTTCCATAGAGGTAATTCTCACTATGTTCCATAATCCAGATTAGTTACTCCTTGAAGGATGCATCTACACAAATATCGACATCATCAATGTATACTACACGAGAAGGGTCAGGATGATATCACTGAAGCTACAATATATGAGGCATGTCATGCATAGTACATTATAACTATGGACGGTCTAATCAGTATGCTGCTATAATAATCCTTTACATTATCTCAAATGTACTGAAAACTCTATGTTTTAGCTTTCCTTGTTTCATGATATGATGTTTCCCCAACCAAGGAGACAACTGATGGAAAAAAAGATGTCCGTGCTCAAAATCTATAGGTTATCTCAACTGATCAGTGTATTATTTCTGCCCACTTCATGTAGCCACCATTCTATTCCTAATCAATTAAATTTTCTTATATATCTCATGTATGAGACAAGGTCCAATGTGAACTGACTCATCGACCTCCAACTAATAAAGATGTGAATGACATGACCTGTTATATGATCACTTGAAATGTTCCATCTAGATCGATACCTATAAGCTGTTATTATATTAAATCACTTAGAGTTTCAAATATTTCTCCAATAAACCACTAAAATATAGCATATAGGCACATTATATATCCTCCAAAATCTAAATTTTTTGTATTTATTGGCAAAAAATATGAGGATTATAGGATGTGCTCAAAAGATATTATGATCATAAAGACATAAAAATTCCCTTCTATAATTGAGATGGGAAATGATGATGTTTATTAGAAATAATACTTCTCAGACCACTAATAAATATTATTATCACCCATACACAGAGATTACATAGATCATCAATAGTGATGTTCTCCATAATTGTAAAGAAGATGAGAATCTTCCTAATTCAATATAATATTACCTGTAATACATCATTCATTTCAGGTTTCCTACGAAATCCTATCAGAAAATCCATAATGACATCATCCCATTTCAATATTGTAAAGAGTAGAAGGATATAATATTCCATTAATCCTTTGATTCTTAGACTTCACCTACAAATGGGTGAAATATCTTACCATTAATCCCTCTACAACATTCTTTATTTATGGACACAACCACTTCTATATAGATCACTATACATCTTTGTCAGATATGGGTGTACCTACAATCTAGAAGCACAAAACTCTCTCATCAACTCCTCTTTAAAATCCTGTAGGAACCCATACTCTACCATGGTAAATAAGATAATTTAAACAACTAAGATTCAATATTAGTGGTGTCTCCCCAACATATATTTTGTCCCATAAATATAATCCCAATGGATTAGATAATTTCTTAGTCTTGATCTGGTCTAAACTCATGGGTGTGACTGATATTGAAGATAGTGTTACTCATCCTCGGGACTATTAAACATCTATATGCACATCAACAATGATTTCTATCATCTTACACTAATCAAAAGACTCCAGCAATGCCTATACCTATATCATTTTGTTCAAGTAATTGGTATCCAAATTTCCCTTTCCCTATGTATAATTCATCTTGATGTTGAAAGATTATAGATACTTGGATGACCACCTATGCAGAAGGGTTAGGGCCCAAGGAGAAAATATATAGCCAAGGATCTTATGTTCTGTGTACACCACACATAACTCACTAAAAATATAGTTTCTCTAGAATATCATGGTGTATAACATAGTATCTTACTCAATATCAGGATTATAAAAATTCATTTCATGCGGTCTCAGCTATCTGGAGAAAAATGTAAACACACAGTTCTCATGTATTAGAACTACACTATGTCTAATTATAGTTGTGCCACGATAAATGTGACATGCCTTACCTATAACATGAAAAGTTAGGATCTGTAATGATGTTGTCTTATACATCATCTCCTAGAAAGCTCTCTCACAAGCATATAAAAAACAAACTTCTCCACTTCCTTGGTCATCCTAGACATCGGTTCTACCAGATGGGAGATGTAATTGATGAATCACAAGTAATAACCTTCAAACCAAAAAAAGAAGAAATATCAAATAAATTCTTGCACAATCTCCAAGATATCATGGTTTTAACCTTCTATGGTTCTCAGATACTCTATCCTTTGAGATTACATGGCCTAAGTAGTTCACTTTATCAATATAGAAACATCATTTAGATAGTTGGTGTAGATATGATGCTTTGTAAATGTACTCAAGATGATTTCCTGATGTTAGGCATGATAATATTATGAATATGAGTATAATAACATGTCATCAATGAAAACCACCACAAAATTGAAATAAAAAATGCTTAAAGATACAATTTATCAACGTAATGAATAATGTCGCTATGTTCATCAGACTGAACGACATCAACATGAACTCATAAAATCCGTACACACTATTGATAAAATTCTGAGGTTTGTCTGATGGAATCAAACTCAATATATGATACCCAAATCTCAATTCAATATGAGATTCAATATGGTCACCACATAGTTGATCGAAGATATCATCGATGTGAGGTAAGGGATATTGGTTCGTAACTATCATCTAGTTCAATCACCGATAGTCCACACAGAAGCATAGAGTCCCATAATTCGTATTAGAGAAAAACATGGATGAATCCCATGGTGACATATAATGCTATATTAAACACTTATCTACCGATCATTCAACATATCATTAAATTCCAAAATATCCACTAGTGTGTTCTAAAATGTAGGATAGAAACTTGATTTACTACTGGATCTAACTCAATCATGAACTCAATCTCCTGATCATATAGAATATTATATATATAAACAACCTAAAATATTATGCCACTAGAGGAAAGGGATAATTCTTTATTCCTCCATTAACTAGAGATATAACTATTATTTGAGCCATGCGGTAGTCCAATATGAACATAATTGGTCTGGTACAACCACCAAGAGGATCCCACTCACCCTAGTGAAAATATATTCCTTCTTATGGAGATTTAATGGTATCCCTACTTCAGTAATAGTTAATTTGATACAGTTATAGAAATAACCAATCCATACATAGAACTAAATTTAATCCTACCATTTCTATCACAAAAGATTACAAAATAAAATGGAAACTACAAATTTCAATACAAAATCCTTGCAAAATTTGATATTCTTTAAACACATTTCCATGAGTACATCAATTTTTAGGAATCCATCCAATATTTCCACAACCAAGACAAAACCATTTGAAAAAAGAGTAGACATAATGGAATGTGATTATCCTTTATCAAATATAATGCTAGCTATTGTAGATAATTCCAGTATCATGACTATGATGGTAGAAAGTCCTGTATAAAAATTAATTAGAGTATATTGTATAGAATGCAACTAGTTTGAACATATATCCTTAGTTCCATTATGACTCCCATGTGTTTCCCATTTTGTATGGTACCACTATTCATGCACTAGGGAACCATGTCTCAGTCCTAGTCCTAAACAACCAATGGAACTCTAGATACTACTATGTTGAGGGGTAGCTAATTCTTTTCTAGACTCTAGTCCCTGTCATTATTCCTAGACACTGATCTACTGTTGAATTCACTTCATGACCACTGTAGGTTTTCTCTATTTCCACAAGTAGAAAACTCTAGAGTAGGTTATGTATACTGAGGATTATTGTGACCAAACATGCCACACTGATAGCATAGAAATATAACACATCCCTATGAAAGTTTCCATCTTCCTTAACTGCTCTACTTTGTATTTCCTTACCGAAAACCATCATAGGGGTTCTTCTTAACAGAAGGCTTAGATCTCATAATTCTATATTCTGAAATATCCTAGCATCTCTCTGATTCCCTTCCATGATGAGAGCCTGAATCTTCACGTCCAAAATTTTACTAAATTTAAAAACAGTCACCAATGAGATGACCTCATAGAGAAGGAAATCCTAGAAATTCATAAAACTATACATATCATTATATTCTAAACCCATAAAAAAGAGATGAATGTTAGTTAATCATCCTACGTATTCCATTACAGACATACCCTTCTGTGTCAGGTGCGTGAACACATGAGTCTTCTCATTCCTCAACATTTTAGGACAGAAGTGGCTCTGAAACCTTCACTCAATGTGATTATAGAATGGATCATCTTTATTCTTAGGTTTCTCTAGAATGTCCCATCAATGCTTGGTCTAAAAATCATTTCTGTAAAATATTTAACCTCTTATCTATAGTTATCTTTTGGTTCTGTAAGATCATCCAGAATGAATCATTCTAGAAATTGGATTCCTGGGTGGATCCCTCCCTAGAGAACATAGTTGGATGATATAGATGAAAATCTCTCATCATCTCATACATTGATGGAACAATGTGAATAACATCACTTTACATAAATTTTATGATCCTCAAGAAACTATCAATATATTGAAAATGCATTTATCATTAAGAGATACAAAAAGCTCTGGTTTAGTTGTATTAGAAGTGTGTTTATTTTCTCTCCTGTAACCCTCAATTAGAAGTTGTTGCTGTGTAATATTCTCGAAAATAAAATCATGCACATTAGAATATTAGATAATAACTAGGTAACCCTCAATTAGAAACAAAAAAAAATAGAACCACTAGCTTGTGGTCTCTATGAACATTGATTATCAATTTAATTTGCATGACTTATCAGTTATTTCAATTAATTTTTCATATATAACATGGATCGCATTTCCCGGTACATATAGGAAATATATCACATGTGATATGTATTCCCCTAACATGAAAAATTCATGTCAACACATATTCATATAAGCCTATCATGTTTAATCTATACTTATCATGTGTTATACCAGGTCACAAGTATGAATATCAAGAAACAATAACATCACCAAATATGTTAATCACCCATGGTGAAATAATATAAATCGTTACTATTGAAAATCATGAACAACAATCCAATCACTGGGTACTACTATTTTCTACCATACATGGGGTAGATACATCCATGAACATGCTCCTTACAATTCCCCAACACATCCCATTCTCCTTTATACCTTTCCCAAATATTAGGATAAATAAAAAGAAAATTCTTATCTTCTATGATACCACTTTGTAACAACCCCCCAATGTGTCACTCCCTTAGGTTTCCTACCTAGGTTTGTAACCGTGCCTCAAGCATGACTTCTCATATTCAAAGGTTTTCTGAATAATATAAGGGGTGTAAAGAACATAGTGGGCGGACAATATAACACATGGTATAGATTTTCAATATAGAGAAAAATAAAACAATTATATGAGTAGATGAAATAGTAGAAGTAGTAAAAAAAATAGAAAAATTAAAGAGTAAACCCAATTGAAAAATATCATGATTATAAGAGAATAATGTAATGTTGTGCTAGAATATAACTAAATGTCATTATAAAACTCATACAGATAAAATACCATGACGGCACATATTAACTCAGAATACCAGGATCCCAAACCCAATTTTAATCCCATATAGACAATCTGATCCAACCAATAAAAAAAATAAAAAAACAAGTTCCTATTCACTAGTCAAAAACTACTTCCATGTAATCATCTTGGGTATCAAATGATGGGACAAATATGGTTTGAGTATAACTCCGTAGTTTTACACCACTGTGACTAAACAAAACTAGTCTAATAATTAGTGCATGTAATAAGGTGATAAATAATAGTTTTAATTAATCAATTAATATAGTACAATAATAAACCTAATTTGGATCCATGCTAGAATATCATTGAGTGTGTAGAATTACCATTCCAATTGTAACCACAAGTCAATGAAATAATCACATAACCGGTAAAAATCCCTTTGTATTTTAATTTCAGCTTAATCAGTCCATTCCTTATAATAATTACATCATATCCTACAACTGACGTCATAATGAAAATTATAACACATTGAAAATTATAATACTCATAAGAAAATCAATACCATTACCTTTTATCTTTCAATTATATTTCATTCATCAATTTATGTATTAACCCCTTTGGATGTTATTGTACAGAAGTATAAATTATCAAAGAATCACCTGTAATATTAGTAAACAAGTAATCCATTTTCCATGTGATCCTACCATAAGAAACCAACTAAAGTTTCATGTCACAGAAGTTCATATTTTAATCCAATAAAATGTTCAATATCATTCATGGGTTGTCTCACCCTATGGATGGCTGCAAGATAGGTATCAACACTATTGGATCTAAAGGATCTAAGGATTAGTCCAAACACATGATTATCACCACCCATTATTCGATTAGTTAACATACATTGTGTGTTGTAACAATATCATAATATTACACACACATAAACAAATAGAAATAGACTATAGGGATTAGTTCTAGACAACTCACCTTTATTCAGTGATCAAAGAAACCATCTCAATAGGGAACACCAATAGAGACAAAATCTGAAGGAGATCAAAAGGAAAACATAGATCACATAAAAAATAAAGATGAAATCCATATTCAATGATAGTCAAGAGATAAAAATAATATCATATGGAATTTAGGAAATAATAATGGGAAAACCAAAACGAATGAATTCACTAAAGACTAAACACTATATTAAGAAGTGATGAAGGGGTTAAATCACTCTAAAATTTCCCAGAGTCTCCCTTGGGGGTTGTAAAGGAGGCATCATAGTGGAGAAAAATAAAAATCATATACATTAAATGGATTTAACCTATGTCTCTTGATATATTCACAACATTAACCCTATTTATGATTTGAGTTTTTTTTATTTATAAGATATTTATAAAAAAATTTCCCTCAGGTTAAAATAACCCTGACCAGGAATTTCATGATGTGAACCAGTTTTTGGGTGTGTAAAAATTTTAAGCACTGAACTAGTTAATAGTATCTTATCTACAACAAGTTTATGTTTTTTAACATATTCATGATGTGACTGTGTCCAACAGATCGACGAAAACCCACATTCTATAGAAAAACATGAATCAACTTTGAATCCTTCCAAACACAAAAAAGAACCATCATAAGTCCATTGAAACATTTATACCCAACATACATTAATTTAAACAAAAAAACACCCCTAAACTCGAAGTCATTTTATATTGAAAAATATCTCCATTTAGGAAGAAATTTCTTGACCACTATGGTTATAAGAATAAAATAAAACCCTGTTAAGAGAGGTTTAACCAAAAATAAGGAGGAACACACCTAGAAAAGGTGGGATATTAAAAAATTACAATAAATCAATCCTCATATAGCCAAAATTCCATAGTATGTGTTGGTAAACCTGTGAGAGTTTCCAATATCTCGTTTAAAATTTAGGTCAATCCCAATACAAGAAACATCCTCATGTAACCCTCAACATCCTCTAACTGATCCTCAATCAAAAACATTATTACAAGGGAATTTAAAATCACAAGAACACCTACAATAGAATTCTCAAAAGCCCTGATTACCACCTTGAATGTAGGAATCCCAACAAGTTCTCCTAAATAATAGAGAATCCTTGAAAACAAATCCCATTATAAGAAAACCTTATCCATCATACAAAGAAAAAACCTATCTTCAAGTACTATCTTGCCTATAAGGTCTTCCAAACCATCCCCTCATGCCAATCAAAACATCATAAAGACACATGAACATAACCACTATCACATGTTTTTATCCCATATTGAATATTCCAATAGAACTGGTCCTCATATAAAACATTAAAATCCCAAATATTCTAACATAGAGAAACTAGTCCTAACATTCAAGTAAAATCTAAGATATCTTCATAAATACTACTTGATCCCGCCTTTTAGGATCCATAAAAAGGAACCTCAAACAAAACCAAATCATAATCTACAAGAAAATAAGAATAAAAAGTTCATGACCCTCACCTGGGTCTCACATTGCCCATCCCAACCTGTTGGAGGATTCTAAATCTGAACATTACTAAAATCCTCCAAAAATCATTAGCCCAAACCAAAACACTATTTACATGGCCACTAAACACAAAAAGGATACCACTATCATCATCTATAAAGGAATAAATTTAGAATGAGCTTCTCATAAGGACAATTCATACTTTAGGGTTAAATATATTCAATACTCACCATTGAAGTAAAAAAATACAACATGAACTTCAAGTACAAAATGTGTACCCTGAAGGCTCCCCCTTGGACATTTTCTAAATCCCACCCATTGTATACTTCTCCTCAGTACACAATGTGTTCTCCTAGTATATGGTTCATACAACACAAGGTATTTACAAACATATGTCTAGGTACATATCCCCCAAAATAGGTATAGACAACTATAATCTATGTTTTTCGATCATGTACCTTACATCGGCATTGGACGCATGACCTAAACAACTATTTTCCACAACACAGGGTGTTTGGACATGCCCCAACAATGGCCTGAGTCAGCCCTATATAGTGTGTAAGAAACCTATATGTTGTATAAACTAATATTACATTCATTTATTAAATTTAAAAACACATGATGTGTTTTCTTTTAACTACACACCTTGAAAATTGGTTTCATGAATAGAAATCCTTTTTGATCTCTTAGAATTCTCTATTTCTCCCAAAAACCCATTGATTCACCCCATAGAGGTCCCCAAAACCCCATAAAAGGCTATAAAAATATAATACCAAATATACACTATGATATTTAAAAAATAATAACAATAACCCTTCTTATCAGAGTAAGACATAGAAGATTCCCAATGATACCACACTACACACCTACCGATACCTGATCTACCTCAAGATGAGCTCCATGGGTAGTGCCTCCTCCTCAATATCTTAATTTTCTCTCTTTCTCCCTCTCTCTCCCTCTCCCTTCCAAAAAAAAATTGAATCCTTAAATGGATTATGTGAAAAGAAAAATTCAGAACTAAAAAATAATAAAGGAAAAAATAAAGGGGAAGAAAAAATAAATAGAAAATGGGCTAGAGCCCAGCCCTGGTGCCTAGGATAGGTTTATTCCTCATCTAGGGAAAACCCCCAATTCCAAAATCAACCACATGGATATATTCCTAGTATGGTACTCCATTTAAATAATATTATTAGGTGAACACATTTGAATAACTTAATTATTAATTAATTAATTATTATGTTTTATATACAATTTGAATAACTAATGTTTCTAATAAATTAATATCATATGGAAAACAACATATTCTATATCAAACATAGTTTCCAAAAAATTTATCTAAGATCATATCCCAAATAAAATTTCAATTTTACCCTAAGATAATTCCGAGAATAAAAAGATGAAATTTCATCTTGTTTTCAATAACCCTAACAATGGGGGATATCACAACCATGGTAAGTACAACAAAATCACTGGATGTTTATATTCTAATTGTTTTATATTATAGTATACTCCAACCAAAATAGCCTAAAAACGGATTGAAAATGAAAATTTAAGGTCATGGTGAACAAAGAACCACCTGCATATACTAGTCTGAAAATCTATGACCGTAGCTCCAACATGGCCTTCACTACACCCAACTCCAAGGCACGGTGAACCCTATAATGGTTACAACTCCCATATCTTTTTAATAATCTTTAAACTCCATATCAATACCACGAATCCTTATGAGAACTTAAAATAATTTTCACAAATGACGAAACCATTACACTTGCAGTGTTATCTATGATATTTATATGATAGAACTTATTTATATTTCATTTTAAACTTTCATAATGAGGAAATATTCTCCCAAACATGTCAGGAAAAAATTGATCCCCATTTGGGTACATTTTAATGATGAGGAAATATTCTCCCCTCAGTAACATCATCATACCTCTATTCTCGTTCAAAACCACCAGCATACAAAATGGTGCATCTAAGATTTTATGTTGACCATTAGTCTAGGAACCAGTTAGTGGCTGAGGGTGTTGGGTTATTATAGTTTCCACATACATTGTTTATTTTTTTGATACTAATCATCAATATCTCATCTATATAGAAAATCAAACCTAATGTCATATATGGTTTGACTTGGGGTGTATGGTTCATCACTAAATAGGGGTATTATAAAATGATATTAGGGTTAATTTAGGGTTGTATTTTGGAATGCATGGATTTATATATTAGATGGATTATGATTTGAGAAATAACCTATAAAAAATATATTATAACATAAATATAATGGAATCATGATTTTCTTGAGATGTCTAGGATATTGATAGTGATCAAAGACCGGCCCTAATTTTATATATTAGTTTATATGATTTTGAATCTCATATGTGGATGGCGGGAGTGATGTCGAGTCTCATGAATCATGGTTAGAAAATATGAATAACAACAAATGTGTTTGAGTGTAATTGATCTAATTTATTGTGATTTATATTCTAAAATAAAATAAAACCATAATGATTTAATGTTAATTATTAAATCTCTAATAAATAATAAATCATTTCTTGAATACATATTTTTTGAATATTATTTAATAGAAATAAATGATGATAACTAGTTTTTTATTTACGTGGTATTTGTGTTATTATTTAAATGATTTTTTACAGTGTTTTATAATCTTTTTATATGTTACCATATATATTTTACAATATATCAAATTAAATTTTTGTTTCTTATCGATTTTGTAGGTACACTGGGGGAGGGGTGAATTTTTGTAACCTATTTTCCATACACCCTTTTCTATTTTAATTATATTCGATTGATATTAGAATCTGTGTATAGGTTAACATGTATGTGTTTTTATGATCCCTTAATAATCACCACCCCATAAAGTGTAGATATTATACATGGGATAGAAGCACAAAATGGTTTTATATGGTTCGACCCCAATGTGGGATTCTACCCCTTACTCTGTTTGGGTTGAGTTAGAGGTGAATAATTTTTTACTAGATCCTAATAGTTATTACTATTGGGTGATACTATATCATTTATCCCCAAAACATTTGATATTTTATTTTATTAAAAACTTAACCACATAAAATATTCGATATCCATTTACCTATGAAAATTTCATTCCCCTAACTGGATATTTATAATAGCTCCACACAATCTTCAGCCTCATGACTGGTTGGGATTGGATTATAAGGTTTGCCACATGTATTCAATGGTTTAGCTCACAAAATCTAGAAAATAATCTTCATTTCAGATTATGATGTCACTCCACAAACTATAATAATTTTTCCCCAATAATTGGTCATTAAATTCTTGTATATCTTTTTGTGTATTGGCATGCACATATACCATGTTCTTTTATAATCAATCTAAAAATGATTAATGTTTATGGATTTAAGGTCCCTTGTTGATTTATTCTTTCTCTACATTCCTATTATTCAGGATATTAGTATCCACGATCAAGAAAATTAGTAGTAGTGTTGGCCTTTCTCAATACATATATCCTTTCTTTTGATTCATATTTTACAATATAAGTAAATCAAAGGGATTGTTATTATTATTTGGATATTATTATATTGTAATATCATAATAATGAAATTATATTATATTTTATCCTTCTCCTTATTATCTTGTTTCTCTATAAATAGGATATTCTATCCATATTATTATTATATCATCTCTCTTAAATAGGTATATTTCTCTCAATGGATGTAGTATTATATTCTTTAAATATCCATCTATTCTAAATTTTTTATATTACTCAATTTTAATATATAAAACTTTGTTAAATGCAGTTGTGTGGTATTTTTATTAACTCCATGTCTTGCATTATATCTATAAATCTTCAAAAAAATATATAGGGTATTTCAATACACCTTCATAGAATCTTATAATTCATTATATCAATAGGTGTTACCGAAATACCAATCTTATCATTTAATCACAATTAAATATATTTTAATATTTCATGAGACTAGGGATTTTCCTTCTTCGAAACATTAAAAAAATAATTGAGTATTCGATGTCTATGTATTCATGACAAAATATAGTGAAATTCATGACTTGATACTGAGCTTAATAATGTAAAAATTCTCCTTATGATATGACACCCTGCATCATAGAATGAGACTTCACTTCATGGTGTGGTTGTATGTTAATTCAATGAACTAGATTTAGTTGGAATTTATTCCTTAGACACTATCACCTCTTCATGATATGAAAACAAGCATTACAGCTTAACCTTCACACTCATTTCTCATCATATTTTTTCATGTCTTGAATCAATTTCTTCAAAGAATAATGATACCACTCTCTAAATTTTATAACAACATCATCACATTTAAACAACCATATAAATAATTTTATAATAACTCTTAATGATTAAATAATAAATATAATTTCTTAAATATCATTTATACTGAATTCAATATATTTTTCATAACCAAAATTATCTTATGTATTATGTAGGGTTTTGTCTTTTCAAATTTATATATAAGGATCAATAAATATATTATCCATTCTTTGAAAAAATATTACATATCCCAATAACATCATTTAGTTTCCATTTTCTATATACATCTTAAAACATATTATTTATAAATGTGAAGTTTTTTCCTTTTATGTATTCTTGTACAAGCTCTACAGAATATGTTACATATGTATCAGGTTTATTATGTGTTAATTTATTAGTGATTCATTTTTTAATTTTTTTATACATAAAAGAAAAATTATACACGTAAAACAAATTATGAATTATATTGTAGTTCATCCCTTAGATAATTTATTCTAAACTCAATAGAATTTATTATATATATATAATTTTTATCCATGAATTTTTTAATTTATTTTATTCTCAGACAAAAATATATATATTATGAATTCCATTAATTTTCTAACATCCATATTCAATCACAGAAAACCTTATCTTGTAAAATTGAACTCATAACCTCTATATTTATTTTAAACAAATAATCATATATTAAATGTCATGTATAAAAAATTTAAATTACATTGGAATTTAATAAAATATTTAAAATCTCTTTACTATAATTTAAAATTTCGTAAAACATAAAAATACTTTGTTCGATATGTTCTATATAACTGTTCTGCATTGAAACTGCAACACCCTTTTAGGATTATATAATGAGACTGTAATAATGCTTTTATTGTAGATCAATCATTTTTGCACCCTATTTATAATCTCATCTGACTCTTGGTATCTTCAATAAACATCCAATGTGGGTTCCATATAATACAATAGTCTTCCTACATGATAATCCGTCGATGGATTATTAATACTCTAGCTATAAATTTCACATCTTTATCCACAAGTTCCATAGAATTTAAAAAACTAAATGGAAAATTTCCTAGGATCCCTTGTTTTAAATAACACATTCACTCATTAATATCATCTCTAAAAACATAATATGTAAAGGATTCCCCCTTGAATCAATTTATCCATGTGATATATATAGAAATAGTAGCCCTTATCCTCTTTCAATAGAAATTGTTCATTATTCAAGTTCTCCCATTCATTGATACTCTTCATCAATCACTGGGTTCTCTAATATATTCATTCATAAGGATATTTATCATCACAAAACATATAATGATATCGTTTTAAAAAACTTAGCATAATCATAATATGTTGTGTTCTTCAATATCCATTTTTTTATCATTATCCTTAACTTATCAACATAGGTTACAATCAATGTATCCCCAGAATTTATCTTTTTCTTTCCAACTTATTGATAATAAAGACCATTTTGTAATGGTAAGGGAATGACCATTTGATCTTGTACTTTTCAGAAATCTCATATCTTTTTACTTAGTAAAACATAATCCTATTGAGAGGAATGTGTAATCAAATTTTCTTTGAAATTAGAACTTAAATAATAAAATATTAGTTTACATGGGATATCATGGTGATGAAAACATGTATGATTAAACCACACATCAATGTTTTCCCTAAAATATTCAACATGTTATTCCTTTTTTTAGATCTCTTAATAGAGAATATTCTTCAATTTTGAAAAATAAATACCTACAATCATCCTGAATAAAAACATTAAAAAATATAGTAAAATATAGTTTGTCTCCATTTCCAGAACAACAAATTTTCCCTTTACAATAAAAAATTATTCAATGAATAAAAATGGTAAGAAAATTTATTGATATACCTTATCTTCAAAAATATATTGAAATTACATATTTTCATGAATTAATGATATTCTAGTATATTATACATTTTCTCCACGTACCATAGAAGATAAATTCCAATGTTATTTTCCATATTTATTCTTATTCAAATTGAACTCTAAGAATATTGATGAGATTACACTAGCAATGTTTCATGGATTTATCAATAACTCTATATTTTATAAATCACCACGTTATAAGGCTTCCACATCATTTAATTCCCCCATTTTATACATCACCTTCAATTCCATACACATAGAAAAAAATAAAAGAAAATTTACTAAAGAGACCCTTATTTACTTATTAGTAAGATAAGTATGGTTGATTGTTTCATATCAACCAAGATACTTAATTCTCTTCATATGAATATTTGAGAAAAATCATCATGATTTCTCATCATTTATTTTCCAAGATTAAAACCTTCTTGAACAGAATGGAATTATTTTTATATTCACCATTATCCATGTGTGTAACATCCTTTTTGACATTATCTGGTAAAGAATATAGATATACTGGAGAAATTTTATTAGTTTTTTATCATTATATACCATATTGATATTTTTTGTGATGGAATTATGAAAAAGGTTTTGTGTTCATTTTTTCATTCCACACATATTTTTAAGAATTATTTGATAAAGATTTCTTTAAAACAACTATGTAAATTGAGTTATTTTTTATATCAAATAATATTTTTTACATATCACACGTAATATCTTGTTATTTATCTATATTTCAATAAATTTACAATATTTTAGCCAAATAGGAAAGAATACTTTTATAACAAGAAAAAAAATTCTTCAATTTTCTATACAGTTTCTTAACAACATTTTAGTTTCCTTTTAATGTATCTTTTAATATTATTAATATTTGAAGTATTTGTTTTAGAAAACGGCATTATATCTGATGGAATATTATCCTAAATTAATATTAAAAGTGAAAAAGATAAATAAACCTAATGAAAATCACAAGACAAAATAATATATGTAGTTTTGGAGAAAATAATAACATCCATAAAGAGGAATACCACATTACTAATTTTAGGGAACAAAGTAATGGAAAAATATTAGAGTATGAAACCCATGATTGAAATGAGATCATAATGGAATGTAATTCTATAATAATTTGTGTAGCTATAAAAAAAATATAATAAGTCTTTTATACTATAGTAACCGGTGGATGGATGTTTGTAAAGTTACAATGACTTATCAGTGATGCTAGTCACATGATGTTTCACCCAATGTGAATGTCCACATAACTACTACTCCCTATATGTGACACCAGTAGGCTCTACTATAGTTGGTAAAGGTATCTAAAATGCCCTATGATATTTTTGGTCTAGTTTATCATCTAGACCACTTTCATTTTACCCAACTTCATAAACTATATTGGTTTATACTATTCTAATAGTTTACCACGATAACAATCCTATTATTTATTTCTTGTATAGATTCTATCTTTGTGTCTTGAATGATTCCTTAATCATTGATATACATGGCGTATTTTTAATGGTGTAATATATATCCCTTTTTCTCCCATACTAGAATTATATCTTATTTGGTGTAAGATCCTTCTTATCTTTCTTCTTGGGTGTTTCTTAACACTTTTATCCAATAGTTTGAAACCCATTGACTGCTCAAATTATTTTCATAGTTTATATTTCAGCATTTATGTACATATTTCTCTTTCTGAAAATTAATCATATTTTTTGTATTTATTCCTTTACTCATCCTTACAATATCAACTACTATTGCATCTCTCAAGGAAATAACCCAGGAAACCAAATATGATCTTGATGGAGTGATTATATCTAATTTTATAATGATTTTTTAATAAAAATATATTATATTAATATAAGATAATATCCCCTTTAATCTCAGACTTTTATAACATTAATAATTTATCATTTCATAAAATAATCAATGTATTTTTTCTAAAATTGAATGCAACACATAAAATGAACGATAAATATTTTTATCCCTATTTTTTCATTAATCCAACTTGGAATGATTTTTTTGGTTTAATGGGTTGAAACAAACTTACATTGGCATATTTTTAGGGAGACAATTTTCCTTATCATGATCAGATCAACAATCCATGAGGTTTTGCGATTCTAAAAATTTCCTCCACCAATTATTATATATATATTATTTGTAAAATGTATTAGCATGTGAAACAACATTTTTGTTGGGATAATATTTTATAATAAGAGTTAAATATTTTATTAAATAGTTTTGGATAGATCTTTAGATAATATAGACGAAACCAATAATCTAGTATGTGTCAATTTAAAGGTAATACTTTTGTCACAAAATTTTATGATATCCCTTCTCTTCTCATTAGTTTGGGATGATTCAATTTTTGGTGATTTTATATTTCTTTTCATAACATCAGATTTTAAACAATTTATGTTGAGATAAATCATTACATCCTTAACTAATTTAAATATTTCTCCCCATTAAATATTTTTTTGGAATATGATTCGTATACATCTTTTATCCTTCTTTTAAATAATTTTTTAGATAATTAAATTATTATTTTTAATAACTAATTTGGGATCCTTGATGAAAATAGTATCTTTATGAGTTTCTTTTATCGGATAGATATTATCTTATAATATTTTATTGATATCAAATTTAGAATAAATTGTAAATTTCGATTAATATTTTTCTATGGAATTTTTTTTATATACTGATCAATAATTTCTTCTCTATTGATTTCAATTTTTTTAAGAGAGCGTTTCTCTTCTATCGTTGTATTGATAATACTTATATACATTGATTTTCTAACTACTAAAATATGCATGTTCTCATAATTGGGTTCTTATATGAACTCAATTATAAGATAAATAACATTACCAATAAAAATAAATAAATAATACATTACCTCATAGTACATGTTTCAACTAATTTAGTTGATCCATATTCCTTACTATTTGAACCTGATTCTCCAATAGGAAGTTTTTAATAGATTTATTTGATGTATTTTAACATCAATTATATTTAATCAGTCTTTTATTCTATTTATATTTTAAAATTTTCCGCAGTTTCAATTATTTTTATTTAATTCTTCTTCAATATTTTGGATTAATCATACTTTGTTAGTACAGATTGTGAGGAGAACTATGTTTTACATGTGATTAAATTATGATTTTTAGTTAAATATGAAAATAACATATTTCTTATAAAACTAATTTCTAAAGAAAATATAATCAATATGAGAAAATAATGTATAGAACTAATACCAACTAACGTTCTTATTAGATCATATAATTAAACGTAGGGGGGGTGAATCAGTGTAACCAATTTTATAATTATAAATTTTTTCTTTATTAATTATTACTCATAGATAAGGAAGTTTATGTAATTGAAGATATGTTATAATCTCATAGTATTCCCCTAAAAATAACCATTTAATGTAATAGATAAAATAATAATGATACAATAACACATGGAGTTTTTACAAGGTCTGGCCCTAATGTGGGAGTACAAAAAATTTTGTGTTTTGGTTGATTCTAAGACACATATTTTGTCTCCATTTTATAAAAGTGATTGCAATAGGTGAGTGGTTATCATATTATAATCAACACATGTACTAGTTGAATTTACTTTAATATAAACCTTAGGAGGTCAGGTTAGATATTCTGTTCCCTTGGAAAGTCTCTATCTCATTATAGGATATTTATATTGGATCCCACTCATCATCAAAATACCAACCGGTAGGGCTTGGATTATACTAGTATCCTCTAATATTAAAATACACTACTCATGAACTGCTAAAAAAGATCTTCCAATCTAGTTTGGATGTAATAACATAAATTATGATAATATCTTCTTTATTGGGAGTTGGTATTCAATTTTTAACCAATCTTATAGTACCATATCATCCACATTGACCATATTATTCAAAAAAAACCTCTAAATTATAATATTTTATTGACAAAGGGTCATTTATTTATGTCATTTTCCTCAATATTCATTTTTTAAATATTCTATACACTAATATCTATAACAGAATAAGTAGTATTTAACTTTCACAACACATATGTTTTTTTGATATGAATAATATATTATGATATGAAGATGTCATAAGGATTTATCTTCTTCTACTTCCATTATATTGGGATTTGATAAAAAACTAATTTTCATACTTCTCCTTTTCTCTAGATTCTTCCTTTACAAAACTTATTTTTATCAATATTATCATTAAATTTTATCTCATTGATAAATAGAGTTATCTAAAGGGATATCGTATTAGATTCCCTAAATCTCTATTACCTCTTATATTAATTATTATATTAGCTAAAACATGTTAATATTATTATTCCATAATTTGAATATGGAAAAATCCTCGAGATGCAGCTGTTTGATGGTCTAATCAACTCCATTTCTTCAATCTTCATTATGATTAATCAAAAAACATTGGGGTATTTCTAACAACTTTATGAAAATGTTATATTTATTTTTCTCAACTAGTATTATGAAAATTTAAATCTTTTCATTTAATCCCAATCTAACATATTTTAATTTTCCAAGATGCTTAGGAATATCTTTCTTCAAAATTCCACAAATTTGGTAAGTATTTAATTTATTTATATACATGCTAACATGTAGTAAAATTTTTATTATCATAATTCTCCTAAATATTTTACAATACACATTATATAATGAAACTTATCTTCTTGTAATGCTACTTCTCTACAATATGTGGCTATATCTCAATTCACAGATCCAACTTTAGCAGATATTTTTTCTGTAGAATTCCTCACGGTGTAATACTCTATTCCAATAATGGAAACCCATGTCATAGAATATCATTATGATTTATTTATCATCTCCATTGATATTTTATTCAATAACTACTCTTAAAATCATGATGTTACCTAATCTATGAATTATAAAACAATAACATCACATTTAAATCATCAAATACGTCAAATTTTTTATTTATTAAAACATATGTAAGTAAATGTATTTTCATACATATCATTTTTTATAGCTCATTTATATTTTAAATATTTTTAATAAATTATATATTATATGTATTTATTTACATTTCACATTCCTATACATGGATCATTAAATATATTATGAATTATTTGAATAGATATTACATATCACCATATGATCATTCCATAAAATTTTTACATGGAATGTGAAACTTCTAACAGATAATATTTTTTTCTCTTTTCCAAATTATAAAGATCATTATAAATAAAAAGTTTAATATGTATAAATTATGATAAATATTAATATTTGAAATTTTTATTTCCAAATTTTAGTACACTTCAACAAATTTTTTATTCATAAAAAATATCAAACACATTCCCATGTAGTTCAACACTTAACCAATTTTTTGTGGACTGTAGATAATATATTACAAATATAAGGAGTGAATCTAGTAATAATAAAAAAATTGGTTTTTAGGAAATATAAATATATTATGTATTCTATGAATTTTTAAACATCTAGCTTAAATTCAAAAATACTTAAATATTTTTAAAGATATTAGGATTTATAAATTCTTATCATTGAGTCAAATACCATTATAAATAATATATAATCAATTTTAATTAATTTATAAATCATTAGAATATAATTAAATCAATTAAAATTCAATTAAAAATATTTGAATCATGTAAATACTCTATTAGATCATTCTGATTTAGATCAATTTCTTAATTAATTCAAATTTCTTTCAAATAAATCCAAAGCTCTATTAGTAATTCTTTCATCATAGATCAGTTAGTGTGGCACCCTCCTCATCAACTTATCTATAAGGCCCCAGCCTTAAACCTTACTTAATCTTGAGTTATTACAAGATTACACGTTGAGGATCTTTTCGGGTTTAGAGTTTTAGAGAATTAGATCATAAAACTTGCATTACATTCCACATATAAACAAAGTGGTTACATAAAGATAGTATTCTTAATTCCCATCAATGGAAACACATTTAAAATAAAACATGGATTATTTCTTGACACATCCTTGACTCTATCATCTTATCATGTACCTTTCCCTTGACCTGTGAAAAACATTTCAAAAACTTGGGATGAGCATAAAAACTCAGTATGGGTTATAAAAAAAAACATGGAAAGGAAACATGAGTTCATATATAAATAAGAATGAAATCATACTTTACCCATAAAACATAGGCACTTTAACATACCTCATAAAAACATGAATAAATCATATAAATCATAAGACATAAAGGTAACTTGAGGCATTCATAACATTCTTACGTAGGGAGTAACCCTCTTGGTTACGTTTGGAATACCCATCACAGTATATTCCCTAAAATCTCTTCGGAGAAACCTTAACGTTTCACTCCTTCGCGTTACCCAATGCATTAGAGAGCTATAACGGGCTCACCCGCCCTTAGTTTATCACGGAACCACCCGTCTTCATAATAATGCCCAAGAACCATAACATAATCATATCACATAAAACATGCATAAAGGAAACATAAAATTTCCACCATTCAATCACAAGATATCAATACCACACATTGATATAAAAATATTATGAAAACCATTTTCAATACCAAAATAAAAGAAAAGTAAAACATGGTATTTATTTTTATTTTAAAAAAAGAAGGAATGGCTTGTAGAAGAAGCCGAAACTCAAATAACGGTCACGACGGCGGAGAAGTCGTTGTCGCCGCATACGTACGACAAAAACATTCCCTTTTGTCGTTTAGTAAACGCTTCGTATAAAAAAAAGATTCCTTTTGAATAAACGTAAAAGTCAAAGGGGTTTATACACCGTATAAAAGAAAGTTGTGTATAAAATAAAATATGCCTCAACGAAAGGAGATTGAGACGAAGTCCCATACAAAGATAATTTTTAAAATAAAATAGATACATTATGTGTATTCACTATAAGTACACATAAATAAAGTACAAATACAAGATACGACATAATAACATAATGACATAATTTGAAAGTAGGAGATTAACCCAAAGAATGGAAATTGGGTTAAGAAGTTCCCATACCTCGTATCTGACTTGACCCGACCGTTCTTTAAACTCCTGAATAATAAACTTTAGTTAATCTCTACTTGATTACGAATCTTTTCCAAGTTCATTATTCCTTTTATACCATGTTATGAACATCATGTAATCATTTAAGTTAATAATGTTCATTTTGTCGGTATTTGGTTCTTAAGTCAAAAATAGACTTCTTACACTTACATGTTGTTAATTTGGTCAAAGGTTCATTATATCCAGAATGGTATTCATGATTTAGATATCATATATGTCATATATATCCAGTACATACATTCATTTATAATATTACATCACATTTAGAGGTAAGAAATGAAATGCACCGTTCATGGAGACGGTAAGCCGTACGTACGCATGAACGCTACTTTCATTTCTTTGTCATATTAGTGGAATTAAAACTAAATGAGAGGTATGTATATTTTAATTCCAGAATTATATTCATCATTTAGATATATCATTAATTATATATATCCATTATATACATGAACTTTTAATAATAAATTACATTTGGGGATAAGAAATGAAATGCACCGTTCATGGAGACGGTAGTCCGTACGTACGCATGAACGCTACTTTCATTTCTATCTCATACTTTAATGGAAATAAATGATAATGATATATATAGGTATATTATAATTCCAGTATAACATCATATATAATAACTTTAAATCCATCCTTTACACGTCCCACATATGGCATTAACGAATCACATCACTTTGAGGGGGCGGTAGTCCGCACTTCCTTAAATGAAGATATCGCGTATACCCATAATGGAAGCCATAAAGGTAAGACACAAATGAAAAATAAAGAAGCATAAGTAAAACATAAACATATTACATATCATATATAAAAATAGTGACATCATAATGGACACCTTTGAAGCTGTTAAATGAGTATTGAACAATCATCGTTTCGGGAGGCAGAATTTCGCCATCCACGGAAACCGTATGTTCTTTAACCATTTTATGTAGTTGTGTGAGAGTGTAGATAAAATAAATCTTATAACAACATCCTAGTATATTTAAGATACTGGTGTTGTTACAAAATAAGTAAATAAAAATAGTTTAGGGGGTTGGAGAAGCAAAATAAAACAAATGAACTTGAGAGAATGAATTACCTTTAAAAAGTGTAACTCCTTTTGAGTTGAGCCTAAAGGCTTCCTTTGAAAGGATTCTGCCCAAAGTGAATCCTCTAGGATGAGTAGAGGTATGTGGAGAGAGCAAATGGGCAGGGGTTGGCCGAGCCAATGGCTTGAAGAGTGTGTGAAATGAGGTAAAGGTGGGGGCCTTTTATAAGAGGAGAGGAAGGGCACTTTTGGAAAGTAAAGAAACATTACTTTATTTGAAAATGTGTTTCGGTTTTAAAAGGTCCCACATTGATAGAATTAGTGGATAAGGTGATAAGGCATCGAAATCCATTCATCCAATTGGTTTTGGACATGTGTAGTTCATAGATTTTATATTATCTTTCCATTTTATTTAAATCGTCAAATAATGATGTCATCGCTGCATCATTATTATGTCATAAATAATTAAATTTATTTAATGTCTAAAAATTATAAAACAATTACTATGATGTAGGAAATCGTTTTAGCTTTCCAATGACTATTTATAATCAAAATTTGGACTTGTATAACCCCACTTAAAAATTGTTTTCGTAAAACATATTATGTTTGTGTCATTTTCACTTTAACATTAAATAAAAAGTAATTTATGTCATTTCCCAACAAAAGTGGATCCATGGGGTCCCCAAGTTAGGCCATGACTTGTCTTGGTCGGCCATGACACAACCAATGAGGTTGGGACATGTGTCTAGGTAATTTTATATTATTAAAGCATTATTTATACATTAAACTACCCTAATTACCACTAATCGCGATTAAGAACTTAATAAGTTACTATTCACCAAAAAATTATTTTAATCTCATTGAACCACATTTTACTTCTTAATGACAACCATGTATGTCGGATTTTCAAAATTCAATACACATTAGTGGTAAACTTTAATTTAACTGAAAAAAACAGTTTGCTTGATTACCACTTAGTGGTTTCACTATTCATCAAAATTGAAGTTTTTCAGAAAATTACCAAAAATTCACTCTAAGCTATATTTGATATTACGAATTCAAAAATGAAGTCTATTTTACAAAATTCAAATCATATAAGTCACATTAATTAATTTAATAATTAATTCCCGCTGCCAGAGCAAATAGCGTGTTTTTACAAAACAATAAGTATCAAAAGATTGACACCAGTTTAAGTCTAATTTCAAATCGAAATTGATTCCAATGACCACCATTGGATAAAATGGTAAAAATATATTCTAATTTCACTTCAAAACCAATTCAAAACATAATCTAATCATATAAATAAATTAGGTTAGAAATCAGTTTTGAATTAAAATACAACATTTTACACTATTCATAAAAAAAATGAACTTTATCAGAAAGGTACCACAAATTTACACAAAGTAAATTTTGATGTCCCGATTCTAAAGAAGAGTTATATTTGGTCCAATAGAAAGTATAAGAGTGATAAAAACTATATTTAATGATGGTTCGCCGTCAAAAGGTGATAAGTGAACCTTTAGTGGAAATTAGAGTATAAAAGCCTAAAATTGAACTCTTTCCATATTTTAAGCCTTTGTCTTTTATTGGATAAATATAAAAACATCTAAAAATATATCTATTCATATTTTAGTTATTTCTATTCATTCCCGCCAGTACAACGGCTACTTGTTAACTAACATTTAAAAAAAAATTATTTTATTACTAGTGTGCTACGTAAGTTTCAAAGAAACTCATCGTTGCGTATCGGGTACGCTATCGAACATAGAAACCCCTTTTAATTAAAATTCATATTTAATTCTCAAATATTAATAAATATGAAAATTATTTATTCTTTAATTACCTGGGATGTTACATCCTTCCCCCCTTTAGAAAATTGCGTCCCCGCAATTTAATTACTTATCAAAATAAGTGGGGGTATTTATCCCTCATAGCATTTTCAGATTCCCATGTTGCCTCTTCAATCATGTGGTTTTTCCACAAAACCTTTACCTGGTGAATCACCTTATTCCGTAACACTTGCTCCCTGTGGTCAAGAATCTGGACCGGTTGTTCCTCATAAGATAGGTTCTCTTCCAGCTGAACTACCTCTGGACTCAAAACATGAGATGGATCTGGCATATACTTTCTCAACATCGAAACGTGAAAAACATTGTGTACCTGAGATAAACTCGGAGGTAAAGCCACTCGGTATGCAACTGATCCAACTCTCTCTAGAACTTCGTATGGTCCAATGAACCTTGGACTCAACTTTCCTTTCTTACCAAATCTCATCACACTTTTCCAAGGAGAAACCTTGAGAAAAACATGATCACCTACCTCGAAAGATAGATCCTTCCTCCGGTTATCCGCATAACTCTTCTGCCTGCTCTGAGCTGTTCTCATGTGTTTCTGAATCAGCTGAACTTTTTCTGCCATCTCTTCTACCAATTCTGGTCCCATCAACTTCCTTTCACCCACTTCATCCCAGAAAGATGGAGTTCGACACCGCTTCCCATATAATGCCTGAAATGGTGCCATCTGTATACTAGAATGAAAACTGTTATTATATGAAAACTCAACCAAAGAAAGATGTTGGTCCCAACTTCCCTGATAATCCATAGAAAAAGCTCGTAGCATATCCTCCAATGTCTGAATTGTTCGTTCTGACTGCCCATCTGATTGAGGATGAAAAGCTGTACTAAAATTTAATTCAGTACCCAACGACTTCTGAAGGCCTTTCCAAAAGTTAGAGGTAAACCTGGGATCACGATCTGATACAATGGAGAGGGGAACTCCATGTAACCTGACTATCTCTTTAAGATACAAACGGGAAAGTTGATCAAGAGAGAAAGTATCTCGTATAGAAAGGAAATGAGCAGATTTGGTCAAGCGATCAACAATAACCCAGATTGCATTATTACCTCGAGATGTCTTTGGTAATCCAACAACAAAGTCCATGTATATATTCTCCCATTCCCACTCTGGAACTGGTAAAGGCTGAAGCATCCCTTTCGGTAACTGCTGCTCTGCTTTAACCTGCTAACAAGTCAAACACTTCATAGTAAAATCAGCAATATCACTTTTCATTCCATCCCACCAGTAATACTCCCGCAGATCTCCATACATCTTAGTACTGCCAGGATGAGAAAACAACTCATTCTTCAACTGTGAATCACAAGGCACACATAACCTCTTCACAAACCTCAAAACACAAACACAAACTTATCCAAGAACTCATGGAAATTTTTTTTCATAAGGTCCATGAATACAACAGGTGCATTGGTTAACCCCAAAGGCATAACGACAAATTCATAATGGACATATCTAGTACGGAACACAAACTTCGGAACATCTGCTTCTTTTACTTTCAACTGATGGTACCCCGACCTCAATTCAATCTTCGAAAAATACTGAGCTCCCTAGAGCTGACACCACTTCATTCGATGGCCCAACATCTACTGAAGTAGTTGCAAAGGATTTCACCACCCCTTTCTGCTTGTAGTCTAACTGCTTCCCATCACTCAAGCTCCTTGTCGGACACTCGTTTGCATAGTGACCCATCTCATTGCACTTATAACACTTCACTAACTGTAAATCAAATTTGTTCTTACCTTCACCTTGATCCTTTTCAGTGCAATCACGAGCCTTATGTCCCATCTTACCACATCGGTAGCACTTCCCAGAATTCAGAAGACATTCCCCAGCATGCCTTTTGCCACATTTATCACAAACTGGAAACTTAGTTCTCTTACCATCAGACTTCTTTGAAGAATTCTTACCTTTCTCCTGCCACCTCGGTCTCTTCTTCTGCTGGTTGTTATAGAACACTTGGTCATCGGAAAACTCCATTTCCACCTTCTCAGCACATCGAACAAGCTTTTCATAACTTTTAAACTCTCGAGAAGCTAATGCCCTTCGATACTTTGGCTTTAATCCTGAGTAAAAACGATTGATTTTACTATCAAGGTCCCGGATAAAATTGGGAGCATACCTTGCCAATCGAGTGAACCTTTCTTCATAGGCAGCCACTGAGTCTTCCTCTTGCCTCAATTCCAAGAATTGCTTTTCCATCCTAAGTCGAACAGCCTTAGGAAAATACTTCCCAAGAAACATACCTTTGAATTCATCCCAGTCAAGAGCATCAATCTCATCGGCGTCCCTGATATTTTTAACCATAGACCACCACTGATCTGCCTCACCCTCCAAACGATAAATAGCAAGACTAACCTTTTGATTGTCTGAACATCCCATGACATCAAAAATCTTCTCCAGTGATTTAATCCACCCTTCAGCTTGCACAGGGTCAGATGATCCTCTGAATGATGGTGGATGTTGCCTCATGAAATGTTCCACCACTGACATGTTCCTCTGCGGTTGATCTGGCTGATCTCGTGCATGGTTACCACCACCATTTATAGCCTGAGTCAACTGTGCCATTACTGCAACAAACTGTTCAGTTCCGATTCCGACCATCTCAGGTTGCTGATTTGGAAGGTTGTCTTCCTCCTGATGTCGTCCCAACATAGATGCTTTGTTTCCTCTGCGGAAAACCATTCTGAACACCGAAATATCTTAGGCGAAGCAACATGGTAATCTGTAAATGCTATATCATTTAAATCATATTACAATTTAACACTTTTCTAACTCCTAAAGTTGTCTAAACCGACCTTTGATACCAACTATAAGGCCCCAGCCTTAAACCTTACTTAATCTTGAGTTATTACAAGATTACACGTTGAGGATCTTTTCGGGTTTAGAGTTTTAGAGAATTAGATCATAAAACTTGCATTACATTCCACATATAAACAAAGTGGTTACATAAAGATAGTATTCTTAATTCCCATCAATGGAAACACATTTAAAATAAAACATGGATTATTTCTTGACACATCCTTGACTCTATCATCTTATCATGTACCTTTCCCTTGACCTGTGAAAAACATTTCAAAAACTTGGGATGAGCGTAAAAACTCAGTATGGGTTATAAAAAAAACATGGAAAGGAAACATGAGTTCATATATAAATAAGAATGAAATCATACTTTACCCATAAAACATAGGCACTTTAACATACCTCATAAAAACATGAATAAATCATATAAATCATAAGACATAAAGGTAACTTGAGGCATTCATAACATTCTTACGTAGGGAGTAACCCTCTTGGTTACGTTTGGAATACCCATCACAGTATATTCCCTAAAATCTCTTCGGAGAAACCTTAACGTTTCACTCCTTCGCGTTACCCAATGCATTGGAGAGCTATAACGGGCTCACCCGCCCTTAGTTTATCACGGAACCACCCGTCTTCATAATAATGCCCAAGAACCATAACATAATCATATCACATAAAACATGCATAAAGGAAACATAAAATTTCCACCATTCAATCACAAGATATCAATACCACACATTGATATAAAAATATTATGAAAACCATTTTCAATACCAAAATAAAAGAAAAGTAAAACATGGTATTTATTTTTATTTTAAAAAAAGAAGGAATGGCTTGTAGAAGAAGCCGAAACTCAAATAACGGTCACGACGGCGGAGAAGTCGTTGTCGCCGCATACGTACGACAAAAACATTCCCTTTTGTCGTTTAGTAAACGCTTCGTATAAAAAAAAGATTCCTTTTGAATAAACGTAAAAGTCAAAGGGGTTTATACACCGTATAAAAGAAAGTTGTGTATAAAATAAAATATGCCTCAACGAAAGGAGATTGAGACGAAGTCCCATACAAAGATAATTTTTAAAATAAAATAGATACATTATGTGTATTCACTATAAGTACACATAAATAAAGTACAAATACAAGATACGACATAATAACATAATGACATAATTTGAAAGTAGGAGATTAACCCAAAGAATGGAAATTGGGTTAAGAAGTTCCCATACCTCGTATCTGACTTGACCCGACCGTTCTTTAAACTCCTGAATAATAAACTTTAGTTAATCTCTACTTGATTACGAATCTTTTCCAAGTTCATTATTCCTTTTATACCATGTTATGAACATCATGTAATCATTTAAGTTAATAATGTTCATTTTGTCGGTATTTGGTTCTTAAGTCAAAAATAGACTTCTTACACTTACATGTTGTTAATTTGGTCAAAGGTTCATTATATCCAGAATGGTATTCATGATTTAGATATCATATATGTCATATATATCCAGTACATACATTCATTTATAATATTACATCACATTTAGAGGTAAGAAATGAAATGCACCGTTCATGGAGACGGTAAGCCGTACGTACGCATGAACGCTACTTTCATTTCTTTGTCATATTAGTGGAATTAAAACTAAATGAGAGGTATGTATATTTTAATTCCAGAATTATATTCATCATTTAGATATATCATTAATTATATATATCCATTATATACATGAACTTTTAATAATAAATTACATTTGGGGATAAGAAATGAAATGCACCGTTCATGGAGACGGTAGTCCGTACGTACGCATGAACGCTACTTTCATTTCTATCTCATACTTTAATGGAAATAAATGATAATGATATATATAGGTATATTATAATTCCAGTATAACATCATATATAATAACTTTAAATCCATCCTTTACACGTCCCACATATGGCATTAACGAATCACATCACTTTGAGGGGGCGGTAGTCCGCACTTCCTTAAATGAAGATATCGCGTATACCCATAATGGAAGCCATAAAGGTAAGACACAAATGAAAAATAAAGAAGCATAAGTAAAACATAAACATATTACATATCATATATAAAAATAGTGACATCATAATGGACACCTTTGAAGGTGTTAAATGAGTATTGAACAATCATCGTTTCGGGAGGCAGAATTTCGCCATCCACGGAAACCGTATGTTCTTTAACCATTTTATGTAGTTGTGTGAGAGTGTAGATAAAATAAATCTTATAACAACATCCTAGTATATTTAAGATACTGGTGTTGTTACAAAATAAGTAAATAAAAATAGTTTAGGGGGTTGGAGAAGCAAAATAAAACAAATGAACTTGAGAGAATGAATTACCTTTAAAAAGTGTAACTCCTTTTGAGTTGAGCCTAAAGGCTTCCTTTGAAAGGATTCTGCCCAAAGTGAATCCTCTAGGATGAGTAGAGGGATGTGGAGAGAGCAAATGGGCAGGGGTTGGCCGAGCCAATGGCTTGAAGAGTGTGTGAAATGAGGTAAAGGTGGGGGCCTTTTATAAGAGGAGAGGAGGGGCACTTTTGGAAAGTAAAGAAACATTACTTTATTTGAAAATGTGTTTCGGTTTTAAAAGGTCCCACATTGATAGAATTCGTGGATAAGGTGATAAGGCATCGAAATCCATTCATCCAATTGGTTTTGGACATGTGTAGTTCATAGATTTTATATTATCTTTCCATTTTATTTAAATCGTCAAATAATGATGTCATCGCTGCATCATTATTATGTCATAAATAATTAAATTTATTTAATGTCTAAAAATTATAAAACAATTACTATGATGTAGGAAATCGTTTTAGCTTTCCAATGACTATTTATAATCAAAATTTGGACTTGTATAACCCCACTTAAAAATTGTTTTCGTAAAACATATTATGTTTGTGTCATTTTCACTTTAACATTAAATAAAAAGTAATTTATGTCATTTCCCAACAAAAGTGGATCCATGGGGTCCCCAAGTTAGGCCATGACTTGTCTTGGTCGGCCATGACACAACCAATGAGGTTGGGACATGTGTCTAGGTCATTTTATATTATTAAAGCATTATTTATACATTAAACTACCCTAATTACCACTAATCGCGATTAAGAACTTAATAAGTTACTATTCACCAAAAAATTATTTTAATCTCATTGAACCACATTTTACTTCTTAATGACAACCATGTATGTCGGATTTTCAAAATTCAATACACATTAGTGGTAAACTTTAATTTAACTGAAAAAAACAGTTTGCTTGATTACCACTTAGTGGTTTCACTATTCATCAAAATTGAAGTTTTTCAGAAAATTACCAAAAATTCACTCTAAGCTATATTTGATATTACGAATTCAAAAATGAAGTCTATTTTACAAAATTCAAATCATATAAGTCACATTAATTAATTTAATAATTAATTCCCGCTGCCAGAGCAAATAGCGTGTTTTTACAAAACAATAAGTATCAAAAGATTGACACCAGTTTAAGTCTAATTTCAAATCGAAATTGATTCCAATGACCACCATTGGATAAAATGGTAAAAATATATTCTAATTTCACTTCAAAACCAATTCAAAACATAATCTAATCATATAAATAAATTAGGTTAGAAATCAGTTTTGAATTAAAATACAACATTTTACACTATTCATAAAAAAAATGAACTTTATCAGAAAGGTACCACAAATTTACACAAAGTAAATTTTGATGTCCCGATTCTAAAGAAGAGTTATATTTGGTCCAATAGAAAGTATAAGAGTGATAAAAACTATATTTAATGATGGTTCGCCGTCAAAAGGTGATAAGTGAACCTTTAGTGGAAATTAGAGTATAAAAGCCTAAAATTGAACTCTTTCCATATTTTAAGCCTTTGTCTTTTATTGGATAAATATAAAAACATCTAAAAATATATCTATTCATATTTTAGTTATTTCTATTCATTCCCGCCAGTACAACGGCTACTTGTTAACTAACATTTAAAAAAAAATTATTTTATTACTAGTGTGCTACGTAAGTTTCAAAGAAACTCATCGTTGCGTATCGGGTACGCTATCGAACATAGCAACCCCTTTTAATTAAAATTCATATTTAATTCTCAAATATTAATAAATATGAAAATTATTTATTCTTTAATTACCTGGGATGTTACATTATCTCACTCACAATTTCATTAATCATCATCTAAGGTGGGGTTTATGTAAATTATTAATCTTCTAGATTTATAATCCATGGATAGATTTTCAATAATCTAATGATCCTTTTATCTTTTACTCATATATTATCAATAATTTTAATATCAATATTAAAAAATTAAGAAGGAAAATTTTATAGAAATTTATTTCACTTACATCACCACTGGTGTTAGATTTTAATTAATATCTGAACTATAATAATTAGATAAAAGGGCATCACCCTTGAATATGTGTAACCATGTACTTAAAAAAACTATAATAGTATCCCTGACACACCATTAGTGGTTTTAGGTCAATCATTAAGATCCCAATTTCCTCGATACTCATAATCAATCATGGTAAATTTGAATATCTTCATTCATTGGGATCTTCATCATCACTAAAAAATATTTATATACTTATTATCATAAAAATAAATCCATAAATCCAATTGTTTTTTAGAAATTATTAGTCATATGAAGAAAAATGATGTAATATATTGAAATGGTTTGGTTATTTGATATATTGGATTATGTTTTTCAGATATTATTTATAATTTATGGATATATTATAATTATTTTACAGTTAGATAAATTCCTGGAAAAATTTCATGAAATGATTTGAAATGTATTAATGATTGAATGAGAATGATAAATTATAGTGCACTTTAATTTTTAAATACTAAAAATATTTAATTTAGAAATGTATGATGTTCTCTTTGAATAATTATTTTTGTAATCATGTGTTTAGTTATTTTTTTAATATTTATAGGTTATTCCTTAAGATAGAAATATGAAGAATCATATCATTATTTTATAAAAAATATAAGAATTAATGAAGAAGTATAATTTTTTTAAAGTTTTGTTATTTAATAGAAGAGCATGATTCAATTTCTTATATAAATTTTAAATCATCTAGAATACAATACTATTATATTTTTATGTATGTAAGTGTAATGGAAATCTATGTAACATTATTTCATATTACAATATATTTTGAAAATAGTGTTATACATGAATGTTTTTTTGGAATAAAAATATTATATATGAAGTTTTTTCTGAATAATTCTCTAAAAATTTTAACTATAGGGGAAATATTTGGAAATGGAAATGAATTTTGGAAAATAGGTAATCATTTATAATGTATCGTTAACATGACATTATGATGAAGTTATTTTTCAAGAAATGGAATGATTCAAAATGGTGATTTTATTATATAATATTAGATATGATTTTTGATGAGAATAAGATATTATTTTGATTATGATGTATAAACTATAATCATTCTATTTGAAATTGATATGTTTAGCGGATAAAATACATGGAATTTTATTATCTAGTGATAAAATTATATTATATGGTATATTATTTTCTTTTTAATTGAATGTCGATGCACGTTCATATGGTTTTATGATTTTAAAATATTAATTTCCATGGAAATATTTAATTAGGTATGTGATAAAAATATAGATATCACCCTTGGGAACTGAATGTTAATTAATAGGTTAGTGGAAAATGAGTATGTTTGTGATATAATTTTAAGGATAAGTTATATCAAACCAATATTTTGATAGATATATGTATTATTATTATTTTATAAGACCTTATACTATTGATATACTTATTTTTGTCTATATATAACCCTATTTGTCATGTATATTGTATCAATATTGATAGGAATGATGATTTTTCTAATGATATATGGGTGGGATCCAATTATTTAATCATTAATGGGGCATATGGGGTTAATAATTTGATTACCATTTTCAATGATATGTGAATTAAATGGGAATGAGGTACAACAATGATGATTTTTGTTCATGTATTAGTTTAAAGAAATTCATTTAACCAGAGAGCATAAGTTGTGTGTGAGTGTGGTGGGAATCTGTATTATTTGATGTGTTATAGACTATATGTTTGGGTAAATGGGATCATATTTTTATCCATTATATTCTTATGATAAATATTTTATGTGGTTAAATGGGATCAATTAGAGTATTATATAGATTAATAAGTTGAAATTAGGATACAACATGAATATGAGATATTCCCGTGTTTGGGGATACACATTCTACTGTGTGGGTTGGATCAGTGTAATTAAAAAGAACTAAAATACATAGTTTATATAGTTGAAGCAATTTAATATTAGATACGATCATTTGAAATGAAATTTTGATAATTTTTTAGAGAATCCATATAGTTATACTATCCTTTTACACATACTATTGCAATATTTTAATCATAATTAAACATCATATTACAAGACAAGGATCATCAAGTCTAGTGTCATTGAGATTAGGTGTATAATTAAACATCATGAAACCAAAAATAAAACAAATTTTATTTTATCTTTATAATGATATAATGACTCCATTTAGACATTATACTCTAGTAGTTTAACATGGGGAATACATGAACAGAAGAGATGAGGTAAAAAAGCCCAGTAATTGAATAATCATAAGAATAAATCATATCGCATGGGTTAGAAGGCATAACATGATTCCATAAAGGAATTAAACATGAATAAAAATAATAATTAATAACATTTATAACATGGTAACATATATCAATGATATAATATCATTGTGGAAACAACAAATAACATGATATAAACCCGAGTCAATTCTATCTTCCAAGACAAGGTGGACAATGTCCGATAAAGTAATATGGTTCACTACCTATCCCAACATGACGTCTAATGAAACTAAACATTAACCAATTAATTGGAGTTATATTTAGGAATACCCATCATAAAATTTTCGTGAATATGTGTTCGTCATGATGAATCAAACTAATTGAATCAAACAAAAATATAAAGGTTACCCATGAAAAGAATTGGGTATCATAATCATGTCAAAAGGAATAACAATAGGGAAAATCATAAAAGTGATCATGAAATAATTTTTTAAAGTATACATGGAAATTAAAAATCAAATATTGGAATATATAATGATAATTGATTTCAAAATTAAGTGAAAAAAATTTAAAAATAGTCTTTAAGAAGCATTAGAATTAAAACATTTTATGGTGGTTTAAGGAAAATATTAAAGATTCATTAAAGAGAAAAATGAATACTTTTTAAAAAACTAGAAATGAACCAAGATAGTTCTTCAAGGTAAAATAAGTGATTATGTAAACATAATGATTTTTTAAAATATTTTATGGATGTTACTTAAAATGTGTTAGAAGTTTTGAAGATCCTTTTAAGAAGGCTTACTTATCGAGATGAATAGAGAAGGGAACCTTTCTAAAACATGTATTTACCCATCAAAGAAGGATAATATGATCTATATACATATTATTTGGAACATATAAATAAATTTTTGAATAATTACAAAAAATAAAGAAACATTTCACTAGGGTAAATAGAGATAAAGGGTATGCTAAAAGAAAAAATGGAGGTTCTGGTACAATCACATACCTTACGTCCAAAACAGTTCTACACATGATCTTAATGTCATGGATAATAAAATTAAATCTATTAATTAATTAATATGAACATTTTATAAATTTATTTTATTTATTATAATTTTATTAAGTCTATTTATGACCCTTTTGAGGCATTATAAGACATAATATCCTCATTCGAGAGTATTCATTTCATTGGGTTTTATAAATGGTTTACTCATATAGAAAATCTTGTAAAGTAGAGGTAATTATAAAAAATTGAAATTAAAAGTTATTAATAATATTACAGTTGATAGATTGGTTTTATATATCATTTGGTTATATTAAATGAGGATGAATCATTACATACATCGGTGAATATAATAGTTTTGGGTTCATTTTGGTGGTTTTTGACCGTAACAAACTCGTTTTGTTTTATCATTTGGAATTATGTAAATTTGTCAGTTATCGAACATAAAAAGGGTTACACAAAAAATTTAAAATCCTATTTCAACCATTATAACAATTTTAATACCATCATTTTCAATAGTAATGGAAAATAAAAAATTGTCGTCCTTGATGGTGATAAACTAACATGTCATATATGATGTTTTCATTTTTAGAATAAAATAGAGAAGAGAAGAGGTTGAGTTATGGGTTGTTAAATTAGAATAATAAAATTACAGTATATGTAATTTACTATATTTATCAAACCATTTTTATGAGTGGATGTGAGTAGAGGATAAAAAATAAAAGAACCTGAACAAAAAATTAAAAGAAAAGAAATAGGATTTTACATCTTGAATTCATCCTCCTTGAGAATCTCCTTAGGAAAATGGTTTTAGACTCTTCATAAGACCAAAGGATCTTAAATATGTGATAGGGTCTTGGGAAGTAATTGGAGAATAATTTGGAGATGTTTCCAATCTTTAGAGGTGTGAGGAGAATAGGTGGTGCAGGGTGTTATTTATAGTGGAGGAGAGAGTGCCTTCTCAATATTTTATTCAATAATCTATTATTTTTTATTGAGATAAGAAATATTGATGATTATATTACTAAATAAAGTAAATAGATATGTATAATTCAATATGATGGTGCTTACATCAATTAAGACTCAAGGAATAGTGATTTTAACTTATAATGTATATATACCAGAAATTACTATATCTTACAATTCACAAAAATTCAACAATTTTGAAAGATCTGAAAAATTTACCGTAGACATTTTTAATGTATATACTTAAAAATTGAACTCAATTTTTTGAAAATAATTTTATAATTATGAGAAAATTAATTTCATGTAAAATTCATCATTTACTTAGAAAACAACAGTTTTAAAAATATAACTGATTTTGTAACACTTTGAAAAATTAATTAATTAATCATAAATTTATCATATAATCAAAAGTTGAAAAACTATTAATTTATGAATAAAGTTTATGGAAATAATTTTTCTTTTAAATTAATATCTTCATCATAAACGTTTAATAAAATATTTATGACATAAAAAAATACCAACACTTAAATAATAAACATTAAACCATTTATTTACATATATTATGATATAATTATATTATATTTTCATTTATAAGATTCATAAATTTTAATAATAATTTAATGAGAGAGTTTTCAATTTTATATGGCCAGTTTACAATTGATAGGGGTCATATTAAAATTTCAAAGGTCATGTTATTATTTCATTGGTATAGGTTCTTTAACTTCTCCAAAAGACTTTTATTTCATTAATTGTTCATTAATAAAGTATTTATTGTGTTTTGTATGTGATATTTGTGTTGTTAATAATATATAACATATTTATAAGAAGGTAATTTCTATTAATAGAATTCTGGGTTGTAACATTCTTCCCCCTTATAAAATTTCTCCCTCGAAATTTTGTTTTATATTCTATGTTGAAAACAGGTGTGAGTTATTATCCTCCATTTCTTCCTCTAGTTCCTATGTTACCAATTTGTACATATGTTTCAATAATAGTACTTTGACCAGGTGAGTGTATTAATTCATAGGACGTTATCTCTACTATCCAATATCTTCAATCGATGATCATTGTAAGAGAGATCATTTTACAATTGTACCACTTTTGAATTCAGTACATGTGATAGATCTAGTATATACATACATAAGAGGGATACATGGAATATATCATGTACATGAGACATGGTAGGTGGAATTGCTAGTCTATATGATATAATTATGACATGATCAAGAATATCAAAAGGAATGATGTACCTCAGACTTACCTTTGGTTTCTTCCAAAATTTCACGATCCTCTTCCCTGGAGATATGTAGAGGAATACCATGTATCCAACCACAAACTTGAGGTCTCATCAACTGTTTTCTACATAGATCTTTTTTCGACTTTGGGTTTCCTTTATGTACCATTGAATAGTTATCTCCTTTTCCACCATTGTTTTGACCATTTCAGGTCCTAATAAATAATTTTCACTAACTTCATCCCATCATGTCGATGTTCTATATCTTTTCCCATAAAATTATTTCTATGAAGCCATTTGGATATGGTAGTGAAAACTATTGTTGTAAGATAATTAGTCAAGTGGTAGATATTGGTCCCATCCTCCTTTGAATTCCATATAATATGTTGTCCATGTGTCTTCCATTATCTGAATAGTTCACTTAGATTTCCAACCAGTTTGAGGATGATAAGCCTTACTGATGTTCAGCTCAGTTTTTAATGCATATTAGTGACTTTTCCAGAACAGTAAGGTGAATATAGAATCTTTATCATAAACAATTTATAGTGGTACTCCATTAATTCTTAGCACTTTTTGAAGTATATTTGCACTAGTTGACCTAGTAATTAGTCCTCCCAAATAACAATGAAATGAGCTATCTTTGTGAGATGATTGACAACAACAAAAATAGCATTATTTCCTCTAGATGTATTTATAAGTCCTTTGATAAAGACAATGGTGATGTTTTTCCATTTCCATTTTGGTATGGGTAATTGTTGCATCATCCCCTTTTTCTTTCATTGATGACATACATAACAATTTGATGTTTATTCAGCAATATCTTTCATATCGTCCCACCTATAGTGATTTAGGATATCCTGATACATCACTGTGCTCCTTGGGTGGATAAAGAAGGTTTAGATATGTTCATAATTAAGAATCTCATTTTTTATATCCTGATTGGATGGTACACAAAATCATTACCCAAATCTTATGACTCCTTCCTTGTCTTTTTGAACTATGAATAATTACCATTTCTCATGGATTAATGCTTCTTCTGAATTTCAACATAACTTATTTGAGAACAAGTTATTTTATACATGAGTTATGGTTAAAAATAATTTGAGAGAGGATAGAGGAATTTCCTTAAACAATGATTCTCATTTCAACCTTTTTCAAGTCTAAGAAGATTTTATTCTTATCAGTTATCATCATTGATAAATATGCAGAATCATTTCTATATAGAACATATGCCACATTATATTCCTTACCAAGATGGTAGTGGATTTAGTTGTTATAAAATTTTATGATATTTTACAAACTTCTATTTGTAAAATTATGGTAAATTTATGGGAATTTATATTCGAGACTCCTATGATAATTATACATCTCACTCTTCCCCCCATATAGATAATGCTACCATATTTTAAATATAATGATCAAGTTTACCAACTGCATATATTGTGTGGGATAGTTTTGCTCATGATTTTCAACAAACCTAAATTATAGGCCATCAGACTATCATTTTCTATGTGTAAATAGCCTATACCCTTTTTGACGCATTATTGCACCATAGAAATATTTCCCCACATTTTTGTAGAGTCAAAACTAGTGCAATGATGAGACTCTTTTTCAACTCATTAATTTAGTCTTCATATTCACTAGTATAGGAAAAAATTTCTCTCTTTTGAGTCACCATAGTTACTGATTTTGACAATTAAGAGATGGCTTTTACAGATCATCAGTAATAATTAAAAAGTCCAAGGAAACTATGGATCTTCGTTATAGATGTTTCCATGGGCCAGGATTCCATTTCATCTAGCTTTGAAGGGTGCATAAAAATCCATTTTAGGTGATTACATGCCCTATGAATGATACTTCCTCCATAAAAATCTCACATTTTATAAACATGTCATATAATTTATCCCTATGCAATGTTTTTAGCATAAGACCCAAATACTCCCCATGTTCTTTCTTTCTCCTAGAGTATATCAGAATATTGTTAATAAAGACTACCAAAAAATTGTCAAGGTAATCACTAATGAATCTATTCTTTAATTCCATGAAAATTGATGAAGCATTATTAAGTCTAAAAGGAATTACTATAAACTCATAATTCCCATACCTTGTTTGAACGGGGTATTAGAAATATCTTCATTCCTCACCTTTATTTGGTGATATACTGAACAAAGGACCACCTTTGAGAAATAATTTTCCACACAAAGCTGATTAAACAAGTTGCCTATATATGTTAGGGGATACTTGTTCTTTAACATGATTTTTTTAGCTCCTCATAATTAATTTAGAGACGCATTGATCTATCATTTTTCATGATGAAGAGGATTGGAACACCCCGGGGTGAAGTACTCAGGCATATAAAACACTTTTCAAGATTCTCCTATAACAAATTATTTAGTACTTCCAGCTTGATAGTGGACGTTTTAAAATGTTTCTTTGACATAGTTAGGGATCCAATAATAGTTTTAGTTGATAACTAAACCTCTCAATTAGGAGGAAGACCAAAAATCTCTTCATGGAACACATCAGTGTACTCCTCCACAATGGGAGTGTCATAGATCTTGATTCTCACTTTTTTCTAAATCATTTAAGAAAGATATACTTTATCATAAAGCAATAATACCAACATTTGATATGATTAATCTATATTATATTCATCCTATTCCTTACATTTTTAAAGAATTGGAGGATGATTCTGGATGTGAAGAGTGATCTTCCTTTCCCGAATGACTATTTTGGTATTGTATAAAGAGATAATCCATGACCAACACTGAATAAAACACTAGAAAAGATAGGATGAAAATATTTAATTGGATGTTCCATCATAAAACATTAACTAGAGAGGAGTTATAAACATTGGATGGGATAATTCCCCCATTTTGTTCTCAAAGATAATTCAACCTAAAAATTTTGAGGTGGTGATTAAACAGTTTTACTAAACATTAAAGATATGAAATAATGCATGAACAAGAATAATATAATACATTTTTTACTCTTGAATTAATTACCCGCACACTTGTTACCACATCATTATTGGGTTCCACCTAAATAATAGGGATATCATATTATATTCCTTATTTCCATGGAGGTTATTGTTTTTTATTTCAACCATCAACCCTTTTATTAGGTAAATGGATTGCATAATGACCATGTTCATTTTAGTTGACACACAACACTATAGGATAAGTGTTGATCATAACCTTCCTTTATTCATCATCATTAGTGGTATTTTACATATACAATCTATAGTTATTATCTATATGCCATCCTCTACCACATTTGATTCATCTCTTGGTTCCCTTTAAGAGGTTTATAAGTTTTTTCTTCCCACACTTTTGACATGATGGATGTTGATTCTTCTTTTCATCAGGGGAATTATATTTTTATCCACACATATTGAACTCCATTTTCATACTTTTCCCTTGTCCCATGAGACCGCGAAGAGTATTAGATCTCTATTTCAACCTTATGGGAACATAAAAATCTCCTCATAACTATTAAAGTCTTAAATCGCCAATGATTTTCAAAGACATTGATTTTTTCTTCTAAAGAAGGTGTCCACCATGATTTCAGTGCTCATTATAAAGCTAGTGGCATACACTGAAATCCTTGTGAATATTTCATTATACACCTTGACAGAGTCATCTTCCTTATCCTTTAGTACGATGAATTATCTTTCTATCATGAGATGGATGGTTCAGTGAAAATATTTATTAAAATCAATTTTCTTAAAATAATACCATTCCATGAAATCAATTTACTCCATAGGATTTTTTTTCACGATCAGTTTCCACCACTGATCAACTTCCCAATCAAAATGATAAACTACAGTTTTGATATTATCTTCTTCTAATCAGTAGAGGACAGAGAATACTTTCTCAATGAAGCCAATCCATTGTTATTTGAGGAGGTAATTTGAAGTTACACTAAACATGGGAGGTATTTTTCAAATTATGGTTTTGAAAAGAACATTCTCTTTATTATGATAAGTATGGAATACCACACTATTCAAGTTATTATTCATAACATGAACTGGATGAGAAAGTACTATAATAATATTTCTAGCACACGTTACCATCATATTATTCATTTCATTAGGAAAATAATCAAATTGGATATCAAATTTATTACTGTAACACATTCTTATATTTCCCACCATTAACTAAGAAAAATAATATTCAATTAGGGGGCTTGAATACTTCTCTAATATGTATGTAAAAATATAATTTCAACATCTAAGGATAAGCTTGTAAAGGTATAGTATATCAAAAAATGTGATTCTTAGGTTTAAATAGACATTACCCAATAACTATTTTCTAATATATATAGTCCTAAATGGAAATTTTATTCATTAATAATGGATCATAATGTGATTATTGTTTTATTAAATCATATCACTAGAGTGTGTCAAACAAGGTGCATAGTGGGGCCATTGTTGTGTACCTGGTTACCCAAAGTCAGGATCTAGACACATTGTCAGTGTTGTTATCCCAAGGTACTTATGTGCTGTAACCATATACAATTTTAGTATCCATAGAGGGATGTGTTTTCTTGATAAACCGCTTACTCGACACTAACCAGAATTTAGGGGTGTTTTCATATATTTAGTCTTATACCTATGGTTTTCACAAGAGTTTTCAAATCATAGTCACAAGAATAACTAATATTTTTCCTTTAATACCACCAATAGTGATCCTAGACATTTACACACATTATTAAATGATTTTTAGAATAATTAAACAAAAAATTACATGACAAGGATTGAAAATTATTATGACTTAGAGATTAAGTTCAAAAATAAACATCATGAAACCAAAATTTAAAAAAACATATTTGATCATTATAATGAGGTTATAACTCTGTTGTTCCCTTATATCAGCATATGATAACATGGGAAATACATGAAAAAATCTTATGACTTAAAAATATCTATAAGAGAATAAGCATAGGAACAAAAACATATCACATGGGTTAGAAGTCATAACATGATGTCATTAAGGCTTAGAACATGAAAAACATAAGGAATAATAACATGTATAACATGGGAACATATAACCATGACATCATATGAATGTGGAAACAACATATAACATGAAATAAACATTTTTGAAGGCTATCTACGAAGACATTGTGGACAATGTCCCAAAATGAAATCAGGTACACTCCCTATCTCAACATGATGTATCATGAGATTAAATATACCCAATGAATTAGAGAACTATCTAGGAACACCCATCATTAAATTATTAATAATATGTGTTTTATGTGATGAATAATACATAAGTAATCAAATATAAACATAAAATTTAGCCATAGAAAGAACAGGGTATCATAATCATGTCAAATTGTAAAATAAAAGAGAATATCATAAAAGTTTCTATGAATGAAATGAATTAAAATATACATGGAAATTAATAATGGAATGATGGAATAGATTATTAAATTTTATGTCAAACTAAATCGAAAAAATTTAAAGGTATTGTTTAAGAAACATTATAAATAAAAAATTTTACTATGGTTTATGAAAAATATTAAAGATTACTTAAAGCAGAAAAGTCATATTTTTTTGTAAAAGATCAGAAAAAACTAAGATAATTTTTCATAATAAAATTATTGATTTTAGAAAAATAATATTGGGTTAAAACAGGTTGTTTAAGGTAATTTAAAATGGGTGATAATTCCATAATTTCCCTTTAATTGTGATCGCTTATCAGGAAGAATTGGGAAGGAAACCATACTAAAACATGTATTTAACCATAAAATAAGGATGATATGATCTAGATAAATGTGTTTGGAACATATAAACATAATTTAGAATAAGTAAAAAATGTTTAAAAACTTTTCATTGGGTTAAATAGAGAGAACGATTAAGCCGAAGAAACAATTGTGGATTGGGTAGAATCCCCAACCCTATATCCAAAACAGTTCTTCATTTGTTCTTAATTTCATGTATAATTCAATTAAATCCATTAATTAATTAATTATTATCCTTTTAAACACGAAATTTATTTATTATAATTTTATTATGTTCATTTATGTCTCTTTTGATTCATTATAATATATAATTTCAACACTTGAGAGTTTTCGTTTCATTGTTTTTCATGATCGGTTTACTAGTTTTTTTGTATGAAAATCACATAAAGTGGGGGTAATAGTTAATAATTTAAATTATATATTATTAATGACCTTTAATAGGTTCAATTGGTCCTATATTTTGTTTGGATATATTAAAATGAGTATAAATAAATTGATACAAACTTAAATATAATTGGTTTGGTTGGTTTTGGTGGTTTCTGACTACAATGAAGTTGTTATGTTTTATCATTTAGTATTATTTAAATAAGTTAGTTAAAAGGGGGTTAGAACAAAAATTTTAAATTCTTTTTCAGACATTATAATTTTTTAACCCCATCCTGGAAGGAGGTAATGGAAAATAAAAAATTTCTATATGTGAAGTCGATAAATTAACACCAAATTGACGACATTTTTATTTTTATAATAAAATAGAGGGGATAAGAGGTTTGATTATTGATTGATACCATAGATAAATAAAATTAATTTATAAATATGGTAATGTGGTAATCACACCATTTGAATGAGGAGAGTTTAGGACATAATTGGAAATGAAAATAATTTGAAAAGAAATTAAAAAAAAATTTGGATTTTATCTCTTGAATTTATCCTCATTTTGAACCTCTTTATGGAAATGGTTTTGATATTTTTATGAGAAAAAAGGGTTCATAGAAATAGTTTAGGGGATTGAGATGTTATTGGAATAGAATTTTGACATGGAAATTTTTTTGAGAGGTTTGAGGAGAAGAGGTGTTGAGCGGTGGTATTTATAGTGGTGGAGAGAAGTGTTTTCTCCTTATTGTATTCATTATTTTATTATTTCTCCTTAAGAAAATAAGTGGTGAAGATTAAATTACTAAATAAAATGAATATGGAAGTATAATTCTAGATTATGGTTCATACATCAGCGATTACTAAATGAATAATGAAATTAAATTATAATGTTTGTGTACCAAAAATTACCAAATTTTACAATATACAAAAAAAATAAGCTATTTTAAAAGAATTATAAAAATTAACCGTAACCATTTTTCAATGTTTAGAATTCAAAAATGTACTCAAATTTAAAATTTTGAGAAATTTTATTTTTAATTAAAATTAACATTTATTTGGAAAATACTAATTTCAAACTTATAATGGATTTTATAACACTTTTTACAATTATTTAAGGTCTTATAAAACAATCTTATAATAAAAACAAAAACAAATACCAATTTATGAATAAATTTTATGGATTTTTTTATTTTAAATGATTAACTTAATCATAAAATTCTAAATAAAAATGTATGACTTAAAAAATAAATACACATAATTAATAAATTTTAAACCATTTATTTTCTTATTCTATAATAAATTATATCATATTTTAATTTATAAGATGCCTACATTTTATTTATAATTTCCTGGGAATGGTTACTATTGTATTTGCTAATATACTATTCATATGGGTTATATTAGTATTCCAGTGTTCTAGTTACAATTTCATTAGTATAGGTTTCTTAACCTAACAAAATACCTCTTATATTATATATTATTCATTTATTATGTTTTTATTGGGTTTTATATGTGATTTCTATGTTATTTACACTATATAGCATAATTATATGAAGGTAATTTCAATTGATAGAATTATCAGTCATTATAATACATATGGCTGATTTGGTTGAGATCATGATATAATGGGGTATCTTAGTGAAAAATATGTATATGATATAATTAATAACATAAATGGGACATGTCTATGGTAATGGTACTTAAGACCCCAATAAGTGAATGGATAGAAATATTTTATTGGAGACTTAGATTTTTACAAGAATACAAAATAATTAAATTAATTACATGAATTAGATGTCTTGAATATGGTCAAAAAGATATTTTAAATAAAGTGAGTTGCATGGGTGTTGGTAAAGGTATTTTATAAATTATTTGAGGAACCCTTGAAGGTGGTAATTACACATCCAATCTGTTGACTCTATAAAATCTGATTGAGGGGGATTTTTAGTAGGAAATTAAATGTTAGACTAATGTGGGTTAAGAATCCATACATGTAATGTAATTCAAGGTATCATATAACATTTAGGTACAACATAGAGTTGAAAAATTCTTTGGGATGATTTATTAGGGTATTTTTATTTTTTTCATGTCAGTTTGAGATAAAAAAGAATTAGTAGTGGAATGAACCACAAACTACTATGTTATGGAAGTAATGATAATGTTCTAAAATGTGTAAACAAATAATATATGAAATAGGTAATGTTAACGAACTATGATGACCTAGTATACTGACTAAAAATTGATTGGGTTGTTAATATTAAATAATTTTTCAATATTTTCATGATTTATTTCAGTTTATTGGGGTTTTCATTGAATTTCAATTCATTAAATGAGTTCATTCAAAACCATGGACATCACGATTTATGTTTAGGGTCATTTTTAGTGAATATCGGTTCATCATTCTCACACCCTTAACGTGTAGGTCAGTACACATTTAGAACTTATGGTTTCATTAAAGGTACTATGTTTTTATTATGAGATAAGTTAATCTAGTCATGGTTGGTTCAAGGTCTAGAGTAGAGTGTGTCTCAGCATGACCATTGTTGATATACATGTTTCTTCATTCATTCATTTTTTAATTATTCTTCATTCAAATAATACATATATTTTTATACCAAATACATACATATTCATATTATTAATTATGATTGTATTTTTTGTTTACAGTGGGATAATGATTCATATTCATTGGATCTGTCTATGCGATTCCATAAAGAAATAAATTTATATTTTTTAGAATATATGTATATCTTATTTTCTAATTGATAGAATAAAATATCACCATCATTTGGATTAGGCCATTTATACTAGATGGTATCCTTTGAGATATGTGGATGTATTCTTAAGGTCATATTCCATTCTATTTTGGACCAAAGAGGTCAATATTTGGATAGGTTGTTCGAAAATTGTATTAGATTGGGTTTTGTGTTTTTTAAAAATTTATAAAATCAAAGATAATAATGGTTTAAAATTTTAGAAGTAACATAAAAATGTATATTATCTACCTATTTATGGAATAATATCATGATTCCTTGAAATCTTGATAAATCCAATATTCCAATACCATTCCCAATTTGTTTTTATTTTTATTTGTTTTAAACTCTTGATTGCTGATGGTGAGAGTATTACAAGCCACAAGAATCATCTAAATACGCATAAAAAATCATAAAATTCATATGTGGAAGTGAGAGGTATTATGTGACATATAATTATTTAAGAATTTTAGAAAATGGGAATATCTCTATATTAATTAATAAGTTTATAATAAAGAACTATTGTTTTCTAAATTACTTTTTCGTGCTAATTTAATTAACTAGAACATGTGAATTTTTATCTAGGTATAGATTCATTTCACCTCAAAATATAAATTTGGAATAAGTAAATTATTGATGTATTATTAAATGATTAATATGTGACATGGGAGAATATGTAATTGTAAATGAAATTTTAATGATTGGATTTAAACTGAAATGTGTGTTAGATTATAAAAAAATTATTAGTTTACTATGTGGAGGTACGAGTTTTAAATAAAATTTATTTTGAATTTATTTTGGGGAATAAATTGGATATATGTTGTGTGATATATCTTGGATATGGATTGATGCATTGGACTACATATTGATTTATGCTGAGTATATGATAGTTGTGATCAATATTGAGAAAAATTCTAATTTATGAATATTCTATGTTTTATAACACCACCCTTATTCCCTTAGTCAGAATTTAGGAAGCAAAATGAAGATAACTTAGTTAGTGAGGAAATTAGAGGACCACATTTTAATGGATAATGGAATGATTATTCTAGTGTAATATCCAATAGAAGAAATATATATACTGTTTTTTTCATGCTAGGATGCTCCTTTGGATTTAATGTTACTTGCCAGAATCATTAACTGATTATAGATGAATTGGATCTATATGATGAACATTGAGGGGTAGGTGGGCGATTAGGTCAGTGTTGTTATCACCAAAGTTAGTGTTATGAGTGGGATAAAAATGTCATTTATGTTCATGATGATTTCATGACTGTTTTATTTTGATGTGAGGTGTTCTTAGAATTATAACATCTACAATAAAAAAAATTGGCCATTTCCATGGTTTTAAATACTTGTAATAGCCCAAAAAACAAGGGAAATTGGCTAATTTTATGCCTTCCACATGCTTTCATATTTTGGATTCATTTGGAATCATCGTATAAACATTTGACCATTGTTCACAGAATAATAGACATAACTTAGCATCACCATTGTATTATAAACTATGGTAATGGGTTCTTTAAAAAATAAAATACCATATTATAGACCTATAACATATATATAGTATTAAAACCCCATAACCATTACTATATATTGAATCATTAGATATATATTATAAATCTCCATTATTTATTTAATAAATATTTATTTTAGGTTAATAAATATTAACATATTAATAATATTTATTAATAAATAGTTTCCAAATATATATTATTGAATAATAAATGTCAATATTTTAATATTAATTACTTATTAGTATTTTTTTAAATATCTATTTTTTAATTTTGGTGTTATTTTTGTGATTTGGAAAACCACCGTAGAAGCTTTATAAGGTGGTTTTTTCAAAAAAAAATTGGTATAATCCAAATTTTTTAGTTTTTTAAAATATATAATAAAAGATATTTCCCTGGTTGGTAAAAACTATGGCTATATCATTCTACTTATAGAGTTCAAAAATCCATGTAATAGGATATGGTTATAGAACAAAATTTTAAATTATTGAGTTATGATTAATTTAATTTTTAGTTATTATTTTGTAATAAGAATTTAGTTTTATGTTTTTGTTAAAATTGTATGGGGTCATCACTAACATTATTTTGTGATAAATTAGAGTTGATATGTGATAGGGTGTTCCCTATGGGTATTGGGTAAATTGATTATATATCAACAAGAAGTTTAATTCAAGAACATTGGATGGGGAAAATTTCATTGGGAATTGACTCATATTTCATTTAAATATGAAATTTTTAGGTATTTTAATTCTATTAATGGGACAAATCCCTGAATTTTGTGATTGAAGAAAATGTGATATTATAATGTGCTAGTTTTATAGTTTTGAATAAATAATATGGTCTTTTTATTTTATCAATAATGGTTTATAGGAACAAGATACATGTTGTGTGTGGGAGAGGAATTCCATGATTGGATACGCATGAGATAATGGTGATTTATTATTGACAGGTGCTTATAAAATTATTTAGATCTTAATATGACAACATATCAAGTTGTGAAATTATTCTTAAGAAAGAAGTACTACTACAAAGGATATAGGTACTCAGGATAGGCACCTGAGAGTCACGAATATGAATGGATATTTATTTTCATAAATAGAAGAGATTTCAACAAGAAATTTAGTGGAATGGGATCAACAGTAAAAAAACAATACCTTAAATATGGATGGATAGAGTATTTGATTCACATAATTAGAGAAGGTAGATAATGTTTTTACATTGGATAGTGTATGTGGGACTATATGGTAGGTGTATGTTAGGTGGTACACGTATATGGTGATTCTTGGTATAATTATGGTAAATGGTGAAAAATATCTTATCATGTTCACCATTCAAAATGATATTCAAGTTGGACATTAGATGTGGGAAATGTGTCTAGAATTTATTATGGACATTAAATGATAGGTTATTCATAGAATTGAAATATTGAATCGTTAATTGTATAAATATAAATAAATAAATTTTATATTCCATTTAAACTCTTCTAAAATCCATTCACTACAATCAATAGAGATATAATTTTTTTCATTTATAAAACCACTTCGATAGTGACATTGGAGATCTAAAAAACATGGTTCTCTAATGAAGACTGAATAAAACTCCTCAACTTTGACATATAGTCCCCTGTATGATTCATAATTTTTTATATCTATGAAATTTATTTATATGTTTTTATAATTTATATCTGAAAAAACAAACATGGGGGATGTGATAATTATATTCTTTTATTCTATATAAAATTTTATTTTTTATTCAAATATTATTTTTTAATGAAAGTGAAATGATTTTTTATATTCAAATAAAAATATTATAAATGCAAAGTGTAATTAATTATTTGACGTTGATAGTGGATATTTCTATTGTTAATGTCTAGAAGAAATTTCCAAAATCATTTTCAATGGGATGTAATATTATAAAAAATTATTGGATTATTAGTGAAATTTTTATAAGAAAAATCCTTTCTAAACTTCATATAATTTCCATTGAAAAGTTTTAGGTTATATTTTCATGGATGTTTCCTAAGAATGATTCAAAATATAAGAATTAATCATTTGAAATTTTTTGCGGGAATCCCCAGTGGAAATTTACACCGATAATTTATAACTAATTTATAACATGAATTTATTTTAGAAACATTCCGCTATTTTTTGTACTTTTATTTCCATGTATATAGTGTTAATTTTCATTTGGAATTCACAATGGTAATTACTAGTGTAAATTCATAGTAGGAATTATTACATTAAATTCCCAGTTTATTTTCCAAAAAAAATTCAAGGAACACTAATGAATGTTTGAGTGGAAATTCTCAATTTGTATTCTAGTTGAATTTCTAATTAAACAGTTATTCATATCAAATTTTTTATTGGGAATTTCCTAGGAGAATATCTAGATAAATATTTTATTTAGTTTAAAATTTGAAAATTGGAATTTATAATAATAATTTCTACTAGGAATTCCAATTGATGTTCAATATAGGTAGTGGTAATATCAATTTGTATTAACAGTAGAAATTTCTAGTGGCAATTCCTTGTTTGGATTTCTAGTGGTAATTCTATGTTGACATCTTTTGAATGTTAGAGAATATAATTGGAATTCTTATTAGGAGTTCTGAGTTAGAATTTCTTTTTGGAATTTATAGTAGCATGTTATAATTTACAGTAAGCATGTCCAGAGTTAATTCATAGTGGAGATTTCTAATGTGATGTTTATATTGAAATTTTATGTTTTAATTACAATTTATTTTTGATGTAGTCAATGGGAATATGTGATTTTATAATGGAAATTTACCATGGTAATTTCTAGTGTAAATTCCCAGTAAAAATTTATATTGGGAATTCATAGTGATAATTTCATATGATAATTTTTAGTGGAAATTATCTTGGTAAATTATTATAGTCAAGTTAGAATTCCTAATAAATATCAAAGTATCTTACAATCAATTCAGATGTTATAGTGGAAATTTTTTAGGGTACATCTTAGTAAGAATTTCTAGTTCTAATTTCTATTGGTAATTTAGTGTGATAATTCCCCATAGGAAGTCACACTTGGAAATACCTGAGGGATTTTCCCATGGTATTTTATAGTGTGAATTTATAATAAAAAGTTCTCATTGAGATTTTTTGTAGATTCTCCTATCAAAATTCAAAGAAGGTAGTTAGAATATATTGTGAGAGTTTCCTATAATATTTTTTGTGGGAATTGTTTTTTAGAATGTTTCAATCTCTATGATGTTATTATATTATATTATTTCAAAAAATTCTAATTTATCCTTATTTTTTACAATTGAAGTTTCCTCTATATAAAATACTCAACATTATTGGTTTTTGATGAGTGGTTTGTAAAAAATTTGATGAGAACATGCCAATGATTCATGAAAATAATATTATGTTTTGGAAAAGGATGTTTGGTTTACTATTTATTGACACGTTTATTGAAAAAATGTTATACATGGTGAATATAAAAAAACTGATTTCTCAATTTTATTATTACTATAGAGATTCCATATAGATTAGAATACATATTATATAACTAGTTGGGTGATTAAGATAATTTCTAAAAACATATTCTATATATTTTTTGTTAAGTATAGTGATATAAATTTATTAGATACTTATTTTTTGAAGTTGATTAGATGAACATTAGTAAGAAAATATTTGAACATTTTGGCCATTTATTATTTCATGGAGTGTTTTGGAGAGATAATATTAAAATAATTAGAGTTTAAAAAAAGGATAAAATTTATAATCGCACATGTATTCTTTTATTTTTATTGGAACAAAATGTTTCTTCCCTACATGCAGATCTTCTGTTGGTTAGAATTTCCTAGCATATTTTAATGAAATGTCAAAAATAATGTTCTTTTATTTGGAACATAGTATTTTTTAGAAACAGAATAACTTAGTTAAAATAATCATTGTAGTTCTTGAAAATAGTTCTATTTTTTTATCAGTAAGGTGTTAAATTTTATTTAACATTTTTTATTTTTTATATTAGTTGAGTTATTAATAACACTGTTATTGATATTGTATTAGTATGTGTGAAAACTGGTTTCTTTTCATTGAAAAGATAGAGTGATACACCATAATTTTTTAGATTGAGACTTCAAGAGAATGTTTATTATGTATGATAATTTAGTAATGTGATAGTGTTACAAGAATAGGATTGTGAAAATATTGTTATTTTTAAATTACTATATGATTTTTAATAGTGTGTATTTATGTTTATAGTGAATAATTATCTTTATACCAAACATTGTAGGGTCTAACTATTATAAGTATTAGTAGGATGCTGAAATCAAGTGTTGTTGAGGTTCGAGAAGCTGTTCAATTAGCTGTCGATAAATGCATCACTCATCTAACTTCATAAGATATTGGAAGGTGGGTTAAATGGATGATAATGATGGATGTTATTTGGATAATTTTGAAATTTTTAGAAATGTTAAATGAATAGATTACCAACATAAAATAATTAATCTATAAAATGCATCATTATGACATAGATTAAAGTTGATGTAATAAAAATATATGAATGTTTTATATGTTGAGGACAAAGGTACTACAAAAGAGTAGGCTGGAATTCAATTAAGGGGTAAATAAAATGATAAAACATCACATGTTTCAATTGAGGGTAGCATAGTGGAAATTAAGGGATATGGAATAATTCTTTAGAATGAAAAAAGATGATAATATGAAATATAAGGAGGTAAAGATGTTATTAAAGAATAAGAAGGTATATAAAAATAAAAGGGTCATAGGGATATCATCACAACAGATTGATTCTCTATGAAATAAGGTCATTGATTATAGGTGTCAAGAGTTTTTCTGGTAATCCTCCTACTCAAATGGAAACCCACCATGTTTTCTAAATTTGATTCCATTATTGAAATCATTGATTTATCAACTAATTTTTTTAAGAGAATATACATGAGGTTTCTAAGAAGAAACAAATTGAATTCATTTTTTATGTAGGTTATATAAAAGAAATAAAATAAAATTCTATATTTGAGAATATCTCTTTGTTTCCCATAAAAATGTTATACCAATGTCCTTGAGTACCTCACAACGGAGGATCTAGAATTTATTAGGAATAAATCTAATAACGGAAAGGGGACTAGAGTCATGATAAGTCATATTATATTGGTCTTGATGAACTATGAATTCCAACATCAATATAATACTATTTTCTTATTAAAAATTAGAAGACATGAGATGATCCAAAATCTCTGAAGAAAGATACATAACCCATTATATACGACTATATGAAAGAACTACATTGAGTGTCTCATTTATGGAACATTAAAGCATTTAAATTTATCATCATGATGTTGTAGATAAAATTCCTAATAGATGTACAACATTATTCATTATAATTATCCAATGAAACTTTATATCACCACTAAAATATTTTTTTAATTGAGTAATATTATGTAAAAGAGTAGTCTTAGAAGACCAAATAATCAATCTATATATATATATTGATATGAATATCAAAAATATACCTTAAATATTGAAAAATAATGATAATGAACCTATTTGAAATAAAGAAAATTATAATACATCTCTAGTTACTCAAAGGGTGGGTGAAGGAGTAATCCGTAGTAATGAGGAATGATATGAGGATACTTCAACTATTATATGATGATGAAATAGATAAATATTTTTACTATCATTATCATGAAATAGTGTATGGTTTTCTGTTTGTAATTTTTATAAAAAATATGAATTTAATTATTAAAAAAATCATAGTATTTGAAAAAATAAATATAGAAATTGTTTCATATTATTTTGGAAAATGTTATTAATTTCTTAAATTAATGGTGTAGATCTTCTATGGTAAATGTGAAATTTTATTTTCATTTCTTCATGCATTAATTATATATATTATACAAAAATATTTTTTTAGAAAGGGATCCTAGAACACATATAATGTTATAATTGAGATGAAATATCAGCTACACAGTAATGCTAGAATTATGGAAATGAAAAATGCTCATTTTTACAAATCACTTTTATAGGAAGTGTAAATTTCACTTTTAAGATAAAGATCACTGAATTTATTAAATGATTATATTAAATAATTATATATTATTTTTTTAATGATAATTAGGTATGTTTAATTGTTTTTTGGCTTATAGGGAGTCATCAAATCAGTAAACAGAAAAATGAAGGCTATCTTGTTGAATATGGTAGTAATTCACAATATAGGGAGCTCTAGGTTGTTATTTTTATGAGTATAAACTCAAAATACGTATTAAAATTTTTTAGTAATGGATATTAAAGGTAAGGTTTTTATATATTTTAACTCTATGTTATCCATTCCTAGTATATTACATAGAAATATCTATGTGAAATATGTAGTAATTGAGGTAATAAACTATACACATTAAAATTTTCTATGTTATAGATGTATAGAGTGGAAATTGAATTGTTTTTGTATAAGAGTAATATTTTAAAACTCATAGAGCCATGATATTCTAGGATATATTGAAAAATTAAAGTCATATTTTACAATGGAATTTATATTATACTTGGGAAACACAACATTGAATTGTGGCCCCATTATTTATCATGTCATGGAGTTTTGGGTAATACGAGTTGCAACTAAAAAATATCTGAGAAAATTGTAAGTTCATCAACATCCATTATAAAATTACTATTAATTTCAAAATGATAATAGAAATATGACATCAAAGATTTATTCATTGATCAATAAATATGGGGTCACTTTAAGAAGTGATGTAGATATTTGAATCATTTTATTATTGAAACTGAAATTACGGTCCCAATTTAAAACTTAAATGATGTTTTGAAATATTTTTGTTCAAGATATTATATTTAGTGTAATATGTGTAGGTAATAATTTTATGTATTACCATTCAATATCAACTACCAAAGGTCATGATTTTTTCTTCCATATACATTTTAAACAAGAATTCAATTATGTTATTTTAATTGAATGTCCTAATTTGTTATAAAAATTTAGTCTCATTTTACCTATTAATTTCAAGTAAAACTAAAATATAAATGTTAAATAAGAATTAATTATAAAAATATAGTTAATTTAAAATGAAATAAATGTATCAATATACTTCTAGGAAAATTTTATTAATTTTTTTAGTTTTTATTTTTACATTTCAAAGATATTTGTAGATAAATAAATCGACTATTTGAATTGTGGGTTATTTTCATGGAGATATTGGATCCCAAATTATATTACAATAGGATTTTTGGTAAATGTTTTCAATGTAAATTTATATGGTTCACTAGTCTCTATAACATTCCCTACACTATGTTATAAACTATTATATTTATTTCTTTGAGAAAATGAATTTTTTGAAGAAAACAACCTTTTTAGAATAAAATTTTGGTTAGTTTTGGTGAATTACATTTAGAAGCTAACAAGATATTGAATTTTTTCTATATTTGGATTTAAAATTAACTCAATTGGAATGTAATTTCTATAAAAATACATCATTATCTACTAAACAGGGAAATAGATGATATATTACGTAATCTAAAACATGTAGAGAAAACACCTTAAAAATCAGTTTTATTTACCTTTTGACATTGGTTATAAAGTTATTATAAGAAAAGGGATGTTGAAATTTTAACTTTCAATGCTTTTTTATAAAATAACATCGAAAACCATTATAAATTTTAAGATATAGATGGTTTTGAAAGTTAATTTTTATAAAAACAATTTTGAAAACCATTCTAAAAGGAAAAATATTTATGTCTTTCAACAGATTTTTTAAAAAAAAACAACATTGATATATTTTTTAACTAAAATTGAACATTATTTTTTGATAAAATATTGTGGAAATTAATGCTACTATGCCTTTAACAATGTTTTTTTTAATAATATGCACAGTGAAATCCTGCCAGCAAGGTTTTCCATGTCGGTTTTAGCAAAAAAATATGTTGAAAGAGTAATTTTATAATATATATATATATATATATTTCCTATTTCCACTAATGAAAACTCATAATGTGATACCAAAACAAAATAAAACTATAGAAATAAAAAAATAAGAACATAATCCATTTGATTATTTTTGAAATGTTTTTTTAAATTATTCCACTAAATAAAACTAATAATCTAAATTTTTCCAACCAATAAAGTTTTATAATAATGAAATTTGAAGGTGTTTCAAGTAATTTTATGTTTATGAAGGGATAGTATAAAAAACCTACCAAAAAATTATTCATTAATTAAAAAATTATAAATATTTTATATTATAAATATTTTAATGAAACTAAAAATTTCAAAATTTGTAAGGACCCAAAAATTTCAAGGAAATATTTGTTTTTAAATTGTTTCGAATTTTACAAGTCTATAGTTTTTGACGGCGTCTGATTCCGAGGCCCAGTGTGCCCGGAAATAATTTCTTAAGTTTTTTTCGAGTACGTTCAGTAAATGTACGTGCGGGTATTTCTATATTTTGAACCGGTGCTTGGAATTGAAATCTAAGGACACCGATGAAATCGCAGCGCCGGTATTCTCTTAAGGGGACCTTTACCGCTTTTGCGTTTTATACGGGTTGAGAGTTACTTTTTGGGGAAATTAGAATTAGTTAAATAAAATTGAAGAACACAAATTTTATTTATCTATGGTGTTTATATCCTACAAATGAGAAGTTATTGGTGGGTCCCACACCCACATAACCTCCCGTGAGAGGATATTTGTGAGGTGGGGCCCACACGAGCCTTAACTCTTCACCTTCCCATAACTCCCCTTAAACCCCTTTTTTAATTCTTTACACCTCCCCTCATTAATGTTAAACCTCCCCCTTCCTCCCTCTCTTTTAATATGCCAACACTTCTAATTAATAAGTTGAGCTCCTTAATTAATTAATTATATGTGGTGTCCTGAAATCATTTTGAATTGGCATGGCATAATTATATTTTTAGAGGGACAATAACTTATTTTGGGGTTGGCTATTATTTTTGTAGAAAAGGCTTGGGAGAATTCACCTTCTCCAATGAAGAACACGAGGAACGATGTCATCTTCGACAAAGGACGCCGATTCCACCGAAGAACGATGACACGACTTCTCCTACCTTCTACAACCGGGGAAAGAATGTGAGGTGATGCCACAAAGAACACCATCATCTTTCTTCTTCCTCCACATCAACGGAGAAGACATCGTCGTCGCCAATGACAATGTCTTTTTATCCAACATTGATGGAACGACATCTGACTTCCGTGAGGCTATATTCCGCGATGTCGAAAACACCCTTGAATTGAGGAGGGGCCATTTTGATTAATTTAAATCTACGTACATCATATTTTATTGTGGTACATTGTTAGCTGAATGTTATCATCTAACACGGAGAGAGCGGTCTAAAAAAACATGTCACGACATCCCTTTGATAGTTCATAATGGATTGACGATGGTGGTGGTGCAATGATGCCATCGGTAGAGAAAACTGCAGATGAATCCGACAGCACAATTGACACCGGGTCGTCGGAGCTGTGCGAAGAATGGGAACGCGACTACCACGGGCCGCAGCAATATTGGAGGAGCACTATTCCATCACACCACGCCAGAGGAAGATGTCCACGGCCAGAATGACCGTGGAGGTCAGAAGAAAGCGCAACACTGTCGCGCCGCGCGGTAAAGGTGTCGTAGCCATGCGGGTCGCGACGGTCGGAGAGAGCGTGGTGCAGTCGCACTTGGATCGAAGGGGAAGCCACGACTGGGCTGTAGAGGTTAGGTAGAAGGGTGGATAGCTTAGCCGACCACCAGTGAGGGTGCACTAGGGAAGAAACCGGCTCTTTCTGTAGAGAAGAACCGGCGTTTTCTGGTTCCGTTATGGGAGACAGGGGGCGCAAAAACCGCCCCCATTGTTTAATTAGGGCGTGCCCCGTAGGGCACTGCCTCCGCCTAGTCAGCATGATCAGGCGGGCTTTCCCCCCTGCTCGTCTAGCCTGGCCGAGCCACGGCCGGCCGCGGGCCGTGCCAGTCGGGCTGGGCCACGCCCAGCCGGGCCGACCCAGGGTTGGTAGGGCTGGGCTGGACTGGGCCCAGACCCCCTTTTTCAGACCGTTTTCGGTTAAACACCCATAACATGAGCTACGGACCTCCGATCGATGCACCGTCAGTTGCATAGGAATCCTTGGATCGAGATTATTGTTTTGTTATATTACACAAAAGGTTTTGCCGAAGTTTTGGTATTTTCCGGTTAGTTCGAAGCCAAAACTAATCGGGTCGTCGAAGCAGAAACACTTATAACTTAAGTACCGGACGTCTAATTTACGTGTTGTGAATTACGTTGTATTTCTTATGATGAAACAGTTCTTTTTAAATAATCCACTTGAGGTTTGGACACAGTTGGGGTTCAGTCAGGTTGGTTATGCTTAGAAACCAACCGGGCCCCTGGAACGAAAAAGCCAATAACTCTCAGACCAGACGTCTATTTGATGAACCGTCTGGGGAGTTGGTAATATAGTTGAGAAACGGTTCCCTTGAGTGTACCCCATGAAAGTTAGGTTTACAATTGAGATACGGTCAGGTTGGTTCATACATGAAACCAACCGGGCCCCCGGGACAAAAAAGCTAATAACTCACAGACCAGGCATCCAAATGACGCGCCGTCTGTTGCGTTGAGACCCCTATGATGAGGCAGTCCTTTGTGATACTCCTACATGAGACCTCATGACACTTGCAGTATCGATCGGTAGCTCATGGAGCGAAACCTCCCGGAGACGAGCAGACAGTGTACGGAGACCTAGTAGCTGTAGACCTGACAATTGCTTGACCAATTGGACTCGGAGTGATTTGACTAGCCCAATGGATGAAGCGCCCAGTTTGGCGGATGACCCACGGAGGACGGAGCATCTGGTATGGTGGTAGACCCGTGGTACGCAACAGAAGGAGTACCTATGATGACCATTAAGGGGAGCGCCCAGTTTGGCGGCAGACCCACAGCGGAGGAGCACCCAGTTTGGTAGCAGACCCGTGGTACAGGACAGCAGGAGTACCTCAGTAGTCTAAGGTTTTTGAGTAATTCCTCAGAGTTGCAACTGGGCCACTGTACTTGATTGAGAAGAATTTCTCTAGCAGTTGTGATTTCAGTAAGGAAAATACATGTTTGAGATGAGTCAATGACCTTTGTGTTTTCCTCATGATTGAGATGGGTTACTTGATAACTTAGGTATACGCATGAAAATATAACTAAGTAATGGTTATCTGTTGTAATTGTACTTTTCGGTTTATCCTTGTTAGATTTTGTGAGACCTTGAGGGTCTCAGGGTCCCTACTGAGTATCATTATTCTCACCCCTGCACGGGCTATGCCTACACCTCATTGTGTTGGATGAAGATAACAGACAGTGCTGACGAAGGCCGAGAGTGCCAGGACTGGATGGTACCTGGAGGCAGACACTCAACGCGATGGCACACGGAGCAGACCGATAGACGCAGAGTGCCGAGAAGGACATCTATACCTACCCTTCAGGTAAAAACACAAAGGACAATCCCAGAGGATGATCCTGGAGATTCATCCATCTTCCAGTTGTTTCTATTTTTAGTTGTACTTTCTTTCAGTTGTAGTAGTACCTTTCTATTGGGATTGTATTTTCAGCCCCTTTGTATTTTCAGCACATTTGTTATATTTCTTTACATAGTGTTTCCTTCTGCTTGTTCTCTAGTTGTGTGTGTTACATTTTGTAAAGGCCATTCTTTCCCAGTTCCAATGAATTATGCCTTTGGTGCTAGTCGCTAGCCCCTGGCATATGGAAGGTGGGATTGGTGTAGTCACGATGCGGGACCCAGGGGACAGGTTGTGATAAATTAGTATCAGAGGTGTCGGTTCTACCACAGAACTTATGACTCTGATATATTCTTTTCTGTGAATCAATAGTGTTAAGCATATTGAGTGTGGTTTTTAGCTCAGGGAGTCCAATGTTGGCGCGGCGGCTGACGTATCCATACACCAGGACCCTGACATATGATTTCTGACTCAGTGCATGAAAACACTAATTGCATGTGTGTTTTCAAATGTTTTCTTTAAGTCAGCTCAAACCAGGTCAGCTCATCAGGTATAGTCTTTTGACTGTGTCACAACTATTTCTTTTCAGGATGTCTTCATTCAGTCAATCAGCATGGGTTCCGAGTGGAGAGCGTGATGGTTTCCCACCGAGTAGGGTTGCAATGATGCATGGCCCCATTACAGCAGAGGCACCAGCGGTACCATAACCCGCTGGGTTACCATTACCCCCAGCCCCAGCTGCTGAGGGTGTATGTCGCGTGAATGAGTTGCACAGGTTCCTACAACAGAGGCCTCCATGGATTCTAGGCGAGACATATTTACAGACAACTGGGTTCTGGATGGGGTTTGTAGCACGAGTTTTCCACACAGTTGGGATACCCACAGACTTGATGGTGTACCTAGCTGTTAGTCTCTTTCAAGGAGCAGCTGAGAGGTGGTGGAGCCTAATTCTCGAATTTTACGATGAGGTGAACCTCACCTGGGGAAACATCTAGGGTCTTTTCCAGGCGGAGTTTATACAAGCGACTCTACACTTTGTGCGTGCTAAGGAGCTGCTGCTCTTGCCGCATGGCTTTCCGTCAGTAGCTGAGTCATCTGTTGTAGGCAGTAGACAGATGAAACAGGGGCACGAGCTTGTCAGACCTACTGATAGATGACCCCAAGATGTGGCAACGGGGGTAAGGGGAACCCGACGCCAAGGGATACCCAAATGGAGAAGATTATAGTATTCCTATATGGAATGGGGTCACAGAGCACGTGACTGTCCGACTTCCCCCACAGTTGACCAGCAGGTGATGGAGGAACCACCGAGACAGAGGCAGTGGCGGGAGCTTGAGCATCAGTCGAGTAGTGGACAAGGCAGTGGAGAAATCCCTTCAGCAGACAGTGGTCAGAGTCATCAACCACTACTAATCCCACCCCGAGGCGGTTTATCTAGAGCTCCGAAAGTAGGTGGAGAGGAGCGGGACTAGTTCCAGGAATAGATACCTTTGTTCATGATACTTATAGCTTCGATAAGGTTTTTGTTGTGGTTGCTTTGTGTCTTTTTACTTTGAGCTGTAGTAATAAAAGACACTTGTCCTTGTGACGTTTTCTTCCCTTCCTTTTTGTGTGGTTAATACTAAGAGGTTCTGGTTTAAACTATTGACTTGTCTCTCACTTTCGAGATTTCTACTGGAGGAGACCTAGTAACCACACACTGATGTCGACCATGTGACTCAACCCTTGTAGGCGAGAGTAATGGTTGGATCTCTTGGTATTAGCGTCGAGGCCTTACAACGTCATCCATGGCATGAATTAGTATCATTCATTTCAGGATTAACTGTATTAGTAAAAGGATGTGGTTCATCTAGGGGATGAGAACGGATTTCCATTTTCGGCAAAGGAGAAATCTTAGCAGCAATTACAGATCGTAGGCGAAGAAGGGTGAACATCGACCGATATAACAAGTCTGGCAACTTCCTACCAACTAGATATGGTACAAGCTTCGACAGAGAAGGTGCAGATCATCCCGAAGTGGATGAAGATTGTAGATTGAAGGCAAAAGTCTTAAGCTGATAAGAGACGGATACCTCTGGAGTTCGAGGATAGCGACCACATCTTCCTACGAGTCCCACCTCAACGAAGTCTATGGAGATTTAGCCGAGGAAGCAAGTTATCTCCAAGGTTTAGCGGACCTTTCAATTCCTTCAGTAGGATTGGAGAGGTGCCTTACCGCTTTCCTCTTCCACCTCAGTTGCACCTGATGCATGATGTCTTTCACATATCTCAGTTGAGGATATACGTCCTCGACCCTTCACACATCATCGACCACGGGAAGATAGATATCGATGACGGGGGGACTTTCACGGAGGATCCAGTAGAGATTGAGGATCAACAAGAGCGAGTCCTATGAGGATAGTCGATTCCTCTGGTGTGTATTCACTGGCAGCATAGGATCCTCCAGGAGAGCACATTAGAGCGAGAGGCTCATATGCATGGTCGATAACCCTATTGTTTTCCTAGTATGCGTTGTAGCTTTATGGGGACATAAATCCCTAAGGTGGGAGTAATTTAATGACCTGGAAATTTCATGGAATTTTTTTTTCATAAATTTCTTGGAATTTTACGAATCTGCCGTTTCTGACGGCGCCAGATTCCGAGGCCCGGTGTGCCCAGAACCAATATATGATTTTTTTGGGTACCTTCAGTAAACGTACATGTGGGTGTTTCAATCATTTGAACTGTTGCTCGGAATTGAAATCCAAGGACACTGATGAACTCGCATCACTGATATTCGCTTAACGGGACCTTTACCACAGTTGCGTTTTATGCGGGTTGAGAGTTAATTTTTGGGGAAATTTGAAACAGTGAAATAAAATTATAGAACAAAAATTTTATTTATCTATGGTAGTTATATCCTACAAAGTAGAAGTTATTTTTGGGGCCCACACCCACATAACCTCCCGTAAGAGGATATTTGTGAGGTGGGGCCCACACGAGCCGTAACTCTTCATCTCCCCATAAATCCCCTTAAACCCATTTTTTAATTCTTAACACCTCCCATCATTAAGGTTAAACCTTCCACCATCCTCCCACTCTTTTAATATGCCAGCACTTATAATTAATGAGTTGAGCTTCTTAATTAATTAATTATATGTGGTGTCATGAATTCATTTTGAATTGTCATGAGATCATTATATTTTTAGGGAGCCTATAATTTCTTTTGGGGTTGGCTATTATTTTTGTAGAGAAAGGCTTGGGAGAATTCACCTTCTCCAACAAAGAACACGAGGAATGATGTCCTCTTCCACGAAGGACGCCAATTCCACCAAAGAACGATGACTCGTCTTCTCCTACCTTCTTCAACTGGGGCAGGAACGCGAGGTGACGCCTCAAGGAACACTATCATATTTCCTCTTACTCCATGTCAAGGTAGAAGACGCCACCATGGCCAACGAAAACGTCTTTTTCTCCAACGTTGATGGAACGAAGTCCGACATCCGCGACTCCATCTTCCACGACTTCGACAACACCCTTGAATCAAGGTAGGGGTAATTTTGATTAATTTAAATCCTTGTACTAAATCTTATATTGTGGTACATTGTTAGCCGAATGTTATCATCTAACACGGAGGGCGTGGGCCGAGAAAACATGACCCGACGTCCCTCCGATTGTTCTTAATGGATTGACGATGGCGGTGGCACAATGACACCAATGGTAGAGAAAAACGCATAAGAATATGGCAGCGCAATTGACACCAGGTCGCCGAAGCTATAAGAAGAATGGGAATGTGGCCACCACAGGCCGCGGTAATGCCGGAGGAGAATAGTTCTGTCGCACCAAGCCAGAGGAAGAGGGTCACGGCCAGAAGGGTCGTGGCGGTCGGAAGAAAGCGCGGCGCGGTCGCGCCACCCAGTAAAGGGGTTGCTTCCATGCGGGCCGTAGTGGTCGTAGAAAGCACGGTGTTGTCGCACCTGGCTGGAAGGGGAAGCTGCAGCTGGGTAGCGGTAGTTAGGCATGAGGGTGTACGGATGAGCCAGCCGCTGGTGAGGGTGCACCAGGGCGGAACCCGGCGGGTTCTGTGGAGAGGAACCCGCGTTCTCCGGTTCCATTACAGGAGACAGGGGGTGCAAAAACCACCACCTTTGTTTAATCAGGGCGGGCCTCGCAAGGAACCACCACCGCCTGGTCAGCGTGACCAGGTGGGCTTCCCCCCCCCCCCCCCCGCTCGTCCTGCCTGGCCGAGCCGGGGCCGACTGCGGGCTGGGCCGCGCCGGCCGTGTCGGGCCACGCCCTGCCGGGCCAGGCCGCGCCCCGCCGGGCTGGACCACACCCTACCGAGCCGGACCCGGACACGGGTCGGGTCGACCCGGTTCGGTCCAACCCAGGGTGGGTTGGGCCAGGTTTGACCGGGCCCAAACCCCCCTTTTTGGATCATTTTTGGTTAAACACCCATAATTTGATCCATAGACCTCCGATCGATGCACCATCAATTGCGCTGGAATCCTGGGATCGAGACATTCGTTTTGGTATATTACACTCAAGGATTTCCAGAAGTTTGTGTATGTCAGGGTTGGTTTGAACCCAAAACCAACCAGGCCATCGAAGCAAAAATGCTTATAACGTAAGGACCGGGCGTCCGATTGACGTGTCGTCAATTACGTTGGATTATTTATGATGAGACAGTGTTTTTGGAATACTCCACTTGATATTTGGATATAGTTGGAGTATGGTCGGGTTGGTTTATCTTAGAAACCAACAGGGCCCCTGGAACGGAAAAGCCAACAACTCTCAGAACGAACGTCCATATGTCGAACCGTCAGCAGCATTGGTAATCTCATTGAGAAAAGGTTCCCTTCAGTATACCTCATGGGTTTTCGGGTTACAGTTGAGATATGGTTGGGTTGGTTCGTACACAAAACCAACCGGGCCTCGGGAAAAAAGGCCAATAACTCACAGACCGGGAGTCCGAATGATGCAGTGTATGTTTCATTGAGACCCCTATGATGAGTCGGTACATTGTGATACTACTACATGAGACCTCATGACACATGGAGTATCGACCAGTAGCTCGTGGAGCGGATCCTCCTGAAGATTATCAGATAGGGTATGGAGACCTAGTAGCTGCAGACCTGATGATTGCTTGAATGATTCAACTCAGAGTGATTCGACTAGCCCAATGGACGGAGCGCCCAGTTTGGCGGCAGAACCATGGTGGATGGAGCACCTGGTTTGGTAGTAGACCTACAGTACTCGACAGAAGTAGTAACTCTGACGGCTCTTAGGGGGAGTGCCCGGTTTGGCGGTGGACCCACAACGGAGGACCTCCCGCTTTGGCAGCAGACCCGCGGTACTCGACAGGAGGAGTATCTCAGCAGTCTAAGGTTAGTGAGAAGTCCCTAGAAGTCGCAACAGGGCCAATATACTCTATAAAGGAGGACTTATCCAATAGTTGTGGTTTCGATAATGAAAATCCTGGTTTGAGCTGAGTCAATGACCATTGTGTTTTCCTCATGATTGAGACGGGTTAATTGATAACTTTGGTATATGTATGGGAATATAAATAAGTAGTGGTTATCTATTTCAATAATACTTTTCGGTTTATCCTTGTTGGATTTTGTGATACCTTGAGGGTCTCGGGGTCCCTACTGAGTATCGTTATACTCACCCCTTCATGGGCTATACCCGCACCTCATTGTGTCGGATGCAGAAGACGGACAACGCCGACGAAGGCCAAGAGCGCCAGGACTGGACGGTACCTGGAGGTGGAAACTCGGAGTGACGACACACGGAGTGGAACAATAGATGCAGAGTGCTAAGGAGGACATCTGTACCTACCCTTCAGGTAGAAACCTGAAGGATGATCCCAAAGGATGATCCAGGTGCTGCTTAAATCTTCCAGCTATTTGTCTTTTCAGTTGTACTTCCTTTCAGTTGTAGTAGTACCTTTCTATTAGGCTTGTATTTCTGGCCCCTTTTTTACTTTCCGCACACTTGTTATACTTCTTTACTTAGTGTTTTCTTTTTCTTTTTCTCTGGTTGTGTGTGTTTACGTTCTATGAAGGCCATGCCTTCCCAGTTCTAGAGAATTACGCCTTTGGTGCTAGTCGCCAGCCCCTGGACTATGGAAGGAGGGCTTGAGTTTATCGCGATGCAGACCCCAGGGGACGAGTTGTGACAAATTAGTATCATAGGTGTCGGTTCTACCGCAGAACATAGGAATCTAATATTTTCTTTTCTCCTAAGAAATAGTTTTAAGCGTACTGAGTGTGGTTTTCAGTTTAGGGAGTCCAGTGTTGGTGCGGTGGCTGACGTATCCATACACCGGGACCCTGACATCTGATTTTTAACTCAGAGCATGAAAACACTGATTGCGTCTGTGTTTTAGAAAATTTTTCTTTAAGTCATCTCAAACCAGGTCAACTCACTAGGTATTGTCTTTTGACCGTGTTGCACCTGTTTCTTTTTAGTATGTCTTCATCTAGTAGATCAGTGCAGGTTCCGAGTGGAGAGTGTGATGGTATCCCACCGACCAGAGAGGCCATGGTGCAGAGCCCCATTACAACAGAGGAACCAGCGGTACCATTATCTTTTGGGCTACCGTTACCACTAGCCCTAGCTGTAGAGGGTGCACGCCGCATGAATGCACTGCATGAGTTCCTGCGACAGAGGCCTCCAAGGTATCGAGGTGAGATATATTTACAGACAGCTAGGTACTAGGTTGGGTTTGTAGCAGGATTTTTCCACACAGTTGGGACACCAGTAGAATTGATGTTATACCTAGCTGTTAGTCTCTTTCAGGGAGTAGCTGAGAGGTTGTGGAGCCTAATGCTCCAGTTTTGCGATGAGGCAACCTTCACCTGGGGAAACTTCGAGGGTAATTTCAGGGCGGACTTTATACCAGCGACTCTACACACTATGCATGCTCAAGAGCTGCTACTCCTACTGTAGGGATTTCCGTCAGTAGCCGAGTCATCTGTTGTAGGTAGTAGACAGATGACATAGGGGAACGAATGGGTTAGACCTACTGAAAGATGAACCCATGATGTTAGAATGGGGGTGCGGGGAACCCGACGCCGATGGGAGACCTGAATGGAGAAGATTATGTTATTCCTGTAGGGAGTGGGGTCACAGAGCGTGTGACTATCTAACTTCCAACATAGTTGACCAGCGGGCGATGGAGGAGCCACCGAGACAGATTCAGTGGCAAGAGCTTGATCATTAGCTGAGTAGTGGACAAGGTAGTGGAGAAATTCCTTCAGCAGATGGCGGTCAGAGTCATCAAGAACTACTACTCCCACCCCAAGGGTGTTCTCCTAGAGCTCTGGAAGAAGGTGGATAGGATCGGCAGTATTTCTAGGCATAAAGAACTTTGTTCATGATGCTTGTAGCTTTGATAATGTTGTTTCTATGGTTGCCTTGTGTCTTTGTACTTTGATATGTAGTAATAAAAAACACCTGTCCTTGTGAAGTTTTCTTCCCTTCCTTTTTGGGTGGTTAATACTAAGAGGTTCCTATTTAAACTATTGACTTGACCATCAATTTCAAGATTTCTACTGGAGAAGTCCCAATAACCACACACTGATGCAAACAGTGTGACTCAACCCTTGGAGGTGAGAGTAATAGTTGGATCTCTTGGTAGTAGTGTTGAGGCCTTACGACATCGTCCATGGCACGAATTAGTATCATTCATGTCAGGATTGATTGTATTAGGCAAAAGATATGGTTCATCTATGGGATGAGACCAGATTTCCCTTTCGGAAAAGGAGAAATCATAGCATCTCTTACAGATCGTAGGCAAAGAAGGGTGACCGTCGACCGACTTAGCAAGTCAGCCAACATCCTACTGACCAGAGATGGTACAAGTTTTACAGAGAAGGTGAATATCATCTAGGAGCAGATGAAGACTGCACATAGTAGGAAAAAGTCTTAAGCTAGTAAGAGACGGAGACCGTAGTGTTCGAGGATGGCGACCATGTCTTCCTACGGGTCTCACCTCGATATGGACTACAAAGATTTAGCCGAGGAAGAAAGTTATCTCTGAGGTTCATCGGACCTTTCTAGGTCTTCAGTAGGATAGGCAAGGTGGATTACTTCTTGGATCTTCCACCTCAGTTGCACCGGATGCATGAAGTCTTTCACATGTCTCAGCTGAGGAGATACATGAACGACCCTTCACACATCATGGACCATGAGAAGCTAGATATCGATGACGGGGTGACTTTCACGGAGGTTCCAGTAGAGACTGAGGATCGAAAGGAGCGGGTACTATGAGGACAGTTGATTCCTCTGGTTCGAATTCACTGGCAGCACGAGAACCTCTAGTAGAACACATGGGAGCAGGAGGCTCAGATGCGTGATACGTACCCCTATTGTTTTCCTTGTATGTGTTGTAGTTTTATGGGGACGTAAAGCAATGTGGTGGGAGTTATGTAAAGACCCGGAAAATTGAAGGATTTTTTTTTCATAAATTCTTTGTAATTTTACGGGTCCGCAGTTTCTAACGGCGCATGATTCTGAGGCCCGGTGTGCCCTGAATATATTTCTGAAGTTTTGTTCGGGTACGTTCAGTAAACATACGTGCGGATTTTTCTATCTTTTGAACCGGTGCTCGAAATTGAAATCTGAGGACACCGATGAACTCGCAGTGCCAGTTTTCGCAGAAGGGGACCTTTACCGCAATTGCATTTTATGCGGGTTGAGAGTTACTTTTTGGGGAATTTGGAATTAGTTAAATAAATGTGTAGAACACAAATTTTATTTATCTATTGTAGTTATATCTTACAAATGAGAAGTTATTGGTGGGGACCACAACCACGTAACCTCCCGTGAGAGGATATTTGTGAGGTGGGGCCCACACAAGCCTTAACTATTCATATTCACATACTACCCTTTAACCCCTTGTTTAATTCTTAACACCTCCCCTCATTAAGGATAAACCTTCCACCTTCCTCCATCTCTTTTAATATTCCAACACTTCTAATTAATGAGTTGAGCTCCTTAATTAAATAATTATATGTGGTGTCATGAATTCATTTTGAATTGTCATGGCATCATTATATTTTTAGAGAGCATATTATTTCTTTTGGGGTTGGATATTATTTTTGTGGAGAATGGCTTGGGAGAATTCACATTCCCCAATGAAGAACATGAGGAACGATGTCCTCTTTGATGAAAGACACTGATTCCACTTAAGAACGATGACACGTCTTCTCCTACCTTCTTCAACAGGGGCAAGAACGCGAGGCGATGCCTCAAGGAACACCGTCATCTTTCATATTCCTCCCCATCAAGGGAGAAGATGTTGTCATTGGCAATGACAACATCTTTTTCTCCAATGTTGATGGAACGACATCCGACTTTCGTGACGCCATCTTCCATGACTTCGACAACACCCTTGAATCGAGGTAGGGATTGTTTTGATTAATTTAAATCCACGTACCTCATCTTTTATTATGGTACATTGTTAGTCGAATGTTATCATCTAATGAAGAGGGAGAGGGCAGAAAAAACATGGAACAACATCCCTCTGATGGTTCTTAATGGATTAACGATGGGAGTGGTGCAATGACGCCACCGATAGAGAAAACCGCAGAAGAATCCGGAAACACAATTGACACTGGGTCGCCGGAGCTGTGCGAAGAATGGGACCATGGCCACCACGGGCCACAGCAATGCCGGAGGAGTGCGGTGTCCTCGCACGGTGCTATAAGAAGAGGGCAACGACCATGCGGGCCGCAACAATCGGAGAGAGCACGGCACCGTCACGCCGCGCCTTAAGGGGAAGTCGCGGCTGGATTGCCGCAGTTAGGCCGGAGGGCAGCCGACTGAGCCGTCCGCTGGCGAGGGTGCACCTTGGAGGAACCTGGTGGGTTATGTGGAGAGGAACCGATGTTTTTCGGTTCCGTTACAGGAGACAGAGGGCATAAAAATGCCCCCTTTGTTTAATTAGGGTGGTCCCCACCGCTGCCTGGTCAGCGTGATCAGGCGGGCATTCCCCCCCGCTCGGCCAGCCTACTCGAGCCGCGACCGGCCACGGGCCAAGCCACGCCAGCCGGCCTGGGCCACACCTTACCGGGCCGGACCAGGACCTGGGTTGGGCCGACCCAGTTCGGGCCGACCCATGGTGGGTTGGGTCGGGTTGGACCAGGCCCATACCAGCCTTTTACGAACCGTTTTCGGTTAAACGCCCATATCATGAGCTACGGACATCTGATCGATGCACTGTCAGTTTTGTAGGAATACTTGGATCTATACGGTAGTTTTGGTATATTACAATAAGGTTTTGGCGAATTTTGGGTATCGCCGGGTTGGTTCGAACACGAAACCAACCGAGCCCTCGAAGCGGAAAGACATATAACTTAAGGACTAGATGTCTGATTGACGTGACGTCAATTATGTTGAAATCCTTATGATAAGATGATCGTTTTGGAATACTCCACTTGAGTTTTGGAAGTAGTTGGAGTATGTTCGGGTTGGTTTAGCTTAGAAACCAGCCGGGCCCCTGGAACTCGAAAGCCAATAACTCTCAGACCAGACGTCCATTTGACGAACCATCAATGGAGTTGGTACTCTCGTTGAGAAACGGTTCCCTTGAATATACCCCATGGGAGTTCGGGTTATAGTTGAGATACGGTCTGGTTGGTTTGTACAAAAAACCAACCAGGCCCTTGGGACAAAAAGGCTAATAACTCCCAGACCGGGCGTCTGAATGACGCGCCTTCTGTTGTATTGAGACCCCTATAACGAGCCAATAATTTGTGATACTTTTATGTGATACCTCATGAAATATTGAGTATTTAACAGTAGCTCGTCGAGCGGATCCTCCCGAAGACGAGCAAACAATGTACAAAGACCTATTAGCTGTAGACCTGACGAATGCTTGACCGATTCAACTCAGTGTGATTCGACTAGCCCTGTTGACGGAGCACCCAGTTTTGCAGTAGACCCAAGGTGGACGAAGCGCCTAGATTGGAAGTAGAACCGTGGTAATCGACATAAAGAGTACCTTTGACGGCTATTAGGGGGAGTTCCTGGTTTGGAAGCAGACCCAAAGCGGATGAGCACCCGGTTTGGAAGCAGACCCATGGTTCTCGATAGGAGGAGAACCTCAACAGTATAAGGTTAGTGAGTAGTGCCTCAGAGTCACGACATGGCCACTATACTCTACAAAAGAGGATTTCTCCAGAAGTTGTGGTTTCAATAATGAAAATCGTTGTTTGAGCTGAGTCAATGACCTTTGTGTTTTCCTCATGATTGAGACAGGTTCCTTTATAACTTAGGTATATGTATAAGCATATACCTAAGTAATGGTTATCTATTGTAATAATATTTATTGGTTTATCCTTGTTAGATTTTGTGAGACCTTGAGGGTCTCGGGGTCCCTACCGAGTATCATTATACTCACCCCTGCATGGGATATGTCTGCACCTCGTTGTGTTAGATGCAGATGAAAGACAACACTGACGAAGGCCGAGAGCATCAGGACTAGATGGTACCCAGAGGTGCACACTCAGTGTGATGGCACATGGAGTAGACCGATAGACATGGAGTTCTGAGGAGGGAATCTGTACCTACCCTTCAGGTAGGAACCTGAAGGAAAATCTCGGAGGACAATCCAGGAGTTGCTTCCATCTTATAGTTATTTGTCCTTTCAGTTGTAATTTCTTTCAGTTGTAGTTGTACCTTTCTGTTGGTCTTGAATCTCTGGCCCCTTTGTACTTTCATAACACTTGTTATACTATTTTACTTAGTTTTTGCTTCTACTTATTCTTTGGTTGTTTATGTTTACATTTTATAAAGGCAATTCATTCCCAATTCTAGGGAATTACGCCTTTGGTGCTAGTCGCTAGCCCCTGGCCTATGGATGGCGGGCATGGGGTAGTCATGATGCGGGCCCTAGGAGACGGGTCGTGGCCAAATTATTACTTTTTTGGTCATGATTGTCTCATTAATTATTTTAAAAAAACATAATATCTACTTTTAATATTCTCTTGTTGACGATGTCACTGAATTTAAGAAACAATATTAAAAAAATAAAACACTAAATATTTGAGAAGAAAAAGTTTTCACTAATATAAATGTTATCTTCCTAAACATTCACATATTAAAATTATTTGGGTTCCACTATTGAAGAGTGATACATATTGAACTCAATCCATGAACTATTGTAATTTCAACTATTAGATATCATAAGTAATGTAAATTGAAAAATCCTAGATTAAAGAATTTCAATATGTAAATAAACCATATTTCTTTTTGAACATTCCAAATCTTCTTCGAACACTACATATTAAATAGAATAACCAATATGATCTACCTTAAATGGGGAAAAATAATCATAACATCCAATGTCCATTAAAATATAAAAAAATAATCACTAATTAATTTATAGTGAATAGTGGTTCGTAATTAAATGTTTTTTCTTACCAATCAACGAATGGAAAAAACCAATATGTAATATATATATATATATATATATATATATAGTCTTCTAGATACATATTTGATTCTAGATTTTTTTATTGTATTACAAATCTATTAGAATATATTATGGGTCTACAAAACCATTATTAGATGTGAAATCATATTGGATGAATGGAGTGTGGAGACACAAGATTAGAAATGTAATTAATTAAGTCAATGTAACTTATGTTTACTTAATGATATTATATTAATAGTTTAAATGTACTTACATGGAATACAATACAAATACAGGTATGCTAAGCTGGTCACCCTTTAAGAACATACATGTTTTGGATTTTAAAAATATTTAACATATAATGTCTACCACAAATATAATATGTAACATACGAGGTAAATAAAGGATATTAAATTTTCATATTTATTAATGTTTTTTATGTATATATTAATTTTACTTTAAATTTTATACTTTGTTCGATGGAATACCCAACACGCAACAATATGTTTCTCTGAAATCTCATGTTGCACAAAAGGCCGAGTCATACAAAAAAATAATAATATAATATTATTTTAAATGGTAGTTAATGTCTAGCCATTGTATATTCGAGAATTAATATAAATTACTAAAATATAATTTTACAAGTATGTTAAAGGTTTTTACATTTATCCAATAAAATTTATAGGCTTACAGTATGAATGAATCAAATTTTAGGCATAAATACTCTAATATTTTTAAAAGGTCATTTTCCGCCTTTTGATGGAGAACCACCTTTAAATCTAGTTTTTGTTACATTTATATATAAAATTTGTCAAAATAAACTTCTTCTTTAAATAGGTACATCAAAATTTACTTTGGGTAAATTTTTGGTATTTTTTCTAATAAAGTTATTTTTAATGAATTGTGAAAAATACAACATTTTTAGAAAAAAATATCTTTTCATATGGTTTATTTATATAGTTATATTTTTTTATTTAATTGTATTTAAAGTGTAATTAGATTATATTTTTACCATTTAATCCAATGATGTTCATTGAAAGTAATTTCACCTGGAATTGGACATAAACAAGTGTCAATCTTTTGATAGTTATTATTTCTTGAAAACTCAGTTTTTGGTTTTGACAACGGGAATTAATTTTAAATTAATTTCTAAAACCTCTGTATTTTGAATTTGGAAAAATGTATTCACGAATTGGATTGAGGAGGTCCAAATTGTGTAAATATTTAACTTTAATTTTATACATTATGAATTATAACTCCAGTAAATAATTTATTTACCAAGGTTAAAAGGTAAATATGGTAAATAAGGGTAAACAAATAATATTATAATAATATTAAATTACCATAAAACGTTTTTAAATCATATATTCTAATAAATTTCCAACCATTTAAATCATTGGGTCAACATAGGGCCCCCATAGAGCCACTTTTAAGTGAAAATGAAATTTTATAAAAATTAATTTTAAGTTTTGGAAAATGTAACATAAACATATATCTTTTAGTAAACAAATTTTAATATGGGGTTATATAAGTTACATATCCATCTATAAATAATTTTTATAAATGTACAAAAATTTCATACACCATGGTATTTTATTTATAATTTTTATAAATTAGATAAATAAATTTATTTTTGACATAATGATGATGTAATGATTACCTCATTGATGAATGTTTTAAATAAATGACATAATAAATATTAACATAAATTTATTTTGAAGCTTTTGTTGTCATCCACGAATTTTATGGATTATTATTACTTGTAATATTTTAATTAATGATTTTTTTTTTCAAATTGGTAAAGCTGTTATGGAGTTTTAAAAAGTCATAATATGAATAGTATAAAAAATGACATAAATGCATTTTTAAAGAAATTAATATTTTATTAAAAGATAAAATAGTCATAAATATATAATATTTAGAAAAATTACATATATAATGTTGAAAATATCATTAATGGTGTATTTTTGGTCTCTTGAAATTTTTGAGTAAATATATAAACTATATAGTATGAATATGAAAGAAGACATGGTATAAGTTAAATAAGTTAACAAAGGGTTAAATAAAAAAGATAAGGATTACAAAATATCCAATAATTGTCCAATTCTTATTGTATTATTTTATTTCTATTTATTTTAATGTTATATTCTAATTTAATGAGTTGGGGACCTTTTTAAAAATAAATTCATTTTATAATAAAATAATATTTTCGTACATTCCTAAAGAGCCCCTCCTCCCCCTTATAAAAGGACACCACCTCTAAACCATTACTCATACCTCTCAAGCCCCTTTTCTCATAAAAAATTGGCTCAAATAATCTCCCAACATCAATATACTCCTCTTAGAATCCTTACACTAGGTTTAATTCAATTCAAGAAAGCCTTTTGGGTCAAACTAAAGGTAGTTACCTGATCTAAAGGTAACGTCTTCTCTCAAATTAATTTCTTTTATTTCCATTCTCTGACACCCTAAAATCTATTTATTATGTTCCATTATAAAAACAATAGTATCTTCAATATACTAGGATTTTTTATGAGAATGATTTGAACTACCATTCCACACACCTCCAGCTAATGGATATGAACATACCGTTTCTGTGGACGACGAACTACTACCTCACGAAACAACGATTGTTCAATTATCTCCTACCACCTCCCATGGTTTCCATTATGATGGAACTGTATTTATATGTGATATATATTATATTTATATTTTCTCTATGCTTATTTATTTATTCATTTATAGAATACATTTATGGTTTCCATAATGGGTAAATACGATAATATCATTTGAGGAAGTGCGGACTACCGCCCCCTCAAAGTGATATTACTCGTTCATTCCATATGTGGAAGGTATAAAAATTTAAGTTAATGAAATTATATTTGATATTATACTATAATTATGATATAAATATGTATCATTATGTTTTCATTCAATTAAATATGAAATATAAACTAAATTAGCGTTCATGCGTATGTTCGTCTTACCGACTCCATGAATGCTGCATTTCATTTCTTATCTCCAAATGTTATGTACTATTATAAATACATACATATATATATATAATATATATATATGATATATATGATATCTAAATCATGAATATTATTCTAGATATAATGGACTTTGGACCACAAGGAGAACTTGTAATTATAAGAAGTTCATTTTTGACTCAAGTACCAAATATTGACAAAACCACTGTTATTAAATTAAATGATTATGTAATGTTTATAATGTGGTAATAAGTTATATAAAATGGAATAATATTCATTCAAAAGTTTTTAATAAAGTATAAATTAACTTTTTTTATTATTCAGAAGATTAAAGAATGAACGAGTCAAATCAAAAACAAGTTAAGGGACATTGTCTCAATCTGCTCTCATTGAGGCATATTTTGATTTATACATGACTTGCTTTTATACATTGTATAAACCACTATGAAGTATAATTTCATTCAAAAGGAATATTTTTTATATGAATACTTTTACTAATTTAATAAAATATTATTTCTTTTTAATGTACACAGTGACAACAACCTTTCCACCACCACGAGCATTATTTCAAATTTGACTTCCTTAACAAGTCGTAGTATTTTAAAAAAGGAAAATAAATACCATATACTCTTTTTATATATTTTGGTATTCAAATTATTTTTGATAATGGATTTATTATTTCAATATCGTCAAATGATATATTGTCATTGAAATGTGGAAACATTATCTTTCCTTTATACTTGTTTTATGTGTTATGAATATGTTATCATTAATGGGCATTAGTTACGTATACGGGTAGTTCTCTAATACACCTACTGTGGGTAAGCCTGAGATAGCTCTCGAATGAATTGGGTAACATGATATAGGTAAATGTTAATGTTTCTTCTATTAGATTTAAGGAATATACTGTGATGGTTATTACAAATTTAACTCCCTACGTAGTTGTGAAAGATGCAACGTAAGTATGTTATGGATTCTACAAGTTACCTATATGATATAAGATTTATATGTGCTATTAATAAATATTATGATTTCATGAGGTGGGTTAATGAGCTTATGTTTTATACGCATTGATGGACTGATGATTTCTTTATTTATTTTATATCCCTTTCTGAGATTTTTATTCTCATCCCAGGTTTTTGAAATTTTTTCTTAGGGTATAAGGTATGGTAAGAGAACGGAATAATTCATGAATATTTATATCAAGAAAAAAATTATTTTTTCCTTTAAGAGTTTTTATTTTATGAATAAAATGGAATCTGAGTAGAAGTGTCAACATTGTAATATTTGAGATGTAATGTAAATGTTATGGTCTAATTTTATAATACTCTAAAACTGAAAAGATCCTTAATGTGAATTCTTAACTTAACTCAAGATTATGTAATGTTAATGGATTGGGCCTTATAGTTGGTATCAGAGGGCGGTTTATTAAACATTAAGAGTTAGGATATTTTTAAATTAATATCCATAAAATTTTTTAGGGTAGGATTTAAATGATATAGAATTTACATATTACCATGTTGTTAAACCTAAGACATTATTGTGTTCAGAATGGTTTTCCACAGAGAAAATAGGGTAACTATTATGGGACAACATCTATAAGAAAACAACCTTCCAAATATGCAACTAGAGATTGTCGAAATCATAAATGAATAGTTTTTTACAGTGATGTAATAGTTGACTCGGGATATATATGGAGGTGGTATCCATGCATGAGATCATACAGATCAACCATAGAAGAACATGTCAGTAGTGGAGCATTTCATTAGGCAACAACCCCCATCATTTAGAAAATAATCTGACCCTATGCTACCTGAAGGGTGGATTAAAGCACTGGAGAATATTTTTGATGTCATGGGGTGTTTAGAGCCTCAAAAGGTTAGTCTTTGTTTTACTATTTTGATGGTGAAGTTGACTAGTGGTGGTCGATGGTGAAAAATATCAGGGATAGTGAAGAGATTTATGCACTTAATTGGGATTAATTCAAAGGTATATTTCTTGAGAAATATTATACTAAGTTGGTTTATATTAGGATAGAAATACATTTCCTAGAATTGAGGTAGGAGGATGACTCAATAGCTTCTTATTAAGAAAAATTCACCCGACTGGCAAGGTATGCTCCAAATTTCATACCAAATATGGATAGTAAAATCAATAATTTTTACTTCTGATTATAGCCAATGTATCTAATGGATTTAGCTTCTCAAGAGTTAAAAAGTAATAATTTTTTTATGTGTGGAGAAGGTAGAAATGGATATTTTTGACGATCAGTTGTTCTTTATAAATCAACAGAATAAGAGGATGAGGTGGGAGATGAAAGGGAATAACTCTTAAAAAAAGTCTGATGGTTGGAAAATTCTGTTTACAGTTTTTAAAAATTGTGCTAAAAAGCACACTGGGGAATGTCTTTTGAATTTTGGTATATGCTACTGATGTGGTATAATAGGACATACGGCTCGCAATTTCATGGAAAATGATGAGAGAAATTTTTTGACAAAATCTTATTTACAATCATTGAAATGTTTTAAGTGCAATTAAATAGGTAATTATGAAAATGAGTGTCTGAAAATGAACTAAATTTGTGGGAAGCATCCATATTGTAAGAAGAAAATTGTTTTTAAATCCTTTTCAACTACTTCCTCAAATGTTGGGCTATCAAATAAATTAGTATTAGGCACACTATTTGTTTATTCAGATTATTCCAATGTGTTGTTTGATTCAGGGTCTATATATTATTTCATTTCAGAGATATTTTCTAATAAATTAGGAATTTCACCTCAAGATATGAATCCTAAACTTGTTGTAAAAACACCATGAAGAAAATTTTGAGACAAAAAAGAAATTATAAGAGACATATTGTCCTTATGTGCAGAAATAATCCACCTGAAAACATTATAGTTTTTCCTCAAGTAGAGTTTGACGGTATTTTGGGTATGTATTGCCTTTATGTTTATCATGCTAAGATTGACTATATAGGTAAAAAGTTTACTTTTCATAAATAATTTTAGTTTGTGCACATGAATGAACCCTTACTTTTGATAACATGTCTTGAAGCTGAGAAACTACTAAATTATGGAAATTAATGTTACCTTGAACATATTGTTGAAAACAAAGGAACTGGCCAGATTATTGATGTGCTAGAGGTAAATTAGTATCTTGATGATTTTATGATGAGTTTCCTGGTATAATACCTGATCGTGAAGTTGAATTTACTGTTCACTTAGTTCTTGGTGCTAAGACAATTTCAAAACCCCCTTATGGAATGGCTCAGATTGAACTTTTATAGTTAAAGTAACAATTGAATGAGTTATTAGATAAAGGTTCAATTTTAACAAGCACATCATCATGGGGTTATCCTATCTTATTTGTTAAAAATAAATATGGTTCAATGAGACATTCCATTGATTACAGATACTAGAATAACATAACTGTTAAGAAAAATCATCCTTTGCCTCATATCGATGATTTGTTCGATTAACTATAGGGAGATCAGTATTTTACGTAGATTGACTTGAGGTTGCGGTATCATCAGTTGAAATTAAAGGAAGCCGACACTCTGAAGACCATAGTTTGTACTAGATATGTCCATTATGAATTTATAGTTGTGCCTTTTGGGTTATCCAATGCACTTTTTGTATTCACGGATCTTAGGAATACAATTTTCCATGAGTTCATGGATAAGTTTGTGGTTGTGTTTATTGATGATATTTGGGATTATTAAAAAATTAAATAAGAACATTAAATTCATTTAAGGGTTGTCTTGAAAGCCATAACAAATAAGAAATTGTTTGGGAAATTCAGAAAGTGTGAGTTTTAGTTACACAAATTGCATTCCTTGGCCACATTGTTTTATAAAATGGCATAACATTTGATCATGCTAAAACTATTGTTTTTGAAGAATGAAAAAGTCCCAAAAATATAATTGAGATCCAATTTTTTCTTGGTTTAGTAGGTCATTACTGAAGGTTTGTTGAAAAATTTTAACAGTAATATAACCCACTAACTAAGTTAACTCGAAAAGGTGTTATGTTCATTTGGACAAAAGAATGTGATGATAGTTTTTAGGAATTTGAAAAAAGATTGGTGAGTGATCCAATTTTTGCAATACCTTCTATAAAAGGTGAATTAGTTACCTACAATGATTCTTCATTGAAAGGACATGTCTGTTTCCTTATACAGAATGATTAGGTAATTTATTTTGCTTTACATCAGTTGAACGTCATGAGTTAAATTAACCTACACATGATTTGGAATTAACTTTTGATCTTTTTGCTTTAAAAATTTGGATTCATCATTAGTATGGAGTAAAATTATAAATATTTGCTGACCACAAATGTTTGAAATATATATTCATTTAGAAATAATTGAACATGATATAGAAGAGATTTCTAGAATTAATCAAGGATTATGATTACACGATTAATTACCATCCAGGAACGCCAAATAAAGCCGCTGACACATTGAGTCAATAAAAGTAATACCACATTAACCATGTTATGTTTGGAATAAGACCATTTGATTAATTATTTTATGAACATTGTAATAGAATTTATTGGTGAATGAAAATTCCCATATTTTGTTTCATGTTTCAGTACAATCGTCCCTAGTAGACAGAATAAAGCAAGCTCAAGAAGATGACAGTGAGTTGCATATTGAGGTAAAATTGGGTTAGAAGGGTATGATATGTGAATTTAACATTGATAAGGACATTGTTTTGATGTTTTGAAAGATATTACGTGTTCTTTGTGATTCAAAGTTGAAGAAAGAGTTGTTATGTGAAGCTCATAGTTGTTCATTTTCAGTTAATTTTAGATTTACTAAGATGCACAGAGATATTCGGGAGTATTACTGGAGGGATGGAATAAAAAGAGATATTTTTGACTTTACTGTAAAGTGTTTGACATTCTAATAGGTTAAATCAGAGAGTCATTTTCCGAAAGGGATAGTTCAGCCTTTATCGGTTCCAGAGTGGAAATGGTAAAATATATCCATGGATTTCTTTGTGGGATTACCAAAGACATGTCTAGGTAACAATGCATTCTATGTTATTATTGAACAATTTACTAAATCTACCCATTTTATTCCAATTCCTAATACTATGTCTCAGGATAAAATTTCTCAGTTGTATTATAAAGAGATATTCAGGTTGAATGGAGTTCTCCTCTCTATTGTTTTTTATCACGATACTATGTTCACTTCTTACATTGTAATGTCATTTATAAGTCATTGGGTACTAAATTAAATTTTACTACAACTTTTCATCCTCAATCAAATGGGAAGTCGGAATGAAAAACTCAAACACATGAAGATATACTACATGCTTGCTTAATGGATTTCCAGAGAATTTGGGGACAACATTTTTATTTGGTTGAATTTTCTTATAATAATAGTCTTCATTCATGTATACAGATGGATAAAATTGAGGCATTATATGGAAAGCGGTGTTTAACTCTAAATTCTTGGGATGAAGTAGGTGAAAGGAAGTTGATGGGACTAAAATTGGTAAAAGAGATTGTAGAAGAAGTTTAGTTGATTTAGAAGCAGATGAGAACAACTCAAACTTGAAAGTAAAGTAGTGTACATAACATGAGGAAGGATATTTATTTCTTGGTAGGTGATCATTTATTTCTCAAAGATTCTCCATGGAAAAGTGTGATGCGTTTTTGTAAGAAGGGAAAACTGATTCTGAGTCTCGTTAGACCCTATGAAATCCTAGAGAATGTTAGATCATTTGTGTGAAAAGTGTCTTTACCTCCAATTTTATCCTAGGTACAGAATTTTTTTCATGTTTCAATGTTGAGAAAGTCTATTCTCGATCCATCTCATGTTTTGAGTCCATAGGTAGTTCAGTTGGAAATGAATCTTTCCTATGAGAAACAACCAGTCCAGATTCTTGACTGAAGATAGAAAGTGTTGCGGAATATGGTAATTAATCAGGAAAAGGTTATATGGAAAAACCATATGTTTGAAGAGGTGACATGGGAATATGATAAATCTATGAGGGAAAAACACTCCAACTTATTTGATAAGTGAATAGCAATTGTGAGGACGCAATTTCTAAAAGGGGGAAGGATATAACCTCCCAGGTAAATAAAGGATATGACATATTAATATTTATTAATGTTTTTCAATTAAATATTATTTTGACTTTAAAGGAGATGCTATGTTCGATGGCATACCCTATACATAATAATTGGTTTCTCCAAAATCTCATGTTGAACACAAGGGCGAGTCATACTGAAAAATAATAATATAATATTTTTTAAATAGTAGTTAACGTATAGCTGTTGAATTGGTAGACATGAATAAAACTAAATATAATAAGATTATAAATGTTTGTTAAATGTTCTTACATTTATCCAAAAAATGTATAGGCTTAAAATGATAATGTATCCTATTTTTAACAAACACTGTAATATTTTTAAAAGTCCATTTTACCGACTTTTGATAGAGAACCCCTTTTAAATATATTTTTTTTTACTTTTATATGTTTCATTTTACAAAATAAACATCTTATTTTGGATTGGGGCATCAAAATTTACTTTTGGTAACTTTTTGGTATTTTTCAGATAAAGTTCATTTTTTAATGAGAAGAAAAACATACAACATTTTAAGTTAAAATTGTCTTTACATATGATTTATTAATATAGTTAGATTATTATTTTAATTGGTTTTGAATTGTAATTGGATTGTATTTTTACCATTTAATATAATCTTGTTCATTGGATGTAATTTCACCTTGAAATTGGACATAACCAAGTGTCAATGTTTTGATATTTATTATTTTTTAAAAACATGCCTTTTGGTTTTGACAACATGAATTCAATTTAAATTAATTTATGAAAATTTTGTGATTTGAATTTAGAAAAATGGATTACGTATTTGGAATCATGAGGTCCAAATTGTTTAAAGATGTAACTTTTATTTTTAGACATCATGAATAGTAATTTCTGTAAATATTTTATTTCCCATGGTTAAAAGGTAAATCTAGTAAATAAGTGTAAAAAAATAATATTATAATAATATTAAATTACCCTAACACATCTCCTAATACTATTTCATAATACGTTTTTGACTATGAGAATCCCTCATTTTATTTTGGGACAGTATGAAGCTACTTTTATGTGAAAATGACTTTTTATAAAAATTAATTTAAAGTTAAGAAAAATATAAAATAAAAATATATCTTTTAATAAAACAATATTTATATGGAGTTATATAAATTATCTTCTCAAATATAAATAGTCATTAGAAAGATGAAACTATTTCCTATATCATGGTATTTTATTTATAATTTTTCAAAATCAAATTAAAAAATGTAATTTTGAAACAATGATGATGTAATGATTACCTCAATAATTAATGTTTTAATTAAATGAGATTATAAATATTAGAATAAATTTATCTTGATACATTTTATACCATCGACGAATTTTATTATTGAATATGACTTGTTATATTTTAATTAATTAAGTTTTTTTTATTTTATCAAGTTTTTATGGAGCTTTAGAAAGTCATGATTTAAATAGTATAAAAAGCGACATAAATGAGTTTTTAAATCAATTAATATTTTATTAAATGATAAAATAGTCCTAAAAATATAATATTCAGAAAAATTACATTTATAATGTTACAAATTTCATTAATGATACATTTTGTGTCGCTTGTAATTTTATATAAATAGATTATCCCTATAGTATGAATATACAAGAAGACATGGTAAAAGTTAAATAAGAAAAAAGGGTTAAATAAATAAGATAATTATTAAAAAATAACAAAAAACCACTCCACATTTTATTGGATGATTTTATTTCGACTTATATTCATATTATATTCGGATTTAATGCATTTGGGACCTTTTGAAAACGAAATTTAGTTTATAATAAAATAATATTTTTCAATCATTCCTAAATAGCCCATCCTCTCCCTTATAAAAGTCCACCACCTATAACCCATTACTCACACCTCTGAATCCCATTGTCTCATCAAATCATTCATAAAATAATCTCTTAACATCTCCCTCTTCCACCTATAATCCATTTTTTATAAAGAAGGAAAATCATGAAAGCATTTTGGTTCAAACCAAAGCGAGTTACCTTATTTCAACGTAACATCTTCTCCCAAGTTCTTTTCATTCATTTTCCTTTTCCTACAACCTAAAGTCTCTTTATTAAGTTTTTTTTATAACAACACTAGTATTTTCAATATACTAGGGTGTTGTTCTGAGAAGGATTGGAACTACACTTGCACACACCTCGATATAATGGATACGAACATATTGTATCTATGGATGATGAACTAGTCCATCACAAAACGATGATTCTTCAAATATCTCCTACTACCTCTCATGGTGTCAATTATGATGGAACTATATTTATATGTGATATATATTATATTTATATTGTCTCTAATCTTATGTATTTTCATTTATTGAATACCTTTATGGTTTCCATAATGGGTAAATATGACAATTTTATTCGAGGAAGTGCAGACTACCACCCCCTCAAATTGATATGACTCATTCAAGAAATATGTGGAACATATAAAGTTTATAGTTAATGAAATTATATATGATATTATAATGGAGTTATAATATACCTATGTATAATTTTTTTATTCCATTTAATTTGAAATAAAATTAATGTAGCCTTCAATCATATGTACGACTTACCATCTCCATGAACTGGGGATTTCATTTCTTATCTTCAAATGTAATATACTATTATAAATACCCACATATATATATATAATGGAGATATATGATATCTAAATCCAGAATATCATTCTAGATAATATTTACTTTTGACCACACGGACAACTTGTAATTATAAGAAGATCATTATTTGACTCAAGTACCAAATATCGACAAAATGACCATTATTATCTTAAATGATTATGTAATGTTTATAACATGGAAGTAAGTGATATAAAAGGAATAAAAAACATGAAAAATGTTTTGAGGAAATTATAAATTAACATTAGTATATTATTCAGGAGATTAATGAATGAACTAGTGAATTCGCACCTGAGGTAAGGGAATTCGTCTCAATCTGTATTCATTAAGGCATATTTTGATTTATACATGAATTTGTTTTATAGGGTGTATTAACCCATTTAATGGTTAATTTCTGTCAAAGGGATTATTTTTTCAATGAATCATTTTACTAAATGACAAAAATATTGTTTCTTATTAATGTACGTAGTGACAAGGAACTTTCCGCCGCGACGATCATTATTTCATATTTGACTTCCTAAACAAGTCGTAGTATTTTTGAAAAGGAAAGTAAATACCATATACTCTTGTTATGTATTTGGGTACTGAAAATGGTTTTGATAATGTATTTAATATTTTAATATCTTGAAATTATATAATGTGATTGAAAAGTGGAAATTTTAAATTTCCTATATTTTTGTTTGATTTGTTATGAATATGTTATGTTGTTGGGAATTGTTTATGTATATGGGTGGTTCCTTGATAAACCAAGGGCGAGTGAGCCCAAGATTTCTCTCCAATTCATTGGGTAACATGACAGAGGTAAACAATAATGTTTATCTTAAGAGATTTATTGAATATACTATGATGGGTTTTACCAATGCAACTCCTTATGTAGTTGTGAATGAAACAATGTAAGCATGCTATAAATTCCACAAGTTACCTTTTATGATTTATGCTTTCTATGTGTTATTCATAAATCATATGATTTCATGAGGTGTGTTAAAGAGCTTATGTTTTGTATGTATTGATGGACTAATGATTTCTTTCATTATTTAATATCCCTCACTGAGAGTTTTATGCCCATCCCAGGTTTTTGAAATGTTTTTCAAAGGGTAAATAGTAGGATAATTGAAATGAATAATTCAAGAATATTAATATCAAGAAAATAATTCTTGTTTTGTTATAAGTGTTTTTATTTTATGAATAAAATTGTTATTGAGTAGACGTATCTACTTTTTAATATTTGATATGTAATGTAGTAGTTATGGCCTAATTCTCTAAAACTCTAAACCTAAAATGATCCTCAATGTGAATTCCTAAATTAACTCAAGATTATATAATGTTTATGGTTGGTCCTTATATTATCACTCATTGGAAAAGTAAAATAAATCTATAATAGTGAAAAAAATGTGTGGAAAATGTGTTTTTCCATGAGGCTCTTATGATGTATGTAAAGGTTCTGGAACCTGAAATTTTCATTTATAGTGATTCCATTGATTTTAAATACTCATATAATAGTCAAATGCAAGAAATATTTTATCTAATTATGAAAATAATGAAAAAAATAATATAAAACAACAGATACCTCATATATCAGCTGGTGAAAAAGATTATCTACTCAAATTAAAAAATAACCAAAACTATATCCAACTATAGACACATCCTTAGTAGTGTATGATACTAGATAATTTTGAAAAATAATATCATATACCACTACTGTTTCTTAACTCGACTGCATAATGTTATGATTTATATAATCCTCTAATAGATATAAAATTATTTATTCTATAATCCATACATGGGGATCCCTAGTGTGTAACTCACAATATATATTCAGGTTTTAATGAGGAGTCGGTTAATATGGGTAGGCAGGTTGTGTAGGCTATGTCTACCTTATCAATTTTTTTATGAATAGTAGATATAGATTATTTAATTTTGTCATATATAAAATCATCTTACTATCACATATCAACCCTAAAAGAACCTATTTCTCCAATTTATTGTCCCTCATTGATGTCACTCTAGGGAAAATCCCAAAGAATTTTTAAAAATGGATACCCACCTTATACCATCTAACATGATCCAAGTATTCCACATATCCTTAATAAATGATTATAATATATAACCTATACTCATTAATAAAGGTCTCATGTGACATTTTCTTCTAAAGGGAATTGTGAAATAATATTTTCAAATGTAATATTTCTATGTTAATCTTAAAAAATGGTAACATAGATAAATAATATAAATTAATTTATTACAATATTATAACCTACTAATTTTCTGTATCGTTAATATACATCCTCTTTTTTATCATTCTCAAAATTGTCCATTTTACATAACAAGGGTTAAATATGGATGGTCACGTGGAACATCTCCATAGATGGTACTTGAATTGAATATTAATTCATTATATTTTAATCAATCATTTTATTATATAATAAGGGAACCCTACACATAAAAATACGTAAGGGTATATATTGTGAGATTGTATCCCTTGGGTAGTTTTCATGGAGGCCCGTTAAAATAGAAAAAATAAATTTGTTATAAATAAATATTAATTAATTAAAAAAATAGTTTACCCTTAATTTTATTTTTCCATTATTTAATATTATTTTACCCTTACATTACTTTATTTTTACCTTAATTTACATGTTCCCCTTACATAACTACCTTTTGACTTTACATAACATTAAATTTCCCTTACATAACCTATACAATTTTCTGTATACCATTACCTAACTTTTTTTACACTTAGATTACAATATATTACACTTATATAACTAATACATGTTTCTTTTTACCCGCGAATATCTTTATTTACCCTTAGTAAAAATTATTTTTCCACTACATAACATTATTTTAACCATAAATAACTTTTTTTACACATACATAACTATAGTTTACACTAATATAAATTTATTTTAACCCTACATAATTTTAGTTTACCATTACATAACTTTTTACCCTTAAATATCTTTATTATACCGATATATAACTTTTTTTACCCTTACATAACATTATTTTACCCTAACATAACTATAATTTTCCCTTACTTATAATATTTACCTTTACATAACTTTTTTTGACCTTTCATAAATTTATTTCACCCTCACAAAACATCTAAAAATTTCTTTCTACTATTATATTATGTTATCTTACCGTTAATTAACTTTATATAACCCTTATTTATCATGTTTTACCCTTATATAACTTTAATTTACCATTAAAAAATATTTTTTTTACCTTTACATGACTATATTTTACCCTTATGAAACATTATTTTGGCCTTGCATTACATGTTTTACCCTTACATGTCACAACCTGGCCCACTAGGTCCCACCTTGCTGGAAATATGTAGAGCATGAAAACAAAAAACCCACCTCAAATAAGTCATGGGCTGGAAACCTACACTGAGTAGTCATATCGAACCGAAAGGAGTCATTTGACTATGTATATATATGCACACACACATCTCCATGCCCATACAATGATGAAAGTCAAATATAACTAATTCCAAATGAATTCATATATCTATATCCCACGATCATAGTATTTCCAAAATAATTCAAAGAATAATGTCTAAATTCAATCCAACCATAAACTAGAAAAATTGTCCAACCTACTATGTAGGAGGGGACTACTATCAAATAAAACAATTGTATGGATTTTGGTCTATCTATCCAAAAACAATGATCCACATACTTCTAGTGCTCCTAGGACTCCATCAAAAATATTTTTTTCTACATAATACATGACATGTGTTGGAATATCCCATGTAGAGGTGTGTATAAAAATACCCAGTATGACACCCTAAACAAACTAAACATAATGTATCATGAGTATCCAAATCATTAATACACGTGTATGTCGATCAAGATATGAGACATAATGATAATCAAAACTAATATATACTCATAATATAATCCATGTATAAAATAGATCTCAACCACTATCATCTATATGATTATACTAGAGGAATCATAGTAATGATCATTCTGCTAAAATCCAATCCACAAGACATGTTGTGACCGATGTCACTCATTTGAGAGGTCTTGATCATCAGGTCTCACATATTAATTACTCACTAAATCTCTGAAGATGTCATCATCTATGTAGTGATAAAACCTAGGTCCATTAGGGGAAACAAAAAACCCTACTATATCAATCTTCTATATAGGGGATCTATTCCCTATGCACAGTGGTCAGTATAATACCATGAACTCTACCTAATATAAAGAAAGAGTGAATGAGGATCCCACCCTAGTCATAGGGTGGGATAAATTAATCTATATCCAATGTAAAACCCATATAGTTGGTCAAAATATTATTTCAGGGAAATAATTCCACACTCCACCCTTTTAGGGACTAACTGTTGGATCACCCTCAACTAAAAAATATCTTTACTGATGTTCTATAGGACCTCAACATGTCTTGAAATAAGTATAGGATGTATACCGAGGGTACAAGATGTGTCTCATATGACATTGAACATCACATATCTCCTTGACTGATATGACATGTAATCCTCCATATACAGGACTTGTCCTTTGGTGGTACATAAAATTTAGATGTCTTTCCAGCATTGGGCACGCTACATTCCTATGCCCATGTACATCTGATCATTTCTTTGTATTGTGGTCAGGGTCATGTACTTGGCCATGTTTAAATATCAGGTTATTCCCATGTAGTCTACTCATTCCCAAGTGCCTCATTGTATTTGTGACTATGAACTTTACCCTTTAATAGGTTCTTAGCCATGTTGATTCCCACGTACCCTCTAGGATATATACTGATCCACTAAAACTCGCTCACATGGATTGTTGTAGGGACCACACTATGTGGGTTCATGTTCTCTACATGCAAACCCTGACACTACATAAATGGTACTATACAAAATGAGATCTTTGGACGACAACCAATGTAGTATGGAATTTATAAGAATTTATTTTTAAGGCTTCATGCCTACACTAGTGTTAAAACATCCTCAAATCCTACTATATAGTTCACCTAAAAAATCGGATCTAGGGTTCATCGACCCATACGGTCTCCACTCGCCAAAATTTATCCTACGATCCAAATGAATCTAAACTACCTCGGATCCATGTCATAATCGCTTGTTAAAGAATAAATCAAAAATCAAAAATATAATATTGATCTATCAATAACAATCCACCTTCTTCATGACACCTTGATTGTATCCCTGATCATGAACAACATCTACAGTATCAATTTGTTTTTCCAAAGATCAGTCACATAATGATTGAGTACAAGGTATTCATCAATCATTCTTTAAAAGGAATATAAATGATGAATTGTGTTAATGAATGAGAGTGATAAATACATGGAAAAAAATAGAACTAACTATTTCCATTATTCTAGAAAAACTCATTTAATTCCACTTAGAATGATGAACAAATATAAAAATAGATGAAAATAATAATCTCACCAAATCATAGGTATGTAAACCCACACACATAAAATGATCAACCTAATGATCAAATTTTTAGTTGATTTGATTCACTTTTTTTGTGGTATAATAAAATAAAGAAATAAACCATGAAAATAAAACTCCCTACCCTAGTTTAGGATCGATTACTAATAAAGAATAAATCTCTATTATCGTCATCGATGAGATTATCGAATAACGTTAGTGAAAATGAATCTTGATACATCATTTTAATTCTCTAAGACCTTCTTAAAATAGTCTCTTTAAATATTTAGTGTTATGTGGATATCATTAGGAATTATCTATAAACATTCAATTACAAAGGATAAGGATAGATCACTCAAAGGAATGTAATATATAAATAAATTATTCTATTTATTTTATTATTTGTGCCCATGAAAACTCTTTTGTAAATCTCTCTATGATGACATATGTTATATCACTCCAACGAAAAAACATGTATTCCAGACTTAACAATGGTCTCAGATTTCTATCTATGACCCCATTCAGAAGTTATTCATCTATTTCAAGAAAAGTGAGCACATGTGATATAATATATTTAATATTTATATAATATAAAATTTTAAACTCTATAGTCCATAGAATATCAAATCATCTCAGCCACTAGAACCAAAAATATTCCTTAATGAATTCCAAATATATACATAGAAAATATAGATACCATTCCTTCTCCCCACCTTAGGGATTCTTGTATTAAAAAATGAAAAATACAATTAAAAAGATGAGGGTACTAGGCTCACATATGTGTTTCATACTCCTAGGTTCTCCCCTAAAGATTCTCATGCTACTATCAGACAAAAAAAGGAAATTTTCACCATAATTACATATTCTCTTACTGATCCTTAATCTCTATTAGGTTCTCTACAAAGGTACCTTTATCCATGATGTCTAACTCTCCCTAGTCAACAAGAAAGGATAGGTTGTGCACATAGCACCTCGACTATGACATGTGTAATACATCATATACCTAGTCTAACTATGCTGGTTAGTCCAAGTGGTAATCTAATTCACCTAACTATATATTATAGGGAAATACATAATAAATCTCTTAGAAAACATTCCAACTCAACCAAATATCTATAATTCACATCGAGGTGAGACCTTAAATATAACATGGTCTCCCTCCTCTAACTCCAAATTAGTCCATCATCAGTCCACATATGATTTCTAATAGATATGGGTTATCATAATCTTCTCCTAGATTATCTACACAATATCTTTCTTTTCTCATACAAACTCTTGGTCCACAAGTGTTTACTCATCTAGATAATTCTAACATACTAGTGGCCTATAGGTTTACCCTTACAAAGACTAAAATAGAGGCATACCGATGGTGGAATGATAATTTTGGTTGTAAGAAAACCCAACCAAGGGTAGGTGATTACCCTGATTGTGAATAAATTAACACATGAAATCCTACAACATGTACTTAAAATCTTTAATTATCTACTCATTCTAGCCATCAGTCTAGGAGTGAAACACTATACTCAAACACAACTGAATCCAAAAGTCCTTCAGTAATCCTCTCCATAATCATGGTGTTAAGAAAGCATCATGGTATAACATGATCATCAATGGAACATTATTGAAATGTAATATATACTATACATAAAGTAATTTGAATTAATCTACTAAACTATACTCTCAGATATCTTAGAAGTTAGACATCTTAGTGAGTAACTCTACGATCTCCCATATGTCATTATGTCCTCTAGAAAATTGTGGTATCCTCATCATGAATTCCATAGATATACCATCCAATATATAATAAATAACCACATGTTATTGAGATAAATCCACTAGAACATACTGCTTATCAAACACTTATTAACATGTGAGGCGTCAAGAGACAAAACCTAGTACACAATTCTTTATCCCTGGACACCAGAACTGATACTGAATGACTTATTACTTCTTATACAAACCATTATTTACTTCCATGGTATATGTGTTAAATTCCCATAGAACATAATCAAACAACAACCCTAGTACAATAAACCATACTATAAAAGGTATGTCTTTATCCTTTATACAAAAAATTCACGATTGTGGCTAGTAGATATATGAGTACACAAGGTCTCATAGTCAGTATCTTCATGCTAATCCTTCCAATAAATAAATAGAATTAGTGTGGTAAAAACCATAAAATGGAGGTAATAATCACCATATTCATCCACTAAGGACTTGTACAATGAGGATAACTTCTCCTCAACCTTGGTTACCAACCATGAACATGTTCCCCTGTTGAAGAACATCTACCGCTAAGTTCCCATTCTTCGGAGTATAGGAATTTAGAAGTCAAAATCATCGAGTAACGCTTGATAAAACCTCTTTCTCAACGATAATATCCATCTTAGATATGATATAATTGATACTCATTTAGTTATAATAGATCATAAACTTTTCACCTATAAATTAGCATCGCCATATCATCTCGGATAACACTAATGTAGAAAGCTCTATATTATGGTTCATGTAATTCCTCTCTTATGGTGTCAACTATTGAGACTCATAAGAAATCAAAACCTAAATATGAATTTGAGAAAAAACCATTTTTTTTCTTAGAGGCATCAACCAACACAACATAATAAACATACTCCTCATGTAGTCTTAAGCTTATGGAACTCATTAACCTTTTTCACAAGTCCAAAAAACCCTACTAACACATTTCCTTCTAAATGAATTGATTACCTAAATGGGTGAAATCATTAAATTCTGTTGATACCCTATAAAAATAAGTCATCAATCTTTAGTAATGGATTTAAAACCCAAGTATCCTCTATACCTATGCCATGCTCCTGGGTGGCTACCAAGATAACACTTCATCAACCTTTTATGGTTCCAATAAAAAACCATTAGGTGAGATGAAATGTCCCAAAAATGGTCCTCTAAAATATAGAAATGATACTTGGATATATTTTCATAATGTTGATACTCTATGATTGTATCTAGGACCATCATCATGTGTCAAATGTCTTCTTCCTTATTAGCTGAGTAAAAAATAATTTCATCAATGAAGACTGCAAGAAATATATCTAATAGAGGATATATGTTATTGTTCATGAGTACCATGAAGTTTTCTTGGTATTATTTAATTCCAAAAATGAATCAACATGTACTCCTGATGACCATCGGTACATAAGAATTTGTATTTCTATATAGCCACGTCTTGTACTCAAAACTGGTGGTAACCTGATCTATGGTCTATATTCTGGAACCATCTTTCCCTTATGAACTAATTGAAGAGGTCATAGATCCTTTTATATGGATATTTATTCTTTAAAACCACCTAGTATAGGAGATTTTAATCAAAACACAACCTCATGAACCCATTTACTTCTTGGAAAACAATACTAGTGATGCCCAGGGCAAAACACTCGTTTTATCCAACCCCATTCTCCAAAATATATATAACTGTGTCGTTTGTTCATGAAAATATACAAGATATATCATATATTCTAGTGTCAATGTCGGGGTTATACCTAGGAAAAAGTATATTTAGAATAATATCCGTCAATTGGGAGTTAAACCTAGAACATCCATAATAAAGTTGTCGTCATAATTCGACACCACTACACGAAACTAAGATCCCATAACTGTTGCTAAACCAATGGAAATAATTTCCACATGATGGGTAATTAGTTGAATAATATTATATGTGTTTCCATCCTAATCATTCTGGGTTTTTTTCTCACCAAAAAATAATACCATGATATGTCACCATAGATACACCACATCTTCCACATATAACAATTATTCAAGGCATAAATTGTAGATAGATAATCCATACCTAATATAAGGTCATAAGGCATCATAGATTCTAAAATGTGATCTAATATTAAGATCTTTCCTCCAATAGTTAGGTCACACTATTATCATAAGTTTGTGATCACTTATTTACCTCAAGTAGGAGTCTACAAGTGTAAGGGTCAAGATAAGAGTTCAGTCGTAATATCAAAATCGCAAAAAAAAAGATTGTAGAAAGAAAAGAGTGTCTTGTACAAATTTATATTATTAATGAAGATAAATATTAGAAGAAATGTATTTAACCTCTAATAATATGTATATTATTAGGGTTGTGAGCCTCCACTACATGCATTTATCCTCATTACTGACGACTATCTCCCAGAACCTCATGCAGACCCCTAAGGATGGTGGTGGAAACAAGTCAAATCATCTTCCACCTCTAGATACACTCCCTACTCCTCTACCATATATTCCATCCAACATCCCTCTATTCACTTATAGTTTCCTATAAATGGGTGTTCCATTGATAATATCTCAGTCAATTGTAAAATATTTCAAACAATCCCATGAAAGGTTTCCATAATAATCACAATAGAAACCCCACCTCTCTCTAGGATGACTAGAACAATCACAAGAGTCCTAGACTATAGACCCTGAGAAACTAATAAATCCTTTAAACAATATAGATACAAATTATTATCATCAAATTCTAGATGATGAGGTCTCAGATTCTTTGTGACCACTGCCAGCACATGATTTCATCATCCACTTTTCTAAGAAGATATCTACTAAAAGTGACACTCAATCACTTTAGTTTAGGTGGGATTATAAGAAGAAGTATCTCTTTCCATGATATCTCATAATTATCCTTGGTAATTTTTTTTAAAGATAATAATATATCTATAACCTTATAAAATCAGTTCATTAAAGTTCAATGAATATAATTGAATAGTCTACCAAGATCATGCTACCATTCTGCAAATGCAGAAGCTCTTATACACACACCCATTTCAATATGTACAAATAGAACTCATCCATAAATAAATACTCAAAATATAACTAGGATGGATTTATCTCATCATGTGACTAAGTCACCAAAAACCACCACCACCCAGCAGTTCTCGAAAGAAGACTCACCGCTAGGACCACCATATGATTTGTACATGTCCTCACAATGGAAAAACACAAGTAACCCACTCAACCTATCCAGAGCTTCAAGGGTGCATGTATTTCAAAAAATACTAGGAGTCTAATTCACATTAAACTCACTGAGTGTGATTAGTATTCACTCAACCTCGATATATTCTACCAATTCATGTTATTTCTCAATGGGTGGTGGAAAATGTAGAAACCTTATTGGAGGAATAACATCCTATTGAAGACACTATACTAAAGGCTCATGTCTCATTAAATAATCCTTGTGATTTGAATTTGGAGTCCTAGATTCCTATATTCATAGTTTAATATTAAATTAAACAAGACACACTACTATTAATGATTATATCAAGGAATATGTTTCATTGAAAATGAATCCACTACTAATTACTATATAATGAATGTACTGATGCTTTCCATAAAACTAATTACTATCTGTAATTATTGAACAAGTAGGATATCAGAGTATTTTTTTTTAATTTATGAGCTAACATAAATACCAAAAATATACTCCTTTTCCTAGATAATGAAATCAAAACACTTTAAAATTATTTCTATAAATCCCTTACCAAAGATCAAATATAGATAAAAATCCAAACTATAGTCCCAAGGTAGAACCAACTGGATATAATACTGACCCACTAGGGACTTCCTAGATGGTTATAACCTAATTGTGACAACACCAAGCCAACATCCATTAGGCCAAGGGCTGGAGACAAGCAATAAGTAGGTATATCCCACTTAAGGGGGGGTGGGGGTATTAGCCTTATTACATACACACCCACATATCAAATCCAATAAAATGATCAAAGTAAAGTTTTTTTGGTACCAAATTCATGCATACATATACATCCCATAATCAGAGTATGATAAATGTACTAGAAAGAATAAGTAAAAAAATAAAAGCCCACTATAACTAGAAAAAGTTGAAAGCTTACACAGATGTAGGGGACTATTGTAAAATGAAACAGTAATATAAACATCTACCTTTCTAGCTCAAAACCATTCAATGCCTACTCCTGGTTGAACCATAACAACATCAAAATTCTTTATATATATATATGACACAAAATTTGAATGAATATCCCATTACATTTTGAGTAAAACAATACCTTTTAAGAAACCCCTAAATAACTAAAAATAGAGAAACAAGAGTAGCCATCTAATCAATACATATGCATGTCAATCAAGATATGAGAAATAACAATAATGAAAATATAGATATACTCATAATAGGAATTATTTCTAAAAAATGTCTCAACCACATCCATTCACATGGTTCTGCTGGAGACTTCAATGTAATTATCATTCATGGAGAATCCACTCCATGGGCCATGTTGTTGCTGATGGTGCCAATATGAAATATCATGCTCATTGGGGCTCTCCAAATAATTAATCACTAAATATCTAATGATGACATCATCTAGGTAGAGAATCATACCTAGGGCCACTGGAGGGACACTATAAATCCTTTTGGATTTTCCTTCTGGATAGAATATTGATGCCCTATGCATGGTGGTCATACAGATTCCATGAAACCCATCTAGGATAAAGAAGGAAGGATCCTGGATTCCACCTTAGTCACACATATGGATACATAAAAATATATCCAATATAAAACCAATATATAGGATCAAAATCCTATGTCAAGGATGTAATTCCAAACTCTACCTTCAAAGGGATGGGACAAGGGATCACACTTAAATAAACCTGGTCTATATTAAAGATATAAAAAACCTCAAATTTTCTAGAATGATGTAAATGACATGTACCAGGGTAATACAATGTGTCTCATCTTCCCAAGGACATCCCATGTCTCTCGATATTGAATGTCATTAAGACATAATTATGAATGTATTTTCCTTTAGGGGTACATGGCATGTACAGGTCTAGCCACCAATCAACACACCTCATTCCTTTTTCTAAGTACATCTTGTCATGAACATGTATTATATCTATTTTAGTATGCATGGTAGTGACTGAGTACTGGGTTGTGACCATGTAATTTACTCTTGGAAATATTATTAAATGTATTAATGACCATGTACCCAATAAGATATATTCTGAGCTGCAAGCATTAGTTCGCAAGGAATGAGGTTGGGACCACAAGAATTGTGATCTTTTTCTTTAGGCCTAAACCATAGCATCATAGAAGAGTGAATACATGGTGTGTGTTTTTGGGAAAACACAGCACGTAGATGGGAATTTTTCAAAAAATATAGGAATCATAAAACATACACCCATATTTATACTAACTTAGATCCCATAGTGTAATCCTATTAAAAATTTGGATCTGGGGTTGACTGACCCTCATCATCATCACTCATCAGAATCTGGGGTTTGATCTGGTTGAATCCCACCTATCATCATATCTTGCCATCACCATGAATCAAACAGAAAATCTAGAATCACTAATCCAATCCGGATCCACATTCGAACATCTATTGCCATCATCACATGACGGTCAAACGCTTGACCATGAGCCATTCCCTTGGTATCCATCTATAGTGCAGAAGAATGGTCGTGTGATGGTTGATTATGGTGTATTTGTCGAACCACTGGACAAGGGAACACCTATGATGAATCATACATAGGAATAGGGGGAAAATTAAGAAATAAAAAATATGAATGAACAATGTATATTATTAATGTTGGTGTCAATGCAATTATGTTATAATGATGAATGGAGAGAAACATAAACAATAATTTTAATTTACCTTAATCATTGGTAAATAAAACCTCACCAATAACATGAAAAAACTATGAATCAATCTGTTAGTTGACTCAATTAATGTTCATTGTGGGATAATAAAATTAGGAAGTAAAACATGATTTTTACCCTACATTAGACCAGGATTGATCAATAATCAAGAAAAAATCTATTTTATAATCATTAGAAATATCCTTGAACTGCGTTTGTGAAAATGATATTTGATCTATCATCATCATTCACCAAGAACCCATTAAAAGGTCCTTATCAATCCTTATGATATGAGGCTATCCTTGGGAGTTATTAATAAGATTGTATTAATATATTAGTGGGTTTGGTCATGACACTAAAAAAATAAATAAAATAAATATTTATTTTATTATATTATTTGTGCTCGTGACAAAATATTTAAAAAATTCCCAAATTAGACATAGGTTATATCACAACTTGAGTAAAACCTATGTTATGAACTTAATAATAGTATCTGATTTCCCATCCATGTCTCCATTATAGAGTTATTCCACTATTTCATCCAAACAACACATGTTTGATATAATCTATTTAATATTTATACAATTTTAATACTTAGACTCTCCAAGCATCATTTTCTCACACCGTCTTCGGTCCTATCTCAAAAATTATATCGTAATAAATTTGAAATATTTACATGAAAAAAATAGAAATTTTCAATTACATAAACTTTTTTTATACTTACATATCTTTATTTTACCCTTAACCAATATAAGACTCTATTTACCCTTACCAAACATTATTATACCCTTAATTAACTTTAGTTTACCCCTAAATAACTTTGTTTTACCCATACTTACCTATTTCATTTCATTAAATAACTATTATTTTCTGATAATTACCTTTAGTTTTCCCTTATACAACGTTACATTACCCATACATTACTTCTTTTACACTTAAAAACAATATTTTACCCTAAGTTAACATTATTTTAAAGTAATTTTTTTTAACTTTACGTAACATTAGATTTCCCAAACATTACTTTAGTTTACCTTTATAAAACTTAGTTTAAACATACATATCTTTAGAATAACCTTACATATCTTTTTTTTACCCTTAATTAAATTTAGTTTACCATTATGTAATCCCTAAAAGTTTTTTTTACACTTACATTACTTTTTTACCATTACTTAATTTAGTTTACCACTACATAACTATAGTTTTCCATTTTTTACTTTAAATTATTCCTAATTAACATTTTTACTCATAATAAACTTTTTAATCCCTCAATTAACTTTACTTTACCCTTTCATTACCTAAAGAATTCTATTTTTACCCATACATAACATTTTTACCCTTAATTAACTTTTTTTACTCTTATATAACATTATATTACTCTAACATATCTTTATATTACCCTAACATAATTTATTTCACCATTTCATAACTTAAGTTTTCCCTTAAATAACTTTTTTTACTCTTAAATGACTTTATCTTACCCATAAGTAACCTATAAAAGTTTTTCTTTAACCTTAAATCATGATTTTTCCCTTACATAACACTGTTTTACCATTAATTAGGTTAATTTTACCCTTGGATAACATGAATAATTTTATGTTAACCCTTGAATAACTTTGTTTTACCCCTACTTAACTTCTATTTTCCCTTATATTACTTTATATTACCCTTATATAAGTTTTTTACCCTCACATAACTTTATTTTACCCATACATAACATATTTTCATCCTTAATTAATGTTTTACATTCGAGTTCTTTAGATTACCCTTACATAACCTGCATGTGTTTCTATTTTCCCTTACATAACTCTGTTTTACCCTTTCCTAACATTTTTTTAACCTTATATAAATTTAGTGTACCCTTAATTATCATTGTTTTCCCATACAAAACTTTATTTTATCCATAACTTTATTTTATAATTACTTATCTTGTATAAGTTACTATTTACACTCACATAACACTTTTACCCTTACATTACATTATTTCACCCTTACATAACTTTGGTTTACCCTTAAATAATTTTTTTAGTCATATTTAACTTTATTTTACAGTTAAATAACTATTATTTACACTTAATTAATATTTTCCACACTTATGTAACTTTAGTTTAGCCTTACATAACCTGTAAAAGTTTCTAGTTATCCTTACATATATTTTTTTACCCTTATGTAACTTTAGTTCTCATATACATAACATTAGTTTACAATTATATAAATATTTTTAACAATTCATCAACTATTTTTTCCCATACTTATCTTTAGTTTACCTTTACTTAACTTTTACATGTTTTTATTTACATTTATATAAATTTATTTGTCCTTTAATTAAGATTATTGTACCCCTACATAACTTTAGTTTACCCTCACATTAACTTTATTTACCATTAAATAATTATATTTTACCCTAACATAACTTTTTTACCCTTTCTTAAATTTTTACACTTACATAACTTTAGTTTACAATTAAATAACCTATACATATTTTTATTTACCGTTACATAGATTTTTAACCCTTAATTATTATAAATATATATATATATATATATATAAGTAATTATATTCATAATTATTAAAAAAAAAATATAACACATTTATCCAAAAATAAAAAAAATACCATTAAGACTTCCTCCCACTGACTAGAGGGATCATTATTCCATTTTTTCATATATATATATAAACCCATAGTTATAGTATTTAACTCGATTTTTTTTAACCCAAAGAATAAAAAATGATGTCAACATTATCTTAAAATCTATCCATTTTGTTTCCACAATGTATTAAATTTTTCTCTTTACTATTTTTTTCATTTGAATGTTAAATTTCATATGGAATCGAATGAATAAAATATTATGTAATGTATAATATTTAAACTAATAGAAACCTAATTAAATAATATTATAAATTTTACCATTATAGACTCCCATAATAGGTCTTTCACGGATTAGTATATTATTCTCTAATTAGGGAGTAAAATACGTGTTAGAGAATGAATCTGTATAAAAATGTATGTCTTAAACTACATGGCATGTGGTCCAGATGGGTGGTTGTTCTCGTCAATGTTGTTTATCATAATAACCTCTCCATGTGTGATTGGAGGTTTTCTAAAATTTATAATATCACATCTAATATTAGTAGGTATCATTATCTCAAGATAATGAGAATATATTCACAAAAGTTCATAAAATATAAGTATGTTTTTATTAGATAATTTAGTTATCACATATATATAATTATATAAAAATTGTATATACCTCAGTTCCCATTCCTTGATGTGTTTCATTTATAAATATGTTTGATACTTCAAAAATTAAGTGTAAAAATATTTTATTAAAATTAAATAACATTAACAAATAATAAGTTTTTTGTTCACGATAGAACAAAAACATTGAATGTTATATTTTTAAAACAAAAAAATATGTAACTAAAGCTACTGTATATTAAAAATATTGAAAAACACGGTTCAAATTATTATCGTATAAATATTTTTATTTTTTTGTAGCTTTATTTTAATTGAAATAAGAAAATATTATATTTAAATTTTTTTATTGTTCATAATATAAAAAAATTATAAATATTTTGTTAAATAATGGAGTTAATATGAAAATTAAAAATATAAATAAAATAGTCAAAAAATGATATGAGATATTTTTTTAAACAAAAAATTAATATCTAAATTGAATGAATATTAAAACTATTAAAAAATAAAAGAATACTAATAATATATTTATTTAAATTCTAGGGACAAAAATTAATGTTTTTGTCTTTGGGAGTTTCACAAAAATATAGATTACAAGATTTTTTAGGAGAATAATAGGGTTTTTTCTCATCTCTTCTACATGATGATTTCTTATTTCATGGAAAATTTTTACATCTCAATCATTGTTATCATTATGTAATCTTACAATAAGTTGAGAAATTTTAGATATGTATTCAACATCATAAGTATTATCAGTATCCAAATAATTGTTTTCTCTTGAAAAACATTGGATCACAGATCATTTGTTGGGTCAATGAAATAATTTTTTTTTCATCCTTCACTGTGATAAATGATTACTCTGTGCAAATAAATATTTTCAAAACAACATGTGTAATTAATAATTATTCACACCACTATTTGTGTCAACCTAGTTACACTTATATACAGAAACACTAAATTTAGTATAATAAATATACCATCTATCCTCAACAACTTCAAAATATGACATTAAGGATGAATTGGGTTTTTATCTTTATCAATTCCAAAATACAATGCTTCAACAACAACCATTACTCCAATATTTTGGATGGTAAAATTTTAATCCTTGTTTTATTATGTAAAATGCGTAATGATTAATATAAATAATTTACCACCAAATCACATTAACACCTTGTCCCCTTACTAACCATTTCAATTTTTCTTGTCCGAGTAAATCATTAATCATTTTCTATTTAAAAAAAATAAGAAAATTTCTTTTTATGGTCATTTATCAGCCACTTTTTATTTTTTATTATATAGAATACCTTCATTATAGTAATATGTAATGATATATATAGTTCACCATAACCTATGTTATTAAAATATATATAAATGTGTTTGAATCACTTCATCATATGAAATTAACATAACCTTCAATCCATTAATCCATTTACCTTCACTATTAATAATAAAATTTAGAGTTATATGGATAACAACATGCACCACATTATAAAAATTGTTATTATAAAACTAAATTACCGCATATAATATATATTTTTGAACAATAGAGGAATATGGTCTAGGATGATTCTTAACATAAGAATTTAAATTATATATATATTTTACAAAATGATATATTCCACATAGTTAAACATTCCCACATATTATTATTTCTGATACCAAATGAATCCATATCTAAACCATTTTAATGCATAAATATGGCGGAATATACATTTCTACTTGAAAAAGTTTAATGTTTGATTCTTTCCCCAACACATCTAACAACTTTGAATCTATTAATCATATGTAACTTGAATTGAATATATACAGAAACTAATTATAGACATTCTATAAGGTATTAAAAACCTTCCATGGAATGAAACCAGTATAATCAATTTCATCATTACATGAAATCCCAAAAAATTCTTACCAAATAAATTTAAATCATTTAATGACACCAGATTTTTCATATTTGAACAAAACCCTATTGGTAAATTATAGTGAAACACATACATTTCATACATATATATTACATATTTTGAGGTTTATATTCATTACATTAAAAAAACACATGATTTTAAATCATATAGGTATAGTGCCTTTGGAAACTTGGGCCCCTAAAAAATGGTCCATAAGTGAGCTACATCATCTCACACTATGTTCATTCAAATCTAATATACATAATTATAATTTTATAAATAACACCTTTCTGTATTTCATGGGGAAATGAAACATTTGAATTATGACCTTAGATGATCAATATTCTTAAACAAGGGAGAAATCAATATAACATGAGTATAGGGGTATGATAACATGACAATAACAAATGAAAACCATACCATGCATATCATAGATCAAAAACATGAGTCATGGAAGAAATATTGGTAGTTTATAAAACAAAAAACATATTGGAATAAAATAATGTGATCCAAGAGATCATATCATTGGAATAATATATACATTTGTGAAATATACTTGATAATTGAAAATCATCTCTCATGGAAACCCAGTAAGGCATTCATAACTTGTTATGAATGTGCTAACCACCCATGTACCTACATCAGGATGTGGATAACCTCCCATGTACCATCTTTCAATCGTGGGATAATCTCCTATGTACACTATTTTGAGCATGGGATAACATCTTGTGTATCCTCGTTTGGTCTTGGGATAACCTTCAATGTACCCTTTGAGATCATATAATGTTAATTATTACCCAATTCATTAGAGGGATATATATATAACACTCATAATATTATTAAAATATTATATACATGTTCTAGAAGATCAAAAAACATTATTTATATCATAAACGATAAAAATAAATTGTTTCCATAATTATTTCATCATTTCATTAATGCATAGCCTCTAACAAAAGAAACATGCTTCATTAGAAGTTTATCATGGTATACCCTCTAGATGAGAAACGAGTTTCATAATCATCTTGAAATCAAAAACATAAACTATCTAGATAAATATATATAATTATATCATTGGTTTATCTCCCTATTAAATCTTAAGTAACATTAAATGGTTCACCTTAATTGGAAAACTATTTTGAAAGAAAGATTACATGGAATGTTTCATGAAGAAAATGACCATTCTTTTAAAATAAAAATTTTAAAACTAAAAATTCATAATATATTTTGACAATCGTTTTATTTTTACATAAAAATAAAAATTTATAATGTAATATTCTAATATAATAATGAACATGGTGGATTAAAATTAGGATCATGACAAAAATATTAAAACATTTCTATTCACATTTTCTATAAAGGACTTACATGGATTGGTTAGAAGAATAAATGAATATTCCTTCAAAAATATTTTATTAAATATAAAAAAAAGTTAAAAAAAATTAATAAATCATTTTAATAAATATGAAAATATTTTTTATTCATTTTTTGAAATCATTGTTTTGGATGACAAAGGCTTTTCTACCGAAGAGAAAAATAAATAATATTTATATTAAAAACATCATTTCAATATGATGAGTACATAAAGAGAGGAAACTTAAGAGAGAAAATTTAATCTACATAAAAAACTAGGGGATAATAAAATTCATGATTTTATTGAGAGGTATATCATACTATTTTATTATTTCATTCATAACCATAAACAATCCTCACAAATGATAAGATTTTAACATAATCCTTTAACCAATTTGGGATCATTGAATAGTAATCCCCAGAAATAACAACATTAAATAAAACACATAATATAAATTGAATAATTAGATTAATTAAAAAACATGTCAAATGGGATGTATAATCACCCTAAATAGAAATATAGGTGTATAACATAACTTAGGTCTCAAAATGGAAACTTGCGACAACAATCTCATACAGATTTGGTAACATTTGAGAAATAAAACCCATTAAATGGATATTAAAAAATATATATATAAAGACCCTTAATTTTAAGGATAATAACAACAAAATAATATAATGGGATTTATATAAACTATATAAAAATATATGGTAAATATTATATGTGTCACATATAAGTAAAAGTGAGATGAGAATTCCTTACCATTTAAGTAATCTGTTGAATCATAAGCCCAAATAATACATAACATAAAATATCATTTAAATAATAATATTAAAGATATAACATGTCAAATTTTCAATATATACCCTACACAAATGAAAGGAGTGGTGAATCTGAATAAGTCTATCAAAAAGAAAATAGAGACTATAAATCCCTTACCATGTGTTTCAAACTCTATTAAACAGATTCAAAAATCATGTATAATAAATATTATTATATTATAAATATATTAGATAAAAATAAATATGTATATAATACCTTATATTATTTACTTATGAACTGTTTTTCCATTTTATTAACAATTCCATGTCAAAGTCTCATTTCGGCAACGAAATGCTTTGATTTTCATGTTTGTTTTGATTTTTTTCCTCCAAATTTTACAGTTGTAAAATTATCTACATATTTTTAGAAATGATATATATATATAGTATACGTTTATTTATAGGGATCCATAAAAGGAAGAGAAAAAAAATAAATACATCTTTTATGGTGACGGTAGGTTGTACATACTCAAGAACATTGCTTCCATTTTCCCAAAGGAAAGAACAAAGAATGTTAATTAATATATTACTATTAAATAATAATTTTTATGTCATATATATATCATATTTTTATTAAACACTTATCTATTTACTTCCATAAATGAATCCCATCGCTTCGCGAGGTGGTAATCCACCGTACACATGAGTGACGTTATCATATTTCAAAGGAATAGAAAGTAAGAAGTGATATATAATATCATGATTTAGGAATAATAATAATATCATATAGATCATATATAAATGTTAAATCTATCATTATATCTATCCATGAGTGGTGGTAATGAAAAAATTAATAACATTACTTCGTGAGGTGGATGTTCTCTGTACCCATGAAATAAGATTTCATAACTCATTTAATGGAATAAAATATTATTGTAGGTAATTACCTTAATATAACAACATATATGTATATTTATTCTAATTTTTTCTATTATATCATCATGTTTCAATTATAATTTATTGAGGAGGTGGAATAAATAATAAAAAAATGCTCATTGTGGTATATTACCCCCACTCTGAGTAACGACTATATGTTTTAACCAAAAACATTCCTAGGGTGGATTTATGACCAAAATAATACTTATAGTAATATACTAGAGAATTACATAATTTATATGGGTATTTATTTTCGGATCCATAATGGGTTTATGGTGGGAATTAGATAGAGTAAGTGAGGTGAGTTGTATTGTTCTATATTTTGAAAATAAAAAGATATAATCACATTTACTAAATGAAAAATGATAAAACAAAATTGGTCCATTATATAACATATAAGATATAACACCAAAATATTTACATTTAATAGGGTTTTGGACATGATTTTAATCATGTGAAAACATTATATTTTTAGTTTAACCCTAATCATAACCAGTTTTACATTAATCACAATAAATAATTTTTTCCCTTTTTTTACCATTCATTATGATTAAAAATTAGCAATAACATATTAAATAATATATATTATTCTTATTATAAAATAAAATAAATTTTCAAAATTTTATTCACAGAAGATGGAAATGTAATTTAATATTAATCTCAAATACATGACATTAAAAATGGTTTTCAAAGAAAAAATATTCAAATGTTAAATACATTTTTATAGAAAAAATCTATATGAAATAATTTTCAATGAATATAATTGTATTAATAGATAAAACTATGAACTAAATTATATTTACAAATGATATAAGAATAATATTCAATGTTATTTATTCTTTGAAAGAAATGAAAATTTATAATGAAAACCAATAATTTTAACCATTCGTCGAAAAGGTTTTCCTCTCTGAAAATTCTCAAAAACACACCTTGAGATAATTTTGAAATGATGATTTTAGAAATTACATTTATTATTTAAAATGAATTTTATAAAAGACTGAAAAATTAATTTTAATATATAAGTGAAGTATGATACATAATAGTTTTTTAAAAAAATATATAGTTTTTGGAGAAAATTTTGATTTATTTTTACCCCTATCAAGAAAACACAAAAGATGAATGTTAAAAACATGATTGAAAATGTAATAAAGAAATTTAATTAAAATTATTCAGAAAAAGTGGGTTCTTTAATTAATTAATTTGAAACTCGTTTTTTTGTTTAAAAATGATTTTTCATATTTTTTTATTTTAAAGTAGTCCTAACTTTAATTTATAATTAGTAAGCCAACAAATAATTCATTATATATATATATATATGTTTAAACACTATATTTTCATATATCAATTAATCATATTCATTACCATTATTCCAATAACTAATTGATTTTTTTTATTAAATAATAATATTTTAATCGTGTGTAATGTTTCATTTAAACTCAATGTTGTGTGTAATTCAATCTGAAATCAGTGATGCATGTTACGAAAACTAAACATGTTGATTCTTATAACATAATCTAAATTCAAAACAAAATTCAATGAATGATAAACTCAAATTTTCATGTAACATATTATATCTAAAACATTAATTTTTTTTGAGAAAAATATTTCCCAAAATCTTGTTATTTTACATTTTACCAACCTTAAAGGAATTTCACCGTAAAAATTCATCACTTTGCTATCATAAACTATAGATACTTCTATATAATTATATTGTTAGGTCTTATAAATCAACCTCAATCTGGTGGCATCACCAAGTTACATTGACCAAGTGATTGGTCTTATTTCATCAAACATTCACTATTTAATCAAGAATCTCCACATATTTTTCCTCATAAGAAAGATCACACTATAGTGATACAACCTCATGGTTCATTACATGTTATGGATTATGTATTTACATCCTTAGTAGAGATACATGGAGGGTATCATATTCCAGATAGAGGTTCATTATAAGTGAATAATAATATGTTGCTATCCCAATATGAACAATTATTTCATAGGGTCTGATAATCATCGGACTTAGATTGACCATATTTATTCCAAGTAGAAATTTGTAGAATGTCTTTCTCACCAACCTCAAATTATAGATAATATAGATTATTTTAAAAATAACAATTTTTTTAACTTTTCTCGTACATGTTTGTTAATGGATCTAACTTTATCTTCCATTTCATCCTCCTACTCATGCTGTAATATATTTATTTCAACAACATTATTCCATTGAATTGGATTTCTATACCTCCTTCCATAATGGGATTAATAAGGATTCATATAATTGCTTGAGTTAAATATATGATTGTAAGAAAACTCAACCAGAGGAATATTTGGATCCCAACCACCATTAAAATTTCTAGAATAATATGTTAACATATCATATATGGTTTTAATTGTCCTCTTAGATTGACCATCTATTTAAGGATAATAATTCATGATGAAACTCAATTCCATATGACTATATTATTGAAGACAATACAAAAAATCAAGATAAAATTTGGATCCCAATTAAATACAATTTAATGTGGGACTCCATACAATATTCCCAATTCCTTATTTTATATTATAGTGGATGGATCCATATAAAAATATTCTTTGATAGCAACTAAGAGCTTAAACATCATAAGGTGATCGATTATAACCAATAGTTACCTCAACATTAAAGATAAGATAATATCTAATGTGTACTTGTACCTTTAATCATATTTCAAAAAAGTGTAAAGGAATTCTCCCTCAAATAAAATTTTCACTAGAACATATACAAAACAATTTGAATATTTTATTAAACGAATCTTAAAATATCCTTAATATTAATAAAATAATTGTACATAAAACCTAGTAGGGGGTGTCAATGGATTTTAACTTATGATCAAATATAAACTCAAAAAACCATGATGGTATCGATAACATATAATATTTTAGTTACATGGAGAAATATATACTTCCAAAAGATAATTAACCCTTTATTCCAAAAATAAGAACTTATATTATATAAAAATATATTCATTGGAATGTTGGGATAATCCTTGTATCAAGAGAATACCAAATGTGATTTCATTATTCCATAATAGATGTAGAAGGAGAAAATAAATTCTCAAAATCACATGAAATTTCACTAAAGGTAGAACAATAATATTTTTATATGGAATATTCATACAAAATCAAAGATGAAATTAAATATAAGTAATTGGAGGATATGTCTACAAAAATTATAATAATTCACTTAAACAATCATGAATGAAAATACATTCCCTTTTTTCATTTTTATTAAGATGTTTTTTGTCTTCTCATCCTCATTATCCCATAGACTAGGGAACTAGTTAGAATAATTCCTATACTGATTTTATTTGCAACACTAGACTATGGGTGGTTCATTTTGTGAAACCTTATTTCAATTTACATCATTATTTAAATTGTTCCCAGCTGTTCTATATTCTATTTCTCAATGACCTCTACTTAAACACATAAAATATTTACTAGTTTCTTTAATATAATGTCCAAAATATTTTTTACACACAATTTGAATAATGGAAATAACATATTATTATCTAAATGGTCTCTATCCATTTTTTTAATTCCATTTTTTTATTCTTATTAAAACCATAAGATTAAAACAAAATTGCAACTTCCATTTCTATCATGGTGTTACATAGAACAATATCTTCCTAAATAATTATATATCTTAAGGATAATACACTTTAGATAATTGGATTTCAATCATTCAATAATCAACCATCCTTTTTTCCAGGTTTGATGACAATAACAGAAGTATTCCTCATAAGTCTTATAAAATTTTCCTCGTTGGTACCGACTAATTCATCATTCTTTTTATTTATCTCAAGGAACTCATTATCCTTATGTATATAAATAATAAGAGAATATTCATTACTAAAAAATAATATCCTGAACTCATCCAAATCCAGGGAGTAAATTCCATCATGTTACCTTTTATTATTGTTGAGAGTCCACTGTTGATCCACTTTTATTTATAAATTATAGTTAGAGAAAATATATTTTTAGTGGAAGTAATTCATTGCCTAAAAACTATAAGATTAGATAATCTACTAATGTTAAGTTCAAGTTTCTTCATAAAAGACTCAATATAATGTCATTACATTTTTTACTTGTTTGGATGTCAGGTTTGATTCATGGATTGAGAAAGTTGTGCTATTATAGTAACAAGATTTGGAATTCTAGATCACACTACATTAGGATTAATTCGAAAAATATAATTATAGTGCCTATTTCACTCAACATTAACACATTTCCTTTGGGTCTCATCCATTAAATAAGTCCAAAATGTTATTTTTTAAGCAGATATAATCATAATGGGGAACCAAATAATTATGAAAAATCAGTTATAGGATGTCTAAATTATGAAACCTTATTATTAATCTATTAAATTTTAGGTTTATCAAAGGTCATTAATAGTCATAAAATATTTAAATCTTTTATAATGGTTCATAATGATATTTTAAATTTCAAAATCATATCCATTGGTAGTGTAAAACTAGGTATGAAGCAATGTCCATTTTAAAGCTCTATGTGATGATAGAGCCTATACTAATGTTCCCTTTTTAGATTTATTACCCCTAGGTACCTCTATTCGAGTTCCACATCCACTTTTAGTATCAAAAAAGGTATTTAATTTATTGGAAACCACTCACACTATCTATTAATAAGCGTTACATTATTCTCCATTACATTTACCCATACTTATATTTATCCTTATACATAACTATAGAGTTTAAACTATTATGGTTTCACTCAAGTTTAAAAAGGACAACTAATCATATTATTTTATACTTTCTAAATAGACACATTTTTTTCATACATATATATTACATATTTTTAGATTAATATTAATTATAATACATGAAAACACACTTAATGATAATAAAGGTATAACGCCTTTGAAAATTTGGACCCATAGACATCTGGTGAATAAGTGAGATAATCCATCTCCCACTATGTTCTATATAACTAGAACAATTATTAGATATATCATATGTAATATATTTCTACATATCCTAAGGATATAAAACATAATAATTGGTGAGATTATATTCTTAGTAGGGGTAGAAAAAAAGATATTAATATAACATGGGCATATGGTTCTAAAAACATGAGAATAAAATATGAAAGAGTACCATGTGTATCATAGATCATGGGTGTGATTCATTGAATAATTCATGGTGTTTCATATGGAATGAATCATAATGGAATAAATTAATATGAGCCATGAGATAATAACATTGGAATAAGACATATATTTGTGGCATATATATAATCATACAAAATTTCATGTCATGGATAACCACCAATAAGTTAATAACATGTTTGTATTGAGATAAACAATAATTTGACAAAATTAGGGTTGATATAACCTCATATGTTACCTATTTTGGTATTGGGATAACCTACCATGCACCCTCATATAGGATTCTGATAACCTCTCATATAGCCTCTTTTGGTATTGGGACTACCTCCTATTCACCCTTTGAGAAAATCTAACATTAATCATTACCAAATTCATTTGAGAGAGATGTAGGTCCCACGTATCATATAATTAAATGCATAGATACATGTTCCTTAAGATGATAAAACTTTCATCATATTATAACCCAAGAAAATTAATGGCCTTTTGTTTGGGTCAGTCTCGAAATGCAAAACGGTTCTGTATCCGATGACAAGTGGACCTACATTCCAAAGGCAGGCATTCGCCGGATGGTCTAACCAACGATGCTTAAGAACTCACATTGTTCGAGAGGATGGGAAGTCAGGCTCATCGCACCCTTTTGGGGGGAATTATTACCTGTTCTGGGACTCTCTTATAGATTTAAGACATATTCATATGTTCACGAATCTTTGGTTTATACCCAAGCATAGTATCCACAAATTCTCTTGGTTGGATATGGTCAACTGAACGCATGGGTCCAGAATCATTTAGGCCTGATGTTTACTATCCCTCATTGGATTAATGACCCCGTGGAGTTAGGACTCATCGAGGCGGTGCTGGGATTGGTGCGGTGAACCGATGTGAAGATAGTCGAATCGACCAATTGTTGGGCTTGAAGCTCATGGAGGCTTCCTACGTACCCTGTCTAAGAGACAAGGATAAAAGTCCACGTAGTTCATAATGGCTTGGGACATACACTATGAGGCAGCCCAGAGTGATGGGTTGGGGATTACCCTCTAAGGAGGCCCAAGGTGTGGATGATGGGATTGAACCTCAGGGAGACTTCCTACATACCCTGCCTAAGAGGCAAGGATCAAAGTCCACGCAGTTCGTAATGGATTGGTACATACACTCTGAGGCAGCCCAGAGTGATGTATTAGGGCGTACACTCTAAGGAGGCCCATAAGAGTGGGTCATGGTTGATTCTTACTCTAAGCCCACATGAGTCATGCTCCGTGAGAGAAACAAGAGGCAACAGGGACCAGAGGATCACGTCACGAAAGGTACATCCGTGAGAGGTGGAGTGGGACTTACACATGAGGGAGGCCCATAAAGTCAGGGCTTACTCCGGGATGGATGCCCATGGCGATAAAGCCTAGCGGGAGAGGTAACGGGGTGCTCCTGTGCCCATCACCTCTCTTGTTCCCCGGGGAAGTACCATGGTGCATGGGGAGGGCTGCCTTCGGATGGGTATGTCGCCCCCTCTATGGGGAGGGGAGAAGTTACTGAGCACTGAAATGTGAAGTCCCCCATCCTGGAAAGTAGAGGAAGAAAGGGGGATCTCAGGTTCACAACCCGCATTACCGTGGGAATGTGATCCCAGGCATGCTTTGGGAATCCGCCCAAGGGCCGGGGAAACCCCTTTTCCCATGTTTACTGTGGGTATGTGAACTCAAAACGACACACTGATGGTCCTAAGGGTTACAGTACATGGATCCAGTGGCTCTAGTGGAGGCCTCAGCTCGGGGCAGATGAGTAGGCCAATGAGGTGGTTGCGAAGGATCAGACCGGATTTGAATTGGAAGGATTTTATCTGGATCGGGGAATGGGAACTCCGAAGGTTTTGGCAGGCCACACAAGGGTATGGGTGGTGGATCCCTTCGCGTAGGGAAGTGCTATGCGGCTAGGGAGGCCATCCAAAATCTAGGGTGGCCCGTGGACAGATTGGTCGTCTGCGAACCAGGTGGGTCCGCGGACTGATTGGTCATCCGTGAACCAGGAGGGTCCGCAGACTGATTGGCATCCCACGAACCAAGAGGGTTCGCGGCTTCAGGTTCTATCCACGTACAAGGTTGGTACGCTGAGGGGTCCACGAGAGCAGCGGCGGACAAGGGCGGCGCCGTCCGGAGGCTCGTCGGTTGGGGCTTTGCCCGTGTAGTAGGGTGCTACGCGGTGCCGCGGATTGGAAAAGAGGCATAAACTCCCGGGTCTGCGGGGAGTACATCAGCAGAGGGACCCTGGTTTGCGGGTTTCTATTCATTGTTATTTTACGTTTGTGGTTCACTATGCTATTATGCTTTTTTGGTTCCTTATTAGATCGTTCCCAGGATCATACCTACTCTGGTTCGCGAACTGGATCTTCTGAAATCCTAAGCCTTCCTTCGAAATCCTTCCACCATAATCTGATCGATATCCTCTCAGTTCTCACCCCTCCTCCTCTACTTTTTCAATCTCCGTTTATAGAGTGGGGAATAGGATGTATCTATGGTCATGCGGCACCTTTTGAGGAGGCCCATGACTAAAAACCCAGTTCACAGATGACTTGGTCAATCCTCCATTCATGGGGCATTAAACACTCGTTCTCCACGAACCAAACTTGGGGAGTGCTTCGCGGCCGCAGATGGTTCCAACTCCATTTCACAAATGAAAGTGGAGGAGGTTTGGGATGGTTGTCGCGGCTCGCAGATGGGTTGGTTCGGAATGGTGAACCTGGTTGGCACCTATCCCACCTCGCGACCGCGGAGGATCTTCACCTCCATCTCACAAACGACTACGGTCAGTGGAGGAGGGACGCTTTGCAGAACCGGCCGTGAATCTCTAAAATTAATCCGGTCCGCGGACAAGTTCTTCCTTCACCATCCATGAGTATTCTACACATTTTCCCAATCCTTTTGAGTGTAAATTGGGTAGAATATCCCTTGAGTTAAAGGGGATCAGTATTCTCCTTTGTGTATTTTTTTCAGGACCCTACAAATGCCCCCCATCGGAATAGGGTCCAATCGGAATGTAGAGGAGGATATTCTGATGCAGAGTGGTCCTAAAACTCAGGTAGTTCGCAGTAGAGATATGGACCTGGTAGGGGACCACACCTATAAATATATAGGACCCTTAATTTGTCTTCTACCAGATTCTTCTCGAATACCAGCGCTCCCTCGCTTTTCTGCCTCCGCATGCTTGTTCCTTCACTAAACGATTTGTCCGCAAACCGGTTGCTACATCCATGAACCATTTCTCATTTTTGTCTTTCTTCATCCATGTAACAACATCCCATCCGTGAACTACCACTTTTAATTAATTTAAAATGTAACTCATGATGGTCCGCGTAGGAACTCGCTTCGCGGTTTTGGTGCTCCGCAGTTATGATGCTCCACGGTTTCGATGCTCCACGGACTAAAATCTTCTGAACTTTAAAAATTTCTAAATCTTCTAAACGTAACCACTTAAATTCGGGATTGAAAATCCATGGAGCAACTTGGTCCATGGTTTTCTGGCCAATGCTCCGTGTGCCAGAGTATCGCGAACTACTTCCGCGTAGGGTTGGTTCGCGGGGTGTCATCATCACCAACCAACTTTCAAGGTCTCCTCGTGGATTTTTCTATCAAGCTTGGATGGACTCCTCTAAAAATACATGGTATTTTTTCAATGTTTTATTATTTTTGGACTAACCATTTGTTTTCTTTCATTGTGCAGGGAGAAAATATGGTTCCCCCTCATTCTGCACCTAGGCCTATCGCTGATCCTCTCCCAATTGGCGATCAACGCCTGAAGGACATGGATACCTCTGTTCAGGGTTGAATCCACCACTACCCACTATCTTCCTTTCTTCTCGGTTGGCTCTCCAAGTCATTGCAGGAGTACCCATTTTCTAACAGCCTTCCTGCCTATGGGTTCAGTTTGCTGTTTGATACCCCGATTATGGTACCATTCCGTGACAACAATCCTGAAGCATGGATATTTACTGCCACCATCCCTTGATTCATGATACCTGTCAACGGGAGGCCTACCCTGAGGGATAAAGCTATCATATCTGTGTTGAATTACACTCCGGTATCTCCAACAGGAGAACAACGTCAACAGGAAGAAACTTTTCACTACTACGGGAGTGTTTCCCACAATGCCATGGTAAGCGACCAGCATTGCTGGTAAGCAAATCAGAAACTCCGGCCTGGAGGAGCATTTAAGTCCTTGTATTGGGGGTGGCCCTTCATGGTCCACTAATGCTATGTGGAGTTCGTGGTGGAATTGCAAGCCATAGTCTTGTATGAAGCTACCTGGGTGTCCCAAACCTGTACCTACCGACCTCAAGACCTTGCCATGAAACTTATGAGCCGTTGGAGCCTGAATACCAACACCTTCCATCTGGTCCACAGGGAGGTGGGAATTAGTCTATGGGATGTATTTCAGATTTTAGGGGTCCCCATTTTTGGGGGTATGTATGAAGAATTCCTTCCTCCCCCTTCTGTGTGGGACTACGAAGGAAGAACCCCTCCCTTGGTGAAGTGGCTCATCGATCTGGACTAGGAATGTTTGAAGGATACATCTCCAAGAAAGCTTGTCTCTGGTCGCGAGGAGCATTCGATGGATATGTCTCTAAGACATCTTGTCTCATATTGTGAGTAGATCAAGGCATTTTCCAGAGAGAGCCAGTTTGTATCTCTTCTGTGTGGGCCCATGACCAGCCCTACAATGGAGTCCCGAAAGCATAGGGGCAGCTATTCGATGAACTTGGAGAAACACCAATTCATTGACTGGGGGTGGGAACTTGTTCTGAACGTTGATCAGCCGCTTCACCTGGCGGAATTTCTGGAAATGTTTTTGAGCGGCTGGCTAATTCCTATGCGCGAGTCTAGCAGCATGTGGGTCTCTTCCTTTGTCATGGATGCACAATTGGATACTGGAAACGTTATCAACTTAGCCATCCCAGTACTGGCCAGAATTTTTCGGTTTCTTGGTAATATTACTGACAGGAGTCGACCAAACCGAGTGGCCGACCCTTTTCAAATTCTTTGGGGATGGCTAGGCGTACATATCAAGAATTTCTATACCTTCATCAACCCTCTTCAGATTCCAGACACCACATTCTGGCCATACACTACTGGAAATCTAGAATTTCCCAACGGTTTAGAACCGTTGGGAAAGGCTGCAGAACCGTTGGTATATGTTATACCAACGGTTCTGCAAACCGTGGGGAATTAAGCCGTTGGGAAAGGCTTTTCCCAATGGTTTACACAGAACCGTTGGGATAGGTTAGAAAAAATTAACCTATCCCAACGGTTTGGCCTGTTTGGAAATCAACAAATAATTTCCTTTCCCAACGGTTCCATGAACCGTTGGTAAAAACCACCATGTGACAGGGTATCCCAACGGTTCCTTGAACCATTGGTAAAAACAGCTAATAGAGCCTATGCCAACGGTTTGAAAACCGTTGGCATAGGCTTTGCTGTGCAAATTGCACAGCAGCCTGCAATTTGCACAGCAGGTTTGGTTTTTGGGCATTCACCCTCGGTTTCAATTCAATTTTCAATCCAATTATGCCTTTGTTTTCAATTCATTTTTCAATCCAATTATTGTACCTATAAAACATATATTGCATACATATAGAGAACAAACCAACACATACAAATAATGAAAACCAACCAACCAACAGATATAATGCATCCTGAAAATATACTCATCCATAATTAAAGTAGAATTCATAACATAATTATAAACATACATAATTCATTTAGAATTCATTTTAAAATTTAGATGACAATCATATGTGGAATCCGGAATTCAATTCATAATTTGATTGGTTTTTCATATACCATATATTTTTAATAGAAATGATATCCATTTTAAACAAAATACATACATCTGGAATGATACCGGTCACACTGTGCCTCAGATTGAGGCGAGGTTAACTCGTACACGTCACAAATGAATCATTGATCGTTGTCCTAAAGTATCAACATATTCCGAAATCGTTTGGTCGGTTTTGCGTATGTCAGTTGTTGTTTTCACTTAAAATGAAGTGTTTTTTAAATAAAAGAGAGACACTTTGAATGGTGTCGGCCACACCGCGTCTCGTATTGAGGCGGGGTTAACTCTTACACAACACAAATGACCCATATATTGTTGTGCTAAAATATAAACACAATCAGAATGCGTTTGGTTGGTTTTCCGTATAAATTTAAAATGTAGTCCATTTTAAATAAAAGAGATACACTTAGAGTGGTCTCGGCCAAACCGCGACTCGGATTGAGGCGTGGTTGACTCATACACGTAACATATGACCCATGAATCGCTGTCCTAAATTTTTAACAGATTCTGAATGCGTTTGGTCAGTTATTCAAATGTCAGTTGTTTGTTTCACTTATAATCTTGTCCATTTTAAACAAAAGAGATACAGTCAGAGTGGTACCGGCCACACCGCATCTCAGATTTAGACGGGTTTGACACTTACACGTCTCAAATGACCCATGGATCATTTTCCTAACGTATCGACACAATCCGAATACATTTGGTCGGTTTTCCGTATGCCATTTGATGTTTTTCACTTAAAATTACGTCCTTTTGAAACAAAAGACGGACACTATGAGTGGTGCCGACCACACCGCGTCTCCAACTGAGGCGGGGTTGATTCTTACATGTCACATATGACCCATGGATTGTTCTACTAATGTTTAAATGGAAACTGAATGCGTTTGGTCAGTTTTCCGTATGTACTTAAAATGTTGTCCATTTTAAACAAAAGAGTGACACTTAGACTAATCCTGACCACACCGCGACTCAGATTCATCCCGGGTTGGCTCGTACATGTCACATATGACCCATGGATCGTTGTGATAAATTATCAAAAGATTACGAATGCGTTTGGTCGGTTTTGCGTATGTCAGTTGTTCTTTTCATTTATAATCATGTACATTTTAAACAAAAGAGACAGAGTTAGAGCGGTGTCGGCCACACCGCGTCTCAGATTAAGACGGGGTTGACTTGTACACGTCACATATGACTCATGTATCGTTGTGCTAAAGTATCGATAGAATCCGAATGCGTTTGGTCGTTCTTCCGTATGACAATTGATGCCTTTCACTTAAAATGACGTCCTTTTGAAACAAAAGACGGACACTTTGAGTGGTGTCAGCCGCACCACATTTCGGATTGAAGCGGGTATGATTCGTACACGTCACATATGACCCATGGATCGTTCTCCTAATGTTTCAACGGAAACCTAATCTGTTTGGTCATTTTTTCGTATGTACTTAAAATGGTGTCCATTTTAAACAAAAGATAGTCACTTAGACTTATCCTGGCCACACCACGACTCAGATTCATCCTGGGTTGGCTCGTACACATCACATATGACCCATGGATTGTTGGGATAAATTATCAACAGATTCGGAATGCGTTTGGTCGGTTTTCTGTATGTCAGTTGATGCTTTTCACCTAAAATGACATCCTTTTGAAACAAAAGACGGACACTTTGAGTGGTGCCGGCCACACCACATCTACGGATTGAGCTGAAACCACCGTGAAAAATTCTAATTATTATTCGTGACGTGTACGCGCAGACGACACGTCAATCGGACGTGCGGTTTGCGCGGTACGACTCAATATTCGTGTTTTAAGTGATGCGCGCGCTTCATAAACACGCGTGAGGGGGGTCCAAACGGGCCGAACGAAGTCGGAATGGCTTGAAATCCGACGAAAAATACGGGAGAGTGATTTAGGAAGTGGTCGAGCAGACGACACGTCAATCGGACGTGCCATGTGCCCGCGGTGACCGACAACGTAGTTCTGGTGTCAGAAACGGCCAAAACGGGCGTCCAACGGTCAAATTCATAGCGGACGACCTCAGATTGAGCTGAAACTATGGTGAAACATTCTAATTATTATTCGTGACGTGTACGCGCAGACGGCACGTCAATCGGACGTGCGGTTTGCGCGGAACGGCTCAATATTCGTATTTTAAGTGATGCGCGCGCTTCGTAAACGCGCGTGAGGGGGGTCCAAATGGGTTGAACGAAGTCGGAATGGCCTGAAATCAGACGACAAATACGGTTGAGTGATTTATGAAGTGGTCGAGTAGATGGTATGTCAATCGGACGTGCCGTGTGCCCGCGGTGACCGACAACGCAGTTCTAGTGTCATAAACGGTCAAAACGGGCGTCCAACGGTCATATTCATAGCGGACGACCTCGGATTGAGCTTAAACCAACGTGCAACATTCTAATTATTATTCGTGACATGTACGCGCAGACAGAACGTCAATCGGACGTGCAGTTTGCACGGTACGACTCAATATTCGTGTTTTAAGTGATGCACGCGCTTCGTAAACGCGCGTGAGAGTGGTCCAAACGGGCCGAACGATTTCAGAATGGCCTGAAATCAGACAAAAAATACGGGTGAGTGATTTATGAAGTGGTCGAGCAGACGGCACGTCAATCAGACGTGCCGTGTGCCCGTGGTGACTGACAATGCAGTTCTGGTGTCATAAACGGCCAAAACAGGCATCAAACGGTCAATTTCATAGCGGACGACCTCAGATTGACCTGAAACCACCGTGAAACATTCTAATTATTATTCGTGACATGTACGCGCAGACGGCACGCCAATCGGACATGCGGTTTGCATGGTACAACTCAATATTCGTGTTTTAAGTGATGCGCGCGCTTCGTAAACGCGCGTGAGGGGGGTCCAAATGGGCCGAACGAAGTCGGAATTGCCTGAAATCAGACGAAAAGTACGGGTGAGTGATTTCTGAAGTGGTCGAGCAGACGGAACATCAATCGGACGTGCCGTGTGCCCGCGGTGACCGACAATGCAGTCCTGGTGTCATAAACGGCCAAAACGGGCGTCCAACTGTCAAATTCATAGAGGACGACCTCAGATTGAGCTAAAACCACCGTGAAACATTCTAATTATTATTCGTGACGTGTACGCGCAGACGGCACGTCAATCGGACGTGTGGTTTGCACAGTACGGCTCAATATTCGTATTTTAAGTGATGCACGCGCTTCGTAAACGCGCGTGAGGGGGGTCCAAGGGGGAGGGGGGTTGTCCAGGGTCCAAGAATGAGGGGGGTTGTCCAGGGAGTTCACAAACACACAACCACTAAAAGACAACAACAACCATAAAAACAGACAATATATAAAGATAACTCAACTCCAATACTATACTACGAGTCTAGATAAAACCAACAACTAGAATAGATCAAACATCAAATCTCAGTAATATAAGTCAAAAATGTAACAGATCAATATGTCCCACATCAGCATCACCATCACCATCACCATCATCATCATTGTCATCGTCATCGTCCTCCTCATCGTCCTCACCCTCCACAGCGCCTTCCTCCTCGCCTTCGCCCTCCTCCTCGCCCTCCTCATCTCCCTCCTCTTCCACATCAGACTGCTCGCCATCATCATCTTCAAGCTGGACATCGGCCTAACCACCACTGGAACTGCCACCTGGTGCACCATATATATAATGTATCAACGACATGTATTCATAAATCACTGGGCTGGCCTCTGCTGGAAGTGTTGGACGTAGAACTTCAATAAATTTCATAAATGCACTGTTTGCCCTAGCAGACTGTTCTGCTGTCTCTGTGGCCCTTTTCTCAGCCTGTTCTGCCTGTGACCTAACTTTCTGCAGCTCGGTGGCACTACAGCTCGTACCTGAGGCAGGCCAATACCTCGTCGGGGCTATCCTAGGTCGGCAGCATACTCTGCCAGAATGATCTTCTCCCAACACCTGATGTAAGTGATCAGATGACCAAAAATTGTCTGCTTCTTGGGCATCGAGGGCCTCTAAAGCATCCTGTTACAAATATAAATATATTATTAAGTTACGAAATAGATATTAAAATATAAAATCAACAGATTAAAACTTACAATTTTCTGCTGAGTTGCTTCGTTGACAGCACTTCCATCCTTTTTTCGTCTACTCGAGCAAAACAGTTTTGCTCGAGGCACACGTCCTTCAATATTTTGTACTTTCCTCTACAATGACATTGAAAACAAAATTTATATAAAGACTTCAGCAAATAATTAAATAATTGAGGAAACAAAAGAAAATGTAAGTTGTAAAGAAAACTTATAAACAATTGTCATACTTGCTGCCTCTCATGATCCGGCATCGTCGTGCGTCCTAGTGTATGGAGGTATTTTTTTGCATCAATGTTTTTTTTATTTTTTCCAGATGATTCCTAAATAAAATTCGATAATGAAAAGAATAATATTAATCCAAAACTTGAAAGTTATTATTTAAATACCTCAAATGTAATTCATACCTTAAACTGGGTACTCGTCCAATGAGTAATCATCTGACGATACTGCTCTATAGGACAATCATCCACGACTGGTACCGCCTCTAACTCAGTGCCAACTCTAGCATGCCAGCCAATATACAGCTCATGCTTGTAGGCTCTCCAAAGCTCGCCTAAATCCTTTAGACGTTCCAGTCATGCACCCTCACCATCAGGAAAATTAAATCGAAGCTGAAATGAAAATATTAATTCATATAAATACAAAAAAAATTCATGGCATTAAATACAACAGATTTTTTTACCCATATCTCTGCCCAAGCTCTATCTTTGACCTCATGTGACAAATGTCTTCACAACAGCGGGCTGACGGGAATGATGTCGGAGTATTTGGAAAGCGTCGCCATAAAACTCCGACATTGCTGCCCTGTTTTCTCAACCATCTGATTGTCTTCATTATATTCCACCATAACCTGTGTGCGACCGTTCCACACCGAACGCATGCGTGTACGGCCCCACCCCCGCCTCCTGTCAGTAGATGTATCTGTCATGAAAGAAAAACAAATATTTTATCAAAACATGTTATAATGAAAATAAATATTGCTATCAAAAATTGTTAGGGTTTTATAAATATACCTGCGCTAGTCTGATCAATGAGTGGCGCCGGATCCACAGAACCTAATGGAACACCCTCTGGTGGAACAGGAGTCGAAGACGATGGAATATAAAAGCTCGGAGAGACAGAAGTAGAAGGAAATGAATATGGAACAACTGTATGATCGGATGCTGACTGGGGAGTGGGAATCATCATGGGATGTGAAAATGATCGGGAAGAAGATGCAGAAGGTAGCGAAAACATGGGAGGTCTAAATATCCCGTGTGTCCCTAACGACACACCGGGATCAGAATGTGGGAAGGCTGAAATGTAAGTGGGAGGGGCAGGGTCTAGTCGGGCACGCGCAGCTCTATGTCCACCTCTGGTACGAACCCTCCTCGTACCACCAGCCTGAGTACTAGGACCAGTACTAGGCTCCTCGTTGAATAACTGTCGACGTAATGGTGGATCCTACAAAAAAGTTTACAAAAAAATTAATCACATGACATTATATATTCTGTAAATATATATATATATATATATATATATATATTTGAAATAAAGTACTCACTATAGGAACTAATGGTGGAATTCCCATCTCCTCCATCCAACGATTGTTCTCCGCCATTTTTTTTCTTCGTCTCTCTTCAATTGGCTGCATTTCTTGCATTGGAAAACAAATATGTAATTAATTAGAAAAAGAAAATTAATATGTAAACCAAAAAACTAAATATATGAGGGAATGAGGGGATTCATTGGTAATTTAGCTATCAATTGTTTTAGAAGAGCTTGAATGAATTTAATAAAACATACAAGTTGTAATGTTCACCAAGTTAGAAATATTGTTTGATTTTGTTTGAATACAGTTCAATTCCAAATTCGAAAATGCAATTCAAATAAAACAGCAACCAATAAACATTGAAAATTCACATAACGGTCAAGTCAGCTAAAACATATTTGTGATCAATACTAAATAAATATGAATATTACCAACCTTAACAACCCAACTCGAGGTAAACCAAAAGAATTGAGAACATGGATGAATGATTCTATATATTTCCAACCACAACTTCAGGTTCACAATAAACTCTGACAATTGAGCTATTGGAGTCATCAAAAGAAATAAATGGATTGGTTCCAATGGCAATAGGGAAAGTGTCAATTCCATCATCAACATCATCAGAAATATGTCTTGGAATTACTTAAACTATGACACAAAATTCATGTTGAAGTTGATCTTTGACATAAAAAACTTGTGTAGCCATTGATTCCAACACATATGGTTCTTCGGTTGCAAGAGTGCGGGTCATATTAATTACTCGAAATCCACAGTCATCAATAAATGTTCCATGTCTCGTCATCGAATCAAACCAATGGCATTTCATCATTGTGACTCGTCCATGAGAGTAATAATCCAATATTATTATTTTCTCAACGACTCCATAATAACCCAAATTTTCAAGTCGCGGTCTACTATCTGATTCACTGGAATAACAATCTGTTGTGGCAGTAACCATAATACCATCATGTTGTGTTCTCATGTTTTTGGCTCGTTCAGTGACAACAAATCTGTACCCATTGATAACAATTGATTTACAGTCATGAACCACGGTATTAGGACCAAAATCCAAAGCTCTTATTTCCTCAGAGACAGAGTCCGCAGACAAACTCAATACCTGCAATATAAATGACAGTTAAAATTAAGTAAATATTTAAATAATTAATTTAAACAGTAATATTTTTACCTTCAATTTTAACCAAGCAGAAAACTCTTTGCTATGCAAAGTCTCTCTCCTTCTCAAAGATAAAGAACGATGCTTCCTATTTATCATTGTTTTATGTTCCCTGTAGATAAAAAATTATGAATAGTTTAACAGATATATATGTAAGATATACATATTCAATTTTGTTACCTGATATAGTCATCGAACAAATCACAGTTAAACAAAACTGTGCGATGTGCCATCTCCCGCTCTACATGGCTTAATGTCTTCAATGTATATGATCCAGGAATTCCTCCTGTTTGAGGAAGTGATGGAAAACTGGGTTCAATTTGCTCATATTGTTCTTCTTCATTTCTCATTGATCTGTTCATTCTTGTAGTAAGATCAGACAAATACATTGAACAGAAATCCATACATTCTTGATCTAAGTAACCGTTCACGATAGAACCTTCGGGATGATTCTTGTTTCGAACATAAGACTTTAATGTGAACATATTTCTTTCAGTTGGATACATCCAAAGAAAAGAAACAGGTCCTACGAGAAGTATTTCAGTTGGAATATGGACAGTCAGATGCAGCATGCATGTGAAAAATGATGGGGGAAATATTTTCTCCAACTCACACAAAATTAATGAGGCATCTGTCAACATTTTTTGCAAGAAAGACTTGGACAACTTCTTAGCACAAATATCTCTAAACAAATGGAACAACCGAATAACACCCACCCTTACATTATTGGACAAAATATGACGGATTTCTATTGGAAGCAACTCATGCAGTAGAACGTGATAATCATGAGTCTTCAAAGATTTTAGCTTCAACTCTCTTCTGTTGACCCGTTTAGATATGTTGCTTGAATAGCCATCAGGAACTCTAATAGTCTATAATAATTCCAAAAATTGTTTTTTTTTCAGTAGGTGTCATCACATAAGAAGCACATGGAAGTTGCCATTTATTTTCACTGATACGCACAAGATGCAATTCTGGTCTGATGCCCCAATCCACCAAGTCACGTCAAGATCGTAAATCGTCTTTTGTCTTCCCCTTGACATTTAGAAGAACTGAAAGCAACATTTAACATATATTCTTTTCAATATTCATTACGTCTAAGCAATGTCGTAGAAAATTGGTTGACCAATAAGGCAAATCAAAAAAGATACTCCTCTTCCTCCAATTATAACAGGTTTCTGTGGAAACATTCTTTCTCTTTCCAGATTTCATTTGACCCTTCCCGAACGAAAAACTGAAATCTTTCAATTCATTAAGCACATCAGTTCCAGACATACGCTGAAGTGGATCATCGGTCTCTATAGTATTATCAAATCTTCGACGATTCATTCTATATGGATGATCCTTTGGCAAAAATCGTCGATGTCCCTTAAAACTGAAACTACAACGATGTTTCAGTCTTCTGGATCGTGTATTCTTCATACAAACTGGACATGACAGTTTTCCCTTTGTGCTCCATCCATACATCATTGCATAATCCGGAAAATCATTGATCGTCCACATAAGCGCAGCACGCATCTGAAATATGTCTTTCGAACATGCATCGTATGTGCGCACACCCACATCCCAAAGAAGTTTCAACTCTTTTATTAAAGGTTTCATGTATACATAAATATCAATGCCGGGATCAGAAGGACCAGATATGAGTATACTCATGAAAGTGAAAGATTTTTTCATACACAACCAATGGGGAATATTATAAATGTGTATAAAAACTGGCCATGTGCTGTGCGAAGTAAGCATCTGCCCAAACGGATTAAAACTGTCGCATGAAAGACCCAGCCTCACATTACGCACATCAGCTGCAAAATCAGGATGTCGAGCATCAAGTCTCTACCATGCAAATCCATCTGCAGGATGAACCAACTCATCATTGGTCTTCTTTCTCTCGGTATCATGCCATCTCATTTTTATTGATATGTCATCAGACATAAAAAGATTCTGGAGTCTGGGGATCAATGGAAAGTGCCACATTACTTTCTGTGGAACGCGGGATGGTGTTCCATCAGATTTTGACTTCCAGCGGGATGTGCCACATTTTATACATTCATTTCGTTCAGCGGTTTCTTCCCAGAATAAACTGCAATCTTTCGGGCAAGCATGAATTTTGTTTCTGGAAAATCCATGTTCTTCAACTAACTTCCATGCCATATAGTGGTTTGAGGGAATATCTGCATTATCTGGATGTAAATCCTTCAAGAGGGTAAGAATGTAATAGATTGCTATATTAGAAATCCTATACATAGTTTTTCCATGAAACAATAGGATTAAAAATTCCAGCTTTTTCATTTTATCGCATTGTCGATATACTGGAGTCGTGGCAGCATCATTAAATTTTTTCACCCTATCAATATCATCATTTTCACTAGATGCATCAGTTGTCCTCATATCGACGTCTTCTTGAGTCGAAATCCTTTCTTTTTCCTGATGACGAATAAACGGAAACCAATCATCTAACAAATTCTCCATTCCAGTCCTTTCATTTTGATCATCACCAATTTGAGATTTCATTTTCTCCCCATTGTGATACCACACAAAGTAGTTTGCTTGAAAACCATTTTTGGTTATGTGGTAGCTGACTTCTTCACGACTCAACCAAGGTCTACCAACACAATTGGAACATGGGCAGTGTATGCGACCACTATCTGAAGCATTGTGAAATGAAAAATCTATAATGCTCTCCAAATTGTTTTGAAAATCACTTGAGATACGATCGGTTTCATACATCCAACTTCTTTCCATTCTGTAAAAAAATTCATATAAGTCATTTTTTCATAAACAATTCAATAGGATTGAACTTTAATAGAAAATACATTTAAGTAAATGATAAAGGAAGAAAATAATCATGGTATCAACTAGACATGTGAAAAAAACATACTAATGTGTTATTGAAAAAATGTAAAACCAACAAGAACTTAATGTGTTATCACATCAGAGCATGCCTCATCCCATAACCATATTTGTAGGGTACCCTCGTGGACAGCCCCGCCCACCCCCGTGGACAACCCACCCACCCCCGTGGACACCCCCTACCCCCTAAACAGCCCAACCACCCCCGTGGACAGCCCACCCACCCCCCTCGACACCCCTTCTCCCTATGGACAGCCCCCCACCCCCTTGGATAGCACACCCACAACCCTGGACACCCCTACCCCCTGTGGTCAGCCCACCCCCCCCCCCCCTGGACAGCCTGCCCACCCCTCCTTTGTTGTACCCCTCTCTCTTGGATTTTAATGATCACAATCACTCTCATCGTGTTCTAACTTGTTTTCAAGTGTTTTGATGCTAGGAAAAAGGTTGCCCAGGAGTTGGCCCAAGAAGGCTGATAGTGGACTCTCTGAGTCCACCGGCCAGCCGGTGGTCTGTGGCAGAAGCATTGCATTCTGCCAGAGCCACCGGTCAGCCGGTGTTAGCGCACCGGCCAGCCGGTATGGGCACCGGCCCGCCGGTATGGGCACCGGCCAACCGGTTCTTACCCAACGGCCAGCCAGAGGACCCAGGCAGTAGGCTTGCCCACTGCCTGGTGCCACCGGCCAACTGGTGGATGACAACCGGCCAGCCGGTGGAACCCAGACAGAAAGCCTGCTCTGTCTGGACCACCGGCCAGCCGGGAGCTCTGCACCGGCCAGCCAGTGGACCACCAGCCAGCTGCTGAGACACCACCGGCCAGTCGGTGTGCCCAGTCAAACTACTGTTGGGCTTTGACCAGACTTGTAATTTTGACCCCCAACGGCTCCGGAAGCCCTCCAACGGCCATATTGAAGTGTTTATGGGTATTTCTCCGATAAATAAGAAACCATGGATGCCGGGAACATAACCTAATGATATTTTGATGTCTTGATGCTGTAACGAAAAATCTCCAAGGCCTCTTGTGATTCATTGCCATCCTTGAAGCTTGATCTCCCTCTCCATCAGCCCACCCACCCCCCTGGACAGCCCGCCCACCCCTCCATGACAGCCCGACCACCCCGTGGACAGCCCATCCACCCTTGTGGACAGCCCACCCACCCCCGTACCCCCCTGGACACCCCGTACCCCCCTGGATAGCCCATCCCACCCTCCCAATCAGCCCACACCCCCCTCCACTGCAACCCCACCACCACCACCTAGACATACCACCCCCCTGGAATGTGTAGAAATAACATAAAAATACATGATATATAGATAGCACAAAATACTCAACCTATGGGTTCACATTAACTACATAATCACACACTTCACTACTACCATAAAACACATAAACCACACCACCACCACACAAGACGCATAGCATTTCTCAGATTCATTTATAAGCCACTTCATTCACACTTACATTTTCCATTCATTTAATGTTAAATTAATTAAATCCATTTACCACACATCCATTTCTATTCCATCTCATTTATTTAATATCTATTTTTTTGTTTTAACAGCATAATTTATTCCATAGATAACCAGGAAACTAATAAAACCACCACACAACAACTCACCATCTCACAATAACCATCGACACCATGTTACATCGACCAACCATCTCACCAAAACAACCACATATCACAATAAAAATATTGCACATCACAAACCACCGCACAACCAAAACCACCTCACCACATTATACACCACAACTTCATCACACAACACCTCCACACGACACAACACCACCACACATCTTCACTATCATACAACTTCACATGACACATCCATGCCCACTAACCATCACATTACAACCCCACATATCACAAAGCCCAACTGGTCACCTCAATCCCCATAAAACAGCCTACAACATACAATGAAACACAACAAAAAACCTCTCATAGAGGCAACATACCCCAACTTCCACAATTTATTTATTCATGTTCTTTTATTACATTACCCCTTTATTTAGCATGGACATTATAACACAACTGATATTCCAGGGGAAACTAATTAATTAACAAAATATTTATTCATTTCCCTATTTTACACGGTGAAATCAAATCAAAATCCAAACTTAAAACTAAAATATTAGATCAATAACAATAAAAACAAGGTACCATATGTATATAAAGAAAAAATTACTTGATTTGAGATGATTCAAATGGGTTTTCACCTATTCGGATGGGGGATTTGGAGAGCAGCAGAGAGGTGGAGGTGGATTGATAACTTAAAACTACAATACTAAAGCAATAACAATAAAAATAAGGATGTATATGTGTATAAATGAAAAGATACCTGATTTCACCTCTTCGGATAGGGGATTTCGCCAGAGGAGAGCGGTGGAGCGGATGAAATTAGGTTCTGTGCGAATGGGGGAGAGCAGGATTTGGGGGAAATAATTCCCAATGGTTTTAAAGAACCGTTGAGAATGAGATGTTAAGGACCCCTTTGCCAACGGTTTGAGGAAACCATTGGCAAAGGGGTGACCCTTTCCCAACGGTTCTCTTGAAACGTTGGCAAAAGGTGATTAACACACCCCTTTACCAACGGTTTGAAGAAACCGTTGGAAAAGGGGTGGATTTTCCCAACGGTTTCAATGAACCGTTGGGAAAGGCTTTATTAGTCCTTCAAGGCCAACGGTTTTAGAAAACCGTTGGTAAAAAACCCGTTGGGAAAAACAGCATTTCCAGTAGTGATACTTCAAACTGACATGCAGGGTTATGCCCGAAGAGTGGGAAACCCAAGAGAAGGATAATCAAAAGACATTTCAGAATCAGTGTCTTCTATCGAGTCGAATCTTGAGTTATGATCATTTCAATTTTCATCCATTCTCTTCCCCAACCAGTGCAATCATGAATACCATAACAGAGGTGTTTAGCATGCGGGGCTACCTCTTTTCCCGCTGAGAGGGAATCCTGGTAGCTCGTATTTGTGGGGAATTGATCTGTGAGGGGTACGTGCCTTGCCGATTCGGGCGAAAATTTGGTTGTGTCCTGGCACTGTGTCCTCCCACACTTAATGGTGCCCGCTAGAATCGTTATTTAATGGCATCTAGGAAACTATGGTTAATGTTTACCCAAGAGGATATCAGCTGTGAGGTTATGACCCCCACGCTTGCAGACTCCATGCCCTTCTTATCCAAGAATTATGATGACTCATGGGTATAATCATACCCAAATGGCCAGATAGAGACGTTGGTGCCTACCATCTCAAGTCCAAAGCCATCAAAGGGTGATAGGAAACAAAAGAGGGAAAGTGCTTCAACTAGGCCGGGCAAAGTCCTTCACCACCCTGCTGGTCCCATGATCCCGGGGAAGATTTTAACATATAGAGGTGTATCCTCTCATGCCCTCAAAGCTGCCTGAGGGGGGTGGTTATTCTAGCAGATGCTGCCATCCCGACGGCCTGGGGCCAATGTGATGAATTCAAAGGATGATCATCCTTCCGTAGACAGTACCCCCGTTCTCTATGGCAGTATCTTCAGGGATCAGAAGTGGCATTTGATAGGTTGTGCTACACATCCGCCCCTGTTGACATCCTTTATGATGTGGACCCAGAGCAGGTCAATCGGTATCTCTAGGATCTCAAAGCCTATATTTTTGCACGCCAGGGTTACACAGTATTAACCCACTGAGTCCAGGCTATGCTACACCTAGTGAATGATGATGAGGGTGGAGGAAGTGACCACTCTTCACGAGGTGATGATTTCGATGATCTCCCCATCATGGATAAAGCAAGGGAATTCCCCTCCCTACCTGTGAGGTCCCATCCACAGGTAGCCCTAGAGAGTTCTAGGGCGGGGCGAGATCCAGAACACAAATACGGCCATTAGAGCCCCTACCAGCCACTGCCACTGCCCGATGCTCTCTGGTAGATCCTTCCAGGCTAGTTGTTCCCATTACGGCCGTATTCCCAGATGCATGGAGTATTTGGGATGACCTGAGGGCCAGGGGCTCAGATGATGAGGTTTGGGAATCACTCCAAATGATCCCTCTCAATCTCCCAGGTATTGGGGTTATCTTCGTTCCTCCACCCATTCAGTTGGAATAGGATTTGAGTCACATAGTAGCATAATTGAAGGAGATGGACGCATACGCGCACTCACTCTGAAACCGGATCTATGGGACCACCCGAGTGTCCATGATGATTAGACATCCCAAATTGTCTGACCCTAAATAAGAGTTTGCTCTGCTCGCCCATTCTGGATTTATTCCTCCTTTATTGTGGAGGTTCTAATGTTTCTCCCCCTTCTTTTTTATGCAGGGCGCCGAGTAATCCCATGGGGAAATTCCTTCCCCAGAGTATACTCCCCATGGTACCGCGGCATGTGAACACGCATTCTCGGCCATGGGGATCACTGATGAGGGATCTACTTCCACAGTTGAGTTTATGGAGGAGACCATTGTGATCCTAGCTGGGGCCTTTCCTCCCCCGGCTCCTCCTAGTGTTCCGAGCAAGGAATTGTTCTTATAGAAGATCTAGAGGCATCAGCAGGTGTCCCGTTTTTCGAAACGGATCAGGCAGGGGACATCAGGTAATCACAACTTCCCGTTTCCCACATTACTGACTCGTATGCTCTGATTCTGTTAGATGTTGACTTTTCTGGTGCTACTGTGTAGGGACATTCAGAGACCTGGTTGTGGCTACCGAAGAGATTTTACCTCCTATCCATTTTATCATCTGGTGGATCACCCGCAACCACCTTTGAGCATGATGAGACGTTGGGCTCCACTGACGGGGAAAACGACATAGTGATTTCCTTATCCCTTCATCCACCAGACATATATCTGAGGAGGGACAGCTGGAGGCCGAGACTCCCACTGATCCCACAACATCTTTAATTGTGGGTGAGGATGGGGTGCCAATGATTACCGAATATGCCCCAAATCCAATTGGGCCAGCTGCCTCAGACCCAGCGGGTCTCATGGAGATGGAGCAGAGCATGCCATTAGGTCGGTCATCAGGAACCCAGAGTGGGCCATCATATTATTTACCGGGGGAGTGATTTCCCTGGGCTTGATCTCTGTAGCCAATCGCTTGGGGGTATCTTTGGGAGTTGCTGGACTTGGGTATAACCATAGGTCCTGGATGCCCTTGTGGATTCCTAGGGCACCTCCGCCTTTTGAGGATGTAGCATCTTCCTCAAGCAGCTATCATAGTGGTGCAGAGCTTGAGGATACCGATGCCTTGACGATCAGGAGTAAGATTCCCAATCTCTTGCCACTGACTCCTTTTTCATCCCTTTTCTAATTAGGGGTACTTATCTATCTTACTGACTCTCGGGCTTCATAACCACATCCTTTGGCACTGGAGATTATGTCGTCAGACCCAAACGTGCCCACGACCTCAACTGCCGGGGGTGAAGTTGCCGTAGTTCCAGAGTTTGCGGGTGAAACCACATCAGGTCCCTCCTAGGTGATGTTCATCCCTGAGTTTGTGTCCTCATTCTAGAGTCATTCCGAGCCTCATCATCAAGTCATTTCCAGTCTTTGTCCTGCTTGAAAAAGGTCCTAGGAGAAAATCTTGAAGCTGATCTCTCAAACGCCTTTGGTCGAGATGCCAATCAAATTACCAAGGCTACACAATTTGTATATGATGCTAGGATTTGACAGCTTTGACTAGCATGGTGTTTACGACATATTCAAGTAAGTGGTTTCTGTTCAGGAAAGACTGGGTGGTTTTGAATCTCACATTTCGGGTGCCCAATCCGAAGCCTGCCTTTCTACAACCCGACAGATTTTCCTAACAGAGGCTCATGATCACGCCGGGGTAGTTGTGAGGCTCCAAGGAGAAGTTATTGAGAAGTATTCTCACCTGGTGGTGCTGAGGAATGAAATACAATGACTATAGTTGGAAGAGGCCAATGTTTCTACCATGATGGAAGTAGGGGAGTGGCAGATGGAGGAGGAATTGACGGCGAGCACAAAGGCGGTCCAGGAGGCAGAAGAGTTGTAGGCTAGTTTAGAAGCAGAAGCGGTCTTACTGCAGAATCTCTCTCGAATAATTGAGGATTCTCAACTATGCCTAATACAACTTTGTGAATCCACTGAAAACCTCATGTAATAACCTTTCACGCGAGAGGAGGCTTCGGATTGTGGATTCCCTTCCAACCAACTTTTTTATGGATCAAAGAAATATTTATCCTCAGTGCTCTTATCATCTTCTCCAGTGATAGAAATTATTTGGAATGATTGCTGCAAATGTTAATTCCCTAAACATAGAATAATCAGAGTTCAGAACCATTGATAAAAATAAAATGAGCTCTAAATTTTTCCTTGTCAATAGGATCCAGCGAGCATAGTTTGACTATTTCTAGGGATTTGTATAAAATTCCTACAGACCTTTTGTATTTTCTTTTAATGCCCAAATTTTTCCTGGACCCATTTAGTGCGAACCCAGCGGTTATGGCCTACCTTTTTCTTAGGTCTCCCTTTTCGGGTTTTCGTCCTAACAGGCTTTGTGCCTCTTTCATTGGGTAGTTTAATGTCCCACCGTCAAGACTATCATTACTGATGTTTTAGGTCAAGAATTTGTGACCATGTATGGTGGGGAAAGGGACCCAAAGAGGTTTGGTTTATTAAAGGATGTCTCTGTGTCCTTCAAACCCATGTGGAGGGAGTGCGTTAAAATTTGAATGACATGAAGGGTATGTCTCAAGGCATGGGAGCCGCGTCGGCGTGCAGAGGTTGGAGGACCATTGGCTAAGTAAATCTGGCCTTTGGTAGACAGGCTAGGGGCGATCAATATGCAGAGCCACTGAGGGCATGGTATGGATTGTCATGCAAAGGTGTCCTTAAGTCAATGAATCTCCATTTCTGATGTCCACAAGACTTCATGAAAGTCCGGCTTATGGGAACTACCATGGGTGTCTTGGAAAGGGTATGTGACATCTGAAACATTTTGAGAATATCTGCATCAATATGGAGTGTGGAAGAAAGGTTCATGTCCTATGCATTTATCTAGAATAATGGATGGTTGAATCTTGGTGTAGTTTAAAGTCATGCAGCTGGGACATAATCTAGAATGGAACTGCTTCTCCTGGTCCTCAGTAATCTTGTCATAGATGTTTCACCATATTCATGCAGGGTTGTGAATTATGTTGAAAAACTGTAACTCAGAGGGTTTCTGAATCCCGAGATAGACATGGGGGCTCAGAGGCCAAGAGGCGTACAGAGAGAAGAATTTCCTAAGAAAATCATGCCTTTGGTAGACAGGATAGGGGCAATCAATATGAAGATCCGCTAAGGGATTGGTATGCATAGTCATTCAAAGGTATCCTTAGGTCAAATATTGTATTCCCCCGATAGCCAAGAAACTTCAGGGAAGTTGAGATTTGGGACCACCAAGGGTGACTTATGAGAGTCCAGATTTTTCTGAGTACAGAGTATGGTTTAGGATGAGAGGGTGCCTGGATATGGGGAAAATATCTAGAATAAACTTCCCAAGAATGGGTGAATCAATCCCTTCTCACACGGGTGTGAGACGGTGGCCTGTGCCAAACTGATCTGTACACTGAAGGACAGAGAAAAGCCTATGTTCCTTACTAAACCCGTGATGGGTTTGACCGTGTAGTTTAGAGTTATGCAGTAAAGACGAAGAACATTATTAAAGGGTGTTGTGCAGTTTAACATCATGCAGCGAGGACCGAGGGCATTTTTCATTCCATTTCCAATGTTGTTCAGTTTAACGTCGTGCAACAAGGACGATTGACCGTGAAATTTAACGTTGTGCGGTATGGACGAGGAGCATTATCAAACCAGTGAAAATTCTTGTTGTTGGAGGCATTCCCCTAGATGTTTAATGCTTGGTCGTTGCAGCCATACATCAGGTGGACAAGATGTGATCCATGCCATTTGACATCATGCAGCAAGGACGTAGTTAAAAGGTCCACTCTTGATTAGAATGTAACTGGGCCCGAGTATTCTGGCATGTCCAAGATGTGGAGGGGGGTTGATGGTGTAAATCATGGTTTCAGGGCTTCTTGGATCAGGAGAGATGACATGGAGGCTCTGAGGCCGGTAAGCATATGGAGCTAGTAAGAGTATCTTCCAGTGAAATCTTGCATTTGGTAGTTGGGCCATGGGATATCAATATGTATAACCACTGAGGGAATGATATTCATAGTCAGAAAAAGGTGTCTCCAGGTCGATGACTTTCCACTTCTGATTGCCATGAATGGTTATGAAGATCCGCAATTATCTGGGACACGAATTCTGTCATCAAGTAAGGTAATATCTCGGCATGTCGGGTATATTCGTCCTTGGTTGCTGTTAAATCTTAGAGAGCTCCCTGAACTGATTTATTTTTCGCGTGGGGGTGTACCTTCACTCCATGCAGGTTAACGTCGTGTGGTAAGGATGAGGTAATCCTAGTTTAGCGGTCATAGATCTTGGACCATTAGGTGACTCTTTTTGCAGTCACTCGAAGGATAACAGGGTCAACATGTTCTGATATACATGGGACATGGTGGGGGTTGAAGGTCGTAAACTGCAACATTGAGCTTTCCCAGATCAGGTGGTGTGGTGTGGGGGATCTGAGGCCGGTAAGCATATAGAGCTAGGAAGAGTGTCGCCCGAGGAAATCTTTCCTTTGGTAGATGGGCCAGGGGCTATTAATATGCAGAGCCGCTGAGGGAATGGTATGCATAGTCATTGAAAGGTGTCCCCGGGTCGATGACATTCCACTTCCGATGGTCGTGAATGGTTATGAGGATCCACGATTGCTCACACTGCAGAGTTCGACACATGGGGATAATGGTGTCCGAGTATACAAGAAACATTTTCACTACAATTTCCTATAGAGTCAAAGTAGCCTAGTCCTGGATTGATATTCATTGAAGCAGGCCGTCACGTTAACCACGGTCGGATACATAGGCCAACCGGGTAGGGGTACCCTCGCAACATTTGGATGTGAAAAGGGGAATGAACTTGTAAACAACTGCTCCATAAATTTTTGGATCAGGAGATGTGATATGGGGGCTCTGAGGCCGGTAGGCGTACGGATCTAGAAAATGTATCACCCGAGGAAATATTTCTTTTGGTAGAGGATCCAGGGGATATCAATATGCAGAGCCGCTGCGGGCATGGTATGCATTGTCCTGCAAAGGTGTCCACGGGTCAATGAATTTCCACTTTCGATGGCCACGAATGGTTATGAAGATCCATAATTATCTGGGTCATGGAGTCTGATGTATGGAGATGATGCATCCAAATTTCCAAGGATTATCTCCATCTCATTTCACCATGTGTCTTGGGTGGGTTGTGACGAAGTCCATGCAGTTTAACATCATGCGGTGTGGACAAAGTCTGTGTAGTTTAACGTCATGCGGTGAGGACGAAGTCTGTGCAGTTTAACATCATGCGGTAAGGAAGAAGTATACACCCCATGCAGGTCTAGTCCATACACGGGGGATGGGGTAAGTTTAACATTATTTTCCATGTAGTTTAAAAATCGTGCGGCAAGGACGCAAAAATACACCCCGTGAAGATCTAGCCCATACACGGGGAAAAGGGAGCATTTCTTAACCTTTCTATCCATGCAGTTTTACGTCATGCGGTAAGGACGAGGAGTACACCCTATGCCGGTCTGGTTCGTACATGGGGGGAAAGGGCATTTTTTATCTTTTATTCAGGGGCTGGGCCAGGACAGGGAACCGTGGTGTCACTACGTATCCTGTGAGGGCAGGAATCAAGCCGCACGTAGTTCTCTGGAAGAAGTACACTCTGTGCATGTCTATTCTGTACACGGGAGAAGATGACATTATTAATTTTCATTTAATTTTATTTGTGATTGGCTAGGCTAGGATGGATCCTGGCGTCGCTACGTATCTTGCGAAGGCGGGAATCAAGCCGTACATAGTTCTCTAAAATGCAATACACCCCGTGTAGGTATGGTACATACATGGGGGAGGGGACATTTTTAACATTAGTTCAGAAGTGGCTAGGCCAGTACGGAAAACCCTTGCATCACTACATATCTTGCGAGGGCAGGAATCAAGCTGTATATAGTTCTTTAAAATCCATGTTGTTTAACGTCATGCGGTGAGTACGTGGTCCATGCAATTTAACGTCGTTCGGTGAGGACACAAAAGTACACCAAGTGTAGGTATAGTCCATAGACAGGGGAAAGGGAGAATTCTTCACTCCTGTTATCCATGCAGTTTAACATTGTGCGATAAGGAATAAATGATCCTAGTTTAAGGTCATAGAGTTTGGACCATTGGGTGTTTGGTAGTTTAACGTCATGCAGCTCGGACGAATAATACACACCTTTAGTTATTATGTGAAAGACATCTTCTAGAATCTTGCATTTGTAGGAGCGGTTGTAAATTGTCCGTGCATAGAGATCAGTGCATATGCTCCATTGGAGTAGACCTTGTCTACAACTTATGGTCCCTCCCACTGGGCTCCAGCTTTTGAGGCTTCTTCTCGGGTATCATTGGGGTCTGGAGGACCAACACTAATTCTCATTTCTAGAAAGACCGAAGACAAACCATTTTTTTGAAATCTCATGCGATCCGGTTCTGGTATACTTCCGGATGGTGCAAAGTGTGCAACCGATTCTCCTCTAGCTGTTCCAATTCACCGAGCCACTTTTCTTATTGCTCATCATTGTATAATTGATCACAGATGGAAACACGGAGTGGGGGAAGATGGAGTTCAATGGGTAGGACCACCTCTGTGCCATACACCAATGAGTACGGGGTAGCCCGAGTAGCGGTGCCAGTTGTGGTTCGATAAGCCCCCAACGCATGGAGGATTTTATCTGGCCATGACTTCCTGCCTTTGTCCACCATTTTCTAGGGAATATTGGACAGGGTCTTGTTGAAAGCCTATATCTATCTATTGGCCGCTGCATGGTAGCGGGATGAGTGGTTAGGATTGATACCGTATTCTTGGTATAGTTTCTCCTATTCAGCAGAGCGGAAGTTCATGCCATTATCCATCAGTATGGTATGAGGGACATAAATATGGTGATTATATTGGTTTTCATGAAGCTGACAATGCTTTTTGCCCCGACTTCCTTAAGGGGTACGACTTCTTCCCATTTGGAAAATAAGTCAGATGCCGTGAGGATATACTTTAGCTGTTTGGTTGTGGATGGGGATATAGTCCAACAACGTCCATTCCCCAGATGAAAAATGGCTAGGACTACTTGTCTTGATGAAGTAACTCCGGTGGTTGGTGAATGAAGATGGCATGAATCTGGCATGAGTGGCATTTCGCGGTAAAATGCTCGCAGTCTCATGCCACTATGGGCCAGTAGTACCCAAGCCTTCGAACCTGATGGGAAAGCCAGATCACCAGTTGATGTGCTCCACATGCTCTGGCATGTACTTCATTCATTACGGTAGTAGTTTTATTATCCATAAATTCATCTGAGGAGCACTCCATCGAGGCCTCATTTGTAGAGGACCTCTTGCTCACCCACGCTTCTATATAGGACAAATTTGATTGCCCTTCTCCATATTTTCTCTCATTCAGTCCTGTCTGATGGATGTTATCCCCATTAAAGGTAGTTTGAAATGGGAGTTATCCCACCGGTGGTGGGAGCATATGGCTCAGAGACAAGAATGAATTCATGTATCTCCTCTGTCTTGGTCTGAACATATGGCAAGACCATTCGACAGTGAGCTATACTGATTAATGTTTCATCTAGGTCTGGGTCAGCCAATGTTGTGGCCGCGTTGGCCAATGCATCGGCCTGAGCATTCTAGGACCAGGGAATATATGTCAATTTTGGTTCTGTAGAGAATTCTTTCATTAACCCTCGGACATGGTCAAACAGGGGAATAAGATCCTCCTTTTTGATAACATAGTCACAATTGACTTGCTTGATGACCAGTTCCGAGTCACCTTTTACATTAAGGTGCTGTATTTGTGCCTGTAGTGAGACCTCCAGGCCTGTAATAAGGGCTTGATATTTCGCTTCATTGTTTCTATATCCCTCTGATAGGTGGAAGAAATATGGAACGACTGTCTTTTCTAAGGACATGAGGATTATTCCCAAACCTACTTTGTTGAATCTAGGATCCTCTATTCTCTTCTCGGTTGGGCTTCGAGATGAACTTTCGGTGTACATTTCCCATGATGGGAACTCCTCTCGAACTAAGAAGATATCTTCATCAGGTAGCTTGGTGTCTGGTGTAGTGGTCCCTGTTGAAGGGTGCTCTGCCAGAAAGTCTGCTAATTCCTGGCCCTTGATGGCTTTCTGAGGCACAAACCGAAAGTAAAACTCTAGCTGGATGACCACCCATCAGGATAGGCGTCCGGTTAGAATCAGGTGGCTGAGTATGTACTTGAGTGGGTCACTCCACGATATCAAATGGACTTCATGATGCTCCAAATAATGTCGCAGCTTTTGAACTACGAAGACCAAGGCACAACTCTTCTCGATATTTGAGTATCGAGTCTCAGCATCAATCATGGTTCAACAGAGGTAAGAGAGACTATTTTCACTGCCCGTGTCATTCTTTTGTGTGAGGAAGGGTCCAAGTGATCGCTTTAAGGCTGTCACGTACAAGATGAGAGGTCTTTCCTTCAACCGGGGGCATAAGCACTAGTGGGATTAAGATGTACTTATTCAAGTTGTCAATCGCCTCTTGGTAGTCATCCATCAATTGGTATGTGACCCCCTTCTTCATTAACCTAGTGAAGGGAAAACATTTTCCTGCCAAGATGTATATGAACTGCCTAATAAAGTCTAAGTGTACTTGGAATCCCCTCATCTTGGTGAGATTTCGAGGAGGTGGTAATCCAAGGACAGCCTTTGTCTTCTCAGGGTCGACTTCGATACCACTATGGCGTACGACGAAGATAAGGAATTTCCCTGATGTAACCCCGAAGGCGCACTTCAAGGGGTTCATATTCAAGCTATGCTGTCAGAGTATGTTGAATACGGTCCCATGGTTTGATAGGTAATTCGAGCACTATTTGTACTTGAGCACCAGGTCATCCACGTAACATTAAATGAATTTCCCCAAGAACAGTTTAAAGATTTGATGCATGGCACACTGATATGTGGTGCCAAGTTTCTTGGGACCAAAGGGCATGACCCTGTAACAAAATACCCCTTGAGGGGCCATGAAGGTGGTGGATTCTTCATCTTCTCGGGCCATCCTGATTTGGTTATACCCAGAATATCCATCCATGAAGGATAGAGCCTCATACCCAGCCATAGCATCGATTAATAACTCGGTGACCGGGACCGGGAAATCATCTTTCAGAAAATGCCGATTGAGATATCTGAAATCAATGCAGACATGAATTTTCTCGTTCTTTTTCTTGACAGGGACGATGTTGGACAACCAAATGGGTTACCTGACCTCCTGAATGATGCATGTATTAATGATCTTATCGACTTCAGCCTCTATTTTGGCGGCTTGTGAGGGATGTGTCCTTCTGGCGGCCTGTTTATTGCCCCGGTGGTCTTCAAGAAGACCCAGGTGATGCGTCACCACTTCGAGATTGAGTCCCGACATTTCTGTGTAATTCCAGGAAAAAAAATCTTGATGTTCCCTCAAGAAAGATCTATATACCTCGTGCTCCTCTGGGGTCATGGCTGCACTAATGAGAGTAGGCCTCATATCTTCCTCGGTACCTAGGTTTATTTCCCTGAGCTCATCCACCGTGGTGGAGTTACCCTCCTCAAATATGGGAGGCACATCCCAGAGATCTTCCTCTTCTTCTTCTCTCATGTCCACATCTTCTTGATCCAACGGGGGGAGAGTTTCTGGTCTAAGCCTTCGAGGGTTTGAAGGAGAGGCATTTCGGGCATCCCCTCTTGAGTATTCGTCCCCAGATCGAGGGTTGGCGGACATTCCCACATTGTCATGCTCGGCCATCATGGTTGAATACATGAGGACATCCAAGTGCATGTCCGAACTTGAACTCCTACTCTCAACATGGTTGATAGGCAGGACATAATATCTGCCAAGCTGCCTGAGGAGGTCCTCAAGAACCATTTCCAGGCCATTTGGAGCGGGGATCTAGTCAAAACCATCAACCAAAGGCTTCTTTTTCTTTTTCTCATAGAACCTGACGTCAATGTAATGTGACTCGGAGAGCTCAAAAGGGGCCTTGTCAGCATGAAATGTTCCACTTTTTCCATTGACATAATACTTGATAAACTTGTGGTAGGATGAAAAAACGACCATATGCTTATGGAGCCATGGCCTTCCCACCAGGGCATTGAATGTTGTGCCCTTCTGGACCATCAGGAATTCCGTGTAGGCTACTAGGTCACCAAAATGGGTCTTTAGCTTAATTTCTCTCCTTGGTTTCTACTGACTCTTTTTGTAACCCAACAAAGTTGTGGCTGAGGGAATTAGTTCATCATCACTGTAGCCCAACTTACGGAGTATCCATAGGGGAAGGAGGTTAACTCCAGAGCCATTGTCTATAAAAACATTCCAAATATTAATACTATTCAGTGTGCCGGAAACATATAGTGGTCTAATGTGTCCTTGCATAATGGAATCTTCATCTTGATCAGTGAAGGAAATCACCACTTTACATTCATCTGGGTCATCCTTCATCCAATAAATCATGGCGGCATCTACCTCAGCTTGAAACTCCTAGGGGATGATCAAAGATTCTACAAGCGCCTCCCAGAGGTCTGCTGACAAACTTAGGGCATCGAGGATTGACAGCTTGGCTGGTACTGATGTCGGCTGCTTAAGGATATCATATTTCTTCTCTAGAGGCTGATTCTTCCCTGTTAGCGAGAGAGTCTTAGCGGGTTCTTTAGGGGCTGGAACATTTTATGAGGAGGGACCGACAACGGGGTCAGATATCGATGGTGTTCCTATGTTTTGAGGACTTGGCCCGACCGGTCTGTCTGTGCGCACCAGGCATCCAGACACTAGCTACTCCTCTGGTGGGTATCACAGAACAACATGTCCAGAGTGGCTACTTATGGAGGTGGAAGGGCATTGTTTCTCTTGCTAAGTCCATTAAAGGGCTCTCCCACGGGTTTCCGCGATATTAACAGTTTGGAACGGGGCCCAAACGTAGGGTTGGTTTTGGCCGTGGCTGCGTCTCCCCTGGTATCCCCTACCTTTGTGATTCCTCCTCCCGACTCCTCGTGCAGGGAACTCGGGTTCATAATTGTAACTTTCGTCATGGGATGATTTCATGAGATGGATGACGTTAATAAAACCAAAGATTGGCTCTTCATCCTCTGACAGGTCAACCTAGTCGGTTGTCCCTGATGGTTCTGTTTTTTGGGTCGGTTCCCATGGTTCCAAATTCGATGGAATATTATCTACCAGGGTTGGGACTAACTATGGCCCTATCACAGACTGCTCCTCTTGCGATTATTTCTTCCTCTTTCAATTATGCCCGGATGACTGGCTCGTAGACGGTTGTGAGGCCGATACTGTTGGCTATACGGCTTAAGGGGTTTTTGGTGGCAACACTGGCTGCTATAGTTGAGCTCAGAGTATGCCCTGGGCTCGGTTGATTGTCTTCTGAGTCATCCAGTTTTCATATTGCTGCCCCTTCTTTCTAATGACTTTCTGCCACCCCTTCCCTTTGTAGGAGTCGGTGGTAGAGATACATTCCACATGTGCTAGGGGTGGTCCCAGCTCGACCTATCTAGAGTCTACCATCCTATACAGGAGGTCTTTAAAGACTATGCATTCTCATATACTGTGCCCCAACATCCGATGGTAGGGGCAGTAATCTGGCCTTTCATCTCAGCCGACTTCTTCAGGTTTCCTCAACTCCGGGAGGCGGAGCAAGTTGCAGTTCATGGTGGAAATGAAGTAGCTACAGACTTGATCATCTCAGAATGAGTATATTTTTTGTCTTCATTCCTCAAAATGGTTCCTCTTCGGTCCTCGCTGATCATCCCGTTTAGGCGGAGGCGACCGCTGATATGCAAGAGTCCCTTGACGATTTTGTGGAGGCTTGAGATGTGGAGTGGCCACAGGGGCTGGCATGAGTGAGACAGCAGACACTTCATATCTAGGGGCTCTTTTCACAGGATCCTGCAAGGATATTCGGGACTTCGAATTAGTCCACTGCAGAGAGTCCTCAATTCTCTGGGCAATGGAGGAGAGATGGTAGAAGCCAGTGGTGCAATCCACTGGTATGAGCGGTGTTCGCAGCTTATCTCGATTATTATCGATACATATGGATAGCATCTCATCTTAAGGCATTGGCATGTTCATGGAATAGGTCAGACCTTTCTATCTAGTGATGAAATATGAGGCGCTCTCGTTCTCCCTCTACTTGCAGTTCATGAGGTCGCTGACCGTTGTCTTGGGAAACATTGAGCTGAAGTGGAACAAGAACTGCTTCCGAAGGTCCTCCAAGCTCTTTATTGACTAGGCTGGAAGACTCTTATACCAGATGAAGGCATATACTTGCAAGGTCTGTACGAAGAATCTGAGTTTCAATACTTCTTGTTGTTCTGGAGTCCCCATCATAGGGTCGTAATAAGATGCGTAGCACATCAAATTCTGTTCTGGATCACCTGACCCGTTGAAAATAGGGAATACATGGATCCCAAAACTGGGTGGAGGTGGTGTTTTTGTCACCCAATCTGGGTAGGGTTTCCGCTCAACCTCTATCGGAGCGCTTTGACCATCCATCACTTCCAATCAAGCTGTTATCACCTCGATGGTGTTGGTGAGACCCTGGTTTACATCCTACTAGGCCCGGTCCTGGGCAGGCGTAGCCCGAGCCATGGCCTGAGGATTTGGATTGGCCGGCACCAAGGGTGTGTGTGCCTTTTGTGGCACCTTCAGAGGGTTCATGTGTACTCACTCCAGTTTCTTCCTGAGTGGAAGGAAGTATTGGTATTCATTTGAATCTACGTTTAGGTAGTTGGACGGGCCGGGCACCTCGTTGGACGGGAGACCAAACCGTATTTCATTTTCTAGGGCAAACCTTTGTCTTTGTGGTGCACTTTTGGGAGTGCCTGATGTGTCTCCTCTTGGGACACACTTTCAATAAGTCAGTTCCTCTGGAGTATCTCTGTATTAAGCCGCCTCAATTCTTTCATATCCTCTTCCTATCGAGCGAATAATTCTTCGAGCGTGAGTGGCTCATCATTGTCGAGAGAAGGAGGCAGGTTAAGGGTAACTAGTCCATTATTCTTATCCTTATTGGATGTTCATTGGGTATGCGGAGGAGGATTGGCTAGATGAATGGACATATTTAGGGAGGCCCTATGGTTCCGGGTGTGCACACCTAGGGGTTCGTTGTGAGTCACAGCCTGACCGGAACCATCGTCTCCCAGTCCATCCTGATTTGCAACATCTCTGGTGTCATTTGTGGGGTTAACCTCTATGATGTTGATAGATTCATTTTTCGGGGCGGAGAAGATGTCATCTTCCAGATAGGAAGATGATCTCCCATATCTTCTCCCGGCCATCCCTATCATGACCTGGGATTGCCTTCAGAATTCTTGAAGAAGGGTGACGTGAATAGTTCTTTGATGCGACCATACGGTGTGCCTTCCTCTCAGAGGGAATGATGATTCAAATGATGGGATAGGACAGAAACCTCCTCTTTTGATTGTCCTACCAATATGAGAGAATAATGACTCTCATGTTGGAGGTTATTGTTGAGGGGGTAATAATGCCCCCAGCCTAGAGGGCTGGGGTTGGCTTCGTTCCTTGGACATCGAGTATCTTCCTGTTTTTGTTGGTCTTACAGGGGAATTTGTTATTAAAAATGCCCCCAGCCCTACAGGCTGGGGTTAACCCTGGATTTCGGCGGTGGCTACTGCTATCGCTACCTACCTGATCTTGCGTACACCCATTCGCGGGTGAACTGGGTTTGGCACTGAGTTCTTCTATGAATCAATCACTTCGAGAGAGGTAGGCAAAGATTGCGGATTGGCCTCTCTTAGGTGAGAGACCTGTTGTATGCTCTCGGTGACTTGATTAAGTAGTTCTTGAATGGTTTGTTCCCGTCAGGCCTGACACTTCTGGGACTTACTCAAGGCCTGAATCTGTTGGGCATGTTGCCTTTCCTGAACATGGAGTCCACTCCATTTCCGTCTTGACGTGAGGAAGTTTCAAGACACCATGCCGAATGAGTTCTTCTAGGTGGGGAGCGGAGTGAAATGTAGAGCTCCATGTTCTCCCCATCCCCTGATATGGACTCCCATCGGAGCATCATCGATGTGGTGGCGCAACTAGTGCAGCACATAGAGGTAGGCTATCTCCATTCTTCCTTTACGCCTCTCGGGTCGATGTCACCGTGCTGAAGGAAGATCTTCCTGGTCGATGTGACACAAGAGGTCTCCTATTTTCTTGACATGGTCTACATACCTATCGTAGGGCTAAAATCTTGATTTTAGTTGGCAGAAGGGTGTCCAAATATTATGGCAGATTCTGTGCACGCATTCTTCCGACAACTCTCTGGGTATGTCGAACTGAGAGGTGGCCGTAGGCCGAAACATAACTGGTATATCATCCCTAGCCAGTCATTTCCTCTGGTGCAGAATATCAGCATACTCCTCCGCTAGTGACTCTTCTACCTGGTCGGCCCAACTGAGATGCTTGCTGCTAATATGGTCAGAGTTAGTGGGACCGGTATGTGCCGAATCATTATGTGGGAAATTCCGAGGTGGTTCATAGGAGGAACGTGGCCACGTACCATCTTCTGATTGTAGAAGGATGTCGTTAGAGACTAACTGGGAATCTTACATGCTTGATCTCATCCTTCTGAGTTCCTCGGCATAAGAGGTAATTTCTGTGCTTGATTCGGCAGGGGGAGGACCTTCCTGTCGATATGATATGTCATTGTAGGGAGGAACTCCATAATGGCGGCCGTAATGGCGGCCGTAATGGAAAAGACTACCATTACTGTTTGAGGCTTCATTGCATAGAGGACTTTTGTAGTGCACACCCTGGGGAGGACCTCCGAGGCGTGCCGCAGAAAGGGGAGGACCTTCTAGTTGTATATTGTCACTATAGGGAGGACCTTCACAACAAATGCCATCAGAGTGAGGATGACCATCATGGCTTGACTTTCGATTTTCATTCTAGGGAGGACCTTCAGGACACACTGAAACAAGGGGAGTACCTTCTTGTTTCTTGGGGCCAATGTGGGGAGGACCTTCGCAATGGCGGTCGTGGTGGCGAGGACTACCATCACAACTTCGGTAATGGTGAGGACTACCATTAATACTACCATAGGGAGAATATATGCAGGATACATTCTAGAGAGGGCATCCAGAATGTACCGCAATGAGGGGAGGGACTTCTCATTTCATGACGTCTCTACGGGGAGGACCTCCATTATCAGGGTGGAGAGGACTACCACTATGATCCGATGTCCGGCTTCGTGGAGTGTCGTTGCAAAGTAACCCCAGGGGAGGACCTTTAGGGTAGCCCACGACAAGGGGAGGGCCTTCTTGTCATGATGAGATGTCACTGCAGGGAGGGCCTCCACAGTTGAAACTATGATAGCGAGGACTAATATTATAATTTTTAGTCCCACTGCATGGAGAGTGTTTGCAGCGTATACCCCAGGGAGGACATTCAAGGTGGACCACAACAAGTGTAGGAATTTCTTTCTGCTCGATCTTCTAGGAATGTGGATGGTATCTGTGACTCGTATCAAATGAGGAGCTCTCATGATTGATCGTTATATGCCCGTGGGGGAGGCCCCCATGGGTGCTCTAGGGAGGACCTTCAGAGCTGCTGGTTGAGAGATTGTGGGGAGGACCTTCACAACTTCTACTTCCACTCCCATAATATGGTAATGGATGGGTAGGGTTCTGAGCCTGCAATGTGTGCTTAGCAGCATTGGGAACCCCAACTTTCAGCAGAGTAGAGTCATGAACCCGCTCATTTTTTTCAGCTGCCTTTGGCGCATTCGGGGTGCTCTTTTGCTGGCAGTGGGGACCGTCTACTGTTGACAATGGCCTTCACCTTTGGGTACCTATCTAATTGGGTCCTGTGATGCTTTCGGGATACGCTGACGAACATCTTGACATTTAGCTAGGATATATGCCTGCTCTTGAGCATCCACCATGATGGACGAGTGTCCGCTAGTTGGAACGAGCGAAGCTACACGATTCGGTTGCCCTTGCATCGCGGAATATAGTCAGTGACCTTCCAGGGTGGGAGCAGGAATGCTGATCTACTCCGAGGCGGCTATCTCGTCTCTTAGAGGAGTCGCCTCAATTGGGGAGACGAGCTCACGTGCCTGAATCCTTGCTATTTCCGCTGATGCAATTACATTCTGTCAAGTCTGCAAGATATGATCTGGGATCAATACCTGCTCCAACATCATTTCCAGGATATGCAAGGAGAAATCTTTGGCTAGAACGGGTATGAAGGCCCATTCCGGTATCGGAGTAGGAATATCCTACTCCGGTCCTTTTGTGGTCAGTAGGTACTGAAAATTATCTTGTGTCGAGGTCAGTGAATGAATCCGCCCCTGTACCGGGATACACCAGTTTATCTATCTGTTTGCCACCACATCAGGGTGGTGGACTTTACTTGCATCCGCAGGGAGCTGGCCTTGAATTTGTTAGTTTCCCACCATATCGAGTCGGGGGAATTTGTTGGCGGGGAGACATGCCTGCTATTTAATTTCCACCACATCTGGGTGGCGGGCTTTGCCGATCACCACCATGTCAGGATGGCGGGCATCAGAAGCATCCTCTAGGAGATGGTCTTGCAGGCGCTGGGACGCCACCACGTCAAGCTGGTGGGCTTCTTGACCCTGGGCAGGGAGAGGTTCCTGCCATGTAAGTTCCATCATGCATGAGCGACGGGCACGACAGAGCTCAGCAGGGATGTGAGCCGGCTCGTATGATTCCGCCATGTTTGGATGACGGGCTCGGGAGGAGCGAACTTGTGCAGGTGTCTGTTCGTGCTAAGTCTCCGTGGATGGGAAGCATACCTCCTCCTCAAGGACCAGGGTGATGACGGGTCCTCAGTGTACGTTTTCCACCCTCGTTGGGCAGTCCGAGGGGCTGAAGCTCAGGGAGTGTGGGCCTGAATCCTCAGGGATACATCCTTCATGGAACAAGGATGTTAAGTCACGGTGTGATTGTGACGACGTATGCCGGCAAGGGCCTTGGAGCGGAACCCCCGTTCGCGAGGGATGAAGTCCTCAGTGTCGACCTCATCTGCCACCCTAATATAAGGGAGTTACACATTGTCCTGTTCCGGGGACAGACTCCCGAAACGGTTGGAGACAACAATAGGGGATGTATGGATCTGCCTTTGTGGCCACTACTGGGCAGGAAACTGGTGAGTTCTTGCGGATTGAAGGGCGTGCATGGCCACCTCCACTGTTGGGAGAGTACCATTCACGTGGTACTCTCAAATCAGCGCGTCCGAGTCCCAGTGTTGAAGATGTTGGCTGGGTGATGGGGTCCTCCGTTGGTGAGGATGCCCGGTCGTCGCGTAGCCTGAAGTGCAAAATTGTGAGTTCCTTCATGATGCCATTGGAACGAAAGGAGTTCTATGTAGTACCTACAAAACATTTTAACAAATACAAACAGTAAACCTGACAAAGCAGCATCTCATGACCCCATGCGTAATTAATGACCTTGCTTGGACCTCCTTGTGAGTAAAAGGCGTCACAGGGTGAGATTGGGTTAAATTTGTCATGCTTGGTTAAAGATTCATGTCAGGTTCACCATTTTTGTTTCGGGTTAGTCTTGAAACGTCCAACGGTTCCGTATCCGATGACACGTGGACATGCTTTCCAAAGGCAGGCGTTTGTCGTATGGTCTGACCAGCGACACTTAATAACTCACATTGGTCGAGATGATTGGAAGTCGTGATCATCTCACCCTTTTGGGGGGAATTATTGCATGTTCTGGGACTCTCTTATATATTTAAGACGTATTCATATGTTTGCGAATCTTTGGTTTATACCCAAGCATAGTATCCATGGATTTCTCCCGGTTGGAAATGGTCAGCTGAACGTAGGGGTCCAAGATCATTTAGGCCTGAGGTTTACCATCACTCGTTGGATTAATGACCCCGTGGAGTCGGGACTCACTAAGGCAGCGCTGGGATTGTTGCGGTGAACAGATTTGAAGATAGTCGGATCGACCAGTTGTTGGGCTTGAACCCCATGGAGGCTTCCTACGTACCCTGCCTAAGAGACAAGGATCAAAGTCCATGTAGCTTGTAATGGATTGGGAATTACGCTCTAAGGCATCCCAGAGTGATGGGATGGGGCTTACACTCTGAGGAGGCCCAAGGGGTGGATGATGGGCTTGAACCTCAGGGAGGCTTCCTATGTACCCTGCCTAAAAGGTAAGTATCAAAGTCCACCTAGTTTGTAATGGCTTGGGACTTACGCTCTGAGGTAACCTAGAGTGATGGATTGGGGCTTACACTCTGAGGAGGCCCATAAGAGGAGGTCATGGACAATTCTTACTCTAAGCCCACATGAGTCGTGCTCGGTGTGAGAAATAAGAGGCATCAGAGACTAGACGATCACATAACAAAAGTTGCGTCCGTGAGAGGTGGATTGGGACTTATCTATGAGGGCGGCCCATAAAGTCGGGGCTTATCTAGGATGGAAGCCCATAGAGACAATGTGCATCTGGAGAGGGAAAGGGGTGCTTCTATGCTCATCACCTCTCTTGTTCCCCATGGAAGTACCGAGGTGCATGGGGAAGGCAGCCTTCGGATGGGTATGTTGTCCCCTCTTTGGGGAGGGGAGAAGTACCCGACCGTCTAAGTGTGCAGTCCCCCATCCTGGCGAGTAGAGGCAGAAAGGGGGCTCTCGGGCTAAGAACCAGCATTACCGTCTGAATGTGAACCTGGGCATGCTTTGGGAATCCGCCCAAGTGTTCGGGAAAGCCCTTTGCCTTTGTTTACTATGGGTATGTGAAATCAAAATGGTGCACTAATGCGCCTGGGGGTTACACTACACAGATATGGTTGCTCTGGTGGAGGCCTCGGCTCGGGGCTGATGAGTAGGCCAATGAGGAGGTTTCGAAGGATCAGATCGGATTATAATTGGAAGGATTTTATCTGCCTCAGGGAATGGGAACTCCGAAGGTTTTGGCATACCACACAAGGGTATGGGTGGTGGAGACCTTCACGTAGAGAAGTGCTACGCAGCTGGGGAGGTCATCTGTGAGCAAGGGTGGCCTGCAGAATGATTGGCCATCCGCGAACCAGGAGGGTCCGTAGACTGATTGGGCGTCCACGAACTCGGAGGGTCCGCATACTGATTTTCATCCCGCGAACCTAGAGGGTTCGTGACTTCAGGTTTGGTCCACGTAGAATCTTGGTACGCGGAGGGGTCCACGCGAGCAGCAGTGGCCAAGGCCGGCACCAGCCGGAGGCTCATCGGTTGGGGATTTTCCCGCGTAAGAGGGTACTATGCGGTGCAGTGGATCGGAAAAGAGGCATAAACTCCCTTGTCCACAGGGAGTACATCCGCTAAGGGACCCTCGTTCGTGATTTTCTCATCTTTGTTATTTTAAGTTCACAGTTCACCAAGTTATTATGCTTTTTTGGTTCCTTATTAGTTCTTTCCCAGGTTTATACCTGCCCTAGTTCACGAACTGGAACTTCTGAAGTCCTAAGCCTTCCCTCGAAATCTTTCCTCCCAAATTTGACTGATCTCCTCTCCGTTCTCTCCCCTCCTCCTCTTCTTTTTCAATCTCCTTTAATAGAGTGGGGAAAAGGATGTATCAATGGTCATGAGGCACCTTTTACGGAGGCCCATGACTGAAAAACAGGTTCACAGATGACTTGGTCAATCTGCAATTCATGGGGCATTAAACACTCCTCCTCCATGAACCAAACTTGGGGAGTGCTTCGTGGCCGCGGAGGGTTCCGCTTCCATTTCACGAATGACAGTGGAGGCGGTTTTGGCCGGTTGACACGACTCATGGCTTGGGAAGTCTATAATGGTGAATCGGGTTATATCCTATCCCGCCTCACGACCGTGGAGGATCTCCGTCTCCATCTCGCGAATGACAATGGTCCGTATAGGAGGGATGATTCACAGAACCGGTCGTGCGTCACTAAAATTAAACCGGTCCGCGGACCGTTTCTTCCTTCGCCACCTTTGAGTATTCTATAAATTTGCCCAATAATTTTTATGGGAAATTGGGTAGAATATACCATGAGTTAAAGGGGAACAGAAATCTCCTTTTTGGATTTTTTTCAGGACCCTACACCTTTATAATCATTTCATCAATTCCTTATAGAATAACTCATGGAAAAATATGTGGGCTTTATAATAATTTTATCATGGTTTCACTCATGTAATTGAAATAAGTTTCATAGAAATATTATTATCCTAAAAAAACAATCCATAGAAATAATAAGAATGGTATACTTGGTTCATATCCCCATTTACACATTATTATAAAAAAATGATATCTTAGATGGAAAATGGTTTTGAAAGAAAAATCCCTTAGAACATTTCATGAGGAAAAAATCATTTCTTTGAAAATATATGTCTTAAAATAATAAATCCAGAAAATATTTTGAAAATACATTTTTTAAATGAAATTTTAAAAATATAAAAAATATACAATGATAATAATGGACATGAAAATTGGAAATTCCATATATTACGTGTATGTTGAAACAAATATTTCGTTCACATTTTGGGGTAAAACCAAAAAATAAATGTTTGGAGAAAAACGTTAATATTACATTAAAAATTACATGAAAAAATATGGGTAAATATTTAATTAATAAATAATTTTAGTAATGTTAAAAAATAAGGAAAACATATTTTGAAAACAAATTTTCCTAAGAAAAATTATTTTCAACCGAAAAATGAAATAATATAGAATTTTTTTAAAAATATCATTTTGAACTAATGAGAACATAAATAGGAAAAAATGAAGTAAGAAAATTTATTCTACTAAAATAACCATAGGAGAATAAAAATACTAAGTTTTTTGAGATATATATTATAATATTTTATTATTGTTAGAATAATCATAAACAGTTTTGCTAAATGGTGAGATTTTATTACAATACTCTTACCACTTTGGAAACATTTAATCATAATAAAAATTAAATTATAATATTAATTTAAGCATAAAATATTATTATATTAATTATATTCAGTATATAATATGTCAAATAGGATGTATATATAGTACATAAAATAAGATAGGTTCACAACATTACATATGTCTCCAAGAAGGCATTTTGAGAAAAAAAATCCTCTACAACTTTGGTGTTTTTTTAACTGTAAAACCCATGGAAAGGGAGATCAGTAAATGGATATATAAATCTCCATAATTATAATTATAGGATACATTAAATAAATTCATAATAATTATATACACCATATAAATTAAATGGGTGTTTAATATGGCATGTGTCTCACAGAAGTAAAAGTGAGACAGAAATCCCTTACCGCATTAATAATATTTTAAATCATAAGCCCCAACAAAGAATAAAATAAAATAGTTTTTTAAAAGTAATTAAAATATGTATATTAATTCTATAAAATTTTAAAGGAGTAGTATATACTCTACAGAAAATAAATTAGTGGTAAATTTTTATATATCCCACAGAAATAAATGGAAGACTAGTAACCCCTTTTAGTAATTCTCATATTCCATCATACACATTTGAAACTCCGATAAAATAAATTTATTTTTGTTATAAATATATTTAATAACCATAAATATTGATATATTTCTATATATAATTTACTTTTAACATATTATTACGCTTTTATTAATAATACCAGGTCAAAGTCACTCTTCGATATATAACTACTTTGTTTTTTGTGTATATATTAATTTTTTATTTATTATGATTAATTTAGTCATTGTTCCATCATTTAAATAATTTTAATCCATATTTAAATATAATATTTATTCTGTGTAAAATTATTTGTAGTTATCCCAAAAAGTTAGAGATTGAAAATGAAATGCACTATTCATGGAGAGAGTAATCCAAACACACAAATAAACATTGTTTCCATTTTCCCAAAAGAAAGAAAAAAATAATGGTAACTAATAAATTATAATTATAGGAATATTTTTATTTCATACATATCAAACATTTTAATTATTCTTTTTCTTATAGTTGTTTATGTAAATCATGAACAACTCACATCTCTTCACAAGGCGGTAGTCGGCCGTACACCCTAATGATTCTTCTATATTCACATACAATGGAAATTTAGAAGGAATATGTGATATCAGGATTATAAAAGAATAATAATACTTTATAAATCATATATAAGAAAAAAAATCCAAGATTATGTCCATTTGTGAGTAGGGGTAATGATAATAAGAATGAAATCAGTTCACATGGCAGTAGTCTACGTTACACATGAATGATTATTTTGTAATCCACCTGATAAAAGAGGATATGGTTGTAGAAAATTACCTTAAAATTATAAAATCTCAATATATTTGTGATAATGAGTCTTTTATAACAACATTATTTAATAATAATTTATTTATGTAGATGAATAATTAAAATAAAAATGCTCCTTAAAAAATGTTACCACTTCTTTGAAAAACCTCCTTAGGTTTGCACCAAAATAATTTCTAGGATGGATTTATAACAAATAATAATAATTCTAGGATGATAATAAGGAATTATGGAAGTTATTGTTTCTATTAATTTCTAATTTATAAGGGTTTTAAAGTGTTAAAATATAGGATAGTGGTGGCCTTTTAATAAGTGAGGTGAGTGGTAAACTTGTTATTTTTGAAAGGAAAAGGTGTACCCCCATTATTCACATGAAGAAAAGATAAAAAAAGTGAAGTCATATAATATATAAGATATAAGATATAAATATTTCTATAAATATTTTTGTTTAAAATGTTTGGGTTTATTTTTCACCATTGCCATTTTTGTTTTACCCCTAGTAAAACCATTTTTACCTTAGTCCCCATAAATAATATTTTCTGTTTATACCATTCATTGTGGTAAAAAATAACTTTTCTTTGTTATACTATATAAATTAAACTTATTTAAAATATTGATACCATTTTAAAAAATTCCTTTAATATAAATGTTAAATTTTAATTAAAAATTAATTATGCAGACATCATGATAAAGAGGGTTTTGAATGGGAAAATATTTTAATGTATAAACTGTTTTTATATAATAAACTCAATATGAAAAAGATTAAAATTTCCTAAATAGGATTTAAAAATATATTATTAAACTAATTTATTGGTTAAACTTCCCTTAAATTTATTTATATTATTTAAATATTTTTAATAAATGAAAATTCTAAATATAAATCAACATTTTCACTATTCATCCTAAAATTTATCCTCTCCAAAAATTTTCAATGCATCACACTAATTTAATTATGAAATGATGATTTAAAAAATTAAATTTAAATTTTCAAAAAAATTTATAAATGTTTGAAAGTTTATTTTAAAAATATGTTCTCAATAGGAGAAAAAAAATGTATTAGAAAAATACATTTTTTATATGTAAAATTATAGAAATTCATATCATTTATGTAAAAAACACCTATGATTCCTGTTAAATATTTTATTGAAAATATAATATATATATTTCATTAAAATAATTCATAAAAATGGATTTTTTATTTTTTAAGGTAGAAAGTGTCTGTTTTCATAAAAATAGTTTTTTAGAAACATATTTTCTTTATTTCCAAATGTCTTTATTTTCATTTCTAATTAATTAGTCACCAAATTATTAATTTTATATACATTTTTAAACCAGATAATTTCCTAACATAGTTAATTCTATTCATACTCTCTATTCAATATATAAGTGATAACGACCATGTTTAATAATATTATTTTAATAGTTTGTGACATTTAGTCTAAACTCAATTTTGGGTGTATGGAAATCCAAAATCATTCATACATGTAATAAAAATGAAACTTGATTTTTCATGAAAAAAAATCTTATGAAAATTTTTTCTATAAAAATACCAAAAATCATTTTTGTGTATAAAACATAATATAAAAAACAATAAATTAATTTAAAAAATATATTTTATAAATTATCATGGTATTACACATTAATACCATGCAATCAATAAAATTATATTTATCTTCTTAATCATTATTAATGTTTGAGAAGAAAAAGGAATATATATTATGTTTTTCTTGTGTGAGCTTACTCAAAATGTATTCCCATGGTTATTATGTCTGGTCTTACTTACAATACATCAAATTTTTTGTTCCGATTTTGGTTTTCCAATGTTCCAGTTAGACTATTAAAAATTATTTTTTCAACATGCCTAACCTCAATGTGATGTTTCACAACCAAATATTTATAAAAGGTTTTCTGAATTAACTAGATTATTTCTTCAATGTAATTTTTTAACATATATAATTTACTTTATTTCCCCATGTGAAATTATTGTTTTAAACCTTATTTTAATATTCTACTATTAATAATGGTTATAGAGAGGAATCATATTAAGATTTTATGAGGATAATCTATTCAAAAAAATAACTGATATCCTTAATATACTACATTTCATCGATTATTCAATTGATGATATGAAGTCCATTTCTTTAGAAATTTAAAAAATCTTTATATCCTTTAACACTATATCCCAATAATTTTCTATACATAGGAAATTAATTTTTAGTGAGCATTATCAACGCAGTGAAAATAAAATTATCTTTCTTGTATGCATATAATATTATAATTAATTTCTCCCATAGAAAATCAAAATCATTTATCTATGGTGGTAGATAAAATTCAATATCATTTCCTTGTTTTTTCAATATAAAAAACATCATTCTTATCCTCAAATATTTCTTCATTAGACTTATCTATGGGGAAAAGAGTAGATAACTAACAAAACATGCCTTAAACATTGTTTTCATAGAGAATTTGATACGGATTATTTCCATATGTACAGAAAAAAATCTAATAGTTCAAAATTCATTTCTAAAATCATAAATTTTGTGATCAAAGATTTTCCATTGTATTAAATATAAAGGAAACATAGGTTTATATTAAATATGTTCTCATATATATGACATTATATACTCTTTTCATCATATTAATTTTAAAAGAGATATTTTGAATGAGAAATTATTGGAATATATGGTGTTTCTTTTGTAGGTGTTTCTGTTTATTATTCCTGAGAATGAATCGTGGTTATATTTATCATCTATTTTAGATATACCACATTTATGAAATTTTTAAAAAGTTTAATATACCTTATTATAAAAATCACAGTCACTAAGGAATGCTTGTATTTTTTGTACCGTTATCCCACTGGATATAATATATTTCTTCCTCCGAATTATCATATAAAATGACATTTTATTATGGAGGCATATCTTTTAAAAGTTCATAAATATCAGTGAAATTTATGTCATTACAACCGTGTACTGCTTTTTTGTTAATTAATATTAGGACTATGAATAACTCTATTAATTTTGTGCATCCTGAGAATAGTGTATTATTAGTCTCCTCATATAATTTTTCAATACTTATTTTTTCCAATTATTTCAAAACCTACATCATGAATAAATTACGCATAAACATCCTTAGTCTCATGGGGAACATCTTAATCAACATTAGATATTTTCTTGTTTGTTATTTCCCCATACTAGATCCAAAATGTATAATTATAACTAAATCCATATTAAATAATATGGTCTTTGATTTATATATACCCTAATTTGCTCATATTAAAACACTTCATGCTTCCACAGAAAACCATATCTCTTTTTCCTATATTTCTCTTTATAAATTTTCAAGAAACAGTAAACCAGTTTCTTATATTAATTACTTGATCTTTGTAAATTTATCCAACTATGGTCCACTAATTACTTAAAAATTCACAATACAATATATTAACTTATTAATACATATTCAAATATAAATATATATATAATTTCATAGAATTTTAACTCATAAGAACAAATATATGTATATATATATATATATTTTTATATTTATAAATTTTCAACAATAGATTTATATATTAAACAAATAAAAAATGTTAAAGAACATACAAAAAATTAATCATAAGTAATTATAATGATACAAATAAATTATTATATATAATTAATTGAAAAAAATGGTCTCAAATACATACAACCGATAACAATTTTTTTTATAATTCTATATTTTGAAACAAAAACAAATAAAAGTCAAAAATAATTTATATTGAAAAATAATTTATAACATAATGATATTTTAACAGAAAAATATAATTGATAATAATATATACACAAAAAAATGAAAGGTTGAATTAAATTTATAACTAATATATAATTATTTTTTCTTTGAAACATAAAAAATAACACACAAAATTTTGAAGTTGATAATGGAAAATTATTCATAAATTTTGATGAATTCAATCTTAGGTAGTAGTTATGGGGATGAAAAATCATGATTCTAGTGAAAATTTTGAAAAAATGATGTAGAAAAAAAAATGTTGAAAAATATTGGAGTGCATTTCAGGTCGAGTATATTATGGTTTCTGTGTACTAGATATTTTTGAAGCTCCTGAAGGTAGAATGAAGGATGGAGGATTGGGGTAAAATATTTTAATGTAATAAGTATAATCTTTTTGCTTTTATTTTTAGGAAATTTTTGGGAAAATTATAAGACCAGGCACTGATATGAAATGTTATTCTGAGGCCCGATGTGCCAAAAATTATCCATTAAAAAATGTTATGTTTTAAAATAGTGCCTCTGAGTAGTTTTCTGAAAATAGTATAATAACTCTTAAACTAGAGCCCAAATCAGAAATCTAAGGTCATAGTTGCATTCATGATGGTGGGCTTACCCTATTTGTGACATAACTTCAGTAGACACGAGCCTCGAGTGAGAGAACCAAGGAATGGAATAACAATAAATAAAGAAATTAAATAAAATAATATTATATTTCAAATCCTTATAACTCACGATTGGTTACTCAGATTGAAAATATGTATCTACCATTGAGCTTATGAGGGCGTTCTTTCCTTAGGTGAAGCCTATCATAGTCTGGTGCTGGAGAACAATGGAAAGTAGTTTTGGTGACATAACTATATATAATGGAATAAAATAAAGTAATTTTATTTTTAAAATCCTTATAACTCATAATTGGTTACTAGGATTAGAAATCTGAGAGTACTATTGGGATCATGAGGGTGTGCTTTCCTAAGGCGGGGCCTAACCCTGACCGGTGCGGGTCGAGGGTAAAAGTTAATTTTTTTTGGAAATATTAATGACAAATAAAATAAAATTAAGAATTTTTATTTTGTTAAAAAAATGATTCACTATAATGAAATGTTTAACTAGCTAATTTATTTCATCAATGTAACAACATAACGATGCTTAAACCCCATATTAATAGAAAAGTTGTTTCGTTTCATAAATGTAATAGCATAAAGATGCGATGGATCACTATAATATAAATTCTGAAATGGATTTCCCCCTTATTTTGATTATTAGATATTCAATATTAGAGGAGTATCCTTGTGTTTACTCTGAAGCCTTAGAGAAAATTATATGGAGAATGATGAGCATAGAAAAATGAATAAAGATGACTAATCAACGAATAGATTTAGATAAAACATTGAAGGATTGATGAAAGACAAAACACGATTTACTGTTTATTCGTGAACGATCCAAACCTAGGTAGCGGTTAATTTCTAAGTGTTCACCTTTCCCCCATTCTTCCTCTCTAAACAAAGAACGCAGGTCAATTCACTGACAAATTGACTCGTGGTTTGATCGTCTATGCTGGAATGGGATTTTCCATGCTTAGTGATATGAGAAGTTGGATTCATGTTTTATTTATCCTTAATTAATCATCCAAAAAGGAAGAATCACATTGAAATGAAAAAAAATGTTTTGGTAAATCCTTCATATGCTCCTTGTGATTCCTTCTACTCCATCATTTTCTTATGTTCTTCATGATGAGAGAACAACCATAGCACAAGAAAGACCGTAGAGGTGGATCATCTCGGGCCTGAGGCTGAGGGAGATGGTGGCACCAAGTGATAAATCATATGCATGGGAGATATCGGTGGTAGAGATAGATCTATAGCCAGGCGGACCACTACGGTGACAAAAGGCCGCAGCCAGAAGGGTTGCTGCAGTGGAAATTGTCGTCATCTCGAAGTCTGTGTGCGGGAGGTGACACATCCTTGTGGGTTGCGATGGGGCTACAGAACGCAGATAGTGAACCACGTGCGTAGAGAAAGCTAATCAAGTCGGTTGAATGACGAAGAGCGGACATGATGCATGCAGCATCCAAGCTAGACCGAATAGGCCCACCAGCACGGACTAGGCTAAAAGGGTGAATCAAGACCCTAGGTGGCGCGATTGGATAAAAACCTGCATTGTAACATGGGTCGGGTTAAAGGAAGGGGACTGGGCCACTGGGCGCCCCAGTGGGAAGTACCCTTAGCTATAACCCAACCGGGTCAGGTTGGGCTATCCAAACTGATTTAGGTTAGAGTGAGTCGGTTCGGTTCACTCGGTTTGGGTTAGTCTGCTAGGGTTAGATCAGGCATGAACCCAACCATCCCCTTTTCACTATAATACTCATAAAATTCAAACCGTGTGCCTGATTTATGAGACATTTGCACCATTAGGTCCCCCCTGTGATGAGTCGTTTCTTTTGACATACTCCATGTGAGTTTTTGTGGAAATTTAAATATAACTGATTGCTTAAGGAGTAGATTCTCTTTAAATCATGAACACTATGAGGGTGAATCCTTTGGATGGAAGTGATGAGAAGGAAGTGATGTGTGGAGCTTATTGGCCCAACAGACTTGAGTGTCGAGAGGACCTCACCGGAATATCAGACCTCAATGACATGTGGACCTCATGTCCGAGAAGACCACAGTGACGCATGGACCTCAGTGTCCTAACATAACTAAGTAACGAGCAGACATTAGTTCCCAACATATCTCAGTGACGTGCAAAACTCAATGGTCCAACAGACCTCAGTGACGTGGGACCTCAGTTTCGCAGTAGACCTGAGGAATGCAATGACCTTAGTGGAACAACATATCTTAGTGACATGAAGACCCTAGTGTCCCAACAAACCAGAGTGAGGAGTGGACTTCAGTGGCCTAGATGACCTCAGTAACCTACGGACCTCAGTGTCCCATTAAACTTTAGTGATGTGCGGACCTCCGTACTCTAGCAGACCTCAGTAAATACTATAAAATAGTGTCCTGAAAGACCTTAGTGATGAGCAGACCTTAGTAGCCCTGCAGACCTCAGGGACTCATGGGGGATGAGTCCCTCAGTAGTACAAGATGTTCAGAATTATGACTGATAGTGTTGATTTATATAAAATAGATTATAACTGTCATAGTTTTCCATTAATACATGTGTTCTTTTCTTAATTCTCTTTTCATTGGGGTATTAGGGTCCCTTCTATGTATGGTGTTACTCATTCATACACAGGATTCACCCACATGTGTCATGTCTTGCCTAGATGACCGATATTTTAATAGAGACCTTGGTGGACAAGGACCAGGTGGTGCCAGGTGATATCTATCATGTGATGCAAACTCTTATGGATTCAAGAAGATACTCTACATTTACCCTTTAGGTAGGGTTTTCTACAGATGGGTTTATTGATACTTGTGTACCCTTTTGTTTACATAATTTCTTTTGCTTTGCTTGTATTCTGGTACATTTACTTTTAGTTTGTACTATTTACTGATAGTGTTAGTCTTAGAAGCACGTAAGTATTTCATTTCAGCATTTTGTGATTGGTTTGTCAGTGTGCATGTGTATGGGTACTCGATAAATGCCTCCCACTTGTAGGATAATGACTTTGGCTCTAGTCTCTATCCCCTGGCCTTTGGCAACTAGGCATGATGTTGACATAGCATGGGCCCTGTGGGACGGGGATGCAAAAAACTGATATCAAAGGATGTCAGTTTTACATTAAGAACCCTTAGTCTATGAGTCTGGATTGGGGAAACAGTGTTAATTATTTCATGTTTGTATTTCAGGATAGGGAATCCAATTTTGGTGTGGAAAATGATGTATCCATACATGAAGACCCTATGGAGGTAAACGATGGTACATGAATCGTATAATAATTGGTTGAGATTTCCATTTTGAGTAAAATCCCCAATTATACTCTATTGATAACAGTACATCTTGTTTTGATTCATGATGCTTCTACAAAGACAGTTGGCCTGGACTCCACATCATGATCACGAAGATGATCTTCCTGGCAACAATATGGGTACATGAGTCTGTATTAGAGACAACCCCACTGAGTGGTGTTCCATATAAACCACCACATGTGGAGTATCACATGGTACTTGTATTACTATAAGATTACATGCATGGGTTGAGAACACTTCATGTTTCAGTAACACAGACCCCTTAGGATCCAAGGTTATCCCAACTCAAAAAAGGCTAAGGACATTCCTGAGGTGGTGACTGAGTTTTCTACCATGTCAGGACACCATTATACTAGATGGAAGTCCTGGAAGTGACCCTTCTTTGTGACTCAGTATGGTGATGGAGGGGTTTAAATTACCTGATATTATGATGAGGTGTCTCCTCCATGGATAGTACTTGAGAATATTTCTCATAGAAGTGGATCTTATAATAAAAGCTAAGGGCTATGCATTCCCAAGAGCTTCTACAGATTTGGTAAGATGACATGACTGTAGCGGAGTATTTATTGAGGTGTACTAACTTCTCTAGGTACTAGATGAATACAATACGACCAGTGCTTTAGGGCTCAATCCTCCTAGAGAGGTGTGTTTAGGGACATCCAACCTAGCATTATTCCTCTATTAAATCCTACATATTATTGGGTGCTAGAGAGACCCTTTTTGTTGAATGTCCTTTGGCTGAGTAGCTAAAGCCAGTAGATGTTAGCAGTGGGAAAGATGGAAGCTGATGTCAGTATCAGAGATAAGTACATGTGGGAAGTTCCAAGAAGAGGTCCCAAGATAGGGGATCTATATCTCATGGCTCATAGGGTGAGTCCAGTCGGCCCATGAAGACGTAATGATTTTCAAAAGATTTTAGAGGACATCTCCCTAGAGACTTTACATCTCATCATGATAACAGTGAAATAGTTGATAGGCCACTAGGGAAAAGAAAGTGATAGGAACAGATGAATCTGTATGGTGGAAAATGTGATAGAGGAGTTGGGAGAGCAGTAGGAGGTGGTATACATTTTGACATGTTTCAACCACCACCCCAATGTGGTGCATACCAGGGTCAGGGTGATGGAGGATAAGGAAAGTGAGAAGCTGTGTGTGGTCAAGGATTATCACCCAAAGGATCCATAAATGATTTGAGGTACAATTAGAGTATACTCATAGATGCCGTGTTAAAAGATATAGGTTCTAACCATTCCCTCTTCTCACAAATCTTGTTCAAGACATAGAGTTTCCTGTTAAATCATTGAATTTACCATTACATCTATAGAAACTTATGGTAGGGGACTTTATGATCACACTTATGTCAACGGTGTGATTTAACCCTTGAGGTTGAGTGTTTTTGTTGGAAGCTCTTATTGGTAGTATCGAGGCCTTGCGATGTTAGTTTGGGTATGGGATGGTCATCCATTGTTACTGCTCAGATTGACTATTTTAGGCAAAAGGGTGCAGTATTTCCACTGCATTAGAATGATTTTTTCTTTGGCCAGTGAAAAAAAATTGAAACATAGGAAGCACAAGGTAAACTCATTCATAAGAGGGTGCAACTAATCACTCTTGATTCGGCCAGCCTTACCCTCATGGTAGTGGATGTTTTTTTTGTTTTTAGTCCCCAACAGTAGTGGTGGGGTACGATAATGGATTTTCAAGAAGATGTTTCTAGGATTACCTCACCTTAAGAGGATGAACGTTTTAATCATCCTACACCTAGAGATGTCACAATATCAGCATCAGTTTAGCAGATGGTCTTTGCAGAGCTTCGCGAGATGAGGGAGTAGGTGCAGGACTTGTAGCGGAAGGGATTAGTAAGACCCAATGATCAAGGTTGTGAATGGATTACCGACACTTTAACCAAGTGGATGAAGAGTATAAGTATCCAATACTACATGGTAAATTAACACATAGATCAGTCGAAAGGGGCAGCCTTTTGTGATGATGTAAAGGTGACCACATGATTTGTATCAGTAATGACAGAGTTTGATAAGCCCCCTGATCAAGAGTTTTCTAAAGGAGTATTAGAGTACTTAGTGTTATGTGATACATTATAGACCGAACATGGTTATGTCAGTTGATACCACATGAGAAGAACTATGCGCCCTATTATCTCATGTTGGTAGCGATTGTCTTAGAATTGAAGATGTGGTGACACTACCTTATATGAGAAAGATTTACCATATACTCTAACCACAATAGATTCAAGTATATTTTCTATTAGAAGGATTTGAATATGAGGCAGAGGCGATGGATGAAGTTCCTTCAGGAGTATAACATCAAGGTATTATATACTCCTACTATGTGAAATATGGTAGCACATTCCCTCAATAGAAGATCTATTTTGTAGTTGCTGAATGAGGAAAAAAAGTAGTTTCCTTCATTACAGTTATCCTTCATTGATAGAGATGATGTAGATTACCTCCAATAAGTGGTTGTTACCCTCAAATATTTATGTGAGTTAGGGAAGTATAACTTTATTATATTGACTGTTATTCTTTAAGTGCTCAATTAACCAGAGGGAATACCACTAATGGATATTCGAAAGGTGGGGATCATGCCTTTCCTTTCAGAGGATACACAGAAGTAGAAGTGGATTCCAAGAGTGATGAGATGCATCAGGATATGAATTTGTGTGTTAAGGACACCGAGGATGATGGAACAAGTTGAAGCTGGTCTTACCTATTGATATAAAATATGAGAGCTTGTTTAATTAGTGATTTGTTTAGTCGACACACTGTGTCAAGCCCCAGTGGTTGGAAGGGGTTTCCCTTTTCTAATATGATGATCAAAAAAGGGAGTGAGGAAGGATATTGAAGGGTTTTGTGAAGGTTTTATCATGCACGTTCGGGGGAAATTGTACCAACTGGGTGATCATTGAGTAACTAAATATGTTTTTTACTTTTTACCTTTTTGAGAATAGTGTCCCATTGATAGCTTGGGACACATCTACATGCAGTTGATGGTTCATCTCCATAGATTCCAATCAATGATAGTCTCAGATCGAGGTGCATGATTTGTATCCCGATTGTATAATGGATTGAAGGAGGCACTTGAGACTCCACTACACATGATCACAACTTTCCACCCACAGAATAATGTCTGGACAGAGCAGAACATTTAGGCCATAGAGGACAAGATACAGGCTTACATCCTCGATTTTGTCCATAGTTGGGAGTATCACCTAACTTAGGTGGAGTTTGTGTACAACAATAGCTACCACTATACTATCAATATGGAAACATTCTAGGCCTTGTATTTTTGAACCTACATGTGACCACTTTTCTAGAATTAACCTGAAGGGTTAGAGCTCATGGGCTTAGTGTTGGTGCGGGATACTATAGAGAAAGTTCAGTTCATCTAGGAGAATATGAAGACTACATAGATCCCCCATAAGTTATATGCTGGTAGTTGATGGATGTATATACCCAAGCTTGACATACATGGACATTACATTACTTTTTCTGAATACTTAATACATAACAAAAACAAACACCCAAGGATTGTAATAGTTTAGTGTCTTTGGAAACTAGGAACATAATTGTCTAATCATGGTGATAGATCTTCGACATCTACCATTATGATCTTCCACTTTTGTTTTCTTACCTAAAACATTTCTTTATATCCTAGGGAAAAGAAAACATATAAAGGGTGAGCTAAAATTATTAGTAAGGGTAATCATGGAGAAAATAAAACAAACCATATACATTTGAACATAAAAACATGAACATAAAGGTTAAACATCAAAATCTTGAGCAATGACATAAATCATTGCAGTACTTAAGGCATAGATCATAGTGGAACATAAATCATGATAAAATTTAATGGGAATAAAAAATTTAATTGTGGAAAACCATTAAGAACATGATATGATTTCCATTATAGCCAAGGAATTTCTTCCAAGACCATCATAGTGGACAAATTCCATTACTAAACCGGGTTTACTTTCCATTCCAGCCCTATATTACTTAACCAAATATACTTTCCATTACAACCATGTTTATATCGTGAGATATAAATCATTACCCAATGAATTGGAAGGACATATAGGTCCCATCCATCACATAATGAAATCATTCTTACATGTGCCACAAAATAAACATAAATCATTCATCATATCCCAAAGAATTAAATGGGTTTCAAAAACATCATCCCATTATAACATAATCTATATAAAACAAATGGATATCATTTCACCATATGAAAAATAAATCCATGTAAATAATTGAGACATTATAAATGAAACATAAACATACTAAATAATGTCATGTTATATGGAAAATGGTTTTGATTAAACACTTGAAATGAATTCTTGAGGAAAATATCCTTTCCTCTTCAAAATCATTTTCTTTTCTCAAAATGACATGAAATTTTAAAAGAAAAGGATTTTGTTGGAAATAATCATGAAATAGTGTAGAGGAAGCTTCATGGAAATAAGTCATTATGAAACTGTAAAAATCTATTCCTGTTGTATATGTTAAAAAACATTCTACATGTACTTTTTCTAGAAACGTCAAAAAGTTCCTCGTATGGTAAATAAAAGAAAGATTCCTTCCATACCATGTGGTAAAAGTAAAAAATAGGTAAAATGACTTTAATCATACATGGAATAATAGAAAAAATTTATGAAAACATTTTTTATAAAACATGGACATATATGATAAATATAACCCCAGTAAATACTTACGGATTAACAATATTGGATAAGAATGAAATTGGAATAATTATCCCTTAACTTATGTCCAATTTCTTCCATATGTGTCTGAAACTCCTGTATAGTGGGTTTAAAGGTATTATTAACATGTAATAGAACCATAATAATATTTATGATATCATATATCATTCACTTACGACTTTATATTACCCGTTCATTTGTCAATTCCACGTTAAAGCAGCGTTTTGGGTAAACTGGTTTCATTTATCGTACCAGTTTGGACATGTTGTTCTTGATATTATTATTAATTATATAATTAATTACATAATTCTAGAGTGTAAATCATGATTTATATATCATATATATTCATTATATATATATATATAATAGACAGATAAATGAAATGAAATACACCGTTCATGGAGACGGTAGACAGTACGTACGCATGAAGGCTGTTTTCGTTTCCTTAATAAATTGAATGGAATTATATGACATATATATATATATATAAATACAGTAACATTATTATGTTATATATTTCATGATTACTTATTTTATATACATTATAATAATTCTTGAATGGTTAACATGGAGAATGAATCTAATCTCATCGTGGAGACAGTATTCTGTACGTACGCATGAGCGATTATATCATTCCCATAATTACTGAATGGAATTAAAGTGAATTATATAATATCTCATAATTAGAATAATTTTATAATAATCATATATAGTAATTATTTCCATCATTATACCCATTCAAGTAAGGTATGGGTGGAAAAATAGATTACACCACGGTGTGGAGACGGTAAGCCGTACGTACGCACGCGTAGTGATTTCATTTTCCATAGGGTGGATAGAAGGTGAAATGGGGTTGTTTCATATTTATAATAACATATCAGTATATTAGTGATACTAATGTAATAACTTTATAATGAAACAGATAAATAATTGGAATTAGAAGAATAAATAAATTTGAAAGAATCGATAAAAGATACTACCTCTTCTTTAACGCACCTCTTCTAAACATCATCTTAGGACACTAAAGTTGGTCTTTGAAGAAGACCAGGACCTCTACTATGTTTATAGTGAATTTTAGAAGAGAAATGGATTAGGTTTTTTAGATCATGAAGGCTCAAAATGTTGTGAAGAGGAGAGGGAGGAGGTGCCCTTTTATAAGAGAAAAGAGGGGCACTTTTGGAAACCTCTAAAATATTAATTTATTATAAACCCAAAACCCACATAAAAAGTTCCGAAATGACTAAAATTAAAATATGAGATGAGATAGGGTTGTAATCACATCATAAAATAAAATTTAGACATGTTGGGAATTTATTTTAAACCTTATCAACTTGATTTATCCTTATTAAATCTATTTAATTTTATTTGTGGTTATAATATTCTAAATTTTAAATTGTTATAAATATTTACTTATGTGTTGTTAATTTTAAATAATTGGATACATTCTAACATTTAAGAAAAAATAAATTTCAATTTATAAATTTTAAATATTTTTGTGATTTTTAAACAATTTAATAATATGTTATTTTTATAAAATATCAATAGTGTCAATTTTGACACTATTTAATTATTTGAATTGAAATAAAATCCACACAGAAGATATATTCAAAAAAAATATTTAATAGAACACCAACATGTAATATTAATCTTGAATATTTGTGGAGCATATTAAATAGTTCATATAATGTTTATTTTAATATTTTAAAACCCATTAATTTGATATTTCAATCAATAAAATAATTTCTACATCACTATTGTTTCACCATTAATGATAATTATTTAATCCTTTAAATTACTAAATAAATTCACATGATGTAGATAATTTTATTGGATTTATGGTGACTAATTATGTATGATGTTTTACGATGATTATCACTACAGTAAAGTTATTAGACTTATAAGTTATAAGAGAGTGACATGTTGCCATTTTCTTTGGTTATAATAATAATTACATAATTTTCATGGTCAAAAGTGTATGAAATTAATCTATTCTGACCTTCATGTGATATGGGTCGACTTTTATTCATCCAATATAATTTTGGCAGGTGTTAAGATAATTTTATAATCTTATTTTTACACTCAATTACCCGATTTACCTTTAACTGTAGTAAATAAAATTTACCATAGTTACTATTCATAATGTCTAAAAATAAAAACGTATCCTATTAGAATAATTTGGAAGTACTAATTCCAAATATGTAATCCATTTTTTAAAATTCAAAACACAAAAGTTGCAGTTTTTAATTTTAAATTAATCCCGCTGTTTAGAAAACGGGTTTTAAAAGTTAAAACATTGCAAAATATTGAAATGTTTTTACCTATGAATTCATTGTAAAATTAATGATAATGACTTGAATTATATTAAATGGTATTAAAATATTCTATTTATACTTTAAAACCATCCAATATTATAATTTAACCATATAAATTATCTCGATGAAAAATGTTATTTTTAATTAAAATTTAGCATATTTTTACTATTGATTAAAATATGAAAGTTATCGGAATAATGTAAAAAATTTATCCACTGTAAATTTATGTATCATGATTCAAAAGAAAAAGGATACTTTTTTAAATTGAACTTATAAACTTTTCAAAAAATTTATTGTAAATGGGTGAGCCATATAAATACAGCAAAACATCATTTTTGGAAAAATACTTCCTTTATACGAAAAATTGATTTTGTTCTCATGCCATGTTCTAGAAAATGTGTTAGATAAATTATAATGTTATAAAATTAGAAATTTGGTTAATACTATTCATAATGGCTAGTTCATAATAATATTATAATATATTATTGTTTATTAAAACTCTGTATTTCTTAACACACAAGCTATCGAGGAAGGTCGCTCTTGCGTGCAACACAAGCCAAGAATAGTGTTTGTGTATACTACAAGCTAATACGGTGTTGCATATAGTGAAATATAATCTTTTAGTAGTGTACAACAGAAGACATCATTGAAATTAAAAAGATTATTTCTCCTAAAATCACGGGGTGTTACAATGGAGACCCTTGGAGTTCGAGGATGGACACCACGTGTTTCCCAGGGACTCTTCTTGACGTGGTATATGAGGATTTCATCTAGGTGGAATGTTATCAATGAGGTTTATCATATTTTTTCTGATAATCTGTAGAATAGGTTAGTTGGTGTATATCTTGGATCTACCTCTGTAGTTAGAGCAGTTTCACGATGCCTTCTATGTATCACAGCTAAGGAGATATGTACATAACCCATCACATGTCATTGACTGGGGAAAGATGGATGTTGATAATGAGGTGTCTTTTGTGGAATTTTCATTTGAGATCGAGGATTTATAGGAGAGGACCCTTCATGGGTGATTAATTCGATAAGTTCCTCTTCGACGCCAGTACATGAATCTCTAAGAGATCATGTGGGAGCGGGAGGCATAGGTTCGTGCTTGTACCGTCATTTGTTTGGGAATCCATTGGTTTGGATTTAAAATACATAAATCCATAAGGTGGGAAGAATTTAATTATCACGACCCGACCCTACCCAGGCTCGAGCTGCAACTACCCCAAGCCCGCCTCCATAGGCTAGGGGCTGGCGACCAGTGTCGAAGGCACAAAAACTCAGGGAGGCCTTTGCCTAAGTACCTGTACCCACACATGCAACACACTCAATGAAAAAGTGCAGAGTAAAAAGAAAAGAAAGGTACCAACTGCTATAATAATCCACAAATGTGCATCTCCCTCAACACCACTTCGTCATGACCCGACCGTACCTGGGCTCGAGCCACAACTACCCCAAAACCCGCTGATTTGGATGCACTCACAGTCATCCGCCGAAATCAGCGGGTTTTGGGGTAGTTGCGGCTCGAGCCAGGGTTGGGTCGGGTCATGAAATTAATGAGGTGGATTTTCTATTTTTTATTTTCTGAAAATTTCATGGAAAACTACGAGACTAGGAGGTGAGGTCTTGTGTGATTCTGAAGCCCGATGTGCCCGTAATGGTCCATCGAAAAATATTATGTTTTTAAATAGCGTGTTTGAGAATTTTTCCTGAAACCATGGAAAAACTCTTAAAAGGGTTCTCTAATAAGAAATATGAGGGAATTGTTGCAATCAGGATAAAAGGATTACCCTTGTATGACTAAACATTAGTCGGTACATGCCTCCAGTGAGAAAACCTGAAAATGGCATAACTGTAATTATATTATTTTTCAAATCCTTATAACTCATGAACGGTGAGTCAGATTAAAAATATGAGTCCACCATTGATCCCATGATATCATGCTTTCCTTTGGTAGAGCCTAAAATTGGACAATTTCAAACTACTTTCGAAATTAGTTTTTTGGAAATTACCATAAATAAAATAATTAAATAAAAAAAATTTTGATTTTAAAACGCTTAAAACTCATAAATTGGAACTCGAATTGGATATCTGAGAGTACCATTGAGCTCGTGAATGTGTTATTTCCTTAGGCAGGGCATAACCTCAATCAACACCAGTTAAGGGTATAAGTTAATTTTTTGGGTGTTTTAAAGAAAAATAAAATAAACATGAGAAATTTTATTTTATTGAAAAAAATAATTCTAGAAAACTATTTCAAGCCAACGGTTTCATTTAAAAAACGAAACAACTTAATGATGCTGAAACTTAAGTGTAATAGAAGCATTGTTTAATTTCACAAATGAAATAGAATAACGATGTGATGACTCAACATAACAGTAACACTGAAACACATTTTCTCCATTAAGTTGATTAACAGAGATACAAGATCGTGGGAGGATACATATGTTTACTCTGAAGCCTTAAAGGAAATTACATGGAGAATAAAGATCATCGACGAACGATGAATGGATACTGATCAATGAAAGGATTCAGATCATATGTTGGTGGATCGACGAATGAAGAATGAAATATTCACACTTCATCAACCATCGATCCAATCCTAGGTAGGGGTTTATTTATATGTTTTCATCTTTCCCCCATTCTTCTTTTATAAACCAAGAACGCTGGTCAATTCACTAACAAAGTGACCTGCGGGTCGATCGTCTATGTCAGAATGAGATTTTACATACAAGGAGTTATGGGAAGTTGTATTCATGTTTTATATATCATTTGTAAAACTAAAAACAAGGACGAATCACATCAACATGGACAACGGTTGTAGTATGTCCTTCATGTGTTTCTTATATGTCTGTTTACTCCGCCATTTTCTTCCATTCATAGTGATGTGATTGAAACTGTATTCCAAGAAAGATCCGTGCAGTTGATCATCCTCGGCCTGAGGCCAAGGGAGACAGTGGAGCCAAGTGAACGACCATCGACATGGAAGCCGACTGTGGCAAAGTGAGATCCATGAATAGGTATGCCGCAATTGTGACAGAAGGAAGGGGTGGATGAAAGGGCCACTGAATCAAAGGTAGGGGGTGGTGGAACCCGCGACAGCCTATGTGGTTGGTGGACCGGGGCTGCCGGTGTATCGTGGCCAGTGAAGGACGCATCTGGGCAATGACATGTGGTTATAGGACCGTGTGCATGGAGTAGACTGGTTGAGTCGGCCCCATGACATGTAACGGATGCAGTGCCTACCGGGTCCGAGATTGACTGAAGTGGCCTACCATCACAGGATGGGCCAATGGGGGGAATTACACAATTGGGTGGCCAGGTTGGATAGAAATCAGCCCTCTAATGCAGGTCAGGCTAGAGGAAGGGGACTAAGATTCTGGGTATCCCAACAATATGGACCCTTAGACCAATGGGCTTGGACCTTGGGACATGATATACCTCAGTGGCCCATCAATGACCTGGTCGGGGTGGTTTAGCCAAACCATGTTAGTCGGGTCGGGTCATTTTGACTAGGTTTGGCCAGGCCCAGACCCAACTACCCGCTTTTTAGAAAAATAATAACTTCCAAATCATGCGTCTGATTGACAATCCGTTAGAGAAATTGAGACTCCCGTGATAAGATGATCATTTTGAAATACTCTAAGTGATTTTTTGGGGAAGTAGAAATATGACTAATGGATTGAGTATTATATTCTACTTGGATCGATTGTACTGTGAGTAGGAATCCTACTACTGGTTGTGACGAGATCAAAGTGACTAGTGGACCTCAGTGGCCCAGTAGACCTTAGTGATGAGAAGACCTCAATGGACTAACCAACTACTATGAAATTTAGACCTCAAGGGCCCATTATACCTCAGTGATGAGAAGACCTATGTGTCCTAGAAGATCTCAGTGACGAGCGTTGCTTAGTGGATGAGCATACCTCAGTGACGTGGAATCCTTAGTGACCCAACATACCATATTGACTTGGAGACATCAGTGGCCCATGAGACCTCAGGGATGTGCAGACCTTAGTGTCCCAACATACCTCACTGACGGGTAGACCTCAGTGGCCCTACAGACCTTAGTGATGAGCGTACCTTAGTTTCCCAATAGAACATAGTGAGGTTCTGACCTCAGTGGCCCAGTTGAAATCAATGGCATGCCAACCTCAGTGGTCCAGCTGACCTCAGTGATGAGAGGTCCTGAGTGGCCCAAAAAACCATAGTGACGATCGGACATCTGTGGCCCAACATACCATAATAACTTATCATGGATGAGTCCTGTAGTAGTAAAAGGTGTTAATTAATATAATTGATAGGATTTATTTCTATACTTTTGATTATAATTGTGTGATCTTTCCACTAATTTGTGTGTACGTTTCATTGTGGTTTTTTCTTTATGGTTTAGGGTCTCTACAAAGTATTGTGCCACTCAACCCTATATAGGCTTCTCCCATAAGTGTCGTGTCCTGTGAAGATGACTGATGTTTTGACAGAGACCTCTGTGGTCAGGGACTGGGATGTTCCCAAGGAGATCAAACATCTGAGATGTACTCATATGGTTTTATGCATATACTTTTTACCTACCCCTCAGGTAGGGTTTTCTGCGGATGGGTTCATAGATACTTTTATACCCTCATGTTTACAACTTGTATTTCATTAGTCTTGTATTCTTTCCCCTTTAATTTCACCTTGTAATGTTTACTCTTATTGTTTGTCTTAGTAGCATTCATGCTTTCATTTTCTGCATATTGGCATGGTTTTTGACTGTGTTTGTGTGTATTGGTACTCGTAAAATGCCTTCCACATGCAAGATAATTACTTCAGTTCTAGTCACTAGCTCTTGGACTTTGGGAGGAGAGCTTGGCGTAGTCACGGCATGGGCCCCAGGGGATGGGTAGTGAAAATAGGATGTTTAATATCGAATCAATGTGGAGATCGATAATGTTTGGGTGCCATTGAGGGTCAAGATACTATGGTTTTACAAAGGTCATATTGATAAATAAGGAAATGTATGTGGAGTCTATTTATTTGTAAACAATTTTTACTTCAGTTTTATAGAAAACCATTGATAATAGATTTTAACTTTACATTTAAAATAGGTTTTTAAAAAATTGATGTTAAAACTCAAATTCTAAAGCGTTTATTTCTAATAGTTTAAAATATCTTCACACTATAAGGTCAATCTCTTGACTGATTCCACCAAATGAATTGCCTCTATAACTGTGAGATTCTATTAACTTCTGGGATGACTCTTGAAAAATAATACATTAATTAGATATAAATAAATGAAATTATATTTATTTATTTATAATTACACACTTATTTTTTGATCTAAGATAATATCACCAAGAGATCCACCGTTATACTATTCTCTATAAGTTCCTTCTAACCAATTAATTAAGGTATTTATGTATAATATGATAAAATATGGGTTTTTATATACCTAATAATGAAAAACACCTACAATTTTAATGGTCCATCTCATTCATATATTTTTGTTACTATTCATTAAATTTCATATATCTTATTATCAATTTTTTAACATTCCACAACCATTTATTTTTAACTTTCTTATTAAATGTTATATTATATTTACATTTATTTTCTATGTTAGTACCATTACTCTATAAAATTGTATTTTTTTATATTCTTGGAATCCCCTTGAATAATTTCTTAGATTTGATAACTAATTCATTTATCCCTCTTCATGCTCACAAGATTGTGTTGGAAGATGTATTTACATTTGTGATACTTGTTGGTAAATTATTTATTTTTTAATGTAATTAAATCTTGAACATTATTACCTATAACATCTTCTGTGTCGATGTCATGATATATTCTTATTTATCTCTTAAAGATATGTAACTCTTTAAAGAATTGTACATCCATTCATTCTAATATTATTAATCCATGAAAATTAAAATACCCATAACATTCAAATTTCATGCACCTAAAATGTATTGTCACATGAGAATATTAGTAGAAAAAAATAGAAAATATATTTGAGGAACCATTCATGCCACAATAAAGTTTCTAGGGATATAGCGTCATTATAATAGATAATGATAAAATCACAACAAAGTGGTGTTGATATTGAAAAATTTGAAATATTTTTTACTATACAACATACATGATTGAACGTTGATTGCATGATATGGTACGTGACTCTGTGGAATCTTTTCCATAACCTCAAATTATTCCTTCATTCCCTCAATATAATTTTTCTCTAACATAGAATCAAATTCCTTCAATAATTCATAAACATTCAACTTAGGATGCAAGTAATCCTTTAATACACTGTTGAAACTCTCCCTCAACTGTGCGAATTGATACTCTAATGTTAATATACTCTTTAATTTGAGTGAACCCAAATTTTCATACATAGTACACTTTTTTATAAAATTTTGAACATTAATCAACACATTATACATGTATTTATATTCATAGAGATACACATATTTTAAACATCATCATCCTTGTACATTCAGTTCCTTAATTTGGTTGAAAATTTTAAATGTCATTCATTATTGTTCATCGTTTTTAAATTCCATTTTATATTAGGTTCTATGTGAATATTATTTTTCTTGTTCTAGATAGAGTTTATGTAATGGATCTAGACATATCCTCATTGTGATCTATGAAAATTTTATTAAGAAGCATTCCACCATATAAATTTAAAAATATACTAAATAAACTAACTAAATGATTTTTTTTCTCTTCATATCATAGGACTAAATTGAAATAAATCATTTAGATGGTGTTAGTGCTCACTTTTTCTAAGTCCATTTGTAAATCCATATTTTTGGAACCCAAGTCCCTCCACAAACCTTTCCTCATAGAACATAAGTCCCTTATGCATTATTTTATTCCACACCAAGATCTCCTTGCACACACCCTTTCATTATATTCATAATTTTCTTTCTTTTCACCTAATCCATATTTAATAAGGCACATACCCTAATTAAGAATGAGTAGTGGGTATTCCCTTATCACCATTCTCTACACATACTTTTTCCAATAAAACAACATCATACCTCCCATTTGGTGCAAAGACGAATGATCCATGTGACATAGGCTTATAAATCCATAAGGAGGTCCATATTAATATTAGAATTATCCAACTCCTCCTTCAAGTGACTCCCTATGTCAATGACTAAGGAAAATGATGGGAATTTCGGTAATTGTGTCATCTGATGATTCAAACGGTGATCCTCCATGGAAGAAAAATTCCCCTGGGAAACTTGAGATCGTGGGAAAATGAACCCATTCTAAAGACCAATTATGGGGATATTTTTTGACTTTTCCACTTTAATGGATCCCTATTAGGGTGCCATGTGTCGAGGAAACCCTAATACAGAGGCCTTCCCTGAATCCTTCCTACCAGTGTGAAATATTCCAATTCTACACATACTTTAGTTAAATTTACCCACGTCACCATGTAAGAGTCCCACTAGGGTGATAATTTTTTAATCCCCTTATTAGGGAGACATTTTGGTATATATTAATACCTATCTAGAAAGAATCACACTTGGGTTCCCTCTATAACCAGGTCGACTCCAAGGCCTCCTAAAACACATGAATGGGTTATACATCTTAGATTTTCCCCCTTTGATCATACATTTATTTGATAATCATAATCATGAATCATATGGGGGACCTTTTTAGGGTTTTCCTCTCTAATAGATAAGATGCTTATGGTTTTGACAATCATGAATTACCTTAATAATAAGGGACCTAATAGTTATGAAATTGTTAAAGACATCACTGGGTGAAAAAGATCATTATTGGTTCCCCAAACACATATCCATATCTTTTAATCATTCATTCAGCTTCCCTATGTTAAACCGTTGATCTAGGGATATATAAATTCCTCTGATACGGTGTAAGCCCCAAATCATCATCTCCAGGTCATATCTCCCATGAGTTTATTACCCTTCTCCTTATCTAATTTTATAACCATAGTCGTCTTTCAATGCGTAAGTCTCAACCATTTCGTATCCTACATATTTTCCAATAAAAATAATGAACTAAAAATGTTCACACATGCATAAGTCTCATAAAAACCCTTTACAGCTAATATTAAATTAGTATTATAATCCATACAAGTTTAATAAAAATAGTATACAGTCTATTTCATATTATGTTAAATATATCTGGATAGGTCCTCATCATATGAATTTAAACTAAAATAAATGATGCTCTATAAATTATTAACATATAAGTTGAAATGTTTTCCTTATATCCGTGACCTTAGAAGGAACCACATCCATGCTTATCACATGAACTTAAAAGGATTTATTTTCTTTATTAAATGTAACTGAAATATGCCAGATATAATTTCATGTTTAGAGAAATATTTTAATCTTCAAACATGGGCATGATCCCAATGTTTTAAAATGCACCATCTCTATGGAAGGTGATAAATTCATGAGCTCCTTAATATGTGTATTTAATATATAGCCTAATAAACCATTAATAAAAGAAGATAGAGGTCCTCTAATACACATAGATGTTGAGGTATATGGATTTTATTGATCAATCGCCCCCACAATCAAGATTACTATAAATTTTATCGATAAAGATTTCATGAATACATCATAAATTTATAAGTTAATGATCGCCGACCAGGGGTTCGACGATGGCTGCCGCCACGAACCCTCCTCCCACAACGGGGTGTGGGGGACCTTTTTCTCCTACACTTGAGCCTGGGCAGAGCGGTGATGGTGCTTTCAAACCCCCGTCGGATACAAGATTTTTCTTTCCGGCTATCAATGTCGCCCTGAATGTCCCCAGATGCATCTCCGGTCAACCCGTTGTTCCGGTTACGACCCAGGAATTCTCTGCGGCTTCTTCAATGCTTTCTAATTCCCTAATTGCAAGGTTCGTGAGAAGGCATCCGTTGGTGGAGTATTTCATTATGTTTGTTAATGAAAAATGGGGGCTCAAGAATTTTGCGCGTGTTGGGATTCTTGGACCGCGAAAAATCTTCATTATGTTCACGGATGATGAGGATTTGGGAAAGGATTCATCCCGAAGCAATATGGATTCTAGTTTTCACCTTCTTCGCTGGACCTTTGAAATTCATATGAATTGTGATTCTCCAAATTCTGCAATCTGGTTGCAAATGCCGGGTCTTCCCATTTCTTTCCAAAATCCGGGACTTCTACGATCGATAGGTAATTCTATTGTACGATTTATTTGCTGTGATCAAAGAACTGAATCTTTGTCAAATCCTGCCACTGTGATGTTCTGTGTTGAAATGGACCTCTCAAGAGTCCCACCAGAGGCTGTATGGATCATTGTGGAAGGAGAATACAGGTACGCTCAAAAAATTCTGTATGAATCATGGATGTCGTTTTTCTCCAATTGCTGCAAGCAAGGTCATGAAACTGTTAAATGCCGAAGGAAGACCCTAGAGGCCTGTCCAGGTGTGCCAAATTCTACTGGGAATGATGATTTGGATCAGACTAAAATAGGTCTGAATGAAGGGGAATATGAGAATTGATTGTCCCCAGCGAAAGATGAATTGGAAAATAATCAGGTTCAAGTTGGCGTTTCTTCAGATATGTGTGCGGGGTAGGAGGTCCAATCAGGAGCTCGGTCCAATGGGAGTAATATGGTTGTGGAGAATGAAATGTAGGCAAACGAGAACTCCATGAATATGGCTATAATAAAGGAGAAATAATTAATGGAGCAGTCTGATAGAGGGGAGATGAAGGATGGTGATTCAAACTCACAGTATATCGGTAGGGGAGTAGAGAAAATTCAGACATATAGTGAGAGAAACTTTCCAGGGCAGAGTGCTTCTATCATGATACAGGTTTGTGATAATGGAATGATAAAGTGCTCGTCAATCTATTTTTCTATTTTAGTGGATATTGACCTGAAGGAGGATGAACCAATGGGAGAGGATGAAATTTGATATCCCCCTTTTCATGAATATACCAACACTGTCTGTGTGATAGAGGACTCAATTGCTGGTCAGCTGGCTGCTGTGCCAATGGGTATCACCCTGGGCAGAAGCAGATCTACCTCTCCTCCTGTGGAACATCAGAAGCGATGGGCAGTTGAACTTGATTCAGAGAAGGAAGATGGATGAAAAAAGTCCTCTTACAGTGATGTTGTCAAAAATGGGGGCACAAAGATGGTGGATAAAGAGTTTAATGGGAAAGCTCATGGAAGAAGGAAGCCATGAAGAGATTACACGGATCTTCCCAAACCAATGGAGACTAGGGAATCAAACAAGAAAAGTGGTGGGAAGAAATATGATGTGACAAAAGATATTGGAGGGAAGCGTACTTCTAAAGATCAGTTAACCAAAGAACAACTCGTCAAGAGGAATCAATACCCTGAACTTTTCAAGAGATATGAGTCCTCTGAATGGGAATCAGCTACGCAAGAAGACGATGAGGTAACTACGTATGGATATGGGGATGGGGATGGATTTGATGTGATGTAGTGACTTTGACTTGTATTTTATTTTCACTTTACTTTTTTCTAATAATAATTTTGGATATCAGACTTTTGTCTGATCTGGGCCTTTCTAGTATTAAATAGGACATAAACCTGCTTAAGGTATGACATAACCAATCATCCTCTTAGAAAACACGTAATACAAAAATTAATTACCATATTACAATGATTTTATATCTTTGGAAATAAGTTATGTAGTTGAACCAACAATGGCGGAACATAAATGCTGATCTTTATGTGAAATTATTTACTCATTAAATAGATTAATTGAACAAGTAGTAATCATTATGATGCTTCATTAATGCGTCTCTTGTTTTTTTTTGTTTTTCACCTTCCAAAATCCCACCACATATAGTTTTCATCTTTCAAAGTGGCATCAAAATCTATGATTCATGTATGGTAAAGTGGAAATTGAAGTTCAACATAGGATTTTATACACCCCCAAAATATTACTCAGAAATATTCTTCGTCATCTAAGAATTCCATTGCCCCATAGTCTCACCAAAATATTTCACAAACTAGTGCTTCCAAAACCTGTTTGGGAATTCTTGGGTATGGGAGTATCATCTCAATGGACATATCCCAAATTTAGAGGTTTCCTATGACATAATTTAGGAGATGAAACCTCAACGGTTGTTCTGCTAATGTTTGGACACATTTATATAATTATAACATGTTTCCACATCTAACTACATTATTAGTTTGTCCAAAGTGAAGAAAATATCTTACCACCCTTATGTTTGGGAGGTAGGGTATGAATTCGATTGATTCCATAATATTTTGTGGGCACTACGCTAGAGGGATCCCACCAATCATCACCAACACCAGTTTCATATTGACTTAACCCCATTGTGAATATTTTGAGGTGGTCACCTTGGAGGCCCAAACCCTAGTATTCTAATCTAGGGAACCTAATATGATAAATAACTAAGTGTTTCTTATAGATGAAACTTAAGGGATGGATTTTATACCTACTCATAACCCTGAAGATCATCGACATACCCTAAATATAACTAATAATTAGGATGATTTACCTAATCATAGTCATGAAAAGTTTTAATATATCATGATGTATACTAAGGATTACTCTCATATCCTTGTAGACACTCATGAACCCCATCCTTATACACTAAAATTAACCCTAATGTAGACTCATATCCATACTAACAGAATTGAATCTTATTAAAATTTTGGGATGGAAAATGTCGAGCCGCAAATGGGGGTTCCCACTAATAAATCCTGATGAAAACCCATGATTAAAATTATATCCATTCACTAACACATGAATCCTCTCAAAAACTCTCAACAAATACCAAATATCCACCTTGGATAAATCCCAATGTGGAAGTATTCTTCTCATATTACATCCCCATTATTATGAATGAGGTTCCCATCTCAGTCTCCATGTTATGAAAATCCATAAGTATTGATCTCCATGGGAAATATATGATCCAATAGTAGGTCTCCACCCCCATAGACATTTACATATAAGAGTTTGGTCAATATATTTTAACACTAACCTAAGGATACAATAGCTATTATAAAATTTGAGAAGGAAACTATGGCTATGAATCCCATTAACTCAATACTAGGATCAATAATTATATAGGTCATCTCTAGAGTATCTATCATGGTGGTCCTCCCCATAACATAAATATTGACCGAAAAAGATGTTATAACATTATAGAATCATCAATAGACAATGTTCATAGAGGTCCCTACCATGGAATTACAAGTGATATCCCTATAAATTCTCCCTGGGTAAATATTGAATAGGCATTCAATTCAAAAAATTAATCAGATTGAATGAAGGTCCTCTTCATGGTTGGTAATCTAAAAAAAAAAATCAATTTCCTCACTATGGTGCCCATTGAAATAAACCTCATTATAATGAAAAATATTCTCAGCATGAATGTATTACTTATGAAAAAATTTCAGTGAAGATTCCATATTTTCAATATGCAGTTAGAATGCTGAGGATTGATATACCTGATTCCTCATCACTGAATAATGGTATCTTATCTAGGTTAATTGGTAGTATGAGACAATGATCACACTTGTGACTCCTCCAGACTATGAACCATGAGAAGTGTATAATAATGTTCTAAATGATCCTACCCTCCTAGAAAAATTTCATCAAAAATGACCATTATGGTTATATCATTTCTTAGAAATCCTATCTAAGGATGAGGATAATTCAACTTCCATGAGGAGAGAACATGAAAGAGATAAATTATCAACCACATTATGGCCATTGTCAAATCCTTATTATGATGTTACCAAGGAACTAAAAGGGGATTTATTACCTTATCTACATCACATCATATGGGTGACTCTCCATCATCTAATTTCAAAATAGATACCTTATGGGGAGTATACAAAGAAGCTTAAAATGTGGGATGATATTTTTTTCACTGATTAGCTAGGCACTTTTGTAGTAGCCTAGAACCATTTTTTGGAAAATAGTGTGATGGTATCTAATATTCATACCTTAGAGTTTGAAGGAATTATGTAAAATAGTAACTAATACCATACCTAACACGCATATTAGAGGATGGAGAGAAAATAGAGCTACTCTTGTTACTCTTCTCACTAGAAAACAAGTTTCATCAAGGAATGTTGAAAGAGACATACCCTTAATACCATATACATATTTTGTATTATTATTTAATCATATTGTATGATTGGTTATCTCATAATAAATGTAATGTATATTTTATTCCACTACCTAATCTAATGATATTTTACAATTGGGTTAAATCATATGGAATATTATGAATATTATCATGAGGTTTGATATAAATAATTATCTTAAGATATTGGTATCCAAATGATAATAATTATAATTTATTATTCTTCCATTTTTTACATCACTAAGTGGATAGGATTAACAAGATGGATTGATTGAGAGATTATTGTATTCACAAAAGGGTTACATTAACTAGTTGACTATAATTTAATAACTTGTCATTACATATGAGAAACTACAATAAAACTAGATGATAATCCTATATGGCTCTATGTAATGAGACAACATCCCTTAGATGGGTGCATGAGAGCTCATTTATGATGTTTTTCAGAACCCTTACATACTTAATGAATCTATTATTCTTCGCCCTATACAAAAATATGGAACCATAATTCAACCTGTGAAGATATGATGCCAATAGGGCATCGAGCAGTTCAGCGCAATTGAATGATACATTCAAAGGAGGGATGAATTTTGGTTTCCTCTTCGTTGAACTTCACCGTTGATGGCTGTAGATAAATAAAGTTTCCATCTTCATTCAATAGTATATAAGTTTATTAATTTTATAGGTTACACTATTTCATTTACCTATAATGTTTGATATTGGATTTGGGTTACTTTATTTTCCAACACTTTATATAACATGTTTCATTAGATCATTTGAAACACATCAATTATATTCAATCCTTACAACACATTTTGATTCATGAATTTATACTTAACATAATGTTTTTGAAGTCCTATTTTATATTTTAATAACTATCATAAACTTTGATTTAGAAATTCTTTCTAATTGATTGAGCCATAGGACATGATATAGTGCTATAATAATAGGGGAATGAGTTCAAATCTATCATATTTTAATTGTTCATAGTTTATGACATTGACATATCATATTTGAAGGTAATGATACACCATGGTTTTAAAAACATAACATTATATCACCTTTATGATATTTATGTGTGTCAAAAAATTTGACTTAATATGTAAGTGTTTAAATGTTTATAAGAATTATTTTATTGCTAATACATATTATTTTTTCATTATCACAAAAAAACATTCATTTTTCTTCAATCATATTTGATGATATGTACATTTAACAAAATATATGAATTATAATTATTTAAGGTTTTAATATTTGAATGACTATATATTTTATTTTCTAACTCATCCTGAATCATTAAAAAATATTCGTATAAAATATTCTTGCAACACCCCACCTCAGTTCACTATGAATAGTGGCAAGACTAGATCGCCACATATCCACGACCATACCTCCCAATACACCAAATCATGTCAACTGGAATCAATATTATATAGAGGTAAATGAGTAGACTATAATCCTTATATCATATTTCACAATAATAAGATAAACAAATTAAATAACTAATTATATAGGGAAAATAAATAAATAAGAGTGGTCAATAAATAAAAGAAATGAATAAAAGAAAAATGAATGGAAATGCTCACATAAAATCATGGACACTGAGAATAAACAACTACCTTATCCCAGTCTCCTGACTATCAGATCTGTCTTACTTGACCAGGAAATACTAGACCTCAACCCATTATATACCTGAAACCAATTGAAGGATGGATATGTACCCTAGTGAAATATTTTCTTGATCATTATTTGTGTGTATAACTTAGTAGGAAAAAACCAACATGGTATCATAATATACAATCAATGTAGCGATATGTGAAAATGATATGCTCAAAATAAAGGAAAGAACTAATAAAAGAATAAATAAAATAAAAAATCAATACCTGATACATCTAGATGAAAAAATGAATTTGAGAATTTTATGGGGACCATGAAAACCAAAATATTACAATATCCATAAGGGAATATACATAAAACTATAGTTGTATGTGAAAATCATTTTTGATCTTCTTTTCCATGACCATGATCAACCATATCTAATTTGTCTAGTTCTAGGGTGTCTCTAAGCATGAGAATCATCTCACGGTAACATATGTCAATTCCATGGTGATTCCAAACTCATTCCTCCATTATTATTAGTAGAAGACCCTAAGACATCAACATGAATACCACTTCCTCAACTTTATCTTAAACACCATTGTAATACATGGAATTCATCTCATTCACAATGATGGATGATTCCCCAAATATAGAGGTCCTAAGAAATCATATATATATATAGATGTGACTGATTCCTAGGTGACCTAGGTTGGTGAATGGAATTCCCTCTTGGACTATATAGTCACTCACTCAGGCACCCACAACCCATTTCTCTTCAATTGAACTATTACTAGTGTATCCATCCAATCCTAGGTGATATGATAGGAATATGTTGATTGTATAAAAATGATGCATATAAGATTTACAAAATCCTTTCTCAAGGATATATTCCAACTCTAAATCTCAATCCATCTTTCAAATATCAAGACTCACATACCTTTCAATGTTTTACAGGTATCGCCATTTGAATCCAGACACCACATGCATTCATAATGGTATCACTCTCTCTATATAAACCCTTGAATCACAAGAATTCATTCATGTTGAATGTAATATAATCAGATGAAGGATGCCAGTAACATCCACTAGGCATCCCAAAATATGTCGCTAAAATGAATTCTAACAAAACTAGGTGTCCACCCCTAACTACTATCCGACTAGGTCTCAGATATCTCGGGCATTGTAGGGTCCCATCAATATTAATAAGTTATTCATGGGAATATTGGGAAATCACAATAATAATAGTACCTAAAGTGGATTACATGTTCAAATATTACAAAATAAAAAAAATATGACATATCAGTGGTCATTCAAATAGTGATACCCATCACCATCATCTTAATCCCATCAGGATTTCATATTGGTTCAGGTACGAGGAGAAACCTATAACATTAACTAGCCATATAAAACTAGACACACTTAGAGGAATATCCCAAAAAATAATCCATTGGGGTCTCCTAGGTTATTACTAAAGTATAGGAATCCCACTCTAGATCCTCAATCGATACTGGTCATACGGACTGAACAACATTAGGGGTATGTTACACTGGAGGCTGTCTTTAGAGAGGGCCCAAGGCCCATATTTATGTCTAGGGTAACTCAATGATGGTCAAATTTACCAACCAATAAAAAATCATATAATGTTATATCCATCAAATTAATAATCATTACATTTGGTACAACCCTATAGTTTTGGAAAAAAAATTCATTAAAATTTACATTCATCGATATCTTCTGTTTCAAAAAACACATAGTTTACAAGAAATGTGATATACTACAAAAAATAGTATTATTTTATATATTTATGGAAATGAAATTAGATTATTGGGTAATAATAAGACTACCTAAATTATGGAAATTATTTGGTTTAGACACGTATAAAATAAATTCATTGGTTATAAATTGATTATAAATAAAAATAAAAATCATTTGAATATCAATAAAAGGATATTTTTTGTGCACAATGTGTCTTTTAATAAATTAAATTGTTAATTTATTTTAATTATTTTATTTAAATAAATATATTATAAATTAAATTAAATTTTTTATATCCATCAAATAATTTTTCTATATATTGCTGACAATATATCAATTTAATTATAAAAACTGTGTTTTTCTAAAAATTAATTTTGTCGCATTATCCACACTCATTTTGAAATTAAATTTTCACAAATTTAGAAACTGTATTTGAAAAATGAAAAAAAAATAGAAAAAAAAAATTCCAAAAAAATTTCGATATAATATATTATAATATAAGAAGAAAATAATTTTTTGAATGAATGTTTCAAAATTCTTATTATTTATAAAAAGATTACATTTATTTTAAACCATTTAAATGATCAATTTTTTAAAATGGTTTTAAAATTAAAATTAATTAAATTATATTATTAATAATATAGTTTATATAATTGTAATAAAATTTCTTCTTATGTTTTTTATATAAAATATTTATACTTTATAAAACCATTTTCTTGTAAAAATCCTTTTTTATGATGAATGAAGTTTTTATTTTAAATTAAATTTTAAAAATATACCAATATAATATTGTAAAATAGATTTTATATATTTAATACTCATAATATATATTATTAAATAAGTTCCTATAAATTTGGGGCAAAACAAATAGTAAAAAATTGATAATTAATTATTTGGATTAAGGTAAATTATATTTACCAGGGTGTTAGACCAAAAGATAACGGTATGTTTTCTATATAAATGTGTATAAATACAAGTGGATGTACATATTTATACATTAAATTATACGAAATTTTTATTTATGGAAATTCAATATTATTTTTCATGATAATGAATTTATTATATATTAATCTTTTGAGAAATTTCCAAGTGGGTCATCTCCCCCACTTATAAAACGATTCGCAATGTCTGGTCCTCTGCAAACAAGAAGATACTTATTGGTTTGTCAATACCTTCCCAAATAAATTAACCAGATCTAAACTCATGACTTAGTTTCCCTAATCTGATCAAAAAAATAATAGAAATGCTTTATTTATAATCATAAAGAGGTTGTTTGATGAAGATGTATTTTTCTTGAACATGTGTTTTGTATTATTTATTTTTGTAAATCCTTAAAATATATTTAAATAAGGATGAAATAATATCAATAATATCCATAATATACTGAGTTTTATTATGTTAATGGAAAATATATCCATCTACTAATCCATCAAATGGAAAACGAAATTGTCAATCATGTGTACGATGGACTACTGCCTCACGAACTGATGTCATTTTTCTCCATAAACGTCTCTCAAAGATATAAAAAATGGTGAATTTAATGTTTAAATATGATATTTATAAAATTATTATATTTACAAAATTATAATGACACATATACCTTCATATCATCTAATCCATTGAAAAATGATATGTGTGCTCATGCGTAAGTGTGGTCCACTGCGTCCACAAAGCAGTGAAATTTTTTTTCACTAAATTTTGGACATAGATAGTAATAATAATAATTTAATGAATATATATAAGATATAAGATATATAAATTATAAGGGAAAAGTAAAATACTATTTACCTTTATTTTTTTCATCAATAAAAAATATCAATACAACATTCAATCATGCGTACGACCAACCGTGTCAATGAACGGTGTAATTCATTGTTATATCCCTATATTTTTTAGATGATTATTAATATATATTTTATGAATATATATACTATTTATATCATAATATAAAATACATATATGATATTAGTATGATCAAATTACAATGACAGAACCAACCGAACCAAAACATAAATGAAAAAAATGAAGTTACCAAATAGAATACTGATTTTGATAAAGAATTGTTAACAGATAGGTGATAAAAGGTTATATGTAAATAATATATGGTATGATATAAATTATTATTGTTTTGAAATATATTTGTAATAAATATATATTTATTATATAATAGTTTTTAAAATCTAGTATGCACTAAATCATTGAGGTAAGAAATTTTCATCTGACTTTATTTTTGTGGGACACATTCCATATTCAAAACTTGTGTCTTTTATATGGTCTACATAAAACCCCAAAATGTTTTGTATGATTATTATAATTAAAAATATGGGATATTAATTTCCACATGAGGTTATTTATTTCATGGTTTTTATTAATCAAAAGTTACAATAGTGGTAAATGTTTTATGTTACAGTCTCATTATTTATTGGGATTGTTTATGGTTTAGTTTGTGGTGGAAGTATATTATGATCTAGATCTCAAGAAACTCATGAATATTATTCTCATCTTTTAATTTATTTAGAATATAATTTTACTTTAATTTCCCTCAATTTGTGTACTCTATATACTGAAAGAATGTTTTTAAGTAAAAATTGGTTTATTTTTCTCTTCTATTGACAATACTTTCACTTACATGTCCTTCTTTTCTAAGAATATTTTTATAGAATGTTTTCAATATTCTCCTATAATTTTTCAAAACCAAATTTACCCATGATTTATTGTTGAACAAGATAAATTTAATCTTCTATTTTTTTGTTAAATGAGGTACTTTTGACATTTTAACTAAAATGTAAAAGGGATCCATGTTTGATAGTAAATCCAGGAATGGAATTTACCATACCCATAAAAAGTAAATTAATTAAAGACTTATTTATAGGTTTCCAAGTATATTTTAAAATATAATGTCTTATTTTATATTTGACAATTCTTATTATTTAAAATTAATGTGTTTAAATTGAAAAGTATATTTTACACAAGAAATATACCAAGTGATATTTTGAAATAACATTACATATTAGATGAAATCCTTTAATGTTTACTAATATTTATAAAGGGAGTGATTCAAATATACCTTAATTATTATTTATCTATATGTTTTATTATTATAATGATAATATGTTTTTGAAATCATTTCCATTTTCACGGGTTATGAAATGATGAATTGGTGAAATATTTATGAAGCATATTTATTTTCCATGAGTTACACGGAGATGAAATTTTTATTGAAAAAATTTATTTTTTCATGGATTGTCATATAAGAAATGATATATAACATTATGTAACACTTATTTTTAATTTATATTATGTGATGGGTGGTCCCAGAATTATATATCCCTCCAATTAATTGTGTAAGTATAAACATTTCATGGGATAAACATGACTAAAATGGGGTGTGAGTGCGGTTTACTAATGGACTCTATGTACTATAATAATCTTGTGAGTGAACCTATGAGTACTAAAATGGGTGTTTGAGTGAACCCAATCCATTGTGATTTTCATGGAAATAAACTTTTACTGTTAAGGAAATTATTTTCTATTCTTATGTGAATGCCTAAAACTTAGGACTTATGCAACTGTTATGTAATCATGGATTATGATATTTTATTTCTCTATGATTCATGTCTTATAAACTACCAAGAACTATTCCATGAATTTTGATTATAATCTATGATATACAATGTTCAATTTTTTAATATTATCCTCATGTTTTGTTGTAACACCCCAAGATTTTATAGTGTGTTATTTCTTCAAAATAATTCAATAACATTCACTACACGCAACACCAAGTTCAATCGCACCATGAATTACCAAACAAGCTGTTCAAAAGAGGTTATGAATAGTGTTAACTAAATTTCAAACTTTATATAATCCTTATAATTTTAGAATCCATATTATGAGTTTCTTAGACATAATGTAAGAACAAATTCATTTTAAGTATTGCACTTTTACCAAATTTTAATAGTGAACCCTTTTCAGATACTATATTTTAAACTTTTTGACTAAATGGGGACATCAAAAATTTAAAATGAAACATCCCAAGCTTCCACGGTACGCTAGCGTGTGTTGTACGCAACACCGAGTTGTAACACACCGTAACCAATCAAACTAGCCGTTATGAATAGTAATACCTACTTTTTGAAATTATATATATTTTATATTTTAATATGGACTTCATTTTTGGATTCGGAATATCGAATTTAGCCTAAGGTGAAATTTTGGTACTTTTCGGATAACTATCATATTTTGATGAATAGTGAAAATTACTAAATTTTAAATAAAAACAACTTTTTTAATCAAAATAATTGATAGTGATAAATTATGAATTTTAGTAGATTTAAAGTATATTTAGAATATATTTTTACCATTTAATATAATTTTGGTCATTGGACATAATTTTACAATTAAACCGAACATAAACAAGTGTCAATCTTTTGATAGTTATTATCTCTTAAAAACACGCTTTTTGTTTTGACAGCGGGAATTAATTTTAAATTAATTTCTGCCACTTATGTGTTTTGAATTTAGGAAAATGGATTCCATATTTGTAATCAGGATGTTCAAATTTTGTAAATAGGTAACTTTTATTTTTAGACATTTTGAATAATTACTGCGGTAAATATTTTATTTACCATGGTTAAGGGTAAATCCGGTAAATAAGGGTTAAAAAATAATATTATAATAATACTAAATTACCCTAAAACGTGTCTTAACCCTATTTTTTGATACATGGTCTACCATGGTCATCTTTGGGTCTATTTTGGGACCCCATGGATCCACTTGTAAGTGATAATGACACATTATTTTAATTAAGTTAAAATGAATACAAAAATGACACAAGCATATATCTTTTAGCAAAACAATTGTTACATATGGTTATATATGTTGGATTTTATATTATAAATATTAATTAGAAAGATAAAACGATTTCCTACATAATGATATTTTATTTATAATTTTTAGACATTAAATAATTTATTTTATTTATGACACAATGATGAGGCAGTAATTACTATAATAGTGAAAAATTAAAATAATTGATATTATAAATACCCAAATAAATATAATATGAAACTTTTAATGAATTAAACTAATTTTATAGGATAATATGATATATTAGGATTGATTTAATTTACTTTGTTTGAAGTAATAAATCTTTTATGAGTTTCACAAAAATCAACTATTGAATAGTGTCAAAATTGACATAAAAGAGTTTTTAAAACAAATATTATATTATTAATTGATATTAAATTCCTAAAAATCTATGTTTTGGCCAAGAGACTTATATAATTATAGTTTCATCATTAATGGACCACTTGGGGGTCGCTTGGATGTATGTAGTAAGTTTATTAACCATATTATATAAAAATACAAAGAGACATTGTAAAAGTGAAACTAATTAACTTAGAGTTAATACTTAAAGATAAGGTTAATATAAGTACCCAAACCTGTCTAAATTCTATTGTTTGAGTTGTTTTCGACCATCCCCACCCTAAACTTTGAATATTAAACTTTGGAGCCATTGGAAACCGATTATGAATTTATTATAAACTAATATCTCTAGCTTTTCCAAAGGTGCCCCTCACCCCTCTTATAAAAGGGAACTCCTCCTTATCATTTCTTCACACCGTCAAAGCCTTTTGGTTCGGCCAAACTCTACCCAAATACTCTCCCAGAATCCCTCACTACAACCTAGAGGCCTTAGTTTGATCAGAAAGCCAACCTAAGTATCCCTTTTGATCAAATAAAAAGGAAGAACCCGAAGAAGAGGTAATGTTTTCACCACCCCTTTTCAAGTTCCTTTCTTCTTCCACTTCTTCTTTCTTTGTTCTTACCATTCTAAAATAATAACTCCAGTATCTCACATATACTGTGATGTTATTATAAATATGGTACAACCATATTCAGTATTCTATCCACCCTTTGAATAACATGTCACCATACGTGCGTACGTACGGTTTACCGTCTCCACGTCGTGGTGTAATTGTTATTATTTGGATGGGTATAATAATGATGTGTAACTAATGTAAATAATAAATATAACATGTTAATGATTCTGTATATATGATATACCATCCACTTATATATTATTTTAATATCAAAAAAATGATATTTTCGCTCGTGCGTACGTACGGACTACCGTCTCCACGAACGCGATAAGATTCATTCTCCATCGTATCCATTCAAGTACAATTATCTTTTGATAATTTAAAAATGATGTTTAAGGACTTGATATCATTCTGGATATGAATAATATAAAACCTATCCTTTACAAACATGTCTTACATAACAAAACATATAAAAGAAAACAAGTAAGTTAACACCCGAAACAACGATAATACTAAGATATTATTATCAAATCAATATTAAAAGATCATATATGATATCATATTAATGTATATGATTCTTGTATAATTTAATAACAATTATTTCACCATTATATAGGAGGTTAACCTACCCCAACAAAGGAAAAGTACAAGGTAAGGGATTTTCTTATCTCACATTCAATTCCGTGATATTTCCATTATTCGCCACTAAATTATTGAAAGTGGTGTATTGTGTACTGGAATTTGATATATATATTATCATGATTATCTTTATATTCATGTTATTCTGTAAATAATTTGGTGGTTATTAACTTTTGGCCATACGACTCAGTTGATTAACGGGGTAAGGGGTTTTCATCTCACTCCTTATTCCCGTGAGATTCATGCCATATTGCCACCATCACCTTTTGTGTGGTGTATATACTGCCCATAATTATATTCTTTGTGTAATACACTCTAATTTATGTGTATTTACATATTCATTGTATGATACCTCTTTCATGGGTTGTATGTTTCATAAGTTACCAAATTGGTAAGGGTTATTTCACAATCTCTTCATTATCCGAGGTTGTTTATACGTAATAATCTACTGGGATCTCGTTATCATCCACATCCATGTTTCTTCGAAATGTATTTCAAAAAAATATTTATTATTTACAAGAATATGGGTTAAAGTCATTTATACCCTTGTTTTACTTTTTATAAGAGGAATCTTTCTGTCATTTTCAAAACAAGGTCCTTTTTAACCTTTTCGACAGAATTAAGGTAAGAATGTTTTTTTAACTTATACGGCGGGTGCGGTTATTTTCCGCTGTTATAAAATATTCAAAGCTTTCCTTACAAGCTTATAAGAATATTTTCAAAGAAATTGTTTTATTTTATATGGATCTTAAATGATTTCAAGATAAAAGGAGATATTTCTTTTAAAAGAATTTTGATTTCATTTATGTCAACATCCTTTAATGGATTTTAAGATTATTTGAAGTTGATTTATTATGATACAAAACTTCTATATTGTGTTGAAGGTTTTGTGATATGTTTGACTGTGGATGTGCTATTTTATACCATTCATAGTTTATGTTGAAAGTATTGACATTTCGTATTCTAGTCTTAATACGAATGTTTATGTTATGTTTAAACCTTTTCATATGGGAATGCATTGGACTTAGTAAGTGACGGGTGGAGCCCGCTATAGCTCCTTGATGCATCGGTAGGTCTCAAGAGACAAACTAGTGTCTTGGCACAAGGCCTTGACAAAATATTATTTGTAGTCTTGGCACGAGGCCTTGGCTATGTGGTTATGATAGTCTGGCATTATGCATTCCAACATTATGAAAGTGGTTATTGATTTTTGCATGTGATTATTCGATTAGTAGAATATCCATATGAATAAGTAAATGGCATTATTTCATTTTATTTATGCCATACCATGTTGAAAGTTCATGTTTGAAAGGCTTTTGTTTTAGTTATACATTGTCTCAAATGTTTATTCTTATTTATGAAAGTTTCCGCTATATTGTTATCCTTACTGGGCATTTGAGCTCACCCCTTTTCTATGTTTTATTTTTCCCAGGAAGTGAAGAAGTAAATTATGAATGACCTGCAGGGATGTTATGTGGGGATATGAGTGTGGTTTATGGAGACATTATGGTGTTGTAGTAGTTTTTCATTTTATGATGTAATGTAAAACTTATGAATATATATAGTGTTTCCAAGGCTACTAAACCAATCGGTCTTTCGAGATTTGATCTTTCTTGTGATCATGCCAATGTTATGTATGTAATGCACCGACTCTAGGTAGCTGGGGTTGGGGCGTTACAGTTGGTATCAGAGGAAGTTTAGTACAAACCTTGGAAGCTAGATTTAGATAAACTCTGATTAGAGCACGTAGACCTAAGATGAACTTTGAGGATTAGTATAGAAGAACTTCCTAGAATTTTGGTATTTTAGAGATTTTGTAAGTTTTCCGAGCAATATATCCCTGTCTGGATACGAGCCGGTAGAGGCGGTTCTGGCACAGATGTACCTAGGGGTAAAACCCGAAAACACCGCTTTGAGCTAGACTCGAACGGGAACTGGTGCACGACAACGGGCCTTGCTGCACTCTTGGTTACGACACTCCCGGGGGATATGCTTAGGATAACTCTCATTTTCTTTACAAATCATTATGAAGGGTTTATGAGTATATACATCCTCAAAGGAGAAATTTTTATGATTATGGATTATATCCATAAATAGTTCAATTTATGTTAAGTGTTTTATAAGAATGGGATTATGTATTTTGATTCATAAACTGATCTAGTGTATGCCATTGTTTAGAAATGGCGCCCAGTAGAAGGAATGAGACCTCCAGAAATGCACATGATCCAAAGAGAAGGAAGGATCATATCTTTCATGGTCTTAAGCTAGAATTTATAAGAGAAATAGTCTCCCATGTATTATCATCATATGAAGAAATAATATCATGTGTTGATAAGATAAGTAAATAGTTTACTGAGTCCTATGGCTTTGAAGGGAAGCAAGAGAAGAAAAGGATGGAAGAGAGAAAGATAGATAAAGGGAAGAGGGAAAAGAAGAATTTTCCCATATGTGGTAACTGTGGAAAGAAACACCCAGGAACTTGCCTGAAAGGAATGGGAGTTTGTTATATGTGTGGAAGAAAAGGGCACAAAGTACGTGACTGCAAGGGTAAGAAAATGGTTTCAAATGTACAATTCTTCATTTACAAGGAGTTTGGACACTACGCGAACCTATGTCCCAGTCATCAGACTATACCGCAAATGATGCTATTGGATAATAATCAAGTTATGATACTACTACAGATGAAGAGGAATGATTAGAGTTCTTATGTTGATTATGTCAATTGAGTGTTGTATCAACAATGTACTTGTTATAATAATTATGGAGTATATAAGGATTGTACTGCAGTACTATTTCATTAAGGACTTGAGATTGTGTGGAACAAAGAAATGTGACTCAATAGCAGGATAAATTTTTAGAAAATATATGGTTGAGAGAAAGATAAACCATAATATAGTTCTGATACCGAGGTAGTAATTTTAGAATAATAAATGATTGATTTGGATAAATTATATTGGATATTCTTGACTACCTTGAAGCTGATTAATGATTTGTATATTCCATCATTATTGGGATTTAAAACATTTTTGGATTGATGAAGTATATCCAGCCTTCTATATGGAATAAGGGAGCATGAATGTAACCAATAAGTATTATGGTAATTTAGGATGTTTCAGTGTTTTAAAAGAATACATGATGAAGGTATTCATATGCTATTACGGGGTAAAAAGGATCTATATTATGTTTACCTTCCTTATAAATGTTGGACTGTGAGTTTGGACAGAAGTATTTTGGATAGTTCTAGTTTGGATTATTTTTGATTACCATAAAAGGACAACCCGGAGGTCGGGCGACAACCCGTCGCATCCGGCAAGGCTGCGAGACTTGAACCCGCAACCGAAGGGCGACAAGGGTGTATCACCTACCACTGGCCCACGATATGTCCTGGATTAAATAATGTAGTTTTTATTAAAAGATCTTTTAGATGAATTATAAATTCATTTATTTTGGAACCCTATACGAATAGTGTAAATAGAATTTTTTTTACATTCTATTATCTTTTAGAGTGAAAGATGAGTTTGTGGTAGAAATTTATTAATGGATAAAAATCTAATTATAAAGTAAGTATATCTCCATATGATCTTATCCAATCTCATAAAAAATTCCTCAATATTAAGAAAAGCAAATTAGAACAAAAATGTTTTCCTAGATGGTACCTTAAATCATCACTAATTTATGGCTTTGGGATTGTTGGCCTTTTCATAGCCATGTTCTCTACCACTCTCCATCAGATAATTGATGGTTAGATTTTTCTTCCATATCCATATTTTCCTACATGGAACCCTAGTATGTGTTATTTTCGGTAATCTTCATACTTTCGACTCTTTATTTTAAATAGAGGCCTCATTAATTCATTTTTCGATGTGGGATTTCAACTAAGATATTTTGAAATGTCAAAAATGTGTTATCCTAATACCCTATGTTTTGTTGAACCGATGGTATTTCAAATAATCATAGATTGATGAATTTAAGGACCTCAATTTTATACTTGTTTGTGATTGATGACCTCAATCACTACCTATAAATATTTACGTTTTTCCTCCAATTATATGTCTCTAATTGCGACCAATATTCTCCAAATAGAGATCATAATTTGGTGGTGATCCTTTCATTTCTATTTTCCTCATATTAAGATTAAATTTTAGTAACCCAATTTTCGATGTGGGTTTTCCCACAAAGATATTTTCTATTTTCAACCTTTAATTTTCGAAGAACAATTTCAAATTGCGAGGACGCAATTTATTGAAGGAGGGGAGAATGTAACACCCCAAGATTTTATAGTGTGTTATTTCTTCAAAATAATTCAATAACTTTCACTACACGTAACACCAAGTTCAATCGCACCATGACTTACCAAACAAGCTGTTCAAAAGAGGTTATGAATAGTGTTAACTAAATTTTAAACTTTATATAATCCTTATAATTTTAGAATCCATATTATGAGTTTCTTAGACATAATGTAAGAACAAATTCATTTTCAGTGTTGCACTTTTACCAAATTTTAATAGTGAACCCTTTTTAGATACCATATTTTAAACTTTTTGACAAAATGGGGACATCAAAAATTTAAAATGAAACATCCCAAGCTTCCACGGTACGCTAGCGTGTGTTGTACGCAACACCGAGTTCTAACACACCGTAACCAATCAAACTAGCCGTTATGAATAGTAATACCTACTTTTTGAAATTATATATATTTTATATTTTAATATGGACTTCATTTTTGGATTCGGAATATCGAATTTAGCCTAAGGTGAAATTTTGGTACTTTTCGGATAACTTTCATATTTTGATAATAGTGAAAATTACTAAATTATAAATAAAAACAACTTTTTTAATCAAAATAATTGATAGTGATAAATTATGAATTTTAGTAGTTTTAAAGTATATTTAGAATATAGTTTTACCATTTAATATAATTTTGGTCATTGGACATAATTTTACAATTAAACCGAACATAAACAAGTGTCAATATTTTGATAGTTATTATCTCTTAAAAACATGCTTTTTGTTTTGACAGCGGGAATTAATTTTAAATTAATTTCTGCCACTTATGTGTTTTGAATTTAGGAAAATGGATTCCATATTTGGAATCAGGATGTTCAAATTGTGTAAATAGGTAACTTTTATTTTTAGACATTTTGAATAATTACTGCGGTAAATATTTTATTTACCATGGTTAAGGGTAAATCCCGTAAATAAGGGTTAAAAAATAATATTATAATAATACTAAATTACCCTAAAATGTGTCTTAACCCTATTTTTTGATACATGGTCGACCATGGGCATCTTTGGGTCTATTTTGGGACCCCATGGATCCACTTGTAAGTGATAATGACACTTTATTTTAATTAAGTTAAAACGAATACAAAAATGACAGAAGCATATATATTTTAGCAAAACAATTGTTACATAGGGTTATATATGTTGGATTTTAGATTATAAATATTCATTAGAAAGATAAAACGATTTCCTACATAATTATATTTTATTAATAATTTTTACACATTAAATAATTTATTTTATTTATGACACAATGATGATGCAGTAATTACTATAATAGTGATAAATTAAAATAATTGATATTATAAATACCCAAATAAATATAATATGAAACTTTTAATGAATTAAACTAATTTTCTAGGATAATATGATATATTAGGATTGATTTAATTGACTTTGTTCGAAGTAATAAATCTGTTATGAGTTTCAAAAAAATCAACTATTGAATAGTGTCAAAATTGACATAAAAGAGTTTTTAAAACAAATATTATATTATTAATTGATATTAAATTCCTAAAAATCTAAGGTTCGGCCAAGAGACTTATATAATGATATATTCATCATTAATGGACCACTTGGGGGTCTCTTGTATGTATGTAGTACGTTTATTAACCATATTATATAAAAATACAAAGAGACATTGTAAAAGTGAAACTAATTAACTTAGAGTTAATACTTAAAGATAAGGATAATATAAGTACCCAAACCTGTCTAAATTATATTGTTTGAGTTGTTTTCGACCCATACCCACCTTAACCTTTGAATAGTCAACTTTTGAGCCATTGGAAACCGATTATGAATTTATTATAAACTAATATCTCTAGCTTTTCCAAAGGTGCCCCTCACCCCTCTTATAAAAGGGCACTCCTCCTTCTCATTTCTTCACACCTTCAAAGCCTTTTGGTTCGGCCAAACTCTGCCCAAATACTCTCCCAACATCCCTCAATACAACCTAGAGGCCTTAGTTTGATCAGAATGCCAACCTAAGGAGCCCTTTTGATCAAATCAAAAGGAAGAACCCGAAGAAGAGGTAATGTTTTCACCACCCCTTTTCAAGTTCCTCTCTTCTTCCACTTCTTCTTTCTTTGTTCTTACCATTCTAAAATAATAACACTAGTATATCACATATAATTTGATGTTATTATAAATATGGTACAACCATATTCAGTATTCTATCCACCCTTTGAATAACATGTCACCATACGTGCGTACGTACGGCTTACCGTCTCCACGTCGTGGTGTAATTGTTATTATTTGGATGGGTATAATAATGATGTGTAACTCATGTAAATAATAAATATAACATGTTAATGATTCTGTATATATGATATACCATCCATTTATATATTATTTTAATATCAAAAGAATGATATTTTCGCTCGTGCGTACGTACGGACTACCGTCTCCACGAACGCGATAAGATTCATTCTCCATCGTATCCATTCAAGTACAATTATCATTTGATAATTTAAAAATGATTTTTAAGGACTTGATATCATTCTGGATATGAATAATATAAAACCTATCCTTTACCATCATGTCTTACATATCAAAACATATAAAAGAAAACAAGTAAGTTAACACCCGAAACAACGATAATACTAAGATATTATTATCAAATAAATATTAAAAGATCATATATGATATCATATTAATGTATATGATTATTGTATAATTTAATAACAATTATTTCACCATTATACAGGAGGTTAACCTACCCCAACAAAGGAAAAGTACAAGGTAAGGGATTTTCTTATCTCACATTCAATTCCGTGAGATTTCCATTATTCGCCACTAAATTATTGAAAGTGGTGTATTGTGTACTGGCATTTGATATATATATTATCATGATTATCTTTATATTCATGTTATTCTGTAAATAATTTGGTGGTTATTAACTTTTGTCCATACGACTCAGTTGATTAACGGAGTAAGGGGTTTTCATCTCACTCCTTATTCCCGTGAGATTCATGCCATATTGCCACCATCACCTTTTGTGTGGTGTATATACTGCCCGTAATTATATTCTTTGTGTAATACACTCTAATTTATGTGTATTTACATATTCATTGTATGATACCTCTTTCATGGGTTGTATTTTTCATAAGTTACCAAATTGGTAAGGGTTATTTCACAATCTCTTCATTATCCGAGGTTGTTCATACGTAATAATCTACTGGGATCTCGTTATCATCCACAACCATGTTTCTTCGAAATGTATTTCAAAAAAATATTAATTATTTACAAGAATATGGGTTAAAGTCATTTATACCCTTGTTTTACTTTTTATAAGAGGAATCTTTCTTTCGTTTTCAAAACAAGGTCCTTTTTAACCTTTTCGACAGAATTAAGGTAAGAATGTTTTTTTAACTTATACGGCGGGTGCGGTTATTTTCCGCCATTATAAAATATTCAAAGCTTTCCTTACAAGCTTATAAGAATATTTTCATAGAAATTGTTTTATTTTATATGGATCTTAAATGATTTCAAGATAAAAGGAGATATTTCTTTTAAAAGAATTTTGATTTCATCTATGTCAACATCCTTTGATGGATTTTAAGATTATTTGAAGTTGATTTATTATGATACAAAACTTCTATATTGTGTTGAAGGTTTTGTGATATGTTTGACTGTGGATGTGCTATTTTATATCATTCATAGTTTATGGTGAAAGTATTGACATTTTGTATGCTAGTCTTAATACGAATGTTTATGTTATGTTTAAACCTTTTCATTTGGGAATGAATTGGACTTAGTAAGTGACGGGTGGAGCCCGCTATAGCTCCTCGATGCATCGGTAGGTCTCATGAGACAAACTAGTGTCTTGGAACAAGGCCTTGACAAAATCTTATTTGTAGTCTTGGCACGAGGCCTTGGCTATGTGGTTATGATAGTCTGGCATTATGCATTCCAACATTATGAAAGTGGTTATTGATTTTTGCATGTGATTATTCGATTAGTAGAATATCCATGTGAATAAGTAAATGGCATTATATAATTTTATTTATGCCATACCATGTTGAAAGTTCATGTTTGAAAGGCTTTTTTTTAGTTATACATTGCCTCAAATGTTTATTCTTATGTATGAAAGTTTCCGCTATATTGTTATCCTTACTGGGCATTTGAGCTCACCCCTTTTCTATGTTTTATTTTTCCCAGGAAGTGAAGAAGTAAATTATGAATGACCTTCAGGGATGTTATGTGGGGATATGAGTGTGGTTTATGGAGACATTATGTTGTTGTAGTAGTTTTTCATTTTATGATGTAATGTAAAACTTATGAATATATCTAGTGTTTCCAAGGCTACTAAACCAATCGGTCTTTCGAGATTTGATCTTTCTTATGATCATGCCAATGTTATGTAAGTAATGCACCAACTCTGGGTAGCTGGGGTCGGGGCATTACATTTGATACCTCTATTCTCAATTTATAGTGATGTTATCATTGATATCACCCTTGATTATCCTAAATGAGGATCTGAGATCACCCATTCTTATGTATCCTTTCACCTGGTTTTGATGAAAGTTATTATGTATGATATTCCTAAAAATGGTTCTAGTTATGAAGAAGATACTGAGAGACGTATGTATTTCACTCATGAATGTGTTTTGTAGGAATGTATGTTTCCAACAGCACAAATACTTTATGGTTTATTGGATTTTTTTGTAAAATGAAATGAATATTCAATAATTAATATGTAATATATATTTATCACTAGTATGGGTTAGTATAATTTACATCAAAGGAATATTTTATTTAGAATTTTTAAACTCTAATGAGAATACATTACTAAAGACCAATAAAATAACATTTAGCATAGGAGAATGTCCAACATTATAGAAAATAAAGAGATATGGTTTTCTTAGAAAAAAATACCTATCTGGAATCTATAAGTGTACATGGTTTTCAAATAGATTCATTAGGGGTAATAAACCCAAAAGAGTGGGTTGATTGTATCTTATTCATAATCACTATGCATATAGAGTGTTCCCACACTGATTATATGATTTTATACTCCCTAGAGATATTTATAGGTTACTTCGCATTTTCATTACAAATCAACATGATGAATTTGAATAGATAATGATCATGAATGAACTCGAAAAAACCTAATCTTTCACATAAAAAATATGATTTAAAGGTTTATAAATCCGGTGAATGATTTTCTATGAATTACAACTCTGATTTATAATGATTTATGGTTATGATAAACAATTTGGTTTTGATAAGGGATTGATGATGGAATGATAAAATTAATTTGGTTACAGGTATGCTCGAATAATGAAGTACCCTCTTTGAGAATTGTTTTATGAATTCATTTATATCATGAGAAGTATCTAGGAATGTTAATTACTATAACCAATGAATACATATTGAATTATATGTGGAAAATCCTAATGGTATAATGATGACATATCAAGTATAGGAACCTTCTACGGATGAGGTTTTTGGGAATTTTCTTCCGAAAAATCTAGTTATTCTCCCTCTAGTGGAAGTTTAAATTATCATAGGCATATATTTGATTTATATATGTATATTGTACATCAATATTCATATAAGGGAAGTAAAATTTTATATTCCAAACCAACCAATGAGTATCTATCAGTGCGGTGGTAAATAAAAACATTTGATGGAAATCACATCCATTATATGGATCTAGATTCTTATCCAATGGGGTGTCTATCATTGATGGTATGGGAGAAACTAAACATTGATGATATTACTATTTTGGGGGTGTTTCTTAGTTCCATTATACAAGAGTTTCTAGTCTTACACCAAATCATGATGTTTATTTCTCAATATAACTCATATCAGATGTTAAACCAATTTTGAGGACTCCATATAGAATAAATCTGATTGAGTTGTAGGAATTATTGAAGTAACTCAAAGAGAATACTGAAAATAGACTTATTCATCCAAGTGTTTCTGCTTAGGATTTACATGTTATTTTTTTATAAAGAAATATGGATTGATTCATTTATATAATAATTATAGGAAATTAAATATGATCAAAATCAAGAACATGTATCATCTACCCCATATTGATGACTTTTTTGATCAGCTGTTCGAATCTCAATAATTATTCATGATTGGTGTTATTTCAAAATATCATCAAATGAGGGTCAAGAAAGATAATATACCAAGGGAAACATTTTTTACAATGTATGTAAACTATAAATATACAGTGATTCTATTTTTTGTTACCAAATCCCCTAATATCTTCACAGATTTAATGAATATATTAATTTTATATTACCTTTATCTGTTTGTGGTAGCCATTTTAGAATATATAATGATATATTCCATGAAAAATTAAGTGCATCAATATTACTTATAGAATTATCTAAATACCCTAAGAAGTAGAATATATATGAAAATTTAAAAATTCAGCATTCTGGAAACAAAAGATTATTTTTTCACATAATCTTATGAGAGGATATATCTAATGATCCATAAAAGACAGTAGTTTCTAAATGTTTTCCTGATCAATAAATACAAATTGAATTTATAGTTTTCTTGTTTGGGATGGATATTACTGGGTTTTTTTGTATAATTTTATGTGAATATCTAATCCCCTCAAAATGTTAGTTTAGAAGAGTGAAATATTCACTTGGAAAGATGAATGTGATGAAAATATCATCGAATTAAAGAGAAAACTAGTCAGTGAATCTATACTAAAATTAACATATATTTGAGAAGGGTGTTTAATATTTAGTTAATCATTTAATAAGGGACATATATTATTCCTCATAAAAATTATAAGGTTATAGATTTTCCTCATTAAAACTAGTGTTTTATGGGAAAAAATATCCAACTCATGATTTTGAGTTACCTGTAGTAATTTTTTTTCATTGATGATATGGAGTAATTATTATTATAGTGATTTGTGTGATATATATATTGATAATAAATTTAAATGTATATATTCAAATCCAATGATATGAACATTCAATAGAGATTATGGATGGATTTGATTAATGATTATTATTTCTCAATACATTTCCAACCTTGTAAAGTGAAAAAGGTGGTTGATGATTTGAGTTGAAAGAATCATTCTAACATATCCATGATAATGAAAAATAATATCCTTTATTAATGGATTTTTACAGAATATATCTAGAAATATTTAAGTGAATGGAGACATTTTAAATTTCACAAATGAGTGTTCAACTATCTATCCAAGTGGGGATTAATGAGATGTTATATGAAGATGTAGAAATGTAATAGAAGATCAAATATTTCCTTGGGTTCAGCCATTATTATTACGGAATGCTATTTTTCAAGAACGATGTATGTGCGTTATCCTTATAAAATGTTAAGAATGAGCTTTTATAGTGGGCAATTTGTTATTCATTCTATATTCGAAATAAAAGTACACAGATGTATAGTGACCAGAAAGAGTATTCCTCAAGGAAAAACATAAAGATATATATTGAAATGATTTTATCTTAGTTTTTATTATGTTAGGAAGTTAAAATTAGGAAAAAAAACGTCTATGGGAATGTTATTACAATTAGCCATGCCAAACTTTAAATGGGAAATTGTGGTAATATATATTTTCAATGGACTCTAACAAAAAATGAAAAGGGTGTACTTTTATATGGGTTGTAGTCGACCACCTTATGAAGTCATTATACTTCATTTCAATCAGATAATAATTCTATCAAGATCATCATGACCAAATGAACATTAAATAAATGGTCAACTTTCATGTAATAACATGTTTTGTTGTATCTGATTAGGATTTAAGGATTACCTAAATGATTTTGTAATGTCAGTAGTACAATATAGATTCAATGATGAATTATAGAATATTGAATCATCATCAAAAGCATGGTCAGTCTGAGAGGATCAATCATACCCCAGAGTATTTTCATAGATATGTTTTTATGGATTTCAAGGTTTTTAGGATCAACACCTTCCACTAGATTAGATTAATTACAAAAATACATTTCACTAGAGTATTAAGTAGGATCCTTATGAATTATTCTATAGAATGAGGTTTATCAATCAATCATGATGGAATGAAGTTGTATAAAAAAATTATTCATAAATGGTCTAAACGAAGAAATGATAGAGAATGATAGATCTATTTAGAAAAACATAATGGTCTCAAAATGTTTATAAAAACATATGATAAAAATGTTGGAAAAAATATAGTGATTTAAGTTTTATTTTAAGGGGTTCATATGAATTTATATATAAAATAATGTTATGAGATTCAAAAAGAACGAAATGATGAGCCCTAGGTATATTGGACCCTTCATGGTTTTTGACCTAATAGAGATGGTATATTATTTCTTGGTTACCAACTGAACCTCTATCATGTGCATGCTGTGTTCCATGTATCTCTCATGAGTAAGTACATACCTCATCCTTTACATCTACTAAACTCAGATATCATACCACTGGACTAAGACCATTATTATAAGGACTAACTGGTGGATATTCTAGAACTTATAAATAATATTATATAAAAAATTAATGATACTCACTTTGTTAATGTTACATGGTGAAATGACCAATTTGAAGAAGCTATATGGGAACCTGATGATATGATGATGTAGAAATATCATTAGTTGTTTGTATCAGAGTAACCAAAATTTGTGGAAAAAATTCATTCTAATTGATGTAGAATGAAACCCGCTGATATTTTTTGGAATATATATTTTCCAAGGAAATTTATTTTCTTCAATATCATTTGTTACACACAACACCATGTTTAAACAAACGGTTTTCTGCTATTAAAATATTTTTATTTTTTATAGATATTTCATAGCCATTTGATAGGAAGGTACAAATAGGAATAAATAAATTTTGAAAATATATGTCTTACACATTTATAAATTAAATTCATTTTTTTAATGTACTGACCCGACTAAACACAACTACTGTTTTCAAACTAGTTGGTAACATGGCCTCAAGCACACCTCCCCATACACCAGAGGATGCTGACTAGAAGAGTGTGTATTGAGGTTATATTGGGTACACTATAACCTCATAAAAAGAGTAGCAAAATGGTCTAAAATATAATTAGTAATTGGAATAAACAGACACATAAACAAATGAAAGATAGACCAGTTGAATAATTACAATAAACTGAATATAAAAGATATCCAATGCCAATGTACAACTAATGCATGCATGTCCAGATGAATAATTTTGAAAACCAAAAAATTAAACATTCTACAATATATAGTACAAAAGATGAATGAAAAGAAAAAAAAATTAATTCCCAAGGTTTATCTTCTTGAACATCCTGATCTTGGGCTCAATCATATCCTCTTAACTACCAGGTACATGTTAGAGGGAATAAGAAATCAATCATAGTCTTGGAAATATATAGTATACTTGGATACCCCAGGGCAATGTTGTCCTGAGAACTGTGTGAGATAATAACAACAATAGGTTCCTAGACATGATGTCTATGACTGAATCCAATCCCTGAAATATAATGTAAATAACTATACAGGTATAAGTAGAATGACAAACCCGTAGTGCAAAATAAATAAACAAAAACACGCCTAGGTTCCTAAGGGAAACCTAGAGGCTATACCTATTTTGACACATTCTTGGATTAAAATTCTAATTAGCTACTATAAATATTTCATAATATATATATATATATATTATAGTTCTATATTGAATCCACATATACTATCCATGTTTTTGTCAATGCCTAATGGTCCTATACAAAGAATACGAGTAGGTGGTTTGACTATGACATAACCTAGACATCCATAGATAGTCCGAATGAGCCTCATAGATCATGAAATATGGTATCTTCCCTATATCCAAATAGAGTTAGATTCATCTTGTTACAACACCTAGGATGATGAGTGAGCCACCATGAAAACACTCTAATCATAGAACATGGGACCTTATCTGAACACCCATATAGTATCATTGGTGTGAGATGATATACTCACCACACATTGTAAGGGAGTGTGATAATCAACCATGCCCAAAACCCCATACCATCATCCATAGCCCATGTAATGGAGTATTAGTTTATAATATATGGTGTGAGGAAAAACCTCTCACGAAACTTATTTATCATGCCTATATAATAGAATCCTCGTATTTATAACATCAGACATGTGAAAAAACATCTAATGTTCAACATTTATTAATCCATTATCAATAATTCAGAGAAACTCAATTATGGAATGCACATATCATGTAATAAATTATGTGGACTTTCCCCCCTTTCTCAATTAATTTCATTTTAAACATCTATTTCAATTAACAGAAGTCATCATTATTATATCACAATTTGACGTGTGGCCATACCACCAAATTCATTTCCCATTTAAATAAACCCTTTAATATTTCCAATCAAATAAATCCATTTAAATGAAAGCATTCCATTCAATTAAAAAACCATGAAAATTCAATTACAAGGATCATGGATCCCCTTATAGATCACCATGGTAAAAAAAATTCCTACATGGGGAATACTTTTTATTTGGAAATACAATCCCTTATAAGAAGCATGGTACATTATTTATTTATATATGAGTTGGAATTAAATTTACATAGATGGTGTATCTAGTCTTGTATACATTTATGTGAAAGGATGGAAACTCCATTTAATAATATGAATGGAGGCCATGTAAAAAATATGCCATGTATTTAATAAAGAAATTTAAGAATAGATGAATGACCAATGCAGCAAGCGAAGTATGATTTAAATCACTAATCAATAATATTTGGTTTATAAGATAATGAACCTCCATCGAGGGGGTTTATTACAAAAACATGTGATTTTTCAAAAAAAAAAATAATTTATCATATTTAAACATCTATTCCAAAGGAATGTTAAAATTCATAAAAATAAATTTTTTAACACAACAAAAAACATGGACATTTAATGTATAAAAGTTCAAATGTATTTTCAAAGGTTTTAATTTTTATTTGGACATTTACACACAAGGGTAAATTCCATTTATTGTCTAATCTGAACACTTATAATGTGATCTAGTTTTTTAACCATTTAATTATAATGTGGAAAACACTTGGCACACCCATGGGATGTCCATAAAAGATATCGACCATATCTAACTCCATAAATAAGGATCAATGTACATTTATCAATGAGAAATGGTCAAATTTATATGTATTAACCCATGTTAAGGCATCATGAGGAAAATGATGGTGTGCAGAATAGAGATTCTATTTATAACATGATGGAAATAGAAGAAAAATTCATAGAACACCAACCTTATGCTTAAAAAATATCACTCTAAAAATTATAATTTTTGATTTGGTATGGTTTGGATGAAATCTATGAAATATACATTTTCTATGAAATTTGGGAAAATGGTCTCACAACAAAATAGTGCATTAGATGGAATGATGAACTGGAAATAGATTAGATAGGGTTCGTGAGCTTACTAAAACAGATCCATAGAGACCGAAGAGAATATAATTAGATAATTAATGGAGGATTAAACTTGATTCTTAAATTAGGATTTTAGGAGAAGCCAAATGTACATGGAGGATAGATTATGTGGGAGGAGGATAATAAAAGAAGAGTAATAAATAAATAAAATGTATTAAGGGAATTTTGGTAAGTTAACCCAAAATACAAGTTTTACTATTTTGATACATGATTTTTACAAGCTGTAGGTCTACTATGTGACACCCATTACTTAAGAAACCACCTTACATTGTTTATATCGCACTGTTAACCTAATTATACTCTAACAGTGTCACGAATTGTGGGACTATACTTCCAAAAAAGCTACTAACCATGCTCTTTAGGTGAAATTTTTGAAAAAACTATGTAAGAATATGATTCTTCTTAAGTCGTAAGGATTTCTTCATTTTCTTTTCCATTGAGTAGTTTTTGATAAAATATAAAAAATAGGAAAATTGATAAGTTTTTTAGAACACACATTGAAATCCTATGTACATGCCATGTGGTCTGGCCATGTAGGTTAAAGATACATGGTGTGTGCTTTCGTTGTCCATGAAGAGAATGAAATCCACTACATGCCATGTACTTCCTTGTACATGCCAGGTAATAATATCGACACGGTCGGTGCGGCCCGCGTAAAGTAGGTCAATGAATTTATGAGAAGTAAAATGATACAAATTCTATGTATATGAACATAAAAACCATGTACCCCTAGATTTCGGCTCAAAAAGGGAAGTATCCTTTTTTTCTCTTCTATAGGACCGAACATATACCGAGTGGAGAACAAGGAGTCTTGGGAGTTGATCCTTCCCCCGTTTCATTGTCCAGAACCCATTTTCAGTTTCGTCAGTCTCGTTGGATTCCTCTCAGTAAGATATTTTTTATCATTGAGCCATTATTTATAATTTATTTTCTTTATAAAGTTATTTATGGTTGAATTATTTACCTATTTTATATGATTTACGCCTTTATAGGCTGATTCAACGGTCGATGTTGCCAGTGGTACTCGTAATGCTTCATGGGTGGCCTTTAAGCTTGTGGTCACGTGTTCATGTTGCGAGGGAGGCCTATTAAATCCTCTCCAGGTAGGGAATAGTTCCTGCCACGTGTTATATAGGCCAGCAAGAGGTGGGGTCCTATTATCTTCCCATAGGGTGGGGGTCTGCTATCTGCCAGAGGGCTGGGCTCGGGCGTGGCCATGTTCGTTGGGATTCTAGGCCCACCAGGTTCATTACAATAATGATATATATATATATATATTATAAATTACAACATGAGTTGTTATGACTGATACCATGCAATAGTTTAATTTCATATGGTTTCTTCTATGTGAATTACCCACATGAGTTGTTATGTTTAAAGTTGTGTGATAGTTTAATTCACATTTGTTGTTTGTTATACGCAATGATAAATGATTATAATATGTAATTATCCATGGTAGAGCCATAGTGTCTGTTAAAAGACAAGGTCAGGATCATGTGACCAATTACACTTGGATTACCTTGGGTGCATCATTTTCTCAGTTACACAGAAATGGATGGACTCAAGAGGTTAATTACATTAGGGTTGTGAGCGATCCATGATTTTGGTAGTCAGGCTTACCAAGTCTTCTTTTTAAATTTTGATTGAATCATTGGTCCATTGAGGGACACCTCGGAAGGGATATATTGGAAACTGAATAATTGATTAAATATCAAAATGATTATATTTTTAATGAGAAATAGTTATGTCACGAGTTGATGGTTACTTTGGTAAAAGGGGCCTACGGTCCTAGGCCAGACTTTGATACCATTGTAAAGATCAAATAAATTGTAAAATGGAACGGAATGACGTATGATGCGTCTACCAATGAAATGCATGAGCTTGTACTCAATCATTACTTTTTATCAAGATGATCTTCTCAGATATCTGTTGTGTTTAATTCTATATGGGGGATTGGAAGGCAAAGGAAAAGTCTTGAGATAGTTTCACCTAAATGAAATTGAATTGTAAAGAACCTAAATTGAATAAATGGAAAGTTACATGAGCACTTCCATGTTACTAGTTTACCTTACTACTAGTACATATATTCACTAACTGTTAGGCACAGATATTTGGTGGTTTCCATCTAGGATTAGTCTCACACCATGTATGGGTCTTGGTTTTGGGAAAAACACATTATATGAATTTAGGTGTTGAAAATGTGAATCACCCTTATACATGTACTTGATTTCTGTTTAGGATTAGAAGAACATGCGACCAAGATGAGTCGTGCGATTCATTTGAGTTTTATTTCAATATTTGTACTTGTGTTGTGTCTGTATCTGATAGCAATGTATCCTATTTTGGCTACATTATTAGAATATATAACATGCTGCATTATCATTTGTATGGTTTTAGAATTTGATATTTATCTATCATACTTCCATAGTTTTTTTCACTTGTATGATGTTTACTGCTTCTGCTAACACATCGTGTGTTCTTCTTGTTCGGGGAATAATCTATTCCTAATGCTTTAAGGATAACATGCCATTTATCCTGTGTACACTCATTGTATTCACTGACCGTGTGACCTTCCATGTGCGGAGGGAACACTGGTTTTCGAGCTTTTCATAGGACACACCGTGTACTTTTTGTACACACCATGTAGAATTCGATTGTCTATCTGGACATGTGACTAATGACAAAGGTGGATGAAAATTTTTGATGTACACATCATGTCTAGGTTGAACATTCCATGTATTCTTACACCGATAAATCTGTGTAGTTCTGGTCATGTGTAAGTACATGGACAGGAAGGAAACTCAAGTACATTTTGTGTCCTCATGGATCATGCTGTGTAAATGGGATGTTACATGGACATGTTGTTCAGAAGTAAACACCCATGAAACGGCCTAAGAGGACACTTCATGTAAGTGGTAATACACACAGTGTACTCGAATTTTGAAAATCTTGAGTGTTTTCTTTAACGTACTCCATTCTTTCACTTACGAGTAATAATTCCTTTTCTTGTTAAACTCAGTACCAAGACGTGTGTGATGGTCTTGGTAGAGTCATGCTGCCACAACGACCATGATCTGTACGCCAGGAGAGCGGTGATGAGCACACTATAAAAATTGTGGGCCATGGGATACTGAAGGATCATATGGGTTTTTCAGTTGCGTAACCAGCCATTATACTCAACATGGGTGCATATTCACACCTCTAAGTAGGTTTTGTGAGGTTCATGCAGACCTTCCAAGGAGCACCACAGGCTGCCACATCTATGGTAGAGCTCACACGTATACTCTAGAAGCTGAATCCGCCTAATGTTTAAGGGGATCGAAGATCACAGGCTATGAAATCAAGGATTGAATTAGTGATGACTATCATTGACCATCTCGAGATGCCTCCTGAGAGGAGTGTAAATCTCGTGACTTATATGATACAAGATTCTTCCAACACGTGGTGGGATTTTATCACGCAGATAGAGTTCATTCAGGAGATGGAATAGAGAGACTTCTAGATGGATTTCTAGGAGTAATTCATTCCTGATACCCTTAGGGCCGATCGATCTTTGGAGTTCATGAATCTAGAGTAGGTTACTATGTTAGTAATGGACTATTCTTCCTACTTTACAGAGTTTCAGTGATTCCCACATGTTCTGAAGGGTGACAAGGCGTTGAGATCTAGGTGCTTAGAGGATAATCTTTGGTATGACATCTGATATCAGATGAATGTTTTCATGTTTCCGTATATACATACCATTTTGAATCAGTCGGTGATTAACAAGTGCATCCTATGAGATTCTAGGGGTGTGCGATAGGGTGGTTTGACACCGAGATCGGGTACTATCTCAATCAGAAGTAAGAAGCGTCGTATGGAGTTTTCTTTTGGGAATACGAGCAGTTAGGATGTATATTAAAGTAGCTAGGTGAGGTTCAATTAGTGTGGAAAAGGTGAGTACACTAGACTACAGTGCCCAGTGGACCCAGCGGAGTGCTGAACTTGTGGAAATATAGGCCATTTACAATGATTCTATAAGAAATTTCCCCTGGTAGATAATGAGAGTGGTTCTGTACAGATTGCATGTGTAGGGGCATGGTCAATAGCTTCTCACCAGTCTAGACACTGGAATACTTCGGGGCGTGTAGGCCATGGAACTGGGTGTGGACGGGGTAGCCAGACCCCAGGATCTTAGTGATAGTAGGGTGGGTCAGCTCAGGGTATCTAAGGAGGGTCTCATGGCCATAGTGCATGTAATACTTTTGTAGTGAAATAGACCTAGTAGGAGAAGGATCCCATACCTTCTACTGTCATTGGTACCATCCAAGTCTTCTCTATTTTATCTTCTACATTTTTTGGTTATAGTGCAACATATAGTTTTGTATATGTTCCCATTGTGGTAAGATATAGGCTTTGTGTTTATACATATGAGAACATTAGGATGCTAGACCCTCCATTAGGGATTATAATGATAGGTGTGAGTCTGTGAAAGGAGTTCCCCTTTGATATTTGCAGGTGATAAATCATTTGTGACCTCTAAATATTAGAGATTATGGGGTTTGAAATCATAGTATAAATGGATTTTCTACTATCCTATCAGGCCTTTGTTTTCTACCATTGTTGTCGGTGAGTTTTACATAACTAGAGGGCGTGTAGTTTCTATATAAGAAGGATGGGATGTCTCGGTGAGCTGATCTGGACCCGAGCATTGTGGGATGGGTGGGATGATAGCATAAATTTTGAGTTTACATCTAGATGATTAGAGAACATGATTGGCGTATTTTCATCTGGTTTTTGATTGTTTCCGGGATGTTTTCCCGAATGACTTATCAGGCTTACCTCTGGTTAGAGAGGTGTAGTTCACTATCGAGCTAGTGCTAGGGGTTGTACTGGTATCCATTCCACATTACAGGATGACTAAGATGGAGTTTCAATAGATAAAGAGGAAGTTGGATGATCTGGAATCTAAGGGTTTTATCTGACCCAATACACCTCCTTGGGGTTCACAATTCCTTTTCCTAAAAATGGAAGATGATACTCTTAATCTATGTGTGGACAATCAAAAACTGGACCAGTTGACGGTTAAAAATTGATATCCCCTACCTTGGATTGATTACCTGTTTGACCAACATTGAGGATATCGAGTGATCTTGAAGATTGAATTGATTCCAAGATATCACTAGGTACGTGTTCGGCCGACAGACATACCTCATACTCTTTTTGTAACTGGTATGGTCTCTATGAATATTTGGTCATTCTGTTTGCTCTCACAACCACACCAACGATTTTTATGTAACTGATGATCTGATTATTCCATCCTTACCTATATTCCATTGTGGTGGTTTCATAGAGGATATCTTGGTGTATTCACACAATGAACATGACCATTCCAAACACCTTGAGATCATTTTGAATACACTGAGAGAGCATCTGTTATTTTTTATACATGCAAAATTTCACTTCTGCATGGATGAGATTAACTTCCTAGGACATGTTATCTCAGAGACTGGAGTATTAGTGGACCAAGAGAATGTGAGTGTCATAGGTACCGGGGAGAATCCAAAGAACATTTTTGAGGTGTAGAGTTTCTTGGGGATAGCTACTACTACAAGAGTTTTATATAAGACGTCTCACACATAGCATCACTGATGACGTGCTTGACTAATAAAGGCGTGATGTTTGAATGGAAAGATTAATGCGACCCAATATTTCATTATTTGAAGGGACGTTTGAATTATGAATCGATACAAATATTTCTTCATCCAGGAAAGGGTTACACTATGTTCTATGATGCATCAGGTATTGGTCTAGGCGCAGTGCTTAGGCAGTGAGAAAAATAGTTGTGTATGGGTCTCAGTAGTTGAGGCCGCATGAGGGAAATTACTCGACTCAAGATCTTGAGTTGGATGTAGTTTTTCATGCTTTGCATTGCTAAAGACATTATTTATTGGGATATTATTTTTTGGTGTAACTGGAAAAAAATGTCTCAAATTCATATTCACTCAGTTTGATTTGAATCTACGATAGAAATGGTCAATGGAATAACTTCAGTCGTTTGACTTTGAGCTTTCCTAAGGAATTGGAAAAGAAAATGTTGTGGCTGATGCATTGAGCTGGAGGACATAGATACATGCCGTCTAGGAGGCCATTGGTGAGTGTAAGCTTATGGACATGTTCTCTGAGAAGAATTTAGAGGTGCACAACAGTCATGGATATACTTATATTTCATCTTTGGCTATTAACTCTACCCTACTAGACAGAGTGAGGATGTGGAAACTATTAGATTTCAAAGGCCTAGTTCTATGTGAGTCTGTGTTAGGTGAGGAACCTCTTCCTGGATGGACGATATGTGAGTATGAAGGTCTGTGTGTCATTGTACATATGTGGGTTCAAGGGGATATACATGAGTAGATGATGTTGGATTTTCATGATTCATATTGGGTAGTACATCCCAGATTCAGCAAGATGTATCATGACTTGCACCATCAGTAATGGTGGCCGTGTATGAAGTGAGATGTAGTTAGTTTTATTATTAGGTGATCCACCTATCAGCAGGTGAAGGCGGAAGATCACTGGCTGGCTGGAATTTTACAGCAGCTATCCATTTCTAAGTGGAAATGGGATGATGTCGTGATGGTTTTTGTGGTGGTGTTACTAAGGTTTCTTAGAGGCAATGATTCTGTGTGGGTCGTAGTTGACATGATTATGAAGGTCGCTCATTTTTTTCCGATAAAGGAGACATTTTTGTTGATATGCTCAGAAATATATACATTTGATAGGTGGTATAGCTTCGTGGGGTACATCATTCTGTCATTTTAGATAGGGAAACACACTTTATGTCTCGTTTCTAGCTGAGTTTTTAGAGGGCACTTGGTACACAACTGCTTCTGAGCACAACATATCACCCTAAAAATGATGGCCAGTCAGAGCGTATGATACAGGTTCAATAGGACATATTTCATGGATTTGTACTAGATTTTGGGGGATATTGGGAGAATCATATACCCTTAGTTTATTTCTCCTATAATTGTAACTTCATCTACTATGCAAATGGATCCATATGATGCTTTATACCGTAGGCCATGCCGATCACCCCTGTGTTGGCTAGAGGCAGGAGAAGGAGCTATGTTCGGACCTCATCTTATCCAAGATATTACTAAGTAGGTTCACTTGATTCATAGATGGATAATAATTTGAAGTCTCTTTAGAAATTATTTGTCGATCATCGTAGATGACCTTTGGAGTTCGAGGTCGGGGATCGACTTTTCCGACGTGTCGCCCCGAGATTAGGACAGAAGAGGACAAAGAGACTGGGTAAGCTTTCACTACAATATGTCAGACTATTTGAGATGATAGAATGAGTCGAGTTAGTTTCGTATCCATTGTAGTTACCTCAGAGGTACAAATCCCTGTACGAAGTCTTAAATGTATCCCAGTTGTGTCATTATCACTCAGACTTGTCTCACACATTTCAATCTTGAGGAGGATGATCTTCAGGTTGATGCATCCTTTGAGAAGATCCTTATTCGTATATTTGAAAGGAGCACGAAGGTTCTCTGAGTCCATTGAGTTCCTCCAGTATGGGTTCTATGGTAGTAAGACCGGGTACAGGATACGACTTGGGAGAGGGAGGCCGACGTACGCGCTCAATGGTCAGATTTATTCTTAGATAATAATTCAACAGACTTGGAAGGGAAATTCGGGGGTGAATTGCTTTATGGAGGGAAGTTTGTAAGAACCCAGTTCTACTTATGAGGTATGGATTTCTTCCTTTTCTTTTCCATTGAGTTGTTTTTTATAAAAAAAGGAAAATTGGAAAAATGTTATGTTTTAGTAGAACAAGCCTTGTAATCCTATATACACAAGATGTGGTCTGGCCGTATAGGATAGTGATACATGGTGTGTGCCTTTGTTGGCTAGGAAGAGAAGAAAAATCCACAACACACTGTGTACTTCCTAGTACACTCTGTGTAGTTAGGTCGACAAGGTCGGTGCGGGCCGCAAAAATTACGTCGGTGAATTTATAAAAAATAAAATGATTCAAACACCATGTATATGAACAGACATGTTGTGTACTCCTATATTTCAGCTGAAAATGGGTAGTAAAATCATTTTCTCTCCTCTTGGATAGAAAAACTATCAGTTGAAGGACAAGAATCCATGAGAGTTGATTCCTCTCCTATTTGTCACCTGGAACCTGATTCAAGTGTCATCAGTCTCATTGGACTCCTCTAAGAAAGATCTTCATTCTTCTTGAGCCATTCTTGAGGATTTCTATTCTTTAGAATGTAATTTATGGTATAGTGATTTACCTAGTTTCTTATATCGATTCCATTCAAGGACGATTCAAGTTCTGACATCAGGTTATATTAGTTATACAACATTGAGGTAGTTGTTCTTGTGCCTTTCGTTAAAATTCGAGTTGATTATACGTGCAAAAATGGTGTGAGACCATTTTTTGGGAATTTTTTTCTTTATAATTGAAACCTATTGATACATAATGATGTTTATGTATTTGATTATATGAAATTGAAGCATGTTATTGCTGATTGTTAGATTTAGGGACACCCCATGGGTGCATTTCATGTGGTTAGCCATTTTCCAAGAGCACATTTGAGGTTTGTGAATGTTTTCACTTTTTGGGGTCGATTACAATGATATATCTATATATATAGAGAGTTATATGAAATTACCATGTGAGTTGTTATGATGAAAACCATGAAATAGTTTACTTACATATGGTTGGTGCTATGTAAATTTCCCACGTGAGTTGTTATGTTTAAATCCATGTGAGACTTTAATTCACTTGTGTTGTTTTTGAGATGAAATAATAAATGATTAAAAGAGGTAATTATCCATGGGTGATCCACAGACTCGGTTAAAAGAAAAGGCCAGGCTCATGTGACTAATTAAACCTTTCTTAAATTGGGTGAACCATTGTCTTGGTTAAAAGGGAATGGATGGAATCAAGAGGTATATTACATTAAGGCCGTGAGCGAGCCATAGTTTTGGTGGTCGGGCTTACTGAGTGTAAGGACCCGAACACAGCTTCCCAGATTCAGTGCCTTATTTGATTACCTTGGAATACAAACAAGGAATAAGCATCCTGAAGTACTGGGTAGTTTAGTATTATTTGAAACCAGATTCATACATAAGTTAAACATTACAACTTGGAAATAAATAAAACATAGAAACTCATTTGACTACATCCATAACTCCTAGGATATTTCGGCATGTCATTCATAATAAAATTCTTCCTATCCTGAGAAAATTAAACATAATAAAGGGGTGAGATCAAATTTGCATTAAGGGTACGTAATACAACAGAAGATAACATAAAAATTAGACATGGTGAATAATTGAAGGCACATGCCTCTAAAAATAAACTTGAACATAATATGGATGAAAAATGAGTTGAGTAAAAATTGCCCAAACATAACATAATCATGGGTATTCTACAAGTAAAATATCCACATGAACCATCAATACTATTTTAATAATGATGGAATGCCTAATGCATGAAAACTTAACTATACCATCAATTCCACGTTCCAAAACCATAAAAATCATTTTGTCAAGGCCTTTTTCCATGGCTACAGTTTGTATCATGAGACCTACTGATGCACCGTGGGGCTATAGTGCTCCCCACATGACACTTACTTTGTCCAATGCATTACTCATATTAATGGGGACAAACATAAACAATATATACATTCTTATTAAAATTAATATATGAAATGAAGATAACTTCACCGAACATTAAGCATAAACACTAACCATTCAGAGTAAACTGGGGAATTTATTTTAGATAGCACATCCAAAGAAAAAGTAACCATACACCACTAAATTAAATATGGTAGATGGTATCATGGAATTATAATCCCAATAATACATAATAATCAATTAGAGTGTAAAAATATATGAAGATACTCTTATAAAATCATCGACTAAATCTTGAAAAAAATACTTTTTTACATTGAAAAGAAGAGTTATTTTGGAAAAATATTTGTTTAAAACCAGAAGTTAAATAAGATAAAATTTTGAAGACAAAATTACTGATTTTATAAAGATAATGGTTTCCAAAAACATATTATACAGTGACCATGTAAATAGGTTAGAGTTAGATAAATTCCCTTGGATCAGGCTTGTATTTCACAAAAAATATCGAAAGTTCCTTCGAAAATGTATAACCATCCATAAAATAAGGAAATATTATTGGTGGTAAACATATATTTAACCCACACACATAATTTCTTTGAGGAGTACATAATATTACACAAGTGTTTCATTGAGGTAATTAGAAAATAAAAGTAACCTGAATGAAAATGGATGTTTTGGTGTAAGAAACCCTTACCTTAACTTCGAACATGTTCAGCTCATGAACATAAGCTCATGGAATATAAAATTATACTAATTAATAACTTATTTCAGAACAAATTATACATGTATTTATTTTATCATATTTATTTTTAGTTTATTTATGCCTTTATTGATATGTTATTATATTTAATTTCATCATTCCACAATGTTCGTTTTTTTATTTTTATAATCGGTTCACTTATTCTTAACTAATGGAGTTCATGTAAATCTCCAGAATTTAATTTCCATATTATTTATGATCATCCATAGCTGTCAGTGGTCATTTATATAATTTGGTTACATGGCATGAGGATGAAAAATTATATAGATCATTAATGATATCTGTTTTGGTTAAATTATGGGTTTAGATTACAGCAAACTCATTTTTATTTATAACATAATACCTTTTTTGATTCCACAAATAGTGTGTTTAACTAATAATTGGTATATACGGTATTTTACCGCATTTCAATATTCCTAAAAAATTAGTGTATTTTAGAAAAATACCAAAAATTCACCCTAATCATTTTTTAACATGTAGAATCCAATAATGAAGTCCATTTTTCAAAACAGATTATAAATATGATTAATTTAATATTTAATTAAAATTATAATTTATTCTAGAAACAATAGTTTTAAAACATTTATTTACTTATTTCAAAGCATAGGTATATCGTACATACACTTGAATATTATTTATATATCATCATAAGTAATTTTACTATTCATTATGGTATATTACTATTCATAATGGTATGCTACTATTCATAAGGGTATGTTACTATTCATAAGGGTAGGTTACTATTCATAAAAAATTAGTTTTTTCCCTATCTGACTCCAAATAACGTACTGATCACAATTGTGTATGTTAGATTTTTGAAATTGTCATCACTGAAGTGATAAAATAATGTTTTAAAGGCCACATAGCAATTAATAGTTAATTATTTTGTGATTTCTTGTGATTATGACATATTTATAAGAATGAAATTTATAATGAATAAATTTTTGGTCATTACACTCTTCCCCCTTTATAAATTTCACAGTCAAAATTTCATTTTACCATCTAGGCCAAAAAAAGGTGTGGGTACTTTTCCTTCATTTCTTCCTCCAGTTCCCTTATTGCCTCTTCGTAGTTATGGTTTATCCGTAGTACCTTGACCAAATGAGTTGTCTTGTTGCATAGAACCTTGTCTCTATAATCCAAGATTTTCACTGGATGCTCCTCATAGTAACAATTATATTCCCACTGTACCACCTCTGATGAGTGTACATGTGACGGGTCTTATATGTACTTCCTTTGGAGGGGTACATGAAAGACTATATGTAATTTCGACATGGTAGTTGGAAGTTCTAGTTGATAGGCCACAACTCTGACTCGATCAAGGATGTTGAAGGAGCCGATATACCTGGGACTTATCTTTCCTTTCCTCCCAAACCTCTTGACCTTCTTCCATGGAGATATGTATAGAAATATAAGGTCTTTAACTTTGAATTCCAGGTTTTGTCGATGGTTATCCGCATAACTCTTCCGTCGACTTTGGGCTGCCTTTGTCATGAACCAGCCCGGGTCGACCCTGAACCGGTCACCCGAGCCGGCCCGCGGCAAGTCCCGAGGAGCGTTCCCGATCTCCCCGGGATGGCAACAAGTGCCGGGCGTTAAAATTTCAATCGTTGGGAACGATTTTAGCCCAAACTAAAAACAGGATCAAAAGAACGAATATAAACTAAACAAACAGACAAACACTAAAGACACAAACAAAACTAAACCACGACATACCTCCATGTGACCTCGCGGGTCACCACCCAACTACAACCAACGTCGCTCCCACACTGAGCGACTCAAGCAGGAGAACCTGAACAAAAGGAACCTGCAACTGAAGAGGTAAAAGATAGGCGTGAGCACAAAAGTACTCAGTAGGTGAGCCCCACAAAAAATCCCAATGCACTGCCAGTAAATAAAGAATCTACCTATTCCAGGTTTGAACTACAATGTATAAAAGTATGCTTTTACAATGTTTCACTTGAAACACTAAACACAAGCCATCACCCTTATTCCTTTTAAAAGTTGAATTTCTTTTCATTGATTCTAAATTCGTTCTGAACGATAAAGAAGTGTTACACTTTCAGTTTTTACTACACAAGAGAAAAACGCATTTTTACTTGAAAACCATTTTCGCAAAGCAACCAGTACAAGCGGTAAAGAAGAACTGAAAGAAATCAAGAAGGAAAGAAAGCAAGATCAAGTAGAAGTAAACAGTCGAGGAAAAACCAAGTGCAAGTAAGAATAAACCAGAAGTTATCAGCAATAACCATAAGCACACACGCACGCACTCACACACTCACACACACACACACACATACTCACACACGCACACACTCACACCCAAGTGGTCCCCCGTATGCCGACGGAAGGCACCACGCCATAGATGGTAGAGCACCATGGGTAAAACCCCTAAGGTTCATCTAGCACGTGTGGGACCCTAGAACCTCGTGTCTCGGTGAAACGTGGCTTAGAAGGCCACGACCCTCAGAAAACGTGGCTTAGAAGGCCACGACCCTCAGAACACGTGGCTTAGAAGGCCACGACCCTCAGATATCATATGTTTAGTTAGTGTTGCAATCGTAAATCTAGCTAAGTGAAATAGGGACTACACCCATCCGGCTCACTAGCACACTAGTTCTAGTCCGCCCATCCAGATACCCAGGGTTTCCCGTGTGCTCAAACAAGCTTCACATTCACATAATACATTACTTCCTCATATCGCAGGCCAAACCAGATATCGCACACAAAAGTCACCATTTCCACATCCAAACAAGATTTCAAAACTCACGCACGCCAAAAATACCTTTCTAGAAATATAAATGTCATCACCCAATCATTTCGCAAAAACCCCTTTCTTTGAAACACTCAAACAAGAACATAACCAACTTTCACAACTTAGAAAACATTATTTTTTTAATAACACAACAAGGAAAAACATATTTCGTCAACCAAGAACCACACGTAAAGTTTCCAAAAACAATTTCAAAGGATCACACAACGTTTTCACAAATCAAGGTTACAAGAAAACATCATTTTCCATAAACAGTACATTTACTAATTTACACATGCCAAAAACATTTCAAAACCCAATTCAACATGTCTTTCGTTACTCAGGAAGAACCATTTAGAGACATTACTATGAAATCCCACAATTGAAACCAAGAAAACACTTTTAATGAAATGCTAGGATTAGAACAACTTTTATCATCAGCAGATACCAAACTATAGACAACTAATAGTAATACTTTTGAATTTACTGAAACTTAATAAAAAGTCAAGGAATAAATAAATTCTAAATTTAAAGGCGAGTGCAAAGGGTGACCTACCTCGGATCGGAACGAAGAACGACACGACGCGGAACTCTTGTTGCGTAAAGGTCGCAGCGTGTTGCGTCGTCAAACTGGTCCTAAAGCAATAGGTCGTTAAGCAGGCTCATTAATAACAACATATTAATAATAATAATAATAACGTAATAAGAACCAAAATGTAGTAATAATAATGTCATAATAATAATTATAATTATTATTATTATGACATAATAATAATATAATAATAATAAGAGTAACAATAATATAATCATAATAATAAGAATAATTATAATGACATAATACTAACAAGAACAATTAATAAATATAATAGCGCAATGATAATTGTAATAATAACAATAATAATAATATTAATATTAATAATATGATAGTAATGATAATAATAATAATAATATTAATATTAATGTGATAATAATTATAATAACAATAGTAACAATAGTTATATAATTATAATTATAATAATAATTATAATAAGATACATTAATTATAATAATGACATAATAAAATAATATTAATAATATGTTAGTAATCATAATAATAATAGTATAATAATGATAATAATAAAAATAGTAATAATAACATAATATAATAATAAAAATAACCACATAATATAATATAATAATTAAAACAACAAAAAAAATATGTTCATAATAATAATTATAATAATAATAATAATAATATAAAATTATAATATTATTAGTATGATAAAAATAAATAATGTTATATATATAATTAACTTAAAAATAAAATAAAATAAAAATAAAAACAAACTTACAGGAGCGGGGGAGCCGGGACTGCGATGGGTTGAGGCCGGTGCGCCAGAGAGGAAGTCGGGGCGGTGGTGCGGCGAGGCGGCCGGGAGTAGCAGGGAGGCCGGGGCGGGGAAGCGAGGCGAGGCCTGGGGCTGGTCGGCAGAGGCCGCTGGGGAAGAGAAGCAGGGGGTCGGGACGGGGCGAGGACCAGGCGGGGGGTGTGGCCGGAGATAGGAGGCAGGGCCGGGACGGGGTGAAGCGGGACGCTGGGGCGGAACGGGAGCAGGGGAGAGGAGCGGGAGCTGGAGGCGGGGCGACAGGGAGCAGGGGGTCGCGGCGTCGGCGCAAGGCGGAGAAGCAGGGGAAGGAGGGAGCGGGTCACCGGGGAAGAAGGTGGCGGGAGACGGGTGTGAGGCTGGGGCATCGGCAGGGGCGAGGGCGTCGGGAGTAGGAGGGGAACGGGGAGCCGCGTGGGGGAGAGGTAGCAGGAGGCGAGGCGGAGGTCCGGAGGGGGGGTGCGGAGCAGGAGAGCGCGGCCGGAGGAGGTCGGGGTCGCGCGGGGCAGTGAGGGCGGAGGCGGCTCGCGCAGCTGGAGGGGAGCGGCTGGGTGCGGCCGCCGGAGAGGGAAGGCCGGCTCGAGGGAAGCGGGGGCTACTGGGTGCTGCGCCTAGGCTGAGCGGGAGAGAAACGGGGGAGAGCAGAGGCCGCGAGGATGGGGGAGGTCGGGTGTGCGGGAGGATGGAGTGGCGGCTACGGGAAAGGATTAGGGTTAGCTAGGGTAGGTTAGGCTTAAATATATATATATATATATATATATATGATAAATATAATAATAATAATTATAATAATAATAATAAAACATATAATCTTAATAATAATAAAACTTATATAATAATAATAAAACTTATGTAATAATAATAAAACTTATAATAATAATAATAATAAAATGTTATGATAATAATAATTGCTTTATAATAATAATAACAAACCTTCATAATAATATTAATAATACTTTATAATAATAATCATAACAATAAAATAATTAAAGTAAATAAAAGGTAGTTAATTATAATAATAACGCAACTCAAACAATAATAATAATAAAAGGTCAATGTAAAAACTTTAATATTCAAAACGCCGTGTGGACACATCGTCCCCCGGGCCGAACGCACGACCATCGCTAGCGACGCGATGACCGCGCACCGGCGTGAAACCACCAATCACGATTAATCTTCGAAAAATTTAAACCGGGACCAAGAAAAGAGAAAAATTACGGACGTCCGCGGTCGGGGTGTGACAATTCTCCCCACCACAGACACTTTCTGCCCCCAGAAAGTCACCAGGCCGCAAGTCAACTAAAAACCAAGTCTATGCCCAAACATAACTAAAGGAACCAGAGAGGATTGAGAATCTCGGGGATGACCTTACTCAGCACAGGTCACACCCGACCGATTCAAGAGAGAACTGGGGTCCGAGATTGAGGGGAGAACACGAAGGGGTTCTCCCCACCACAAGAACTTAACTAGTGCTGAAAAGAAGACCATTTAAAAAGAAAACCCCGGGAAGGGGGGGGGGGCGACGCGGGAACTCCCAACCAATTCAAACCAACTCTTATAACACGATTACTACAACACCTCTGTCGAAACCTTGAACCCTCGACCAAAATCAACTACCTTCAACACTAGGGGGAAAACCCATGGAAAACATTTAACCAACATCAGATTGGAGACATGATCCATTGAAGTCCATAAAACATAACCACATCGACAACATAACTAAAACAAGGTCAACCCACACGAGGGTCAAACACACTTTTCGAAAGACACACGATTTAGAATATCACCTCCACACGACAAGTCTGCTTAGATTATCATAGAACCAGTCCATCATCACTTTATAGAAAAACTACGCATTTACAACGCTGTTGAAACTTCAGTAGCAGGAAAAAAAGTATGGAAGAGGTTTCTAATTGTTTCACCGTCAACACGGAAGACAGAACTTGGACCAAGGCTTCACAACCCTGGGGACTCCTGACTGTGCGCGAGCTTCACCCCGAGACTTGTGGCTGGGGCTCTGATGGCTGAAGCATCTTCTGCCTCACAGTTAGGTACTGACGTTATCCCATCACGACGTCTTCTTTAAGCGACGCTTCTTGAAAAACTTCTCCAGATGACCCAGACAACCGCATCGATGACACGTCTTCGGAGGGTTGCAACAAGACGGCTTTAAATGCCCAAAACGACCACACTGATAGCATACCCTTGAACGATCTGACGAACTGGAAGCTGAGACCAAAGGGGATAACTCCTTAGGAACAGGTATCTCTGGCGCCTTTTCCTCACCAGAGGGGGAACTCTTACGAACAACAACGGGGACACTGAAGTATTAACCACCCGCACACCGGAAACCAACTCAGCCAAGAAAGCTTTCCCCACCAGCTTCTCAAAACAAAGGTCTTTAGGAGGGAGGACTCACTCCTTGATCTCCGGACGAAGACCGCCAGTGAAAAGAGAGGCCTTCATGAGCTCATGCGACACTACATCTGGAGAAAAGGAAATGAGTTCCTTGAAATGGTCAACATATGTCTTCACCGTCCGTTGACCTTGTTGAATAAGCACTAGCTCTCTCTCTTTTTCTCCAGCTTCACTTCCTCAGGTACAAACCATTGGATGGAAACCGTTCTGAAGACATCCCACGTCATTTCACCTTGCATTGACGGTGGGGTAACCATCTTCCACTGGTCCAGAGCTGGACCCTCGAACAATTCCATAATTGCATGGACCTTAACCTTATCGGGAGTTCCCAATATTCTAAAGACATGTTCCACTTCCTCGAGCCATTTCACTGCTTCTAACGGACCCTGATCACCATGGAGAATAGGCAAAGTCTGAGGAGAACTGAAAACTGGGCATGACTTATCTGAATCCTTAGAGACCTTTCTGGGCGGCATTTCCCGAGCGATATATAAAACACAAAGCCAAAACCAACATCACACCGAAGCGACATCAATAAAAGCGCCTTCATCAAAAACAGTCAGCACAAGGACCAAACAAATACAACACAACACAAAACAAAATATCCTCTTTAAAATTCTCTTTTCCATTTTTGATTTCAAAACCACCCTTTCTCAAGATCACTTTCCAAAAACCAATCCACTTTCAAACCAAAACTTTCCAAAACCATTTCCCATTTAAAACCAATTTAGAAAACAAAGTCAAGCCTTTAACTTCAAATACACACCCAGGTACTCCCATGACCCGTTGCACATGTCTTTATTCACATTCCATTCATACGTGCATCAACACACACTTTCCATGCATCCTCACACATGTGCAAACGTTCATAAAGAGGAACCGAGGTTTCAACCCAAATCATTCTTAACCAGTTCCGAGAAAACGACAGATTTCCAAATCAAGAGATTTCAGTTTTAAAACCCATTTCATATATTTATAGTCCTTTAAAAGAAACCAGTCCAATTTTTTTTTTAAAAAAACCCTTTTTCATTTCCAACTACGCACTCACACAGACCAAAACGGAAACAACATCCAAATTTGCATCAATCACTGAAATGAGGGACTAGTAGTCACACTCAACCTGGCGACATGGTAGTGGGCCATGTCCCAAGTCAGCGTCGACCACTAGGAGGAATTCAAACCACGTACTCGGACTCCACATGGGTCACTACTCCATGTGAAATCACGACGTAACGGCGGCTTGCCTCCATTGTCATCTCTCAATCCAAGACAAACCAGAAAAGACAAGGACACAATTCCCGAACTACCCCTGGTAACTCGAGGATCGGTGCGAGCAAGAGTTCGCGACGCTCTTCCCGTACTTACCCCTCGAGTTCCGACAGTCCTAATCTCCTTCTACCAGACAACCCAAATAACAAGAACCACCTCTGATACCATTTTGTCATGAACCAGCCCGGGTCGACCCTGAACCGGTCACCCGAGCCGGCCCGCGGCAAGTCCCGAGGAGCGTTCCCGATCTCCCCGGGATGGCAACAAGTGCCGGGCGTTAAAATTTCAATCGTTGGGAACGATTTTAGCCCAAACTAAAAACAGGATCAAAAGAACGAATATAAACTAAACAAACAGACAAACACTAAAGACACAAACAAAACTAAACCACGACATACCTCCATGTGACCTCGCGGGTCACCACCCAACTACAACCAACGTCGCTCCCACACTGAGCGACTCAAGCAGGAGAACCTGAACAAAAGGAACCTGCAACTGAAGAGGTAAAAGATAGGCATGAGCACAAAAGTACTCAGTAGGTGAGCCCCACAACAAATCCCAATGCACTGCCAGTAAATAAAGAATCTACCTATTCCAGGTTTGAACTACAATGTATAAAAGTATGCTTTTACAATGTTTCACTTCAAAAACTAAACACAAGCCATCACCCTTATTCCTTTTAAAAGTTGAATTTTTTTTCATTGATTCTAAATTCGTTCTGAACGATAAAGAAGTGTTACACTTTCAGTTTTTACTACACAAGAGAAAAACGCATTTTTACTTGAAAACCATTTTCGCAAAGCAACCAGTACAAGCGGTAAAGAAGAACTGAAAGAAATCAAGCAGGAAAGAAAGCAAGAGCAAGTAGAAGTAAACAGTCGAGGAAAAACCAAGTGCAAGTAAGAATAAACCAGAAGTTATCAGCAATAACCATAAGCACACACGCACGCACTCACACACTCACACACACACACACACATACTCACACACGCACACACTCACACCCAAGTGGTCCCCCGTATGCCGACGGAAGGCACCACGCCAGAGATGGTAGAGCACCATGGGTAAAACCCCTAAGGTTCATCTAGCACGTGTGGGACCCTAGAACCTCGTGTCTCGGTGAAACGTGGCTTAGAAGGCCACGACCCTCAGAAAACGTGGCTTAGAAGGCCACGACCCTCAGAACACGTGGCTTAGAAGGCCACGACCCTCAGATATCATATGTTTAGTTAGTGTTTCAATCGTAAATCTAGCTAAGTGAAACAGGGACTACACCCATCCGGCTCACTAGCACACTAGTTCTAGTCCGCCCATCCAGATACCCAGGGTTTCCCGTGTGCTCAAACAAGCTTCACATTCACATAATACATTACTTCCTCATATCGCAGGCCAAACCAGATATCGCACACAAAAGTCACCATTTCCACATCCAAACAAGATTTCAAAACTCACGCACGCCAAAAATACCTTTCTAGAAATATAAATGTCATCACCCAATCATTTCGCAAAAACCCCTTTCTTTGAAACACTCAAACAAGAACATAACCAACTTTCACAACTTTGAAAGCATTATTTTTTTAATAACACAACAAGGGAAAACATCTTTCGTCAACCAAGAACCACACGTAAAGTTTCCAAAAACAATTTCAAAGGATCACACGACATTTTCACAAATCAAGGTTACAAGAAAACATCATTTTCCATAAACAGTACATTTACTAATTTACACATGCCAAAAACATTTCACTACCCAATTCAACATGTCTTTCGTTACTCAGGAAGAACCATTTAGCGACATTACTATGAAATCCCACAATTGAAACCAAGAAAACACTTTTAATGAAATGCTAGGATTAGAACAACTTTTATCATCAGCAGATCACCAAACTATAGACAACTAATAGTAATACTTTTGAATTTACTGAAACTTAATAAAAAGTCAAGGAATAAATAAATTCTAAATTTAAAGGCGAGTGCAAAGGGAGACCTACCTCGGATCGGAACGAAGAACGACACGACGCGGAACTCTTGTTGCGTAAAGGTCGCAGCGTGTTGCGTCGTCAAACTGGTCCTAAAGCAATAGGCCGTTAAGAAGGCTCATTAATAACAACATATTAATAATAATAATAATAACGTAATAAGAACCAAAATGTAGTAATAATAATGTCATAATAATAATAATTATTATTATTATTATTATGACATAATAATAATATAATAATAATAAGAGTAACAATAATATAATCATAATAATAAGAATAATTATAATGACATAATACTAACAAGAACAATTAATAAATATAATAGCGCAATGATAATTGTAATAATAACAATAATAATAATAATAATATTAATAATATGATAGTAATGATAATAATAATAATAATATTAATATTAATGTGATAATAATTATAATAACAATAGTAACAATAGTTATATAATTATAATTATAATAATAATTATAATAAGATACATTAATTATAATAATGACATAATAAAATAATATTAATAATATGTTAGTAATCATAATAATAATAGTATAATAATGATAATAATAAAAATAGTAATAATAACATAATATAATAATAAAAATAACCACATAATATAATATAATAATTAAAACAACAAAAAAATATGTTCATAATAATAATAATAATAATAATAATAATAATATAAAATTATAATATTATTAGTATGATAAAAATAAATAATGTTATATATATAATTAACTTAAAAATAAAGTAAAATAAAAATAAAAACAAACTTACAGGCGCGGGGGAGCCGGGACTGCGATGGGTTGAGGCCGGTGCGCCCGAGAGGAAGTCGGGGCGGTGGTGCGGCGAGGCGGCCGGGAGTAGCAGGGAGGCCGGGGCAGGGAAGCGAGGCGAGGCCTGGGGCTGGTCGGCAGAGGCCGCTGGGGAAGAGAAGCAGGGGGTCGGGACGGGGCGAGGACCAGGCGGGGGGTGTGGCCGGAGATAGGAGGCAGGGCCGGGACGGGGTGAAGCGGGACGCTGGGGCGGAACGGGAGCAGGGGAGAGGAGCGGGAGCCGGAGGCGGGGCGACAGGGAGCAGGGGGTCGCGGCGTCGGCGCAAGGCGGAGAAGCAGGGGAAGGAGGGAGCGGGTCACCGGGGAAGAAGGTGGCGGGAGACGGGTGTGAGGCTGGGGCATCGGCAGGGGCGAGGGCGTCGGGAGTATGAGGGGAACGGGGAGCCGCATGGGGGAGAGGTAGCAGGAGGCGAGGCGGAGGTCCGGAGGGGGGGTGCGGAGCAGGAGAGCGCGGCCGGAGGAGGTCGGGGTCGCGCGGGGCAGTGAGGGCGGAGGCGGCTCGCGCAGCTGGAGGGGAGCGGCTGGGTGCGGCCGCCGGAGAGGGAAGGCCGGCTCGAGGGAAGCGGGGGCTACTGGGTGCTGTGCCTAGGCTGAGCGGGAGAGAAACGGGGGAGAGCAGAGGCCGCGAGGATGGGGGAGGTCGGGTGTGCGGGAGGATGGAGTGGCGGCTACGGGAAAGGATTAGGGTTAGCTAGGGTAGGTTAGGCTTTAATATATATATATATATATGATAAAAATAATAATTATAATTATAATAATAATAATAAAACATATAATCTTAATAATAATAAAACTTATATAATAATAATAAAACTTATGTAATAATAATAAAACTTATAATAATAATAATAATAAAATGTTATGATAATAATAATTGCTTTATAATAATAATAACAAACCTTCATAATAATATTAATAATACTTTATAATAATAATCATAACAATAAAATAATTAAAGTAAATAAAAGGTAGTTAATTATAATAATAACGCAACTCAAACAATAATAATAATAAAAGGTCAATGTAAAAACATTAATATTCAAAACGCCGGGTGGACACATCGTCCCCCGGGCCGAACGCACGACCATCGCTAGCGACGCGATGACCGCGCACCGGCGCGAAACCACCAATCACGATTAATCTTCGAAAAATTTAAACCGGGACCAAGAAAAGAGAAAAATTACGGACGTCCGCGGTCGGGGTGTGACAGCCTTGATATGCTACTGAATGGTTTTCACCTTCTCCACCATTTCTTTGACCATTTCAAGTCCTATCAGCTTACGCTCACCGACTTCATCCCAACACAATGGTGTTCTGCACCTTTTCCCATAAAGGGCATCATATGGTTCCATTCATATGCTCGAGTGGAAACTGTTTTTGTAGGTTAATTCATCCAGTGGAAGATGTTGGTCCCATCTTAATTTGAATTCCATAGAACATGATCTAAACATGTCTTCCAGTGTCTAAATATTTTTCTTTGATTGGACATCAGTTTGAGGATGATAGGCCGTACTGAATTTCATTTCAATGCTTAGAGCATGTTGGAAAGATCTTTGTTAGACGATCCACAATGACCAATATAGCACTATTTCCTCTAGATGTCCTTGCAAGTACAGTGACAAAATCCATGGTAATTTTATCACACATACTTATTGGTATGGGTAGTTTTTGCATCATCCCCTTAGAATTTTTTCTCTCATCCTTCACTTGTTGACATACCATGTACTTTGATGTATATTCAGCAATCTCTCTTTTCATATTGTCCAACCAAAAGTTTTATTAGAAATACCGATAGGTCTTTCTACTACCAGAGTGTATAGAGAAATTAGAGCTTTGAGAATCATCCAATATTATCCTCTTTATCTCTGGAATAGCGAGAACACAAATCCTCTTCCTGAATTTCAAAATAACACCTTCATATATGAAGTCTATCAACTTCCCATCATTTACATCTTTAATTTTCATATAAAGCTCCTCATATTCATCCAGAAAACTTTTTATACATTATATTAAAGAAGGTTCAACAAACATTTGGGAAAGTATTGATGTGTTACGTTCCTTGATAATTATTATATCCATCATTACTAGATCCACGAACAAATGATCTCTTTCAACTCTATTCTTGTTCAGAACTCCATGATTTTTTCTGCTCAAAGTGTCTGCTACCTTAATTTCCTTCCTCGGGTTGTATTGTATTGTGAAATTACAATATTTGATTAGCTCAATCCAACTCCTTTGTCTCATGTTTAGTTCTTTCTATGAGAATATATATCTCAAACTCTTTTGATCTATATAAATCTCTCATTTTCACCATAGAGGTAATGTCCCTAAATATTTAGAGTAAAGATTAACACAACTAACTCAAGATCATTATTTGGATAGTTTTGTTCATGAATTTTTAGTTTCCTAGATGAATTGGCAATCAATCGATCATTCTACATAACCACAAATCCAGGACCTTTCATTGATGCATCTCTATAGATAATAAACCCATCATTCCCAGATGGCACAATTAGGATCAGAGTGTTCACTAACCTCCACCCAAATTCTTCAAATCATTTTTCACATTCCTTTGTCAATATAAACATAACCCATTTGCATGTGAGCTTGGCCATGGGGTTATAAAAATGAGTGATGTTCTGAAGAAAACGACCACAATAACTTGTTAAACCCATAAAACTACATACCTCAGTTATGTTCGCTGGAGTGGGCCATTATTTCATAGACTTTGTCATCGCAGGAACTATAGATATTCTATCTGTAGAGAAAACGTGGCCCAGAAAGGAGACTGATTGGAGCTAAAAATAACACTTTCTAAACATCCCATATTATTTATTTCTTTTAAGTGTCATCAAAATAGTGGGAAAGTAATTTTCAAGATCTTCATGGATTTTTGAGTATACCAGGATGTAATCAATAAAAACCACTACAAATTCAACAAAATATTACTTGAATACTCTATTAATGAGATCCATGAAAAAAGATGGGGCATTATTTTGTCCAAAAGGCATTACTAAAAACACATAATGCTCGTGCCTAGTTCAAAATGCTGTTTTTGGAATGTATTCGTTCCTCACAAGCAACTGATGATATCTAGATCGAAGATCAATCTTCGAAAAATATTGGTATTCATAAATTTGATCAAATAAATCATCAATTAGTGGTAGAGAACACATATTATTTAATTTAATAGCATTTATTTCCTTGTAATCAATACACAACCTCGTGGATCTATCATTTTTCTTGACAAAGAGGACAGGGGATCCCCATGGTGAGACACTTGGTCAAACAAATCCTCTATCACTAAATTCATCTAGTTGTTTATTTTTTCTAGTAACCCCACAATTTCCATTCTATAAGGGGTATTTGAAATAGGCCTTGAACTAGAAATTAAGTCAACAAAAAACTCAATTTCCCTCTCTCGTGGATGTCCATGTAAATCCTCCAGAAAGGTGTCAACATATTCTCGCACAATAGGTACACCCTCTATCAGTATATTCTTCTACTCAACCCTATTTATTTCATTTCCTTCCTCCCCAATAATTGAATTCAGTAGAGCTATTGGGGTTAGATCTAGATGATAATCAACTTGCATGGTTTTGTCTCTAAAAATAAGGGATTCCACACCATTCTCTAAAATTGTAACTTTATTTTTCTTGGAATATATTCTTGAATTATAATTTGATTTCTAATTCATACCGAGAATTATATCATAGTAAATCATTGGTTTGATTATAATGTTAGAAACTAAAGTAAATTTATGTGTTATGAGGGGGAATAATCGACATGCCTTTGTTGTAATGATACATCCACTATGAGTTTTGACTAATAACTCCTTTAATATATCAAATTGGACATGTATAATTTTATTTGAAAACTGGGAAAATATAAATGAATTTGAAAATCTAGAATCAAATAAAGCATTGGCTATGTTTGATGAAACAGTCAATGTACCTTCTAAAACATCATTAGGAACTTCAACCTCCACAGTTGTGACCGCATAAACTTGGACTTGCTCCCTTGGCCTTCTTTGGGGAACATTTCTAGGATTATTAGGAAATTTGTGTGAATAATGTCTCATATATCTGCAATTGTAGCACATAACATTGGTAGCTTCTTTCTTCCCATTACAATCCTGAGATAAGTGGCTTTTTCTCCAAACCTGTAAGAGATTCTCATTCTCTTCAAGCAATTTCCAAGGTGTTTCTTCCCATAATTAATGCATGATGGAAATTTAACTCTTCCCTTATTCCTCATTTACTTTTCCCCTTTCCCATAGTTTTTAGTAGCCCTCTTCTTCTCTTGATTTCCCTTAAAGTCATAATACTTAAAGAATTCATTTTCTGTCTTGAAAGCACTTGAGACTAAATCTTCATATGGTGAGAAACATTGAAAGACGAGAGCCCTTCAGGGGAATGGTTTTAAACCATAAAAGAATCGATAAATTTTTCTCCTTGGATTACATATGTTGTTCACATAATGCTTTTCTAGCCTTGTAAAGTTGTATTCATACTTGGAAACATTTTTATCCTCCTTCTGCCTTAGATTCAAGAATTTCCTCTCCATATCTGCTCACTGTTCACAAGGGAAATATTTTTATATGAGGATTTCAATAAAATCCCTCTATTCCATCTCTTATACTTCTTATTCATCCATTGTGTTTTGGATTAATGAACAACACTGATATACATCACCCTTTATAGGATAAACTTCCCTGAAAACACTCTCTCTTTCATTGCATCCCAAATTGAGAAATATGTTCTCAAGATAATATATCCACTGCTATACTAAAAATGTGCTTTTAGTCCCATGGAACGATGGAGGTTGTTGTCGCATAAAGTTATATAACATAGCTCCTCTTTTTGGTGGATCCGGATGCTTCAAATGGGTAAGGTTATTATTCATAACCTGGGTAAGTTGTTCCAAGATAGTTATGAGTCGCTCAGCACTACTCACAGCTCCAGAGCCAACGTCATTATCTTGAAACATAGGTAAATCCCTATAGGGGACACATGTATTCATGTGGTTTTTATTCCTTCCACTAGCCTCCATCTCCCGATAATGACATACACTAGATTCAGTTATGAATCCTAATGTATAATCTCATCATAACTAAATAATTAGCACAAATTGAAATCATACGCATGGCTAATCCCATAATCACAAAAATGGATTCTTTTTGGAACATTTTACATTTAAATTCTTCATAATGTCTTGTAATGAAAATGAAAATTATCACAAGAATATTCCCTGAGAGTTTCATAACCAAGAGTGAAGCATGTCCCATTTTCATATACTAGGATACCCCGGGTGAAGCCCGAAACTCTTTGATGGAGCTTTCACTCCTAGGTACATTTGTACCAGAGCTGCCTCTACCTGCTCGTATCTAAATAGTGAAGTATTCCTTAAAAGATCCACATAATCTATTCCTTTCCAAAATACCAAGACATTCTGGTATGTCTATCCTCAAATACTATCTTAGGTAATCTTTCCAAATCTATGTTTTCAAAATCATGTTTCCAATTTTTCTACTGAACATCCTCTGATACTAACTCTATGGACCCAACTCTAGTGGGCTAGAGCGAGTGACTTATTTGATTACATTGGCATACATAAATGAATAAGCATCCTGAAGTACCAGGTAGTTTAGTATGATTAGAAACAATATCCATACATAAGTTATACATTACAACTTGAAATGAAATAAAACACAGAAACTCTTTAGAAAACATCAATAACTACTAGGTTATTTCAGCATGTCATTCATAATAAACTTATTCATGTCCTCATAAAACGAAACATAATAAAGGGGTGAGTCCAAATTCTTAGTAAGGGTACGAAATATAGTGGAAGATAACATAAACATTAGACATTGTGAATAATTGAAAACACATGCCTCTATAGATAAACTTGAACGTAATATGGTAGAAAAATGAGCTGTGTAAATATCGCCTTAACATGACATAAACATGGGTGTTATACTAGTCGAATAACCACATGAACTATAAGCACGATTTTTATAATGAGGGAATGCATAATGTGGGACAACATTACCATATCGTCAAGGCCTCGTGCCAAGACCATAAATAATCATTTTGTCAAATCCTAGTGCCATGACCGTAGTTTGCATCATGAGACATAACAATGCACCGAGGGGTTATAACAGGCCCTACCCAACACTTATTATGTTCAATACAGTCCTCATATGAATGGGTATAAACATAAACAACATATACATTCATATGAAAATTAATATATGATATGGAAATAACATTCCCGAACATTAAGCATAAACACTAACCATTTAGAGTAAATTGGGGAATGGATATAAGATAGAACATACATAGAAAAAGTTGACATAAAACCCTAAATTAATAATGGTACATGATATCATGGAATACTTTTACCAATAATACATAAGAATCAATAAGATTGTTGAAATAGATGAATATACTCTTATAAAATATTTGAGTAAATCTTGAGATAAATACTTTTTTACTTTGAAAAGTAGTGTTCTTTTGGAAAAATATTTTTATAAAACCATAAGTGAAGTAAGATATTATTTTAATAATAAAATTAGTGATTTTTAAAGAAAACGATTTCCAAAAACATATTATTGAGTTCCCTTGAAAATAACTAAGAATTAGAGAAATTCCCTTGGACCGAGCCTGTATTTCGGAAACAATATTGTAAGTTACTTTTAAAACATGTAACCATCCATAAAATAAAGAAATATTCTACTTGGTAAACATATATATATAACCAAAAAACATATTTTTTTAGTATTACATAATAATAAAAAAGTTTTTCATTAAGGAAATTATACAATAAAAGTAACCCGAATGAAAATGGAAGTTTGGGTGGAAAAAGACATACCTTAACTCCGAATGTGTTCTGCTCTTGAACTTAAGATCCTAAAATTTTAACATTATACTTATTAATAAATTATTTTATAACCTATTATACATGTTTTTATTTTATAATAATTATTTTTAGTTTATTTATTCCTTTTTTGATATGTTATTTTATTGAATTTAATTGTTCCACAATCTTCGTTTTATTTATTTTTATAATCCGTTCACTTGTTCTTAAGTAATGGGGTTCATGAAAATCTCTAGAATTGAATTGGAATATTATTTATGATCATCCATAGTTGTCTGTGGTCATTTAGATAATTTGGTTACATGGCATGAGGATGAATTTTTATATAGATCTTCAATGACAACTGTTTCGGTTAAATTGTGGGTTTTGATTACAACAGACTCATTTTTCATTATAACATAATACCTTTTGTACAAGGAGATTACAGAATCTTACATAGGGTATATTATATATATATGATAATCTTGTTAAACCCTAGAATGAATGTTTTTAGGACCAGGATTGAGAATATAATAGAAATAAAAAGCCCATCATCTGTGAATGTGGTAAATTGACACATCTCAGATTGTTTTCTTGCTACTAGTATAAAAGAAGGTAAAAGGAAGAGATGATGATAAATTATTCCACTATCATGAAAAAATTTAGTATATTTAAGGTAATAGAGACATAAAAAAAATTATAAGTATAGGTAATAATTGAAAAGGAAAACAAATAAAATTGAAAGGAAATACAAAGAATTGAAATTAGGAATTTACCTATTGAACCAAAATTCATAGAGAGCCTCTTTAAGGGAGAGGTTTTGGTCTTTTTATGAGACCAAGGATTTCTGGACAAGGGATAGGTGGTTGGGAGGATATTTGGATAGAATTTGGAAAAGGTACTTGGCTTGATAGGAGTGAAGAAAAGAGGGAGTGAGATGGGTTTTTTATAGTGGAGGAGAGATGATTTTTCATAATTTTTTATTCATTAGTTTATTAATTTCCCTCAAGACCAGTAATAGTGATGATTATATGACCAAGAATAATGATAAATGCGTATGTGTTCAAAAAAAGTGGGCTTACATCACTTGTGATGTCATAAATAGTGCATTTAACTGATAATTTGTATATATGGTATTTTATAGTATTTTACTATTAATCAAAAATTCGAGTATTTCTTAAAAATACAAAAAAAAATACCTAATCATTTTTCAACGTGTTGAATCAAAAAATGATGTCCATTTTGTCAAAATATTTTTCTAAATATGATTAATTTAATATTTAATTAAAATTATAATTTATTCTAAAGATAACAGTTTTAAATACTTTTTTTACCTATTCCAACGCATATGTATAACATATTTTCACTTGAATATTATTTATATCCCATCATAGGTAGTGTTACTATTCATTAGTCTATATCACTATTCATAAGGGTATGTTATTATTCATAAGGGTATCATACTATTCATAAGGGTATGTTACTATTCACCAATAAATATGTTTTTCTTATCAGACTCAAAATAACTTACTGATCACAACCATGTATGTCAAATTTTTAAAATTCATATCATAGAAATGACAAACTTATGTTTAAGGGTCACATAGCAATTAGTAGTTAATTATGTTGTTATTTCATGTGATTATGAAATATTTATAAGAAAGGAATTTCCATTGAAGAAAAATGGTGTCATTACACTGAGTTTTCTTTGTAAATTCCTAGAAAATCCTTGGTCTATTGAAGGATACCTAGGATGGGGTATATTGTCAACTGAACAAATGATTAAATGCTGAAATGTTAATATTCTTAAATGTGAAACGGTTAAGTCACGAGTTGATGGCTACTTTAGTACATGGTGTCTATGGGCCTAGGATAGACTTTACGACCTTTGTAAAGTTTACAATAATTTTTAAATGAAATGGAATGACTTATGATGCGTCTGCCAAGACAAAGAAAAATCTTCGATTTAGTCTTCACATTTAATCTAGATGATCTTCTGATACATCTATGGTATTTACTTATATATGTGTGATTGTTAAGCTAAGTATAAATCTCAAGATAGTTTCACCTAAATGAATTTTAATTGATAATGAACATCAACAGAATAAATTAAATGTTACTAGAACAATTTTTAGTTACTTATTTCCCTTAGTACTATTATATATATTCATTGACTGTTAGGCATAGATCTTTGGTGGTTGCCTACTAAAATAAGTCTCACACTCTGTTTGGGTCATTATTTTTGGGCCAAACTGATTATATGAATGTAGGTGTTTATAAAGACATCCTCCCTTATACAGGTACTTGATTGGTGCTTAAGAGCAAGAGAGCATGGGACCATGCTGAGACATATGATGCATCTGAGTTTTATTTATATTTCTATACATGTATTGTATTTGTATATGATTGTATTGTTTCATGTTTTGGATGCATTCTTTAAACATATAACAAACTAAATTATCATTTGTATGGGTTGATACATGGCTATTTATCTATCATAAATTCATAGTTTTGTTTCAGTTTCATGTTGTTTACTACTTCTAATATTTGTCAATATTTATTCTACTGTTTTTCACTCTGCCAATGGGGGCATATTTCCCCCACTATCACACCCAAGGCCCCCACAACTAGTCTACAGCCTCTGGCGTTTGGGGAAATGTGCTTGAGGCCATGTCGCCAACCAGGTATGGAGCACATTTCAATGGAATATAGATCCAGGGCATTACAAATTGTGCGTAGCCCATGTGCTTCACAATTGCACCACTCCATATGTAGAAAAATTTGTTACTAGGGGTCACATGGTTTCAAACAAGCCGTGTTCCCACAATAGGATATAAAAACATGGAATTTCGAGTCTCGATGCCCATAAAACTCCCTGATTCCTCCAAGAGACCACTTAAGTCTTCACCCAAGTCTAAAAATAACACGTTGAAGTGTTCCAACACTCAGAATTATATTATATGTCTTTATATTTAAAACACCCCATTCATTAAAAGTTAAATTCACATTTTATTATAAACCTGTTATAAAACATGGTTTGTTTCAACCTCCCCACCTTATAAGTTCTCATCCACAAATAAGCCTTTAAAAATAAAAAAACATTACCCTATCTACCAGGTTAATGAAGTCTTGTTCAAATGACCACATTGAATTTATAAATGCCCAATGTACCTGAAAACATTTACTTAATCATATGAAAATTAATCTATTAAAACACGATCCAATGCTTGATTCTGAATTAAAGACTAAAGAAGAGCTTACTCAATCCCATTTATCAAGATTCATGATCATGTTTCCATCTCATTAACATCTGGCCAGCAGGTCTCCCCATAGTAGGATTTAACATAGAATGGGGACAATTCCAAGCCACAATCCTCCACTGTTGGAATTTTCTACAAATAACACTCTAAGCATTTCAATGACACCCCTAACATGAATTTTTTTGAAGGAAGAACCATAATACATTTGGGGTAATACTAGGGAACACATCAGAAAGAAACAATCAAATACTGTTAGAGAAAACTAAACCGGGTCTTATGATATTTCATCAAAATGAATGGTCAACCTTTAAACCACACCCCTCGGAACTCAATATTATGCTTATAATAGTTATTCAGCAATTGTATTCATCGAAAAAGAAGTAAAAAATATCAAGACACCTATGATTGTCCATTACCAAGATTATCATCTTAGTCGGCTAGCGCATCTCCCACTGAACCGTGACCCCTACTCCCAAGGATTCTCACCTTTGTCACAAACATGTTTACTAAATATAATTCTAGATTTATGGTGAAATTCCATGATTATCACCTGACCATATAAACTGTAATTCCTCAGCACGAAAAAGTGTGTAATCCAAATCCAATCACTAGAATCATCACCATTTATACAATAATTCTGAACATGACAACAGATATGGGTTAATCTTATATTCAACGAACTGGAGTCTCAAGAAGTAACCAAGGTATTCCACACTCCATGATTATAAGATAGAAGTTGGAAAAAGTCCAAATCTTACACATTATATCATTTAATGAGCCGAGAGTAGAATCCACCTTGAGATTGAGTTAAAGAGATTGGATGGTGTCCAAGAGTTCATCCAAGGAATTCTTACTGGGGAAGCAAAGTACTACCTAGGACTAATCAAGCCATGATAGAAACCATATATTCAGCGTACGCCACTAGTAAATCACCCAAACAAGCCCAAATGTTTTTTAAAATTTTACAGGATAGTATACCAACACTCTCATAATGCATCAAGGATAATGTTCAGATAGGGGAAATGATCATATGTTAAGGAATATTACACTAACAAGGTTTGAAGTGTTTTGATCCATACAAGAAAAAAATAGTGAGACCACTATTATTGGACTTCTTGAAAGAAGCTTGGCTTCAACTACCAAGGAACCATCAAAAACTGATCACAAGTCTCTACCTCCCAAGGTATCTTGTGATCACTCCGAAAAACCACCTAAGCTCATCCAAAATCATTAGTTATTCTCAAGTGTTTCATACCCATCCAACAAGATCAAATTTGTTATTCCAGTCAAGAAATGATATGATTCAACACTTGAGAGCCTCAATGGACTTCAAACGTGACCCACCATTTTAAAATGATCCTTCTTGGTTTTTTACTTTGACTTGGATGGACATATTTAATAGATTTGATATGATTTTTTCCACATTTGGAGTGCCCTAGTCATTTAATGAATAGATTGGATAGCTAATAACAAGAACACTTTCCCATACCACTTTAAAAGTACATGTGTTTCTCCACTAAGTCATGATCAACAAGTCAGATCATCTGGCATTAAAAAAACCAACTTGACCTGACCAGAGTGTCAAAACATGCGAATTGCTTAGAAGTCATCCCGAGTAGTGGGAAGAACATTTTTCTTTTAACGTTTAGGTCACTATACTATGGATATGACCTAAGAACATACTCAACAACATAAGGTACAATGATTTCACCTGACTTAACTGATTCTTTACATTGTTTAACACTCGATGGGAACCACATACGTGAATACAAACAACCCAATGTTTTCAGAAACAAGAAGACACATTCTCAATGTTATTTACAGGCTATCCATAATATGAATTCAAGTATAATATTGACCATAAAATATATTCAACTTAGAGTCAAACTTTCCCATATTACTATTAACCGAGATGACGAAAAACAACACATGGTCCATCGTGGAGAAAGAATAGAGGCTCAAACAACCTACAAAGTGGCTGACCATTCCCTTGGCATGTATATCCTCATGAACCCCATCATTACATGATGTTTACACACACACACAAGTTCAAGTAAATTATGAACAACCATCTAAATATGGCTTTTATCTAGAAACTAGGAGTCATACAGAGGACAACGACACCAGAATAACACCACACAATTGAAATATTAAAAAAATCATGATATTTAAGCCATGAAGGCTCTCCATACCACATGTTATCCCCTTACAAAAGAATCTGAACTTAACATATCTATTGGCCACAAAACAAAATTTACAAGTATCAATAACCTTCCATTTAGTCCATATCTAAAAAGGAGAACGTCTGCAGAAAATGATAATTCTTCCATTCCTAGGAAACTCAATGAGATATTTAAAATAACATTACACAAGGGTTTAAGTGATGTAAATCACCTAAGGTTACAGTATAAGCCTGTTAAATTGATTCAAATTTAATATATAAATATTTAATAAAATCTATTCATATATTTGGAAATTTTATCATTATAAATTTATTTTTAAGTTATAAGAGACAAGGAAACCTATGAGGGCCCCGTTAAGCCAACATGGGTTCATCAAAATGTATCCCAATTACAGTTTCATAACATGTAACATTTTAAAATACCCATATAGGATTATATCCTAGAAACATTCCCCAACTAACCCACTTGGTCCTAGTTGGGCATTTAAAAACATATCTACACGGTTCATTATTCTCATGTAATAAAGGAAGAAGCCTTAATAAGGAATCCAATTCCCTTAAGATAAAATTAAAAAGCTCTTACACTTTAACAAATTCAAGTATAAAATGGTTATATAAAAATGGTTATATCACAATGGTTTCAACCATCCTATTATAAAAATAAAACATATACTATATTGTCCAAATTCTAGCTCTGATTTCATGAAAATAAATTTCATTCCAAAATCTAACATGCTCAAATATTATGGCTCAGTTATATGGATGGACATCTACCTATCCATAAGGTGCTCATAAACATTACTATTTTGAATTTGTCTCCCATTAATCAAACCAATTTACATTACATTTTTACTTTTTCAACATTTCATTTTAATAATAGTTTATAATTATAACCAGTGATGAAAGATGGTTCAAGCATACATGCTACCTTTTCCCAATTATAAGGTTCCCATAAACCTTACAAAAGTAAAATTGTTCTCATTTACTCAATACCCCCAAATATACACAATGAAACAATTTTACATATCAATAAGAAATATACCATGTCATTATAAGAAGTAAACATAAGGAAAATTCTATAATAACATCAGTAAGAGATAATGAAAAAACATGCTGAACGATGTAGGCATCATGGAATAAAATTAACTAAACATTCAAATATTTTAACAAGAAAAATAAATCACCAGTGAATTTTATAATCATAAGAATTATAATAAATACAAGGAATGACATGCACTCAAACCACAGAATCAAAATCAGTAGGAAATATATAAATGAAAATACATGGAATGGAATATACATCACATGTGAGTTTCTAAGTGCCTAATATGTTGAATTATATGATTCATCCTTTCCATAATAGGATAAGGGGAAAATACCATAAATCTAATAAATTAATAACCATCATAAATTACACCAATTACACTTGGTGAAATAAAATTCAACTATAATAGAAAACAACCTGAACATCAATCAAATTTCTAGCCACATGGACATTCTCATGTGGATACAACGATCAGTCCCAGACATGAATATTGACTATGATTTAAAAAACTCCAAGCATCATATCTAAAAACCCAAAACAGTGACATAATGGAAAAGAAACACCTCTAATGCCAATTTGTAAAGTATTGAGCTGATTGAAAAATAATATGGTAGTTGGACCAATGGATCACAAGGCCCCAAGTGTGCCTCCCTATATTCTAGGGCCTACCAACTTGAAGCAAGGGTATACAGTGGGGATTATGGAAAAACTATACACTCATGATTAGATCAGAATAATGGTATAAAAGACAATAAGTAATAGGAACTAGTGGATGGAGGAATAAATGAAATATAGAGTTGCTAAAGAATAATAATAAAATTAATATAAAACATGGCTGACACCAATATACAACTGATGCAAGCATGTAATGATGACGAATAATGAAAAAAGGAAACATACTATATACTACAAGATACATTATAAAACATGAAATAAAATAAAAGAAATGAAATTACCCAAGGGAAATCTCCCTGAGCATCTCGAGATCTAGTTCGGTCCACTTCTCCTGACTGTAAGTTATATGATAAAATCACATGCAATCGAACATGGTCTTTCAAATATATTTTCTACTTAGGTACCCAAGTGAAATGGAAGGCTGAGAAGGGTGTGAGATAATAATCCTAGTAGGTTCCCAACCATGGTGTATATGACTAAATACTATCCTTAAATAATAAAGTCAAGTAGTGTGTATGTATATATAGAAATATAAACATGCAGTGATAAAAAGATAAACATCTCCCCACCCAGGTTCCTAAGGTTCACATTCCAGCTATTCCTTCTTTGGATCAATATTAGATTATATTTCTAATTATTTATCATACATATATAGAACTAATATATATATATATATATATATATATTTGTAAAATATTGTTCCTTATTGAATACACCTATCTAAACCATGTTCTTGATGATGCCTAATGGTTATATACATGGAATACCAGAAGCTGTATTGAGTGGTGCGTAACTCTCACATCCATCACTACTCTAAATGAGCCTAAAATCACAAAAAATATGGTATAATACCTATATCCTAATAGAGTGAAATTCATTACGGTAAAACCCTAGGTATGGCGAGTGATCCACTTTGGCAACACCATAATCATGGAACATGGCACCTAAACCCAAAACCAATATAGTATCACTAGTGTGACATGCCATACTCAACACCCGATGTAAGGGAGTCTGATTATCCTCCATTATAAACACCACTTAAAATCATTTATAGCCAATATAAAGGTATATTAATTTATAATATAATGCATGAGTCAAAACCTCTCGTGAAACTTATTTATCAATCCGATATAATGACATCATCATATTTATAACATAACATAGGAGGAAAAACCTCTCATGTTATAAATTTATTGAAACATTATCAACAAGGCATATAATTACAATTATGTCATGTTCATAGAATATAATAAATGTTATATCCTTGACACCGTTTCTCAATTCATTTCATTATAAAAAAATAATTAAATTAACATAAATGGTGCTTATTATTTTTTAAAAAAAAGCGGTGTGGTCGTACAACCCAAATCATTTCAATTTCAAATAATCCATTTTATAGAGTCATGGAGAGAAATACATTTATGTTAAAGCATACAATTTAATTAAATAACCATGAAAATTCAATAACAAGGATCATGGAGTCCCTAAAAGGGAACCATGATAAAAAGGAAAGATACCTACATGGGAATTACCATTTATTTGTAATGGAAATACCATAGGGGAATCTTGGTCCAATAGTCATTTTGATTGGAGTGGTCATGTTATTCACTTAGATGGTGAATAGAGTCATGTAAACACTCAAGTGGAAGGTAGAAAACTCCATTTAACAATATGAATGATGTTCATGTACAAAAACATTCCATGTATATAATAAGTACATTTGAAGTGTAGAAAAATAAAAATACCGAATGCGATGAATGATTCATATCACTAATCAATACTTTTTGGATTATAAGAAAACACACCATCATCAAGGAGTATTTTTAAAAAACTTGACATTTTTCATAAACAATTCATTTAAAATATTTAAACATACATTATAAAGGTATGTATCAATTCACCAAAATAAACATTTTAAAAGAACAACAAAACAAGGGAATTAAATGTATAAAGGTTCAAATAAATTTCCAAATGTTCCAATTCTCATTTTTATAAATATAAATAAGGGGAAATTCCATTTATCATCTATGATGAACAGTTAAAATCTGTTACAAGGCTTTAATCATTTAATTTTAATGGGGAAAACACTTGGCGCACCCATGGGATGTCTATAAAAGAGATTAACCATATCAAAGTCCCTAAAAAGGGATCAACAAACATGTATTAAGGTACAGTGGTAAATTTGATATGAAGAAACCCATTTGGAAGTAATGCATGACCAAGGCCAGCATGTGGAACTACAAAATTTTTATAAAATGATTGAAATTAAAGAAAAATATATAGAACACCTATCTTATTCTTCAGAAGAATAACTCACCCAATACCAATATTTGATTTGGTCTGGTTTGGATGAAATCTAGGAAAAAGACATTTTCCCTAAAAATAGTGAAAATGATAACAATCCAAAATACCAAAATGGATGGAATGAATAACTAAAAAGAGATATTACAGGAATCTAGACCATACCAACATAGATCTATGGAGACATATGGAAGTTGAATCAGATAACAAATAGAGGATAAACGATGATGTGTAGCATAGACATTGAGTAGAATCTAAAGGAACATAGAGGATTTCTCACAAGGGAGGAGGAAAAGAAAATAATCGGATGAATGAAATGAAACTCATTTAGTGTTTTTTGGAAATTTCCCACCAAAAATCAAGTTGCAAAGTTTGACAAAACTGTGTGTTAACAATGTGACACCCATTTCAAAAGAAACCACCTCTCATTGTTTTTTCCACATGGTTACCCTAAATATGAAACCAATGTGTAGAGAATATTTTGACAATACTACCAAAAAATACAATAAATGTGTATGATAAGCACATGATTTAGAAAAACCATGAGTATCCCATGTGATTCATATCTTCACCTCTCCATAGGCTACATAGTTTTATGCTTGGGGACACATGGTTTTTGACAAACTGTGTACTATATGTAGGCCCTTAAAACATGACATTTCCAGTCGGGTGCACCCAAAACTCAACAAGACCTCGAAGGTAACTCTTGGGAGATTACCCAAGTCCATAAAAACATGTTCATTTGTTTCAAATCTAATAATTATGTTCTAAAGCTTAGTTTAAAAAATGACCCATCTAGTAAACATAAACGTTCAATTTCCTCATGGATTTAATCCATTTTGAAAACACCAGTCATTATAACCTCCCCACTAGTTTTGTAAAGTCTCTTCCAAATGGTCATGTTTCTTTTCCAAATGACCAACACACCTAAATTAATTATGTTAAGCATGTGACATTAAATAGTTAAAACCTGATCCTATGCCTGATTCTAAATGGAACAATGAAGTAGTGCTTACTTAAGCCTATTCATCTCGATACACAATCATGTCATTGTCTCATTAACATTAGATCAATGTTTCTCCCCACAACATGCTTTAATATTTAATTGGGAAATTATGATCCATAATACCTCCAAAAATGTAGTTTCTTTCAAATAATGGTCTAGGGGTTCTAATGACAATACTTCTGTCACTTCGTTAGTAGGATGAACCAGGATACATGTAATGTTATATAAGGGACCACAATATAATTAAATGTTAAAATCATAATTAACCAAAAGGAAACTAGTTTCATGATCTTTCATAAAAAGTAAAAACCCACCTTCACACCACACCCTCCTAAAACAGACGACATTCATGAAAGGGATATTCACCATCTGTATTTATCTAACAATAGGTAAATCTAGTCACTCCACCTCTGAAGGAACATTACTATGATTCTTATATTATTCATCCAAAGAATTTCTAACTAAAATGTGGTACCTTCTCCCACAGAATCTCACATTCAGCACAAACATGTTCATTAAAGATCATACCCAAATTTTGGTGATGTTCCTTGGCCCAATCATCACCTATAAATTAATAAGATAATGCATTTTCATGAAGGATGTTACAATATAGATCCAACTCTATGGAGTCTTCCCCCTTTAAAAAAACACTCGAACCTAAAAAAACGTTCGAGGAAATCATGAATGCAACAAGTTGGAGTACAATGAACTAACATAAGGTATTACACAATACAAAATTTCAAGATTGGAATTGAAATAAGGCTAAAAATACACATCAGATCATTTAATGAGACTAGAGCAGCATCTACCTGGTTGTCATGTCTAATTGAAAAACTGGTGCCAAAGAATATGTCCATGGAATTCCTATATGTTGAATGTGGTTTCCCTATTCCCAAATTGTGTCGTAATTTAATTACCACTATATGTATAATGTTTTATGAATATATATTTGTTTATTTTTACATAACAGTGTGTATACTTATGCATCCACTTTTTTTTAGATAATGTCCTTAGATTATGTGTCACAACAAAGGGTTGTAGCCGATCATATGCTATAATGATAACCTAGAGATACTATGATAGTAATAATAAAGTAATATCATATGTTCTTGTTACATAATTATGATATGACAAAATTATGTGTGACTATAAGGTTATAGGGTCTCATCAGCATCAAGACATCTTCCTATAAAGTTCACATATGATTTTCTCTAGTATTTTGGATCATGAGGACTAACTGGCTAATAGAAACACCACATGTTTTAGGTGTCATTGTTTGTTCCTATAACACCTCGACCCCTCTAGACCACGGCTAGTGCATTTATTTTTATATTGGAATAGTTATAAGGAATGGAAAAATGAAGTAACAATAAATTTAGTAGTGTTGTATAAACTAGACACATATATTTAACTCAAATTACATTGGGAAAGTTAAAAAATTATAATACATAGAAAAAACAAAAAACAACATACACAGAAACTCCGAAAATGATCCGCTCAGGAAAACCTATTGTAGGTAAAAAATGTAAGGGGTGAGATCAAACAATAAGTAAAGGTTACAAATATTAGAATTAGTAATTCAATAATAATTGAATAATAAAAAAATTTGATATCGTGAATAATTGAAAAACTCACGCCATTAACAAACACAGAATAAAACTACATACATATATTTTGTCAGACTCAAAACCTCATAGTTAGTGATAAATAATTATGAATAAAAAAATTATTATTAATTGTACATCATGTATCTAGAACATGATACTATAATACTGTTAAAATGGTCTAGTTATAGGGGTAGAAACACGTTTGATTTTTGGAAAAAAACTCGAAGGGTTTTTCGCCAACTGGTTTGTCTCATTAGACATGTCGATGCATCGAGGGGATATAGAGGGACCCGCCCTATACTGAAAGTATAAAGCATTATTTATAGAAATATTTAATACAAGTAAAATCAACCTTCTTAATATCCGTATAGAGTCGAGAATAAACATTTATCAATATTTCAATAGTTAAAATAACTTTCCCAATAAATACCATATGTAAAAGGGTATACGACATAAGACAATACTCATATACATGAAACCAGAATATGGATATATAATAAATTTACAATTAAAATTGAAAAATGATGTCAAATGGTGTGTAGATACACCGCATAAGAAATATTAGGTTCATAATACCTACAACGTCTCAATGAAATGGAAATTGAGACAAAGTCACTTACCAAATTATAATCAATTGTATCATTTGAAAAATACAAAATAATCAACAAATTAATCATATAATAACATGAATATAAATATAATCATGTTATTATATATCAAATTGAAGTATACATATACCACATGTAATAAATAAGTGGCAAAAAATGGAAATCTCACTCAAATGAAAGTGATATGAGAAACCCCTTTCCTTAAGCTCTAGTGTGTTATTTGTTTGTTTTAATGACCTGATAATAAAATTTAGCTTAGTTTATTAATAAGTTCAGAACCCCTTATACATGTAATTGATTTAGTAAAACCTTTTTAGTTTCATTCATTTCCCTTTTATGGGTTTAAGAGGATCAATTTTATTGTTTTAGAAGCATTTTTATCCATGGTTTTTATAGTCTATTTACTTGTATTCATGAATGGAAGTTCATTTGAAATGTGGTTAAACATCCATAAATGTTAATATATCATATTAATGAAATTATATATATATATAAATAATCTTATAATTTTTTTTGGGTTATATACCATGATGATGATTCATTAGTTAAAATTTAATTACAAATGTTTAGATTAACTATGCGGTTTTGTTCATAATGAACTGGTTTAGTATAATTATTTATATTATGAATGTGTAAGGATTAATGAACATTAATGAGATGAATTAAATATATTATGATCTAGTTCAACCATAAAATTTGTTTCATGTCCTTAGTTGAACATGGTAATAAAAATTGAGAACCCGTTGTCCTTGAATGTGATAAATTAACACATCTCAGAAGGTGTTTTCATTTTTAGTATAAGAGGATGGGAAAGAAAGATGATGAAGAAATATTCCATTAGGATAATATAATTCTATTTAATTTAAGGTATTTAAATTATCATATCTATTGTATGTGGGGATATTTAGAAACAATTATAGAATAAAGGAACTCAAAATTGATGAAATATTTAATAAACTCTCACGAAAATTCGGCAGCTTTGCAACGTCACATAAAATTTTATAAAATAGTTTTATTAGAGAAAGGGGGTGTCTCATCAATCATAAATATTATATAAAGAAAGGAGAATATGTAATGAAATATCCCAACATTATACAATTGAAAATAAAAGAGAAAACATAAGATGAATGCTTTAAGAAAAGTGAAGGGTGGTGGATTCTCTTACCTTGAAGAGTAACTCTCAAAACATGATGTTTGGGACCATGGGGGTTAGAGGACACCTTTGGAGGACTACTAGGGAGGTAATAATACTAGTGATTCTAGGATAATGAGTTTTCAATGAATGAAAATGAAGGGGGTGAGTGTGTAATTATAGTAAATGAGAGGGAATTTTTTATTAATTAAAAGGGACACCTCATTAGTGGTTTTTGAAAAACCATGTGCTTGCCATAGTATTTTCCCATGGTTTTAGCCTCTTGAGACACCTAATGTCATAATTTACTGTTCAAAAGTCGACCAACCTTTTATATTAAATTATTACATCGTTATGATGTCATTAAACTACCAAAAACTCAAAATTGTATTTTTACTATTCCAAACAAGTTCATGTATTTTAGAAAAATTAAAAAAATTAATCCTAACCATTTTTCAACATGTATAATTAAAAAAATGAACTCAATTTTTTGATAATAAATTTCTATGTTTTTTTAATTTAATTTTTAAATAAAATTATAGTTCATTTGAAAAATATCATTTTTAACGGTATTATTAATTTTATATCACATAGAAAAAATAATTAAGATCTTATAATATTATTTCCCTACAAAAATAAAATATTATCATTATTTACTTTTCATAAGGGTCATATTACTATTCACATTACTATTTATAAGGGTATGTTACTATTCATAGAAAATCAAGTGTGTTCAATTAGTCTCCAAATGGATTACTCGTCACAACTCTAGATGAATATTTTTCGAAACTCAAAAAAAAAAGAAGTGGAAATTTTATGTTTAATGGATATGTTATGAATCTCTTAAATAACCAAGTTTTGTATCCAAGGAACACAGTGCTTTATAAAATATAATCTATGAATAGAATGTATTTAGGAGAATCATACCATAAAATGTTTTGGGTGTTATATTATTCCCTACTTCGGAAATTTTGTCCTTGAAATTTTATTTATAAAGCCCACCAAAGAGATGTGGGTGGTTATTCATCATAACATCCTCAAGTTCCCATGTTTCTTTCTCTATATTTTTGTTTCTCCAAAGAACCATTACTATAAGAGTTGTCCAATTTCTCAATACCCGCTCCCTTGTGCCAGGAATCCTGATAGGCTCTTCGTAGTATGAAAAGTCATGTTCCAGTTCTATTTCTTTAGAGGTGAGTACATGCATTGGGTCTGGTATGTGTTTCTTTAAAAATAACACATGGAACACTTCATGAACATTGGAGAGACTTGGAGTCATTGCTAAATGATAAGATATAACTCCTATTCTTTACAAAATTTCAAATGGTCTGATGTACATGGGGCTCAGTTTCCCATGCTTACCGAACCTAAAAACACACTTCCATGGAGATAATTTAAGAAGGACATGATATCCCACATTAAATTATAAATACTTTCTCCGGTTATTATCATATCTCTTCTGCCTACTTTGGGATACTTTAATATGGGATTGGATTATCTTTACCTTTTTTATTGTCTCTTCAATATGTTTTGGGCCTATTAGTTTCCACTCACCAATAACTTCCCAAAAAGTTGGAGTTTGACATCTCTTTCTATATAATGCTTCATATGGAGCAATTTGAATACTAGAATGGAATCTATTATCAAAGGAAAATTCCACCAAAGGAATGTATTGATTATTCATACCTTGAAATTCAAGACATCATGATCTCTGAATGTCTTCCAGAGTTTAAATAGTCCTTTCAGACTGTCCATCGGTTTGGGGGTGATAAGAAGTACTCATACGACGCTCAGTATTCAAAGAAATCTGGATACTTTTCCAAAATTTTGATTTAAAATGCCAATCACGATCATAAACAGTTGATAAGGGTACACTATGAAGTCTTATAAATTCCTTAATATAGAGTCTTAATAAACATTCAAGTCGTAAACCTTCCCTTATAGCAAGAAAATGTGCTGATTTTGAAAGATGGTAAACAATGACCCATATCACATCATTCTTTCTAGGAGTCTTTGATAGTCCCATGAAAAAGCCCATTTTAATATCATCCCATTTACATATAGGAATATGAAGGGGTTGCATGAATCCTCTAGGATGTTGTCTTCCTGCCTTCACTCGTTGACAAACCAAACATCTCGATGCATAATCAAAAATCTCCCTCTTCATGTTTTTCCACAAAAAAATGTTCCATTAAATATCAATACATATTAGTGCTACCATGGTGTATAGAGATATTCGAGATATAAGCATCATCCAACAATTCCCTTTTTTGATATGGTATATCAGGAACACAAACCGCCATCCCAAATTTCAAAATTCCATATTGTTATATGATGTCAATCAATCTCCCATCATTCACAACTTTAATTTTCTTTTGAAACTCTTCATCATCAATTTGAGAACTTTTTATCATTTCTTTTAAATAAGGCTTTACAACCTTTTGAAAAATTATCAATGTTTTTTCATCCACGGTTATTCTCATATCCATCTTTACTAGATCCATGAACATAGGATCCCTTTCAACTCTCATCTTGTTCAAAACAAAATGATCTTTTCTGATCAAAGCATTTGCCAACATGTTTTCCTTCCCAGGTGGTAGTGTATAGTAGAATCATAATACTTGAGTAGTTTATGTCTTCATCCTTGCCTCATGTTGAGTTCTTTCTATGATAAAATATATATTAAACTCTTGTGATCGGTATACATCTCACATTTTTCACCATAGAGATTGTGTCTCTATATCATGAAAGAAAATATTACAGCGCTAACTCAAGATCACGAGTTAGATAATTTTTATCATGAGTTTTCAACTACCATAATGCATAATCAATAACTATACAATTTTGAATAAGGACGCAACCCAAACCATTCCTTGATGAATCACTATAGATTACAAATCCATCACTTCCAGATGGAAGAGTCAAAATTGGATCATTGAAGAATCTTCTCTTCAGTTATTAAAAGCATTATGGACTTTCTTTTGTCCACACAAACTTAACTCCTTTACATGTGATCTTGGTTAGTAGGTTAGCTAGTCGGGCGAAATTCTGAATGAAATGCTGATAGTAACTTGCTAATCTAATAAAACTGCATACCTATGTTATGTTTGTTGGAATAGGCCAATCTTGGATTGCCTTTTTCTTCACAGAATCAACTAGGATTCCATCCTTAGAGACAATATGGACGAGAGAAGAAACTGATTGAATCCAGAATTCTTACTTGCAAAACTTCCCATATAATTAAAAAATAATTATTGTTTTCAGAATAATCCGTAATTGATTCTCACTGTCTTCATATATTTTAGAATATACCAGGATATCATCGATGAATACCACAACAATGTTATCAACATATTCCTTCAAAACTCTATTCATTAAATCAATGAAAATAGATGGTGCATTCGTCAGTCAAAAAGGCATAACTGTAAATTCTTAATGCCTATACCTGGTTCAAAACACTGTCTTAGGAATATCTTATTTCCTCACACAAAACTGATGATATCCGGTTCGAATTTCAATCTTCAAAAAATATTGGACTTAATGAAGTTGATCAAATAAATCATTAATTGTTGGCAGAGGATAGTTATTCTTTATTTTAATTGCATTGATTTCCCTATAATCAATGTATATCCCATGGATCAATATTTTTTCTTGACAATGAGGACAGGGGAACCCCATGGGGAAACACTTGGACGAATAAATCCTTTTTCACTCAACTCCTCTAGTTTTTTATTTAGCTCTACTAGTTCGAAAGTGGCCGTTCTATAGGGAGTCTTCAAGATAGGTATTGTATTAGGAATAAATCAATAGAGAACTCAACTCCCTGTGCTAGAGGATGTCTATAACGACCCATACTTTACATACATTGTTAATACTTCAAAATTGAAGCATACTTATTACAACATATAACAAAACCACGAAAGGACCGTATAGGTATAGTGTCTTTAGAAACTGGGAAACATAAACAACTGGTTCATAAAGAATCTACTCTGCCTCCCATTTATTTCATCATATCTAGAGTCCCTTTTTGGCATAGTCTACTTAATAACCATCTTCCTGACCTGGGGAAATAAAACATACAAAACGGTGAGCTCAAATGCTCAGTAAGGGTAAACAAAAGAAATATCAATCACATCGTATACATAAGCACATAACTTTTGGAAATCTTAACCTGCAAAAGAGATCATAATTTCATAACATGGGATAAATCATGGCAGTGAAATGTAATCACAATAATCATAACTTAAAACATGAAACTTTTTGGCATGCACACATAATCATAGAGAATCATTTCTTGTTAGTCAAGACTCATTTCCAAGAAAATCTTAGTGGACAAAGTCCCTTTCTGAACCGAGTCACCCTCGTTTCAGTCCTGTTTCACTGAACCGGTATAACCTACCGTTCCATCCATGTCTATCTCATGAGATATAAATCTTTACCCAATGCATTGGAGGGAGATATAGTTTCCACCCATCTCTTAATGATACCATTCTTATGTGTGCCACAAAATCATAAATCATACATCATTACATAACCCATGTAATAAAAATGGGAATCATAAACATCATGACATCATAAAAAAATTCATATACGATAAAGGAATTCATAAAAATAATTCCATCACAGCATAATCAAATCAATGTAATAATAGGGATAAAAACAGAACCGTTTATTATCTTAGATGGAAAATAATTTTGATAAAACACTTGAAATTCATTCTTGAGGAAAATATCCTTTCTACTTCAAAAACACTTTTCCTTTCTTAACATGTCATACAATTTTAAACTAAAAGAAGTTGACTAAAAATAAACTTGAAAACTTGTAAAGGAATCTTCTTGGAAATAATGTTTTAAAAATCCATTCATGCCATATAAGTTAAAAAACATTCTTCTCGTACTTTTGTCAGAAAAGTCAAAAAGTAACTCATACGAAAAACAACAAAAGATTCCTTTCATATCTTTTACCAAAAACTCACCGAAGGGTGAAATTGGATTTAAACTATTGTACGTGGATGGAAATAATATTACATATTGAGGAAACATGTATGTGGATGATAAAATTCACCCTAGTAAATTCCAAAGTATAAACAATCACGGATAAAAATGAGATTGTGATATTTCCCTTACTTTAGGTCCGACTTGCTTTGTAAGTGTCTAAACCTCCTGTATAATGATTTAAATAATGTTATTGAATTAATCCAGAATCATACTTATTTTTATGATATCATATATGGTCATATTCTTAGCTTCTTAGTAGTAATATTTCATTGCTACTTTTTATTCGGGTGTTTATAAATTTTTGTTCTTATGCGTGTTTTGTCGAATAAATTATTATTCTTCTCTTTAGGTTATAGATACCTAATTTCTAGAATGGTAATAGTGTAATATATATCATATTAATTCATTAAATTTATCTATATAATCATTATGAAATGAAGATCATGTAGAACGAGTCGCATCACATCGTGGAGACGGTATTCCGTACGTACGCATGAGTGATGATATTGTTCCTATGATCGTGGAATTGTATTGGAGTATATGTATACTATTTTAGAATCAATATCACTTTATAATAGTCATATATAGTAATTATTTACACCATTATACCCATCCAAGTAAGGCGGTGGTGGAAAATAGATTACACCATGGCGTGGAGACGGTATTCCGTACGTACGCACGCGCGGTGATTTCTTTTTTCCATAGGATGGATATATGGTGAAATAGGGTTGTTTCATACTTATAATAACATATCAGTATATGAGTGATACTGATGTTATTACTTCATAATGAAACAACTAAAGAAGAAGAAGTGGAAGAAGAAATAAAGATGAAAGAATCGGTAACAGACATTACCTATTCTTTGAAGTGCTTCTTTGAGAACTTCTTTTAGGGCACTAAATTTGGTCTTTGAAGAAGATAAGGACATTTAGGACGTCTCTAGGGAAGTGGAGAGGAGAACGTGGCAGGGGTTGTCCGAGATTGAAGGCTCAAAGTGGTGTGAGGAAGAGGGGGAAGAGGTGTCCTTTTATAAGGGAGGAGAGGGGCACCTTTGGAATAACCGAAACTATTATTTTATTATAAATTCAAGTTCGGTTTTAAATAGCTCCAAATTGATATATTTAAAATATAAGATGGGGATGGGTCGAAATCCTCTCATTAAATAGAATTTAGAGAAGTTTAGGTTCCTATTTTAACCTTATCATTTAGATTTAACATTAAGTTAAATAATTTTACTTTTACCATGTCTTCTTGTGTTCTTATACTATAAGGTTAATAAACATAATATAAGAAGCAAAACGAACCCCAAGTTGTTCATTATTAATATATATAACCTTATCCAAGTCATTTGGCCGAACCTTAGATTTTTAGGAATAAAATAACAATTACCAATATAATATTTGTTTTAAAAACTATTTTATGTCGATTTTGACACTATTTAGTAAATGATTTTTGTGAAAATAATAACAGAATTATTAGTTCAAAACAAGTTAATAAAATCAATACTAACATGTCATATTAACCTAGAAAATTAGTGGGATTCATAAAAAGTCTCAAATTACATCAATTATATCAATATCTCATTAATAAGATAATTACTGCATCATCATTGTGTCATAAATAAATTACATTATTTAATGTTTAAAATTTACAAATAAAATACCATTATGTAGGAAATATTTTTAGCTTTCTAATGAATATTTATAGTCGAATTTATCTTATGTATAACCCCATATTAAAAATTATTTACTTATTAAACTTTGATTTTAACTATTTTAAACCTTCTTTAAATAAATTAATAATAAATGTCCTAATCTAATCCAAGTGGGCCTAAATGGTCATATTTAATTCCTAAGTTTGTTTTTGGTCGAATTTAACTTATCCAATAGAATTAGGACATGTGTTAGGGTAATAGTAATATCATATTTACCCTTAGTTACCCTATTTACTATTAACCGCGGTAAAAAAAATTAAAAAGTTACTATTCACCAAAAAATTATTTTTATCTCATTGAACCACATTTTACTTACTGATATCAACCGTGTCTGTCGGATTTTCGAAATTCCATTCACAGAAGCGGCAAAATTAAGTTTTATTCAAAATTCAGTTTTTAACCTACCACTTAGTGGTTTCACTATTCATCAAAAATCGAAAGTTTTCAGAAAAATACCAAAATTTCACCGTAGGCTAATTTCGATATTCCGAATCCAAAAATGAAGTCCATTTTGAAAAATAAAATTTATAAAATTTCAAAAAGTGGTTATTACTATTCATAATGGCTAGTTTTAATAATATTTTAATAGCATATCGTTGTTTAGTGAAACTCGGTATTGCGTACGATGCAAGCTATCGAGGAAGGTCGCGATTTTGTATAAAGCAAGCCAAGCAAGTGTTGTGTAGAAAAATATTCCTTTGATGATTTATATAACATAAAAGTCTCAGGTGTTACATTCTACCTCCCTTAAAATGAATTCCGCCCTCAAAATTCGTCACTTTGTAACAAACCGATGAGGATACCTCTCCTTTATCATATCCTAAAGCTCCAATGTAGCTTCTTATAATTGGTGGTTCCTCCATAAAACTTTCACCAATCGAGTGGTCTTTTTTCGTAGGACTTTTTCACTACGATCCAGAATCTCTATCGGTTGTTCTTCATAAGAAAGATCTTGCTCCAGTGGTACAACTTCTACGCTGAGTACATGTGAAGGATCAGGTATGTACTTTCTCAAGAGAGATACATGGAACACATCGTGAACTTGAGAGAGATTCAGTGGAAGCGCCAATCGGTAAGCTACCTTCCCAACACGATCCAGTATTTCGAAAGGACCGATATATCTAGGGCACAACTTCCCCTTCTTTCCAAATCTCATAAACCTCTTCCAGGGAGATATTCGTAAGAACACATTATCACCCACTTCAAACTCTAGGTCTTTTCTTCGGTTGTCGGCATAACTTTTCTGTCGACTCTGAGCTGCTCTTATGTGTTGTTGAATAGATCTGACCTTTTCTGCCATTTCATCAACGAGATCAGGTCCTAATAGCTTTCTTTCCCCAACTTCATCTCAACAAGTTGGAGTCCTGCATTTCTTTCCATAAAGAGCTTCATAAGGATCCATCTGAATACTGGAGTAAAATCTATTATTATAAGAAAATTCCACCAAAGGTAGGTGTTGATCCCAACCTCCTTTGAAATCCATAGAGCAAGCTCTCAACATATCTTCTAGGGTTTGAATTGTTCTCTCAGACTGACCATCTGTCTGAGGATGATAAGCAGTGTTGAAACTCAACTCTGTATCCAGAGTATGCTGAAGACTTCGCCAGAACATCGAGGTAAATCTCGGATCCCGATCAGATATAATATAGAGTGGTACTCCATGAAATCTTACCACTTCCTTTACATATATCCTGGCAAGCTGATCCAGAGAGAAATCCTCTCTAATAGGAATGAACTGTGCAGAATTTGTAAGACGATCAACTATGGTCCAGATAGCATTATTTCCTTTGGATGTTTTAGGAAGTCCTGTGACAAAGTCCATAGTAATGTTTTCCCATTTCCATTCGGGTATGGGTAATGGTTGTAACATCCCCTAAGACTTCTGTCTCTCAGCTTTAACTTGTTGAAAAACGAAGCATCGAGAGACATATTCAGCAACATCTCTTTTCATGCCATCCCACCAGAAGTACTCTTTTAGGTCCCTATACATCTTCGTGCTTCCAGGATAAATAGAGAATGAAGAACTATGAGCTTCATCCAGCATCTCCTTCTTTAATTCGGGGATGGGAGGAACACCAACCCGATTCCTGAACTTTATTATCCCATCACAATCAAGGTTGAACTCAAGAACATTTCTCACCTTCTTTTATAACTCGACATCTTCTTTCTGTGCCTCTTTAATCATCACATGTATAGATGGTTGAACATTCATTTGAGAAAGATAATATTTTTCCCCTTCCATTATAATTCCATGATCCATTCTTTGTAAATCCATAAATATTGGATCTTTTGTGATCCTCATCATTGATAAACTAGCATGGTCTTGTCGACTTAATGCATCTGCCACCTTGTTTGCTTTCCCAGGGCGGTAATGGATTGAGCAGTCATAATATTTAATCAGCTCCAACCATCTTCTTTAGCGCATATTCAGCTCCTTTTGTGTGAAAATATACTTTAAACTTTTATGATCAGTATAAATATCACACCTTTCACCATAAAGGTAATGCCTCCAAATCATTAATGCAAAGATTACCACAGCTAAATCCAAATCATGTGTTGGGTAATTTTTCTCATTGATTTTCAACTGTCGTGAGGCATAAGCTATCACCATATCATTTTGCATAAGAACACACCCTAATCCCTTCTTGGAAGCATCACTATAGATCACAAACCTTTCTCCACTACAAGGCAATGTGAGCACAGGTGCACTGGATAACCTTCTTTTCAACTCCTTGAAATTCTCTTCACATTCTTCCGTCCAGACAAACTTAACTCCTTTCCGAGTCAACTTGGTGAGTGGATTAGATAATCGTGAAAAATCATTCCCAAAACGTCGATAATATCCATCCAAACCAAGAAAACTTCGGATTTCAGTTACTGTTGTTGGTCTCGACCATCTTTAGATAACCTCTGTTTTTGCTGGATCCACAGATATCCCCTCTTTTGAGATTATGTGACCCAAAAATGCAACTTTTTGAAGCCAAAATTCACACTTGGTAAATTTGGCATAAAGCATCTCCTTTCTCAGGGTCTTCAATATAATTCTCAAGTGATCTTCATGTTCTTCCTTGCTCTTTGAATAGATAAGAATATCATCTATAAAGGCTACCACAAATTGATCAAGATAGTCTCTAAAGACTCTATTCATTAGATCCATGAAGATAGCAGGGGAATTAGTAAGACCAAATGGCATCACTATAAATTCATAGTGTCCATACCTTGTACGGAAAGCCGTCTTCGGTATATCCTCCCTTTTGACCCTTAATTGATGACACCCTGAACGAAGATCAATCTTGGAAAAGTATTGAGCTCCACGTAGTTGGTCAAATAGGTCATCAATGCGTGGGAGAGGATATTTGTTCTTGATAGTGATCTTGTAAAGTTCTCGATAATCAATGCAGAGTCTCATTGATCCATCTTTCTTCTTAATAAATAGAACAGGTGATCCCCAAGGTGACGCACTAGGGCGTATGAATCCCTTATCAAGATTCTCTTGGAGTTGCTTCTTCAATTACTACAACTCAATTGGGGTCATTCTATAAGGTGTCTTTGAAATAGGAAAAGCACCCAGTACGAGTTCTATTGGAAACTCAACTTCACGATTTGGTGGAATTCCAGGTAATTCCTCCGGAAAGACATCATCAAACTCCCGTACAATGGGCATATTCTTAATCGTGAGTTTCTCACCAACCATTTGAGATAAATAACCTTCATTTAGTGGAATCAAGACCCATAAGATGGAAGAAATTTCCACTAGAAGGTTATGTTTATCCATGCATTGACAGACGATCATAGATTGATCTGGAATATGAAATGCGACTTCCCTTCTTTGGCAATTGATATGAGCTCAATATAAAGATATCCAATCCATGCCATGAATCACATTAAATTCCACTATAGGAAGGATCACAAGATTTGCAGGAAGCACTTTCCCACAAACTTCAATCGGAGAAGAATTATAAACTTTTGATGCGACTATTGTGCCATTAGGTGTTGTCACAGCTAACTCAACGTCTAATTGTTGAGGTAATACGGTGATACCCTTAGAAAATTATTCAGAAATAAAAGAGTGGGTGGATCCAGAATCAAATAAAACATTTCTACATTAGAGTGGATGGTAAGTGTACCTTTCACCACATCGTTATCGTACTCCACATCGCTGATAGAAATTGCATGTGACTTTCCGTTGTCTTTAGCCTTAAGATTTTGTTGACATCGACCATCATCATCAACCCTTGGATTAGGGAATTTATTGGCATAATGCCCCATCTCGTTGCACTTGAAACATTGAAGTGTAGTAGGTTCATTCTGTGTATCCCTTCCTTTGTTTGCATCATTAGACATCTTCTTCCCATCATCGCAGCATTCAAATGCCCGATGACCATCCTTTCCACATATGAAACATTTACTTGTCCCTTTAAGACAACTCCCTCCATGTTTCTTTCCACACTTTGAGCATAAGGGAAAACTCATCTTCTTTCCAGTGTGCTCTTTAGATTTTCCTTTGAATTCCATTTTCCTCTTCTTATCAAACCCATATGACTGATGGGTTACTCTAATCTCCATCTCGACTTTGAGAGCACATCGAACGATTTCCTCGTAGCTATTGAAGTCCATTATGGCTAACGCCCTCCGAAGACTTGGTTTTAAGCCACTAAAGAATCGATCAATATTACTCTCAGTTTGGAAAATAATACCAGAAGCGTACCTTGCAAGTCTTGTAAAATTTTCTTCATAGGTACCAATAGATTCATCATCCTTTTTCTTTAGTTCAAGAAACTCTTTCTCCATCTTTGATCGGAGAATACAAGGGAAGTATTTATTGAAAAATAAGTTCTTGAACTCGTCCCATTCCATGGACTCAATTTCATCCCTTTGCCTCGTATTCTTAATAAGATTCCACCATTGATTAGCATCTCCTTCCAAACGATACACTGCTAGGATGACTTTATCATGTTCAGAACATTGAAGAACTGAAAATATCTTTTCAGTAGTACTAATCCATTGTTCAGCAACTAATAGATCAGTAGACTCGCTGAAAGAAGGTGGACGCTGCCTCATGAAGGATTCAACAGAATGTTGCTCCTTCCTTTGCTCGTTTGGAAGTCCTGCATGATTCATATATTGAGAAAGTTGTGTGAGCATGGCTACAAGATTTTTCATTCCAGCTCCCATAACGTTTGGTTGCTCATGGGGACAATCATTGCATTGCCCGTCGCATTCCGCATTAACACGATTCCTTCGGGTTCCAGCCATTGACTAAAACCAAGAAGAATAGTGTGAGCAACACTAATTATAATAGGAAAACCACATACTCAAGAATAAAATTTCACACTTAAGGTATTATCCTAGGTTATTCATGGCCATTTATAAAACACTAATATTGTGTTCTATGCTTAGACTTATTCTTAGGGTTCTTACTAAGGCATTCACATCCTAGTTTCCAAAGGTTGGCTATACCTTTCCTCTGATACCAACTATAAAGACCCATACTTTACATACATTGTTAATACTTCAAAATTGAAGCATACTTATTACAACATATAACAAAACCACGAAAGGACCGTATAGGTATAGCGTCTTTAGAAACTGGGAAACATAAACAACTGGTTCATAAAGAATCTACTTTTCCTCCCATTTATTTCATCATATCTAGAGTCCCTTTTTGGCATAGTCTACTTAATAACCTTCTTCCTGACCTGGGGAAATAAAACATACAAAAGGGTGAGCTAAAATGCTCAGTAAGGGTAAACAAAATAAATATCAATCACATCGTATACATAAGCACATAACTTTTGGAAATCTTAACCTAAAAAAGATATCATAATTTCATAACATGGGTTAAATCATGGCAGTGAAATGTAATCACAATAATCATAACATAAAACATGAAACTCTGTGGCATGCACACATAATCATAGAGAATCATTTCTTGTTAGTCAATACTCATTTCCAAGACTATCTTAGTGGACAATGTCCCTTTCTGAACCGAGTCACCCTCGTTTCAGTCCTGTTTCACTGAACCGGTATAACCTACCATTCCAGCCATGTCTATCTCATGAGATATAAATCTTTACCCAATGCATTGGAGGGAGATATAGGTCCCACCCATCTCATAATGATACCATTCTTATGTGTTCCACAAAATCATAAATCATAAATCATTACATAACCCATGTAATAAAAATGGGAATCTTAAACATCATGACATCATAAAACAATTCATATACGATAAAGGAATTCATAAAAATAATTCCATCACAACATAATCAAATCAATGTCATAATAGGGATAAAAACAGAACCCTTTATTATCATAGATGGAAAATAATTTTGATAAAACACTTGAACTTCATTCTTGAGGAAAATATCCTTTCTACTTCAAAAACACTTTTCCTTTCTTAACATGTAATACAATTTTAAACTAAAAGAAGTTGATTTAAAATAAACATGAACACTTGTAAAGGAAGCTTCTTGGAAATAATGTTTTAAAAATCCATTCATGCCGTATAAGTTAAAAAACATTCTTCTTGTACTTTTGTCGGAAAAGTCAAAAAGTACCTCGTACGAAAAACGACAAAAGATTCCTTTCATATCTTTTACGAAAAACTCACCGAAGGGTAAAATTGGATTTAAAAAATTGTACTTTGATGGAAATAATATTACATATTGAGGAAACATGGATATGGATGATAAAATTCACCCCAGTAAATTCCAAAGTATAAACAATCTTGGATAAAAATGAGATTGTGATATTTCCCTTACGTTAGGTCCGACTTGCTTTGTAACTGTCCAAACCTCCTGTATAATGATTTAAATAATGTTATTGACTTAATCCAGAATCATAATTATTTTTATGATATCATATATGGTCAAATTCTTAGCTTCTTAGTAGTAATATTTCATTGCTACTGGTTATTCGGGTGTTTATAACTTTTTGTTCTTTTGCGTGTTTTGTCGAATAAATTCTTATTATTTTCTTTAGGTTATAGATACCTCATTTCCAGAATGGTATTAGTGTAATATATATCATATTCATTCATTCAATTCATCTATATAATCATTATGAAATGAAGATCATGTAGAACGAGTCGCATCACATCGTGGAGACGGTATTCCGTACGTACGCACGAGTGATGATATCATTCCTATGATCGTGGAATTGTATTGGAGTATATGTATACTATTTCATAATAAATATCACTTTATAATAGTCATATATAGTAATTATTTACACCATTATACCCATCCAAGTAAGGTGGTGGTGGAAAATAGATTACACCACGACGTGGATACGGTATTCCGTACGTACGCACGCGCGGTGATTTCTTTTTCCATAGGATGGATAGATGGTGAAATAGGGTTTTTTCATACTTATAATAACATATCAGTATATGAGTGATACTGATGTTATTACTTCATAATGAAACAACTAAATAAGAACAAGTGGAAGAAGAAATAAAGATGAAAGAATCGGTAACGGACATTACCTCTTCTTTGAAGTGCTTGTTGGAGACCTTCTTTTAGGGCACTAAAATTGGTCTTTGAATAAGATCAGGACCTCTAGGATTTCTCTAGGGAAGTGGAGAGGAGAAAGTGTCAGGGTTTGGACGAGCTTGAAGGCTCAAAGTGGTGTGAGGAAGAGGGGGAGGAGGTGTCCTTTTATAAGGGAGGAGAGGGGCACCTTTGGAATAACAAAAACTATTATTTTATTATAAAGTCAAGTTCGGTTTTAAATAGCTCCAAATTGATATATTTCGAAGATAAGGTGGGGATGGGTCGAAATTATATCATACAATAGAATTTAGACAAGTTTAGGTTGCTATTTTAACCTTATCATTTAGATTTAACATTAAGTTAAATAATTTTACTTTTACCATGTCTTCTTGTGTTCTTATACTATAAGGTTAATAAATATACTATAAGAAGCCAAACGAACCCCAAGTTATTTATTATTAATATATATAACCTTATATAAGTCATTTGGCCGAACCTTAGATTTTTAGGAATAAAATAACAATTACCAATATAATATTTGTTTTAAAAACTATTTTATGTCAATTTTGACACTATTTAGTAATTGATTTTTGTGAAAATCATAAAAGAATTATTAGTTCTAACCAAGTTAATTAAATCAATCCTAACATGTCATATTAACCTAGAAAATTAGTGGGATTCATAAAAAGTCTCAAATTACATCAATTATGTCAATATTTCATTAATAAGATAATTACTGCATCATCATTGTGTCATAAATAAATTAAATTATTTAATGTTTAAAAATTACAAATAAAATACCATTATGTAGGAAATATTTTTAGATTTCTAATTAATTTTTATAGTCGAATTTATCTTATGTATAACCCCATATTAAAAATTATTTACTTATTAAACTTTGATTTTAACTATTTTAACCCTTCTTTAAATAAATTATTAATAAATCTCCTAATCTAATCCAAGTGGGCCTAAATGGTCATATTTAATTCCTAAGTTTGTTTTTGGTCGAATTTCACTTATCCAATAGAATTAGGACATGTTTTAGGGTAATAGTAATATCATATTTACCCTTAGTTACCCTATTTACTATTAACCGCGTTTAAAAAAAGTAAAAAGTTACTATTCACCAAAAAATTATTTTTATCTCATTGAACCACATTTTACTTACTGATATCAACCGTGTGTGTAGGATTTTCGAAATTCCATTCACAGAAGCAGTAAAATTATGATTTATGCAAAATTCAGTTTTTAACCTACCACTTAGTGGTTTCACTATTCATCAAAAATTGCAAGTTTTCAGAAAAATACCAAAATTCCACCATAGGCTAATTTCGATATTCTGAATCCAAAAATGATGTCCATTTTGAAAAATAAAATTTATAAAATTTCAAAAAGTGCTTATTACTATTCATAACGGCTAGTTTTAATAATATTTTAATAGCATATCATTGTTTAGTGAAACTCGGTATTGCGTACGACGCAAGCTATCGAGGAAGGTCGTGATTTCGTGTAAAGCAAGCCAAGCAAGTGTTGTGTAGAAAAATATTCCTTTGATGATTTATATAACATAAAAGTCTCGGTTGTTACAATGTCCAGGTAAATCCTCTAGAAATTCATCAATTTATTCTTGCACTATATTCACATATTCAATTTTAATATATCATTCCTCACCCATATATATTGGTTTATCTTCCTCTCAAAGTATTGAATTCATTAAAACTATAGGGGGTAGATCTAGATAAGAATCAGGTGGAGAGGTTTCTACTCTAAATATTAGGGATTGTACACTATTTTCAAAAAATTTAACTTCCTCCTTCATGCAATAAATCATTTCATAATAGTTTGATATCCAATTCATAACAAGAATTATATTAATGTCGGTCATTGTTAAGATGATTAGGTTAGAAAATAATGCAGTTTTATGTATTAGGATGGGGACAAGTTTACATGCCTTTGATGTAATGATTCATACACTAAGAGTATTGACTGATAACTCCTTTATTAAATCAAATTGGACATGTTTAATTATCTTGTAAAACTGGGAAGATATAAATGAATGTGATAATCTAGAATCAAATAATGAATTGGCCACATTTGTAGAAACAATTAATGTACCTACCACCACGTCATTAAGAACTTCAACCTCTACAGTTATAATTGCATACGATTTCCCTTGCTCTCTTGGCATTTCCTGTGGAAAGTTTCCTTGGCCCTTAGCACACTCATTTGAATAGTGTCCCATATTTCTTTAATTGTAGCATTGAAAATCATTGAATTGTTTCTTCCACTTGCATTCATTAGAACGATGACCTTTTTCTCCACACTTGTAGAAGAATCACATGCCTTTCAAGCATTTACCATGTTGACTCTTTCCAAAGTTCTCTCATAATATGAATTTTTTTGTTCACTTGTTCTTCTTTGGTGCACCACCTTTTTCATAGTTATGAGAGTAACGCTTCTTATCTTTGTATCCCTTGAACAAATTTTATTTAGAAAATTCATATATGTTTTCATGGAACTTGATAAAATTTCATCATACAATGAAAATGTTTGAGAAGACAATGCCCTTCGAATACATGGCTTAAGACCATCAATGAAATGATCAATATTCTCTTCTAGTATCATATGTAATATATGGCATACCCGGGTAGTCTTTTGAAGGTAGCCTCATACTCTGATACACTGTCTTCCTTCTTGTTTTTTTAAGCTAAGGAATTTCTCCATTATTTTGGTTTGTTGCTCACGAGGGAAATATTTTTCAAAGAATGTTTCTTTTAAATTCATCCATTCCATATCTTCTACTTCCTCTTCCTTAGTGTTATTCTGAATCAAGGACCACCATTGATGTCACCCGTGAGATAATATATTTCCAGCACTAAATTTTAATTTTTATTGCATGTTAATTCAATGAATATATTTTCAAGGGACTTGATCAACTACTCTGAAACCACTGGATTAGTTGTCCCATATAATGATAGGGGATACTGCCACATGAAATGATACAACATAGGTATGGAATGGTTATTCATTACAACCTAAGTAAGGTGTCCCAATATGGTCATGATCTGATTGGATCCAACACTGACTATGTTGACTTTCACAGTGGGGAGATACCTATATTACACACAAGTGTTGATTCCCCTTCTTCCATTAGAAGTAATTTCTAAATAATGTAATACACTAGATTAGGTTATGAATCTCAAAAACAAATGAACTTAACATAGATTGAAATTCTATTCATAACTAATCTGATAAACATGGGTTCCTTGAAAAAAATTACATTAAAATCCTTCATAATGGCTTTTATGTAAAATGTGAATCATCCTAAGCATATCGCCTGGGAATTTCAATACCAAGAGTTATGAAATTTCTATTTTTGTGTACCAGGATATCTTGTGCCAATCCCGAAACTCCTTTTAGAGTTTTCACTCCTAGGTACAACTATGCCAGAGCCACCTTTACATGTTTGTATCTAAGCAGGGAGGTATTTGATAGAAATATTAACATAATCTATTCCTTACCAAAATACTAATATGCTATTTAATGTTTATCCTAAAAAACTACCTTAGGGATTTTTCCATACTATACATTTCCTACTCTAGTTTCCAAGATTTCTACTAAACTTCCTTTGATACCAACTGTAACACCCTGAACCCATAGACCGGAGCCAGTGCATTACTTGTTATATTGGCAGGGTTTTAAGTAATTAAAACCTGAAGGAATGATCCATTTAGTAGTCTTGAATAATGTAGATACATAGATGTTACTCAAATTGCATTGGGAAAGGTAAAAAGATACAATACATAACAAAAACTAAAAACTACATCCATGAAAACTAGTAAATGATCCCCTCTTCAAAACCTGTTAGATATAAAAAATGGAAGGGTTGAGATCAAATACTCATTAATAATTAAAAATACAGGAAGTAGGAATTCAATAATAAGTGAATGATAAAATTTTTTTCATAATCAATATGGCATAGTGAACAAATGAAAAACTCACGCCATTAACGAACTGAGAATGAAACTGCATCTATAGATTTTGTCATAGTGAAAACCTCATGGATAGTGATAAATAATTATGAATATTGAAAATTTATATTAAATTTAATTATTTTATCTATAATATGATAACATAATACCATTAAAATAGTTTACTTCCATAGATAGAAACCTGTCTGATTTTTTGGAAACAAACTCGAAGGGTTTGTCGCCAACTGATTTATCTCATGAGGTATGTCGATGTATCGAGGGGCTATAGCAGGACCCACAAACACTGAATGTCCAAAAAATTATTTATACATGGATTTAATACCTGTACAACCTGACTTCTCTATATCTGTATAGAGTAGTGAATACAGATTTATCAATATTTTCATAATTAAAATAATTGTCCTAATAAATACTGTATGTAAAAGGGTATATGGATTAATATAATACTAATATCCATGAAACCAGGATATGGATATATAATATATTTACAATTTAAAAAAAATGATCTCAAATGGGAATTAGATACAACACATACTAACGATTAGTGGCACCATACCAACAAAGTCTCAATGAAATGATAATTGGGACGAAGTCCCGTAAATTTTATAATCAACTGAATCGTAAGAACCAAAGTCAATAATCAGAAAATTAATCAAAAAATACCATAAATATAAAGGTAATAATGTTATTATGTATCAAATTGATGTACACATATACCACATGAAATAAATAAGTGGCGAACAATGGAAATATCACAGAAATGAAAGTGAGATAAGAAACCCCTTACCTAATGCTCTAGTGTGTTCTTTGTTTGTTTTAAGGACCTGAATAATAAATCATATCATCATAAAATTAATAAGTATATAACTTCTTGTACATTTAATTTATTTAGTATAACCTTATTAGGTTCATTCATGACCCTTTTATGGGTTTAATAGGATCAATTTTATTGTTTTGGAAACATTTTCTTCCATGGTTTTTGTTATCTGTTTACTTGTATTCATGAATGGAAGTTCATATTAAATGTGGTTAAAAATACAGAATTTTTAATATATAAGATTAATGAAATTAAATAGAAATAAATTATCATATAATGATATTGGGTTATATACCATGATAATGATTCATTAGTTAAAAGTTAATTACAATTATTGGGATTAAGTTGGCGGTTTCTCATAATGAAGTTGTTTTGTGTTATTATTTTATATTATGAGTGTGTAAGGATTAATGAACATTAATTAGATGAAATAAATATATTTTGATCTCGTTCAACCATAAAAATGGTTTCATCACCATAATTGAACATGGTAATGAAAATTGGGAACTCATTGTCCTTGAATGTGATAAATTTTCACATCTGAGACGGTGTTTTCATTTTTACTATAAGAGGAGGGGAAAGATATATGATTATGAAATATTCCATTATCATAATATAATTAATGTTCATGTAAGGGACTAGAATTATCATATCATTTGGATGAGGGTATATGAGGAAATAATTACAAAATAAAGGAACTCAAAATAGAAGAAAAACTGACAAATCTCTCACGAAAATTCCGCAGCCAAACAACGTCACTTAAAATTTCAAAAAATTGTTTGATGAGAGAAAGGGGATATCTCATCAATATTACATGTTATATACAGAAAGGAGAATATGTAATGACATGTCCCTACATAATCCAATTGAAAATAAAAGAGAAAACATAAAATGAAATCTTTTAGTAAATAGAAGGGTGATTTATTCTCTTACCTTGAAGAGTAACTCCCAGAACACCACTGTTGGGGATTTGGGGGTTTGGGGACACCTTGGGAAGAATCATAGGGTGGTAATACTACCAAAAATTTGAGTATAATGAATTTTGAATGAAAGAAAATGTAGGGTGTGAGTTGGTATATATAGTAAATGGGAAGGGTTTTTTATTAATTAAAAGGGAAACAACATTAGTGGTTTTTGCTAAACCAAGGGATTTTGCATGGTATTTTCCCATGGTTTTAGCCACTTGGGAAACCTCAAGTCACATGTTACTATAAAAAAGTCTACCATCCTTTTATATTCAATTATTACGTCATTATGATGTCATTAAACTACCGAAAACTCCAAACTTGTTTTTAACTATCCACAAAAAAATCGAGTTTTTTAGAAAAATCACAAAAATTTCCCTTAATAATTTTTTGATTTGTATAATTAAAAAATGAACTCCATTTTTGAAAAATAAATTTATAGTTATTTTTAATTTAATTTTTAAATAAACTCATTGTTAATTCAAAAAATAACAATTTTAAAGGTACAATTAGTTTTATGTCACATTGAAAAATTAATTAAGATCTTATTATCTTATTTCCTTAAGAAAACAAAATATTATCATTATTTACTATTCATAAGGGTCATATTACTATTCATATTACTATTTATAAGGGTATGTTACTATTCATAAAAATCATGTTGATTCTATCAGTCTCCAAATGACGTACTAGTCACAACTCTAGATGACCATTTTTTGAATTTCAAAACACAGAAGTTAAAAGTTTAAGTTCAATGGATAGGAAATGAATATATCCTAAATAACCAAGTGTTGTTTCAAAGTAAAACAATGCTTTATAAAATTTAGGCTGTGAATAGAATGTATTTTAGAAAAGCATACCATAAAATGATTAGGGGTATTATTGTTCCTATCTACGAACATGTGTAATGGTCTCATGACATATGATCATTATCAATGTATTGTATTTGATTTCATATTTTTATTCATGATGAAGATAATTGAAATGTAGTCATGGCGAGGTAGTTTGTGTTGGGTATGTCATTGATGACAAGATATTGATTGAATGATCAAGATATGATTTGTCATTTCTGATTTGAGGAATATATATCTCAGGCCTAGTTAATTAGAATGATAGTATCTTCATTAAATCCATTTCAATTTTAGGCAAAGGTATGTACTTCCAGATAGATCAAAAAATAATAATGCAATATAAAGGATAGGGACACTAGTGTGCATTCTTCTTTATTGAAATATCGATGATGAAGAGATTATATTACATAGACTGTGTTCATACAATGGTTGTCATTCCTTTGACTTTTTCATATCTCTTTATGGGTCTCGATGGGTTTCTATACCCTGCTCTTAGTATGTGAATATTATTCACTACTATGGATATTAGGACCAATAGGGTCAAACCCAATTGAGCTTTGAGAATTTCCCCATTTCATTTGAATAGGAATATAGATCTTGGTGGGACCCACCACAACTCCGAGTGTTATCCCGGTTCTATAGATCACCAAGAAATGAATAAATTATTTAATTATTCATGTTAAGAATAATTTTTTGAATGTAATTATGACATGTATTTACGAGGGATTAAGTAAATACAAGCATAAATATTATTCTAATAGATATTAATTAAATAACCTAGGTTCTTGTACTCTTATCAAGGGATATGAGTCATGTAAATGAATCAATATTAGCACATTATATATTAATATAGTTTTCAATAAAGTGATTAATTATATATTATTATTTTTTGAATAATTAAATTTGTCATAAATAATTAATTATAATATTTATATAGTGGATGTTTATCACACGGGGGTCGGGAATCAAAACTAGATATTATAGATACTTACTATATAAGTGGACAGAGTAAAATCCCATGTAGATTATTGGTCTATTAGAAATGAGTTCCTCTCTCTATCATCATAAATCATAGAGAGAGACTCTCTCAGACAAGCAAGTTATTCATGTTTCGTCTTCTCATATCAATGATGTTGGCTTGGGGTGATTTTCACTACGTTAATGTGGTCGTTGGTGTACTCTTCTACCAATCAAATTCTAACGAATGACGCATGAGCATGGTAAAGAAGCATGTGTGGAAGATCTAGGGAGATTAGAAACTTATGTATTCGATAAATAGTCACCAGAACCTTACAATACGATTTCATGAATAAGATCCAAAGATGGTAATTTTTTTTTATTTTGTGCTCGGTTTAAACCATGTGTGGTCCTTGGTCCATAACAAGATGATATCACCATAGTGGATAATGTTACATTGCTTTGGTGATGTAAAAAAATTAAAATTCCCAGCCCATCAGCATTTGATGAACATTATCATACCTTAAAGTGGTATCAGAGGGACACATGTTTTTTCTGAGTCAAGAAAAATTAAACTGATTTAAATTTTATGTCGACGGTGTCATAATAGTTCCATTAGATCCGGCTGCATGTCGATCCGTTTCTGAATATACTAGTAAATTCCATTTGAAATTATTAAAAAATAACAATAACGTGGAGATTGAATTTGTGTGTTTCAAACTATTAAATTTTAATTTCAAATAATGTAGATTTTAATTTGTTTTTCTGTTCATAATCTTTTTTCAATCTGGCCAAGTTTAGCTTGGAATCAGATCACCGAATTTAATCTAGTACTATTCAAATAATATTGAGATCAATAAAATATAATATAAAATTATTTTATTTTATTTGTATCAATAAGAAAACCATTAGGGTTAATCATTTCTTAACATCTAATATAAATGTTGACACCCATGAAGGATAGGATGACTTTGTTTTAAAAAATAAAAAAGTAGGTTCATCTTGACTATGGAAACCCAAACTCTCCTCCTTGAAGTGACCCTACATGAGCACAACACATTCTTGGTCAGCTCCCTCTTCTATTCCTTGGCGACCAGCACACCCTACCTCTTAGCCTCATTGATCCATTGAACTACCCCACTACCATCGTAGTAGAGGTCACTTCTATGCCATTCTATCTGGTCATGCCATCGTCCTGGCTAGCTATTCCTCCCTCGACCCACTTCCCTATTATCGTCTCAAGCACAGATAGAACCACCATATCCTAATCTATTGTGCCTCACCGGAGTCACGTGTTGTAGTTTTCCAGGGTCCCTCACCACCTGTGTAAGCTCATCACACCGTCCCTAGCACTCCTCTGCCATTCCGAACTAGCCAACATCGTCCCGAGCATGTCATAGCTCTCAAAACGTAGGCTACTACCACCCTAGACTAGTGCCCTCAGATATTGACAAGCAACTGTACTGGACCTGGCTGCCACCATCCCAGACCCCTCTGATAACCACATCTGGCATCCTGGAACCCATGCCAACCACTACTGGTTCTAGCCTTTCTAATCTCCCGATATCTGCTATGGGATGTCGCTGGACCAGCTTTAGATATGTCGTGTTTCATCCATAGTTCGGCCGTAGTTCCTAATCATTTCTGCCGTGGTTCCACCACGGTTCTGGCTAGCTTCACAAAAACAGCATCGCTGTAGTCCACAGTCTAGCATGAATATTTCATTGGACAGAGGTAACCCATTTAAATTAATTATTTTAATTTAATTTAGTTTTCAAAATATATAAATTAAAATTAATTTTGGGGTTTGAAATTTAATTGAATTATAAATTTTTATTTAATTTTATCTTTAAATTAAATTAATGTTTTAATTTATCTTTTGGATTTTAAAAAATTTAATTAAGAAATTGGAATAGAAAAAAAAATTATATAAATTTACTCAAATTCATTTAACTTATTAGGACACCCTCGTGCTGTTTAAATTTATTATAGTTGAATTTTTTTATTGTGCCATAATCTATACCGACTAGTCTTGAGCTAGAGAATAACACATTGTGTGTGATGTTTGTAAAAATTATGTAGTTAAGTGATTGTATGAGTATCATCACATTACTTAAAAAATATATAAGGTCATGAGCATCTAATATACCTATTTTACTTTGTACCCCGATACCCCCTCACATGTGTGAGAGTATAATTGTAAATTAGATGATGACATTCCAAGACATGGACCCCGACAGGTTGAGGTGGTAATCTATAAGATAGTTGAGAAAATTTCACTAGGGGGAGAGCTATGACATGAGTTAGTAGTTGACTCAGGTATGTGACCCCCTGGGTCATGATTGATCCCTTGTGGGTCTATAATAATCAAATTCTCAAGACTCGTCTGATTTCATGTCATTTACTTTATGAATGTTTAATTATTTTATGAAAATTAATGATTATTGCATTATCACATAAAATATTAACCAAGTAAAAATCCACTAATATGTGATGAAATTATTTATATTACTCATTCAATTGTGAGAACTACAACCTATTTTGATATAATAAAATATAATTGGATTTTATTCAACATTAAACAAAATCCATCAAAGATATATCAAGTCTTGTCACCTTATGTTATTCAAATTTGAGCCAAAAAAACTATTCAGAGTGATCATCATCCAGTGTTGAGAGTGATATTTATTACCAGGGAGTTCTTATAAGAATTATGGACCGACTTGAAAAAAGCTGCTATTAATGAAGTTTCCAAATCTAGCTTGATATCATATTAGAGGAAATATATTGAGGGAATCATGTTCAGATACCAAAATATGGGACACTACTAAATAGTACAAGGAACCATGAGTTAACATAGTTTTCAAGAAAAGTTCCAACCTAAAAACTCTATAAGAAGTGTCGTATCCAATGTTTTTTGACATTGAGGAGTAGTTTTTTGGAACCTCTCCACTAGAATATGCATGCGATAGTGTATTCTGAATCTAATGTTGAGGGTTATTGAGGTTCGATAAAATAGTGCAAGAAATTTAAAAGATATAATATTTAATTAGTCATAAATATATAATGGTAAAAAATATAAAGTCCTCACTACTAATGATTATCTATTATATATTTAAAAGGGAAATCACCAACACCACCAGTTCATTATCATTGTGATATATTCTAGATAAAGAAAATATCTAGACTAGTAATAACTTTTTGGAGTAGTATAGACGCTTGATCATAGTATGCCATAAAGAATGAAATATTTTTTTTGTTGGAATCCTCATTACCTAATCATCCTCCTCTAGGAGAAATAATGATGGAAAAAAGATAAATGGTAAAAGTATGTAGAGGATGCTCTTGATGTTTTGTTCATCATGTTTTCATCAATGACCTACAGATTTCAAAAAATGCTGGAGGATGAGGATACCAATAAGATTATTTCATATCACTAAGAATTATACCATAATAGTGCTAGGAAGGAAAGTTATGAGATCTTCAGTTCCCTAAATAAGTACAATATATCATAAGGGAACCAAGTTGGTCCACATATACTCAAGATGATCATCTCCATTGAGAGGGTTGAATCCCTTGGGTTCAAATTTAAGGAAGAGAAAACAATAGATCTCATTCTTTGTTTTCTACTTCAAATATAATAGATAATTATTGTTAATTATAACATGATTGATATGGAAAAGATTCTCCCAGATCTATTGGATTTACTTTTCTATGCAGATAAAAATATAAAAAATACCAATCATCTATCCATAAGTTGAATAAGAGAATGAAAGGAAAGGAAAAGGGGTACAAGTCAAAGTCAAGGCCAAAGACTCCAATGCACCATCCTTCAAATAATACAAATATTTATAATCATAGAAATTAGCATGAAGTGGTCTACTCTAGATAAGGCTAGAAAGGCCACTGGAAGAATAATTGTAGATCAGGGATGATGAAGCAAGATGATGCTTCAACTTCATGTATTTTTTTCATTTAATGAAATCTTTTATTGTCTAAAATTTGGGTATTGGTTACGGCATGTGGCTCACACATATGAATTCATATACATGAACCATGTATATTCAAGAAGAATGTAAGAGGTGAAGTGTATCTTTGTTATGCAAATAGTGAAAGTCTAGAAGCTTGGAAGTGGTAGACTATCCCATAACATTGCCTATTGATTTGGCCCTATTTTTATAAAATTTTTATTATATACATTCTGTAACTTGAAAAAAAAATACCCATGTAATGTTTGGAAACTATGGGATTTTATTTCATGTTTTGAAATAAATATTGTCTCTTATATAAGGATAACATGTGTTATGGTATGGTAAATCTTAACAATAGTTTATATATACTTGAACATGAAAACCCCGTAATAAAAATCAATGGAAAAATTAGCGATCAAGACACATATCTCACCTACTTATGGAACTTTTAGATCGATCATGTAAATGAAAATCAATTAAAGAAATTACATTAAGAAGGTTTTTTAGACTTGGTACGGTTAAAACCCTTGTATGTTTTCCAAGTTTGTTTACAAGAGAAAACGACCAACACCTTTCTCTATAAAATGAGAAAGGGAAAATGAATTATTAGAATTAATACATAATGATGTGTGTGGTCCATTTCTAGTAGAGGTAATGGGTATTTTTTCATACTTTATTACTTTTACCAATGACTATATTATGTATGGAGATATCTATATGATGAAGAATAATTTAGAGTCCTTTCAGATTTTTAGGGAATACCACAATGAAGTATAAACCTAATTTTTTAAAATGATTAAGGCACTCTATTCAGATTGAGGTGGGGAGTATCTTAACCAAGTATTCATTGAACTCTTGAAGGATTGTGGGATAGTATCCCCTGTCACTCCTCCTTACACACGATAGTGTAATGGTGTTAGTGAAAGAAGGAATATGACATTTCTTGACATAGCCCGATCAATGATGAGTCAAAAAACACTTCCATTATCCTTTTGGGGATACTCATTGTAGAAATTTGAATATACCCTTATAAGTGTAACAACTAAATCTATAGATGGGATTCTATATGAGTAATGGTGTGGAAAGAATACCAATCTATCACACTTACATGTGTGGGGATGACAAAATTTTATTAGGTATACATTAAGGGATAAATTAGCATATAAAATAACAAAGAGCATCTTTATAGGTTATCCTAAGAAAACCAAAGGATATTACCTATATAAAACATTAGTTTGAAAAGTTTTATATAAATATATATAAGTTTAAAATGGCATACATTTTTTTAGTTTGGATTCTATCCAAACTATTCAATTTTGTATCATCATAAAAAATATAAAGAAAATATGGAGTCATTTATATCACAATATAATTATTACAGTGAAATATATTATCCTGAATTAATAAATCACATTTTACTTTTCCTACATTTGAGCCAAAAGAAATATTTTTATGACATTGATAAACACATTCATCATTAACCTCTATTAATTTATTTTATGCCTATGATTTATAATAATCATTTTACACTAGTTGTTTCATATGTAAATAATAAGAAATCACACAATTTATAGTTATTCAATCAAAATTTGAGATTGTAGATGCATATTTAAATCACATATTAAAAATATTGAAAACCATATTACCATTTATAATGGTTTTCTTGAATATTATTATTAATAAAATATTTTAGAAAAAATACGGGTTTAATATATTTAAGGGTAATTTTTCACAAATTATTTCATATTATTGTAAAGTTAAAATGAATGATAAATTTATTTCCCTACCATGTTACCATATTGTGTTTTGGGATTTCAATTAATGAGTTCATTTTTTCATCTTATTATACTAATCACTTCATTTGAACATTATTTAGCACTATAAAATCCCCCTTTCCATTGATAATGAGGTTTTTGAATTTTTGTTTAATGTTAATTGTTGAAGATAAACTAAAGAAGAATATTTGTTGACTATTGTGAAGGATTTGGGAAGAAAAAGCCAGTTTTGTGTGTTTGTCATTTTAAAAAATACATCTACACTTGAAAAATTATCCATATTAATTTTTTATGTTCATAAAAGATTGTTTATAATTAATTATTTTAAAAAATATTTTCATAGATTAATTTATGTTTGATTTTATTTTTATTAATTTTAGATATTTTCCACCTTATATAAATCATTTAATTATATTTATTAGGTTTAAAATTTTTCAATTTATAAATATTTTTAAATATTTATACTTTTTAATATATGGATATATTATATTCTTATCTTGGATATTTTAATGATCAAAATTGGATAAATTTAGGACGAACCACTGATGATTTAAAAAAAACATATTTTGATTTCTGTTAAATTTTTATACAAAATCCACATTATATATTTTTTTTCCTTGCGTGAAGTGCCTGAATATGAGAATAGAAAAATATAATGAAATAACGGATCATCTAATTTTCTATGATATTATCCATAATTATTATTTTATCAGCAATGGTGAAATAATGGATAATTAAACATCTCATGTAGAAGAAAATTTTCAGAATGAGATAGAGGACATTATTGAAAAGTTCATTGATGATGTAGGTGTTGAGATAAAAAAAATTATTGAACTATTGTATGGAAATTATTAAAAACCATTATTCTCCAGATTCACTAAATATCTAATGTTATCAGTATTTTTTTGATTAGTTAACATGAATAAATGAAATTTGAGGAGTGATAGAAGTTTTTCTCTGTTACTTGATCTTTTAAAGTAGTAATTTTAGAATGCAACGAGCTTCTAAATTTCATTTATGAGGAATCAAAAATATAATTCCCAATGTGATTGGGGTTCAAAAAGATACATTCTTTCACCAATTATTGTGTGGTATAGGAATAAATTGAATATTTATCAAAATTTCTTAAATGTGGTTCATCACACTATAATATCAATTAATAATTATACTATAATTATTTATTAGGTATTATAATTTATCAACCTATTAAATCAATATGGTACATTCAAATAGTTACAATAATTCTACTATGATTCATTCTCATTTAACAAAATTAGACCTCCTACAAAATTAATATGGTACCTTCCAAAACTCCTCATTTGAAATTTCTATTTACAAATTTGATTGATGTAAAAAAGATAAAGATGTAATAGATATGAGAAAATATTTGATAGTAACATATGTCATTATCTTTATTCACCAAAATGGAATATATTTGATAAATAATTTCATAATTTTTGAAGTTAAGTTAGATATATTAAAATGGTACTTTTTATATATGTAATGAATCCATATTAGACCCTATGTTTCCAAAAAAATTTAATAACCAATTTCTTCAGTAGTTTAAAACTGATCCCTACCGACATGAATGAAGAAAATATATGTTATGTTAAGTGTGGTAATTTATTGATAAAAATAGTGAGGAACCTATATTTATGTGTTTCTTTCACCATTGTTTAATGATTTGAAACTTATATGGGAGATTTGTGTTATAGTTTTAGATACATTCAAGAAATATTATATTCTTTTACATGGTTAAAAATGTTCACTGGAAATGACTTTATTGTATATGTAAACATCTCTAGATACAGTGTTAAGGGACATAAATAATATGCCATTTTTTATTAAGATAATTCATATTATCAATTTTTTAATTGGATAAAGATATTTTATATGAGTTATCAATGATTTTTTCAAATTGATCATCCTTATCATAGACTGAAAAAGAATTAAATGTTTTTTTTGGATTATAATATTAATCCACTACCATTATTAGTTGGAGAATAATATGACAATTTTAAAAATTGATTTTACATATGGAATTAATGGATTCATCGAACATCACAATAATAAGAAGAAACATTCTATCTTTTTGTACTATATTATTTTAGATTTTAATAGATAAATCAAATCATTTAGGTTATGGGTGTTGAGAAAAAGAGATGTAACATTTTTATTGGAACTTTTATAGAAGAAAATGGAATGGAAAAAAGGAGTATTTCATGCTATATTGGATTTGATATCAATGGAAATATGTTTTGAGTAATCTCCCAATATTAAAGAAAAGAGAACATATTTACCTCTGGCTTCACAAACATTAAGAAAGAGTGGGAAGATATATTTTTGTTATTGTTTTCATAGTACTATTGTACCCAAGGGATATTATTAAAATTTGGAGAATTTTTCATCAAAGGGATGTATATTAATAGTAATGAAATCTCATGATTGTTATGAATTGATGCAACTACAAAAACCGACTTCACAATGTTGTATATTTTCAACACCTGGTAGAAATAGAATCAACAAGTTAGGTAACATAAAATTAATTTTTATAAATTCATTGTTCCAAAAATTTTTGATGTGTTGGATATAAAATCTAGTCTTATAACTTTTAACCTATATATATTTACCACCTACATTTTCTACATACAATGGTTCATCAGGTAATTCATTTGGTGTGTGTGATATGAATTTATGGGCCTGTTTATTTATGATGGAAATATCCGTTTAAAATCTATATGAAAATCATAATGGGATATGCTAAAAATTCTCATTGACCAGAGGTCTCTCTTATTCCAAAATATTTATCAAAGGAGTTAATTCAGTTCTATAATTATTATTTGTATTTATTAGAGTATATTTGTCTTCTTATATATCGACATATGACATTGGATAGTGAAGGTAATTGGATTTTAGGTTTAAAGGTAATGTTCATTCCTTGTGATGATGTGATGGATGTATATTTACAAATTTTGAACAACATGAATTAGGTTAAACCATATATATCATCACATATTACTAGAATAAATGTATAATATATGAAAATAAATGAATTTTTTTATTATTGAGTATAAAAGGATATTTGTTTCATGGTTTAAAAAGAATGTTATCCTAGATATATCCACATCAATAACATTGAATTTTTTTGTATGGGGTCAATCACATAATGTGATTACATGGTCTGGTTTTTATATTCATGGGTACACATTAAAAAAAATGGATCTCAAGGGTATTGTTCAAAATAATGGGGTAACGGTCATTGTTGAAGCACATCATTTTTCAATTGAGAATGATAAAAAACTAATTTCTGCATTAATGACATATTTTTATGTTCTTTAGGATATAAGGGAAATTGGTTATATGACAAGTTGAGTCTAAGTGTTTTTGTTTAGCAGGATTTATGGTTACAGTGGTTTGAAACTTGATGATTTTGGGGTTAAACTGGTTTATTTGAAAATATTTACTGGTAATGAAAACTATTTATCCTAGAGAAAAATGAAAAAAAAATTCATGCTATTTATTAATCAAATTATTTATGTTACATCATTTTTCATGGGAATAAAATTTAGTTGGGTGATGGGAATGATGATGATATCATGGATTTAATTGAGACTTATTCCCCTTTAACAAAATTTCCAAACGATAACACAAACTATAATGAATACATAGTGAAAGATATATGAAATGTTCATGTTGAAGGGATATGAGAAAAAACTAAATAACTCCCTTAATTATTCATTTAGACATTCATATTCTATTTTTTTTGAAATTTACATGTGTAAAAACTCTATTTTTTAAAAATTATTGGACATTTATTTATATATATTTGATTATTTATATGATTTTTGTGTTACATTTTATATTCCTAAGTTATGGATAAACATTTTTTGATTGGAAAATCCAACATACATCAATATGATCTAGTTTAATTTATACATAAGAAAACACTATTTTGTAACTATTATATTTAAATTTAAAAATGTTTCTATGATTTTAGAATTATTTTTTATATATAATAGAATATCATTCATATTTTCTGGTTAAGGATCATGAAATCATTATTTATTTGAAACATAAACATGCATGAGGCTATTTTTTACTTACCAATATTTTTAATAATTGTTCTTAGATATTCACTTTTCATGTAATATAAAGGTACATATGAATTAATTAAATTTTCTTATTTCGTTGATATATAAAGTGGTAGAGAAAAATTTAGCGATGTATATTTATTTTTTCCATATTATTAAAATTCTACAATATAATTATTTAATTAAATAAAACATTTAGTTTACAAAAAAATTACAGGATTACTTATGTGCCTCTTACAAGGGAGTCTTCTACTTCTTCTATAATAACATTGATTGAAAGAGTTGGTAAATTTAGTATTACATGTTTACTAAATTTTCCAATTACCAATAGAAACTAGAGAATAAAAATTAGTATTAATGATAATATTAACCCTACTATACCAAATTGAGAATAGTGTATAATTAATATCACTATAAAAAGTAGTTACTTGATTAGAATTTTATATCTTGATTAAAATTCAATTGACAAGATGAAGAAAGAGAATCTATGGGAGTCCATAATAGTATAATATGTCAATTTATTTATTTTTATCACATTTTCAAAATATTATATATTTTAAATATCTAATAGTTAATTTATTAATTTACACATGACATTAAATTTTTAAGAAACAATGGAAATTATTAAAATATTTCTATATTTAGATGCAGTATGATGCAAACTCATGCCTCTTGTATGAGTTTTTAGGTGGTGATACATGGATGAAATGTGTCACACTCTATCTAGATGAAGCATTGATGTTATGGTAATTATATAAAATTTATTGTTTATTATGTGGTTACTTATTTTTTTTTTATGTAACAAGCCTCCAACAGATCTCATCATGAGATAAAGTCACAGAATGTATACCCTCACACATTATCATGTGGAGGGTATCATTTATTGGAGGAGAAAATGATTGCATAAAAGTTTCATTCATTAATAGGTTAGTCTAATAGTGTCTTATAAGAGGTCATGTTTGGTCCCCCGTCTCCCCCACTCACCATGAAAAATAAAAAAGAGTGATAAGAAATAAATATAATTTGTCTTTTAATGAAATATACGAACTTTTTCCAAAAAATTATATGAAATTATAATATATTTTCCCTAAATGTTTTTCTATTTTAAATTTACAACCCCAATATACCATTTTAATTTTCCATTTCATGATGAATTTTAGGATTAAATGATGTAGGTTAATTTTATCACTGAGGGTTGGATGTACATCATAGATACTACCTTAGAAAATCTATAATACCCCCAAACATGTAAGATGACATAAGGCAATGTTAGTGTTGTTAATTTTTTTTGGTAATCAAACTAAGAAATCAACCGACTGAGAAATAAATTCCTAAAAAGAAATGATAGAAGACATGAAGCTGTCCATGTATGAAAAAAATTCAATCATATGTTTATGATATGTTGGTAAAATTGAAAGATAATCACTAAATGAATATCTTTAAAAACCTACGAAGCCTATGGACCCTGCAAATCATGTGTAGCATGCCCAACCAGCATACATGGATCCTCCACCTCCTTATTCAGAATGCAACATATATTGTGTGATGTATTCTAGAGATACCTATGTGTGTAATATAGAATATTAAGACATGTATATTTTTAGGGATTATATAATTCACCAACATATGAAATTGTTTTAGGTAAAAATTCATTACATGATATTCCTTTTCCAATATGTATACTTCAATAGCCGACCTATGAGGTTACTAGAGTTGGAGATTGTATGAGTAAATTTTACTCTAGCCGACTATCATTCTTTATTATCTGAAATATGAGTTATGCTATCATTTTAAATATTATTAATATATGATTAAAAATTATCTGTAATATTTTCTATCATTTAATGTATCAAGGAGTATATATAGTCAAAATAATTAGTAAAAAAATGGTTCAAGAACCATCAAATTCTGATACTTTGAATATTTAAAATTTTCTAAAAAGATTATCCTATATTTTTTCTATCATGGATAATATTTATGAGGTTTTTATGTTTTATGTATGTCAATGAGATTATACTTTGGGAATATTAAAAAATTATATAATAGATATGCTTTTTATACGATTAGTGTGCATGTGTTGAAATTTTTTTCAATGTAAGTATTTTTTTCATTTTTATTTCTCTAAATAAATTTGTTTTCAAGTGAATTACTATATTACTTATTTAATTAGGTATCTACTGACAATCCCTATTTAAAATGATTCCAATGGTGTTTTCGGTCTTATATATCTAGCTTTCATTTCAATGGTTATTCAATATTTTGAAAACATATTTTATAGTTTCACACACACACACACACATATATATATATATATATATGAGAGATTATCAAATATGTAGATTAGGTGATGTTAATTTACAATCAAGTATGGGTAATAACTCTATTATAATTATGATTTAATATTCATTATAATTTAATTAATTATAAACATGTTATAATGTATAGGACATTGTATATTATGCTCATTCTTCCCAAATGAATGAACATTATATTGGGTTTTATTTTTATTAGGAGGTGTTTGTAAAAAAAATTAAAAACTTTTTCAAAAAGTAAGTTATATTCTACTTTATAAGTTCTGTATATATAATTATTGTTATTTATACATTTTACAGTGTCTATATATAATGATTCTAGTCATGGAAAAACATTAACAAATATCACTTGTCGATAAAGCATCCATATGAAATCTATTATGTTGAATTAATTATAAATATATATTTTATTAAATATTATTTAGTATATATATATATATATATAGTTTTTATTATATCATATTTAATGATTTATAACAAAAATTTTGTTTTCAAAAATGAAGGATAGAGTGTGGTAACGATTTTTTTTAAAATTTTTATAAGGTAATCACAACTGGGTCAATGATCTAATTTTACAAGGTTAGTTATACAAATTACATAATTTTTATAATTTTTTTAAAATTTTATAAAATTTATTGTTTCTATTGATTTTTAAGATATATAGTCATATATGAACTATAAACTTACGTAGCTTCTCATTTTGTTTCCAAACCATTTGTTATATATGATTCCGATTTAATAATAAAGCTTCCCTTTGTCAATCATTAATTCAAGATTTGTTTCATAAAAGTGTACATAATAAATAAAAGATGATTTATATGTTTAGTGTATTTTTTAATTATGCACATATAATAATATTTTAAACATGGTACACAACAAGATTATTGAAAACATCGGTAACATGCTTCTAAAATTCAATGGAATTTAAAATAGCACGAGATAACCCTAGGACATACATAAGAATGGTGTGATCTATAAAGACCATAAATAGAATGATAATGACATTACACGAATAAGGTAATACTTCTTATACTGTAAGAATATAAATGAGGAATAAAATTATTATGAATCATAAACATTGACAATGAGTCATAATATTATATTATAACATTCTTGTGACATGGGAATTGTGGCAACAATAAAAAATATTGCATCATAAACATATATCAAGGATAACTGCTATGGAATTATGATGAAAAAATTGCAATAAATTAATTAGGATTACTCCCTATTAAAAAATGATGTATCATTAGACTAAACATTACCCAATTCATTGGAGTGCTATACAATTCCATGGGGCACTCGTCAATTTTATTTCATTATCATTCTTAAGTGTGGAACATAGATCACACAACATGAATGCATTCATCATCATATTTTATTCCAATATCAAGGGGTCAAGAATATATACACGGATTTACCATTTTAGTAAAGTATAAGTTTTTAAAGGTGAATACCCTTGATAATAAATGGGTATGTTGTTCACTACATAATTGTTTTGACATGAAAAATCATGGGGAAATTTCAGCAGCATACTAGCATCACTTCAATATTCATAAAACTGTTTGATGAGAGTAAAAGGAAAATATTGTGATTTTTAAATTTAATGGTTAGTAATATGGAGAAGGAAATAAATAACCAAATATAATTAATTAGAATTAAGGGGAATATGATAAAAAATAAAAATGAATAAAGAGGAGAAGGTTTGGATCCCATACATGGGTGTGTGACTCCAAATGGTATAGAGGTGATTATTAAGAGATTGGGGGAACCTTAAGAGGACTCTATATAAGTAATTTTAGAGTAAAGATATTCTAAAATGTTTTTAGTGAATATAAATGGGATGTTGGGTGGGTTTATATAGGAAATTTGTGAGGAATTTTTTATCATTTCTTAAACTCTGGTTTTAGACTGTAGATAATAAAATAACCAAAACAAAAAAACATACCACGGTTATTTACATGGTTTCATCCAAATGGGATTGGTTTTAAATATTTTATAATATAATGGGACAAAATTAATAAAATAATACTCTTGCTTATGTATAAGTGATTCACACTCTTAAATAAATTATTTTAAAACCTAAAAATATCTTAATGCGTTTGAAGGATTAATAAAGACATCATAAAATTAATGAAATAAACATAATATTCGATTATTTTTAATTGAAAACATTAATTTTGTCATTGATACCCTTTATTTTATTTATTACATCACTTTTTATTCATTATTATGTCATAATACACCTATTATATTTAAACGATAATTATTTTTTTACCCAAAAATTCGACATTATAAAAATATTTTGAAAATTTTCATAATGGATAATTTCAACATTATGATTCCAAAAATAATAAAAATTTTATCAAAAATAATTTTCTAATTATTTTAGTTTTTACTTTTAAAATAAAAATAAATATTTATAGGGAAATTATGGGGTGTTTTATAAGTATTGTTTCTGAACCCCTATAAAAATTATATTTGACATCATAAAAGTTATATGATCATTTATATATAATTAATATTATTTTATAAGAATTCATAATTAAAATATAATTTATTTTAGAGATAAATTAATTCATAAAAATAAACTTAATTGAATTTGAATATTTCATAAAATTACTATTTTTGTTTTATTGTATCAAATTGAAAGACATTTATAGAGTTACAATAATAAGATGAATATATAATCATTATTATATAAAAAACAATGTAAATAATAATATCGCTTGGGTATTGATATGAATTCATTTCATACATCATAAAATTAACTAATGGAAAGGTATGTGGTGGTGAGACTTTTGTAGGGTGGTTTGACGGACACAGTTTGGGTCATGATCTCAATGAGCATGAAATTCTCCTGTAAAAGTTTTCTCTCATTCTCAAGTTGTCAGATCTTAGTTCGGGCTTGTTGAAGGAAAATTCACAATGATTCTATCTCCCTTTAAATCTTCAATAAATATGATTCATAGGGTACGATCCTACTTTTTTAAGCCATTACTTACTTTGTCTATGTTTATTGATTTTCATAAAACTGTATATTTATACTAATAATTTTATCACTGTTTAATGACTATATTATCAATAATAGTGTTTATTAACTATCATTTAAATATGAAAACATTTAATAAAATCCAAAAAATTCAAGTTCATTTTATAACCATATTTCATAAGAATACATTTAAATAAATCACTAGGGGAGTTTTATTTATAACTATTCGGGTCGTTACAATATTACTACCCTTCATATATATTAACTAACAAATATTCATTTACCAAAAAAATTTGATGTGGTAACCCTTTCTAATAACTTCCTATAGTTTTCTAGCCACTTCTTCAAACTTGTGGTCTATCCACAATACAATGACCAGGAGCATTGTCTTATTACATAGAAACATACTTCAACAATCTAAGATCTTCACCAATTCTCTTCATATGAGAGATCATTCTCTAATGAAAAAACCTATTTATTGAGTACTTGTGACGGTTCTTGTACATACTCTCTCAATAGGGATACATGTAATATATCATGTAGTTGAGATATGTAATGTGGTATTTCTAGTCGATTGACTACCGCTTCGATGAGATCAAGGATCTCAAAGAGGCCAATGTATCTTGGACTAAGATTTTCCTTCTTTAAAAATCTCATCACATTCATCCATGGAGATATGTGGAGGAATACCATGTACCCAACATCAAGCTCAAGGTCTTACCAATGATTATCAACATAGCTCTTATATCAACTCTGAATAACCTTGATGTGATGCTGAATGGTATTTACCTTTTCTACCATTTCCTCAAAAATATGAAGACATTGAGGTTTGTGTTCCCCAACATCACCCAAACATGTAGGTGTTATACACCTTTTCCCATAAAGGGATTCAAATGGAACCATTTAGATTGTTGAGTTGTATTTGTTGCTATAAGATAACTTGACCATAGGTCGATGTTGGTCCCATCCCTATTTCAAGTCAATTGACCATACTCATAACAAGTCCTCAAATGTTTGTATAGTACACTCATATTTCCCATTAGTATGTGGGTGATAACCCTAGCTAAAGGTCAACTATATATTTAGATAATGTTGGAGTATATTCCATAACTTAAAGTTAAATCTTGGTTATGAATCCGATAAAATTGATTGTGGTGTTCGCTGTAGCGTCACCACTTATCTTTTGTATATCGTTGCATGTTTATCGATTAAAAAATAATCTCGGATTGAAATGAAGTGTGTATCATTTATAAGACAATCCACCACAACCAATGTTACATTATTACATCTTGATGTTTTTCAGTAATAGTGATAAATTCCATGGTGATGGTTTCCCATTTTTATGTTAGTATGGGTAATGGTTGAACCATACCCTTGGATTTTTGAATTTCTGCTTTCAAATACTGACTTACCAGACATATTTCTATATATTTAATTATCTCTTACTTCATATTGTCCAACTAATATTACTATTAAATATATTAATACATATCTATGATTCTTATGTCGATGATGAGGGTTCATATATGTGGATCATCCAATAGCTCATTATTTAACTCTATATTTCATGGTAGACATTATCTTACCCAAATAAAAAAACTCCATCTTCCTTAACATTGAACCCCGAGGATTTCCCCTTTGTTATATCTTCCAAGTTATTTTTAATTATAACATCATATATTTTTTAATCCATTAACCAAACCATATGGGATTTTTAGTAAATCATTTTTGAAATGATTGATGTTGTTCCTTAATTTATGATTCCCATGTACATCCTTTTCAAATCTAATAATATCAGATCCTCCTCAATTATCATCAATGATAAAATTACTAGATCATTTTTACATGGGAATATACTACTTTATTCACCTTCTTAGTATGGTAATGAATTGATAAGTCATAATCCTAGATAATATATTACCATCTTTATTATCACATATTCATCTATTTATTTATGAATATATAGATAGGGTTTTTGTGATCCATATATATCTCAATCTTATCCACAAATAGAAAATTCCACCATATTTTCAAAGTGAATACCACATAGTCCAACTCTACAAAATTAATTGGGTAGCCTTTGTTATAAATGTTCTACTACCTTGATGCGTAGGCTATGCCATTTTCTTTCTACATTAACACACAACCTAATCCCTTCTTTAAAAATGTGTTTAATACCGTAAAAAATAATCCACTAGTGGGTAGTGTGAGAACAAGGGAAGTGATAAGCCTTGTTTTCAACTCCTTTAATATCCCTTCACATTCATCATTGTTATAATACTTTAGTCCATTTTGAGTTATCTTTGTAAGGAGTTTTAAAACCATTAGATATTTCTAAAAAAATCAACTATATTACCCAACTAATCTAAGGATGACATGGATATTTTTCACAGATTATGGCCTCATCCATCCATTAATTGATTATTTTATTAAAGATTCCATAGATATCCCATTTCGTTTGATAATATTCACACATAATGACACTTCCTTCAACTATAACTCACATTTTCTATTATTGGTGTAAAGCTTCACCTTTCTCAAGGTCTTTATCAGGATGTTTAGATGCCCCTCATGATCTTATCTAGTTTTGGAGAAAATTAGAATATAATCTATTAAGGCTACCAAAAATTTGGAAAGGTAATATATAAAAACTCTATCCATAAATTCGATGATGATTTCTATAGAATTAGTGAGTCCAAATGGAATTACTATGAAAATATAATGCTAATACCTTATACAAAATGTAGCCATTGGGATATCCTCCATCCTCACCCTAACTGGGTAATATCTCTACCATGGATCCACATTAGAGATATACTGAGAACCACATAGCTAATTGAAAAATTCATCAATCTATTAAAAAGGATACATGTTTTTTATCATGACCTTATTGAACTCAAGTTGATTAATGAAAAGCCACATTGAAACATAATTAACCATGATGAATAAGACACGTTCACCCCATAGTGAAGCACTTTGGTATGTGAAATAATTTTCAAAATTATCATGTATTTGTTTCTTCATCTCCTGATGTTCCACAATATACATAGTATATAGGGTATTGTATAATTTTAACACCCCATGTATAAGATTTATTGGAAATTCATCCTCTTGACTAGGTGGATCAATTAAAAATTCCTCAGAGAACAAATCAATGTCTTCCCTCTCAATAATCATGTCCTCAAGGATGATATTTTCCTCAAACTCAATCATATGAGCTGGATATTCTTGATTATAGGAAAAAATATCAATTTTTATGATTTTTGTGCTAAATAAGATTCAACCACCTCATTTTGCTAGTACAAAATCGACGGTCAATTCACAATATAGAGGCTTATTTCCTTCTCATGAAAATTTATGTTTGATCTATATAGGGAAAGGAAATCCATACCTAGAATTTTATAAAATTATAGTAAAGGAAGTATGAAAAGGTTCACTAGAATGTTTAGCCCAAAAATATTGATAGGGGAGAATTTTTATTCTTCGCATGCTATAATTACACCATTTTTTCATTTTTATCAACCACTCTACTTCCATGCTTTTTGGTGGTGTTTGAATAGTTCAATTAAAGTTTAGTTAAATGAATGAATGAATAGAATAAGAATAAAAAACTACATTCACTATTCTTGAACTAAAAACAAGTGTACTAGTCACCATTCCATTTTCAGGATCCACTTTAAATGTTTTGAAGGAAAAAGCTAACCCTTTCTTCCTTGAAGGTTACTGGTTGTCTTAAAAAATACACGTCTTTGTGTGTTGGTTTTCAAATTTCAATGGTTTATTATAGTTGAGGAAAATAAAAATGAAATGATTTTTAAATTGGTAATTCAATTCCTCTATCTCATTAGTGGGTTCCTCCTCTCAGCAATCAATAGCTAGGTTTCCTTCTATTCTAAACCTAAACCATTTCCTTCTCCCCCTTGGGCCATTTATGGGGTCCATATTACACCACTTTGACAAGAAGGATGTTTTAATTTCATAGCACCAATAAATTTCTCCACCAGACTTCTAGAATTAAAATACTATGTATGCTTGTTATCCCCATGATACCCTTGAGATTCATTTAAATTTATTTTGAATATAAGGGATCATCAGAAAATTTTATCATAGATATTAATGTTGTGGATTTCTATGTATTTTCATATACTATGTTTCATCCCACTAAATAAGTGGAAAACCATAAATTCATGGGTGAAAATAAAGACAAATGTGTATCATGCAAGTCTTATGATGTTTTCCTTGTACACCATAATAGATTAATCATCTTTTTTCAAGATATTAAGGAAATAAATTCTCAATTTATGTCATAGTGTGTGAGGAATATATTTCTCAAAACACATTTTCTATAATTAATTCCATATTATAGACTCTATAAAATTATTCATATTTTTCATCAATGACATCCACAGATCAACTTATCTTTCCATAGGATAAACAACTATTAGAACCTTTTCTCACTCAAAACATTTAAGGATGGATGTGATCCTCTCAATGGAATTGATTCATTGTTTAGCGATTAAGGAATCATATGTTCCATTAAAAGACATAGGCCTTTGTCACATAAAGGTCTCAATTTGCATATTTTTCTCTCTTAGGGGGATTTTGAAGCCCCTCATGATCCATGTGTCTATTTAGAAACTGAGTCACCTAAGAGAGATTCATTATAATCATCGTAATATCTACTCTCATCGAGTTGGGCATCTTGTTGTCTTAATCATCACAATTCTCATAACGTTAGTTGTTTACCCGATTCCTCCTAATTTTACCCATTGGATTTAATAATGGAAACTTATGGATGAGTATTATTAAACTATTAACAAATAAAAATCAATCCAGTGATATTAATAGGATAAATTATAATTTAAATTCATTTCCTTAAATTTTTAATTTCTATGATTTAATATATGTATTCCAATATATATTTACTAACTAATATTATTATGTTTTTACAAATAATATTGGTTCATAATGAACTTATAAATTTATATATTCAAATCGCCCAGGAGTGTCAAACAAGGTGTGCAATAATTCACATTGTCATGCATCAGTTCCCGATCGGGTCAAGCTCATGTGGTGTTTTTTGGGTTTTAACACTATATACATATTTTCCCGATCCACATCAACTTGTAGTATCCAGAGAGAGATTTATTTTCTTGATAAACCACTTACTCAATAATTAACCAAATTATGGTATGTTTTATTATACATAGTCTTTTCCGTTAGTCTTTCTCTAGTGTTTTCTAATCTTAATCCTAGAATAAGGAAACTTTTCCTTTTATAACATCATTGAAAACTCTACCATTTATTAAATCTTAAATCATGAATTATTATATAAAATAAACATAATTAAACTTTTAATATCAATATGTATATAATATTTTGGAATTAGGTAAATTGAATAACATCATAAACATGGGGTAAAAATAAAATAATGAAAACTTCTTTAACATTCTTATAAAATTATTTGTATTTTTAAAGAGTACATTATAACCTAGAGAAATACATAATAAATGGGTGATCTATAAATCCAAGTCAGGGAATAAAAATGGAATAAAATGAATAAGTTATTTAATGTTATCAATAGTAAGATAAATGGGGAATACAAGGAGTGAGAAACACAAACATGAACAATGAGGCATGATGTAGCATGATAACCTAAATTCACCATGGGAAATGATGAAAAAACATAAAATAGTACATCAGAAACATATGTAAAGGCTAACATACAAGACATCATGATAAGAAAATTCTCATAAAGTAATCATGTTAAGTCCCTATCTAATTATGACATCTCATTAGACTAAACAATACCTAATGCATTGGAATAACATTTAATTTTGGGTGCAACAGTCACATTGATTTCACTATCATGATTATGTGTAACACATAGATCATACAACAAAGATTCATTAATCATCATATTTTAGTCCATGATGAAGTAATCTAGAATAATTAAATTTAATTAGAAATTAAATTATGTGCAAGTGTTAAAAAATGGACACCATTGATAGAAAATAGTTATCATATTCACTACATAATTGTTCTTGCATGGAAGACTGCGATGAAATTTCAGTAGCATAACGACATCACTTAAAAATTCACAAAATGGGTTGATGAGAGATAATGGGGAATATCACAATTTATATATGAAGTGTTTAGTAAGACAAAAATTTAAATACTTATCCTATATTTATGAATTGAAAATATAAGGTATAAGAAAATAAATAAATTTGATTAATGAAGAGAATGTGACGATCCATTTCTTGACTGTGTGACTCCAAATGATTGGGAGGAGATTTATGATGTATTGGGGATACTTTTAGGGAATATTAAAATGGTATAGATGAGCAAGGATGTGATCCATGGATTTCATGTGAATAGAAATGGATCTTAGGGGGGGTTATATAAGAAATGAGTGGGTAATTATTTATTATTTCTAAAAATGAGGTCTTTGACTCTATATAATAAAATAAACAATACGTACCATGGTTTTGGATTATAGTTTCATCCAAATTGTACTGGTTTTCTTTATTTGATAAGGAAAAAGGAACAATAATAATAAAATAATACCCTTGATTATGTAGAAGTGAGTCACACTCTTAAAGAAATGTTTTTAAAAACTTAAAATATATTTACAGTTTCTAAGTATTCATAATAGATTTATAAAATTAAACAAATAGACATAAAATAAAAATATTTTAACAGAAACCCATATTTTTTTATTTTATACCATTTTTAGTATTTATTACATCACATTGGTGTCTTTATGATATACTAATATACACAATATATTTATACGATATTTAATTTCTTACACAAAAATTTGACTATCTCAAAAAATTATGAAAATATTACTATTGAGTAATTTAATTTTTTTGATTCAAAAAATTATTAGAATTTTATAAATAAAACTATAAATATTTGAATTTTCATCTTTAAAATAAGAATTGATATTTTTTGACAAATGATGGATTTTTTACATTAATAGTTGTCGAACCCTTATAAGAATTACATTAAACTTCATAAAAATTATATGATAATTTTGATTTAATAAAAAAATTTAATTAAAAAGTTTTATAAAATAATAATTTAGTTTATAATCCATTAATTACTCAAAATACATCCCTCAATTGAATTTTAATATTACTTAAAATAATTGTTTTATTCTATTTTATCCCAACAAAAATCATTTATAGAGTAATAATAAAAGGATGAAAATGTCTTCCTTATTATATATATAATAATGTACATACTCATATTTCTAAGGTCTTGATACATATCCCTTTAATACATTATAAAACACTATAACAGTAATGTTTATTATGGTAAGTCTTTCGTTTACTGGTTCGACGTAGATGGTTTGTGTCGTGATATTGATGTGTTTTAACATCTCCTATAAATAGTTTCTCTAATGAATATGTTGTTTGATGTTAGTTTGGGATTTGTCAGGGTAAAAGATAAGTGATTCTATATACTTTATAAGCTCTGATAAATAGGATTTATAGGGTATGGTCATACTGGTTGAGGTTATCACTTTGCCTTTGTCAATTTATCTTGTTAAAACTCAATATGTATACTAATATTGTGATGAATTTTCAATAGCTATATAATCAATGGTAATGGTGCACAATATTCATTTAATTATGATAAAATATAATAAAATTTAAGAAGTTAATTTTCTTTCTATAAACAAATTATATAATAAATTAATTAATTAAATCGCAATGGGAATTTTATTTATTATAGATTGGGTCATTATAGATATAAATTATAAGATATGTATCTTTTAAATAAATTTTAAAAAAATTGTATTCCGATAATAATTTTTTTTTCATAAAGTTGGTATATTATGTTCATATTTATAGAGTTTTTATCAAATTTATAAAGGGTTATAAATTTATAAAAAAATATCCATACTATACAAGACATTAAATTTTTAGTTATATATATATTCTAGTTATTGATTAAAAAGTGAGTAATTATACAATCACTTTTTCTTAATTTTTGTATTTTCAATTTTATTATATGTTTAAGAAGTTTCACGTATGTATCTTTGAATTATATTTATAAAACTGAATATTTTTAATAGAAAATTTCTTCTTTTAACTGGTATATTTAGTTTTATTTTATAGGGTTGTTCTATTCCTTATGTTACCGAAATAGAAGAGCATGTAAATATTTGAGAAAATAGTTATATAAGTAAGATTTATTATTTTTTATAAGCTATTTATTCATAATTATTGTTTTTATAATTCATTTGATAATTAGTATATATAAATAATTCTCATGGAAATGGTTTAACAATGATAAATTTTATATAAATAAGTTAAACAAATTAATATAGGTGCGATATTTTTAATTAGATTATTTATGTTATATATATATATATTGTTTTTAATTTCAATATAATGTTTCATAACCATATTTTCATCTTCAAAAAGGAAGGGTGGAATTTTTTTTAAGAATCATGTTTGATATAATCAAAACTAGGATAATGATTGAATTTGATAAGGGTTAGTTATATTAATTATTTTAAGGTTTATATGAAAATATTATATTTTTTAATCATACAAAATTAAATTTGAAAGAATATTTTTTGTTTGGTTGTTTCATATAAAGATGAAGGACTTACCTATCACTGATTTTTTACAGGATATTTTTTAAACATGTTCAAAATTTATATTATAAAGTATTTCTATTTTATTTAAATTTTAAAATATTAGTAACTAGAAAATATTTTTTTTCATAAAGTTGGTATATTTTATATGTTATAGGATTATTTTCTGAAAACTATTTTTTATGTTTGGTTAAATTTTATATTTTTTGTTACGTAATTTTAATTTATTTTTAAAAATGATTAATTTTAATTTTTTTGTAAATTATATTTATTTTTTGTATTTGTATAGGTATTAGGTGTTTTAGGTATCTCTCTTTTAATTAATGATAAAGAAATGAGTATTTATAATAATTTTTTTTCTTATGCTTCTTTTTGGTATAGTGTGACTATTTTAGAGGGGTGTTATTTTCATTATGTTGGTGTATTAGGTGAAGTATGAAAATCATTATAAAATTGTTAAAAAAGTGTGTTTTATTAATTTTATTAGTTCTTTATTTTGAATTATTAATATTTATATGGGTTTTGATAATTTATAAATTAAAATAAATTCATTGAAATGGTTTAACAATGATAAATTGTCCATATAAGAGCCATATAATTTTAACTATGTGAAATTATTGGTGTATATATTTTATATTATAAAATATAAGTTTTTTCATATTTATATGTGATTGGATTTTATTTTCATGTCAATGTTTCATAACCATAGTGACATTGTCAAAAAGGAATGGTGGAATGATGTTATTTTGTTTACGGAGTTTTGTTTGAGATAATGAAAACTAAGATAACTATTCAACTTGATAATGTTCCTTATATTAAAATATTTTATAAGATTCACATTTTTTAATCTCATTACCTTTATATTGATTGAATATTTTAAATGGGGACAAATTCTCATGATTATAAAAATCAAGGATTTTGAGACTGGGAATTGATTATAGGTTTTATGGTTTATTTTTATTAGTGCAGTAAAATAACAAAATTATAATCAAGTTATTTATGTTAAATATTACGAATTCAAAGATGAAAGGCTCAATATTTCTAGGGAATATCATTCTATAAAAACATTAAACAAATTTTTTTATTCTTTTATCCAAGTATACTTGATCATATAAGAATTTATCATGTAGTTTTCATAATATATATTCATGTTTGGTTTTAGTTAAATTGGTTATGTTATATATCATGAGTTTTCTCATTTATTCATTCTATAACCCACTAAAAAGGAATTAATTGGTAAAATATCATGTTGTTTTGTTAAACTTAAAATATTAATATATATTTTAATGGTTGTTGATATTTTGTTTTATTAATTATGTTAAATATTACATTTTCCAAAAAATAAGGATTAAAAAAAGAATCTTTTGTTATAATAAGTGTTTTATGTCATTGAATTAACCTTTTTTAATAAAGTGGTTTACCTTTTAAAAGTTTGTTTAATTTTTTTTAATTTTATTGTGTTTAAAAATAATTTAAAAATATAAATAATTTTTTTAATTATAGAGCTCCATTTGGTTGGGTTAAATTAATTTTTTAATTATATATGCACAATTTTTTTACTAAAATATATGTTTAAGTGTGTTAAATAAAGTTTTCAAACTACTTTATTAACAACAAGAGTTTTTTGGTTTGTCTATCTGATAGGATAATCTTTTCAAAATTTTGATAATGAAAACTCTCTTTTATGATTTTTATTATGTTTTCTTCAAAAAAATTGGTTTTAAATAAATAATTTAGATTTTATAAATAATTTTATGCTAACATTAAATTAAAAATTAAAATTTATTATTTAAAATTTAAATTTAACATCATTTTTTTGTAATAGATTCATATAATTTTTTATTAAGTATGTAGAATTTTGAAATTTATGATGAGTAAAAGGGGATTTATTTTTATTTGGGATTCTTAATATCCATTATGTATTAATTTGAATGAATTTTTTTTTTATAAAATGAAAATTGATCATTGATGTTATTTTTTTAAAAGAATTCATTATTGATGGGAATTTTTTTACTTCAAAAGTGTATGTTAGGATATGAGTGTTAAACTATTTTAATAATTTTTTTGGGGGTGCGTGTTATAAATTCTTATTAGGACATCTATTGTTTATTGAATTATCATGAAATTTGTTATTTTAAGTTGGTTTAGGATAATTGGTGGATATCTATTTGTTTGAGTTACATATGTATTCAAAAACATTAAATCAATTTAAACCTTATGTAATTAACCTAAATAATTATATTGGGTTTATATTTAATGGATTATAAAATGAATTATGAAAATATAATATTTAGTTATTTAGTATCATTGTAATTATTAATTTTTTATTAATTGATAAGATATAAATTGAGAAAAAATCATTAAAACTTGTTTTTTGAGGCTTAAAATCACCATAAATAGGTGGATTTTGGTGTTGAATAGGTCATAAAAAAGATTATAATTGAAATTAGGATCATTGGTCATAAACCAGGTGAATTAAACAAACTGAAAAATTAAAGATCATATCACATGGTTTGAAGCAGAACTTCTCTAACAATTTATAAAAAATGTGTGTTGGGTTTTTTTATCTAAATATTTTATATGTTTTATCATTAATAATTAATTATAAATCGAAAATTAAACATCTTTGAGTATTTTTCCTTTCAGGTGATCACATTATTTTTTATTGGGGGATTGAGTTTAAAATTCTTCAACATATTTAAAATTCTATATTACTATTTTGAAATATATATCCACATAATTATATCTAAATAATTCCTCATGTACAACCTAGTATGATAAAATTATATATTATTAAGTATGTGAATTTATAATATTGTTCAAAAATTTATTATATTAAAAATATTTTTGGAATTTATGTATTTAAATTATGTTTTCATTATCAAGAATTTTCTTTAATATATATATTGTGTGCTTTTTTAAAGGTTTCCAGATATTGGGTCATGTAATTTATTATTATCCAATAAGGAATAAAAAATATTTAACTTTCCAGGTTTTTTTATAAACCGATAAGGAATAATGAAATTGGAACTTTAAATATAAGTTTTTTGCAAAAAAAAATGTTGAAAGTAATAACTTATTACATTTAATTTCATTTTTATGTAATAAAAACATCAAAAGTCATAAAACAATTTCATCTTTGAGCATCCATTTAACGTAAAAACGAATGTTTAAAGTCTTTAATGATTTTACCACATTAAAAAAATTGTTTCATCATCATTTCAACTAAAAACTAAAATTAAAATCAACTTTCTATCTCTTCTACATAATTTTTATAGAAAAACTAACATGTAAATATATTTTCATATTATTTATTAAAAAAATTATTTTGAAAGTTCCCATAAATTCACTTTTAATTTAATGTTTAGAAATAAAATTTGTTAAAAACAATATTGAAATTTTAATTTATAATACCTCATATATAAACCTTTTTTAAAAACTGATGATAAAAAGTAAAAAAATGATGAAGAAATATATTTTTCAACCAGTCTATATTGGATTAGGGAGTTAACACAATCCAAAATTATAGTTTAGGAAATGATATTTGAATATAATGGAAATGATTTTATATGCTTATGTTCATTCTAAATATATATGTATTATTCCAATGTTATGAGCTCATGAGTTAGGTTCACTGATTCCTATTTGATTCATGTATTATTAAAGGGAAAAAATTATTCCATGAATCAAAATTATGATTTATGATATGCGGGTTATGATTTTCAAATGTTATTCTCTTGTTATCATACCCTTATTCTCATTTTATGTTTATGTTATCATTTATATCTCCCTTATTTATCCTTACTATGTATCTCAGCTCACCTTTTCATATATATATTTTTCCATGTTTGAGGAAAGTTATTATTTATGATATGAATGAGAAGGGTGTTAGTAATGATTAGCTTAATGGGAGATGATATAGGTAATGTAGGAACTAGTTGTTTATTGATTCATATTTATAAAGAAACTAAATTTCTATTGTCATCAGGATTTTTATAAAAAAATGGAATGAATAATCATTTTTAAAGATGTAATATCAATTTATTAGAAGTATGGGTCACTATAACTAGGTCCATAACCTAGCCAACTCGGATCATCAATATTAATTCTCATCACACCCAACTCTAGGTGGTGTCTAAGAATTTTCGTCCCTTATTATTACCTGCCTTATCCATCAGTGAGAGAGGTGGGAATATAGTGCATTGGGTCCTTAGTGGAATTTTTACTTTACATGTTCATCCCATGAATTTTACATATGATAAATAATTTATAAAAAACTAAAATTTTATTTAATTTAACAAAACTATTAAAATTAAATAATTCATTTAACTCAATAGGCTATAACCCTTAGTGGAATGACTGTAAACAACATGAATCAATATATATTTCAGTAAACCATATTTTAACAACCATGTATCCCAAAATCAATTTAATATTTTCCATTATTTTATGAAGGCCAGTAACCACATCCAAATCCCTTCCAGCCTAGTCATAATATAACCAAGCATATCTCTATCACCCGAGCTCAAAATTCAATCCAAACAACTGAGAAAAATATTATAATTGTTAAATTTAATTTATAAATTAATTTTAATTGGGCACGATCTATAAAAATCTCATTTGTGTCCTCATCACATTGAATATGAATCCATACACATTCCAATAACCCACAGAATACACCAAACTCATTTTAGAGGAAAATACACGACACCGAAATTTTTTTACACGAATATTTAGTGCTTATTTTATATAAAAATCAATTAAAAATCATTATGAAACATATTTTTAATGAAAACATGAGCACTGATGAGTGAACATTGTCACATGGAATTCTCATTTTAGGAAGCATGAAAGACTTATAAATATGCGATTTGTGAGACCATAGGATTTTGTAAAACATTTTTTCAATTAAATATAATTTTTTTGATATTTTTCACTACATAAAACCCCAATTATAGATTTTTTTACAATCCGATATTTGTTAGGTTGCACTACATGATACCAAATTTTAACAAATCCATGATATTTTATTAATATATTTATTTGAATATGACCATTATAACCTAGAAATTAAACCAAGAACCATGAATAATAATATCTAATTTTGAAATATTATGTATAATGGTATTAAATAAATAATATATTTTTGGTAAAATGTAATATTTTTTGCAATGTATTTATATGTTTTGAAAATACTATTTTCTCAAAAAAATGTTTTTTATTTTTTATGTGAAAAATGGTAAAATTAATTTTTGACACATTAAAAACACAAATTTGATAAAATAAACTTTATTTTTCATAATTTTTATTTCAAAATAATAATATTATTAAATTTTCTAATTTTTTCTAAAATGATTCATGTTAGTATTAATAGTCAAAAATACATAATTTTCTATATAAGTTACCAATTAATTTAATATATTTCCCAACAGAAATTATAAATTGAAATTCTTTTTTAAGTATAATTAGTTAAATTTTATATACATAATATAATTTAGGTTATTTTAATCAAATTAATATTGAAATTAGATATAAAACCATTTCTAAATTTTTAACTTTATTTCATTAAAAACACTCTTTCAAATCGTGTCTATTGGATTAATTTTAAATTAACTTTTTTCCACTTTTTTTATTTGAATTATAAAAAATAGTTAACCAATTTTTAATAATAATAATTTCTAATTTCTAATAATGTTAACTTAATTTTTTACTAAAATTAATAGTAATGTAAAAAAATTAATTATCATGATAAAAAAATCAGTTTATTGGGGTGTTAAATTAGAATGATAAGAGTGAAAATGAACAATAATATTTTATTAATTATATTTAATTAATTTATCATAATCATTAAATCTAAGTCATTGAAATATGAAAATTTATTTCAACATTCCTTTGAATATGACCCATTAAATAATTAAAGTATAAAAAAATGAAAAATTGATACTTTATAAACTTTTAATATCTATAAAGCCTAGGGGGACAAAAAAACACATATGTTTGATTATATATATACTATTTATATTTGAATGAGGTTTTTTATAATGATAAATTATTTTAAATATTTTTAGGTTAAATAATTACTTTAAATGGTTAGGAAATTATAACACATTAATTATTTAGTTAACAATTAAAAAAACAAATGTTACAAAAAAAATATTAAAAGTGATGTAAATTAAATGAATTATTGGGTTCCATTATATTGTTCAGATTAATGTATGAATATAAAATGGTTTCAAGATAATATATTTTAATTCCATAATTTTCTTGACATTTTTAAAATTGTAATTAATTAAATTATGTCAACACAGACATTAATATTATTTTATAATAAATGAAAATTTATTAAATTTTTTAAAATTAATAATAATCACATTCTTTAAAAAGTAATTTTTAAATACTAATAAATACACGCTATTTTACATTCATAGACCAATTTTTCTATTATAATGACTACATTAAACAAAAAATAGATAAAACTTTGTTAGTGGGGTTAATCTTAAAGCGGTGTTTCGTCACGTTATATGCGCTTATGTGAAAATTAATTTCCAACACCAATAAGATTTATATTCTATAAATTACATATAATATTCAGAAAGATAATTTAAAAAATATCTATTATGTATCATTCTAATTTAGTCATAAAGTTTAAATTATGATGGTTAAAAAACTAGTTACCATAGTAATGAAACTAAAATGCTAAAAATAGGGATACATAGAAGTTAAGGAGTTAAATATTTTAAACTCAGATTTGAATTTATTTTGGTGGTTTGGTTCGACAATGTAATCCCACAAAAAATTTAATTATCATATTTTAAGCCACATGAGGTAATATTGGCCTATAAATAGTAAATACTTTTTAGTATTTATAAGAATTCCACTCCTCCTCAAGCCATTTGGATCAATGAATATCTTCAGAAATAACATTACATATGCACCCACTCATCCTATAAGACTTATATTTTATATTAATCAAAAAAGGATGGTTATTATGGAAATCATAGGAGCATACCTCAAGAAGAGGTGGCATTCATCAACGAGTATTTTCATATGATTTATTCCCCCACCCCATTAAATTTTTATTACACCATGATTGTATAATATCCTCATTCTCATTAATATAATTATATTTTTAGGTTTAAAACCTACAACCACACACAATTCTATGAACAGGATTATGAAATCATCACTCATGTGTGTTACAGGATACCGCCTCACGAACCGATATCATTCATTTTTTCGTTACCAACATTAAAGGACTGGAATAATGATTTATTTATTGTTTATATATAATAAATATGATTTTTTTATTCTTAATAAATTTTTATATAATATATACCTTCATTATTTTAATTTTTTATAATATGATAAAGTCGGTCGTGTGTACGACAGACTACCACCTCATGAAGCATTGGGATTCATTCATGATTTATATGGAATTTATTGAGGATGGATTTAAAAAAATGTATGATATAAATTACTTAATAATTATACTATATTGACATTATATATATATATATATCTTTTGGTTTTACTTCTTTATATATGATAACAAATAGAAATAATATTCAGTAGTACATACAACCAAATGTGTCCATGAAAAGTGTATTTAATTTCCTATTACTAAATATTATTTATTACTATAAATACATATATACATAATATATATTATTTTTGTATCATTTATATCATTTTTAGATGAATAAATTATGATAAAATAAATAGGAAAACAAATAAAAAATCAATTCATATATGAAAAACAATGTAGTTTTTTCCCGAGACGTAACATTAACATGAAATCATTAATAAGAGGGTATAAATTTCAATAAAAATATAATATATCATATTATATATATAAATATTCTTTATCAATATATCAATAATAAAAATATATTCGTTATATAGGATGTTTTCATGACTCTGATAAGAGCCAATTCATAAGGTATGGGATTTTTGCCTCACATGAATTTTATATGAGACACAAGCCTTATTAACCACATGTTTCTTTTATGTGATGTATATACTACCCATAATTTTATTGTATTACAGTAATCCTTAAATTTATTATTATTAACATATCAATTTTATGATCTATCATTCAAGTGGTTTTTAGTTCAAAATTTATCGAATCGATAAAGGATTTTAATCTCAATTTTTCTTCATTGACAAATATGGTTATGTTATGAACATTTTATTGAGGTGTATATACTTCACATGGTCATATTTTATGATTTTCATATTTAAATATAGTTCAATTTATGTATACATTTTATTATATCTCATTCACGGGGGTTACAGTTGAAAATTTACTAAATCAGTGATGGATTTTTTCTCAGTTTTCTATCATTATGACATATGGTTATGTTATGCAACTTTTTTCTTTTAAGAATATTATATATATACCCTTTAACATATAATTTTATTAATTTTTTTATCCACATTTTTTATATCTATTTTAATTAAATTTTTTCATCTATATATTTTTCAAACATACTAAAGTGGTAAAGGTGTAATGTTACAATCTCATCATTTATGGAGAATATTTATGAATATGTTTCTGAAGATATAATATTATGATACATCTATGAATAAATTCATGAATTTATTTCTCTTCTATTTATGTTAGGAGGATACCTATTTTACCTACATATTCCTATCTTTATTTACTCAAATTTTCAAAATAATGTTTTAATGAAACATCATCATTTCAATTGAAAAATATGTTTCTTAAAAAACCATGTTTTTTTAAAAATGATTAATTTTTTTTAATTTTTTTTAAATATAAATGGTTATTCTCCTCAGGAAATATTTTAAATTATTTTTAAACATATGTTTATAAAGATTCAATGTTTTCTCAATGAAATAGTTTTTAATTTTTTTATGTTTTAAATATTTATTTTCAATGAAAGGTAATTTTCCCTATAAAATATACCATGTGATCTTCTAAAATTTTTCTCTATCTAAGATGAAATACATTGAAATTATTTATGTTTTACTAGGGATAAAATCAAGGATAAAATTCTTATTATTTCACTAAATGGTTTTTATTTATGATGAAAATATTTTTATGAAGGCAATTTCTCCTCCACAAGATATAAAATGATAAAATTGTTAGAAAACCATCTTCTTTTTACAAAGGTTATATGATGATGAAATGATGAAATGGTTATGAATCATTTATATTCTCCAATGATTATGATATGATGAAATGTTTTTAAACCAATTTCATTTTCATGAAATGTTATTTATGATTTGGTTCATACATGTGTACGATTTTAATTATGTGACATGTGATACTTATATCTTCTTCAAATGCATTGGGAAATGATAAATAATATATGATCTTAGATTATTCACGGGTGGTTTTACTAATCCAAAAAATATGTATTCATGGGTGTTCATCCCAATCTCAATGGAGGGTACATGGTCAGACATCCCAAACCCAATGTAGGTAAATGGGTGGTCAGACCGGGCCTAACATTTTATGAATGTTTTAGTGGGTAACCTTGAGATAATATCATATATACGTATATGTATGGAACAATTGTATTTATTATGAAAATTTTATGATCTCATGACCCAAATAATTTAATTTACTTAGGATTTATGTATTATAAACGTCCAATATTTATGCCATGACCCAATATTATGATATATTTTTTGAAGGGTATGGTTTTCAAATGTTATTATCAAGTTTCCAAATTTTTATGTTCATGTTATATTTAGGTATCTCCCTAATTTACCCTTATAGAGCATATAAACTCACCCATTATTTTGTTTCCATTCCCTATGTTATGAAGAAAGGTTATATATAGTACATGTAAATGAAGAGTTATAAATTTGAAGATAATTTTGGGAAACATGGAAAATAATTCACCATATAAAAAGATCATGTTTCAATTTCCAAAGGCACCACACTATTATGGTCCCCAGGAATGTTTTTGTGTAATTTAATGAATATTTATCTATGAATATGTAATATCCATGTATGAAATCTTGGTTATATAAATAGTTTAACCATTTTAGGATTAAATCACAATAAAATACTAATATGGTGATGCTTAAAACTAGAATAAAATGTGGAGAAGAAGATCAGAAGGATGTAGTGGAGTCTTCTCCTCAAGAAATTGAATAAAAAAATTAATAACGTCTCCCAAAATCAAGGTAAATAATATAGGGAGGTTGAATGAGAAACCAAATTTGAGTGTAAAATAGGTAGGGGAGATTGGGGATTCCCACTTTTGAAAATGGAGGGGGGGGGAGGTGAGGATAGTAACATGAAACTTTTTGAGTTGCACAGATTTGATACAAATTTTTCCACATGGTGTGACAAATATATGGAATGAACTATCTAGTATGAACCCCCTTACAATATTGGTATTCATAGTTTACTAAATCACTGAAAAACCATGCTGTTTTCACTAACACTATCATATATTTTCATATATTTTGTCTAGAACCAGGAAAAAACCAAGCCCCAATCCCAAGTCCAAATAAAGACATAACCTTTCCCCAAGAATTTACATTTATTACTAAAAACAATTCTATTACCATGAAAGAACCATGTGATATATAAATTTAACTAAAAACCTCTTCACACATAGGGTATCAATCAATTTACCTTGGACTATGCACACCAATCTTTGAAACCTGGCCAGAAACCTCAAAAAATCTAAAAAATCATTATTATATCAAGACACTAAGGATTACCCATGATGTACTTTTAGTTTCATTCATTGCCTTAAAAATCAATTTAATAGCATAAAACTATAAGAATTTTATTCCAAATAAGAGTTCGAAATATTGTTCATCTAGAAAATATTAATATTCAAAATTTCTCTACAATTCTCTTCCCATATGAAAATGATATCTTATAAACTCCACAAAATTAAACTTTCCATCCCTAATAAGTCTTGTTGGTCCTGAAACCATTCATTAGAGTTTACTAGGGTTTTCAATTCATGGTTATCTTGATGTGTTCCATCTTCTAATGTTTAATCTTATTCAAAATGAAACTCAAAAACAAGGGTATTAAAATTGAAATAAAAAAAATAAAATTCATATAAAAATCATAAAAAAACTAGGACAGTGTGTTACGACACTCATATATGTTGATATATAGTCATGTAAATATCAAATTAATCTTCAGTACCATGGGTCTCACCACGATCAGATTTATCCAAAAAACCCATTTTCAACCAAGAGGAATTCCACAAATTAAATTTCTTGGTAAAACAATATTTTAGAATTCTTGAAATGTGTCCCATATAGGCCCCCTCATATGAAACCCAAAACATATAAGAAATCATTTGTCCTATTAGAATATTAATCCATAAATAAAAAATTCCATGATACATTTTGCGTACAAACTGCCTACTAAACCAGCCTATACACACTAACTTATTCTTAAAAAGTCCCTAATAGTCCCCGAAACAATCCCATTACATCCCATATGAAGCATTTAATGTGTTCACTAACTCACGATATCAAAATTAACAAGAGAAATCATTTTGTAACCCTCCAGTAAGACTTTCCTAAAACTCTCATCCAATTCCACAAACATGCTATTAAGCCACATATCCATGATGCTTTAATTTTTTGAAATATCCCACGATCATATGATCACAACCATTGAAGTCGAATTATGAATTCTGGCATAATTTTACAATTTAATCCTCAATCATCCAGTACAATCACTGTGCCATTCCATGAGCAATGAACTTTTCATGGTTTGGCGCACCCTCAGATAACCTCAAAAACAATCCCGAGAAAGACACCCACGCTCAAAATCCATCCAACATCCCATATAAATCCAAAATATTGTATTTACATAGAGTAAGATAATTTCTATTGACCATCTAATTGGAAACCAAATTCCACTACAATTTTCTAATAATCAACTCCACACATCCATGACCTTACCAACATGATATTTTATTACCAAGAATCACACCACACTCCCTATCATAGGTGAATCCCTTTCATCACACCATTGAGTAAAAAATTCAAATTTTTAGCCATAACCCATGCCATGTACATTGTTAAATAGAATGATCATAAGCGGACAACCCACTTATACAAGATAAATAACACAATACGTCAACTACCACCCATTCCCTTCTCATGACTTCACTATTTAGAACATCCTCTTAAATCCAATTATTAATGAGTTTGGTAACCACAAATAGTTTATTGTAGACTCCTCACTATATAAATATTGAATACATATCCTTAATAATGATTCTGGATCGATACCTGCACAATATGTGTGTTGCTTCACACGATCCACGTTCCAACCATTTCTATCAGAAGCCATTGGCCCAATCACTTCCATCATCAACATTAAATTCAATATGTAATTTTTTTTTTTGTTTTTTGAATTACCATTTAATTTCCAAAACACAGTAGTAACATAATGCCTTTCCAAATAGTTATCCACTCACCTCATGATCCCTTTTCGACACATCATTCTAACTTGGCTAATCATCCCCCATGGCATCTACATCCAATATGACCCAAGTTCTCATGGAAGTCCATTCCAAAATGGATTTAGCTCTTAATACAATCATAATCACACTATTATCCATAAAATAGTGTCATATCATGTAATGATCATCCACCCATGTTATTTCGATATACTAAAACACATATATGGTCTATATGATTTGGATCCCAAACCACAAATCCCTTCGAATCAATTCTCAAGACAATGAGACTCTAAGTCCCTCAAAACCCAATAGTATGAGAAATATTTAATCCAACTACTCAAGTCCTTATCAATGTTAATTTTTCATGTTGGTAATCTGGGTTCCCAATCAAAAAATCATTTACTCATCCTACCTCACCCATAAGAAAATCATCAAAGAATCCCTATACATTAACAAAATCTAGTTTCATCCTACATGAACTATTCGTACGTCAAAAAAAAAACAACACATTCTTCTTAACCTAAGTAAACCACAAACCCATGAACACCATAATAATGCTTTTCCCTAATAATAAAATATACTGACCCACTATAGTCTAAGCCAGGTATTGAGGTCTCATGGTCTCCCACCTAGCCCATAGGAAAAGTATCAAGATAAATCCTGAAATATGAGGAATCAGACAAACAATTTTCTCAAACAACTCAAGACATCTAGAATGAAAATACCCATATCTGGGGTATCAATATATACCATAAGAATAACATTCCATATTATCATATTTCCAGGGAACTGATTGTCAATGAGAATCCACCCACACAACTCTTACCTCGAGATTCCTTACTCACCCAACATAAAAAACATAATGAAATCATCATATATGATCCCTTAGAAATAAATATTAATACATGGTTAAATTAGATAGAATTTAATTATGTTATATATGGAAAAAACTATATAGGTTGTTACTCGAACATTAAAAAACCAAACATACATGGTTCACTCAACATGAATCACTCTATGACTACTTGTATCCTGTGAACCACTACAAGATGGTTCTAATCAGTAGTGTGGAATTAAAAGATATATGGGAAATCATATTATATGTTTCTAATTTCACATTAAATAACCATACATAGACAACGACCCTTGTAAGGGTTCATGTCCAAGAAATCACACGACAGTGCTGATCCACTTGGTTTACTACGCCAACTGTTTACACAGGTCTATACTATCATAATCCTCAATGATCAAATCAATATATATGACATGAACATACAGTAGAAATAAAATGTACACATATAAGTCAGATCAGTTGAGTAAAATTCCTCGAGGTATGTATACAATAAAAATAGAATGAAAAATTGCTATCAATTTAATCAATTGAACCTCTTAGTAGTGAAAAAAACATCAGTAGGAATATTTATAACATCCTGAACATTCCAATTTATTTCTCATGATCTTTTAATGTTACTATTTTAGCTTTGTTTTGGTAAAATATGTTTGGGTTTTTGTTATGAGGTGTTTCAAGTAAAAATTGAGAATTATTTAAGGAAAAGGGATGGTGTATAGTTTTTGTATAGTTTTCCATTACTATGCACCTATTCTCAGCAAACTGTGAAACACTATAAAAGGGGGATTTCATGGTTGGTACAATGTTTTTCAAATTCTGATCCCCTTCCTAGGAAACCTTTTTCCCATGTTATAATCCATCAAAAAATTATTATAAAATTCTAAAACCCCCAAAGGTCACCCTCATTCAACCACAGAGGCTTTATTTCTTTTTTGGAGGACCCCAAATGGATTATAATTCCTTCCAAACAATTTTGTTGATGAATAAAGGGTTGGATAGAAGAATATTCACCTATCATAGTAAGAAATCTTTTACGAATTGGATTTCCCTCTCGATCATCCATTTTTCCAGATTAATATGAATGATTTATCCCTCATTGGTAATTTTTTAGATCTAGATTATGATAGTTCTTGTTCTATTTGATTTTGGATATAGGTTTTTATTGTAGATCACATTCTTTGTCTTTTAATTCAATATTCCACATCAATTTTGTGCTTTTTGTTTTGGTGAATTATTATCAATGTTCTTGAGATTAGTGGAAAAAATTTGAAAACACGTAGTCTTGATTATAATTATGTGTACGGAATTGTGAAATATAAATTTCATTATTTTTAATACTCATCATGAATGGGATTAATTAATTTGATAATCATTCAATGGAATGATGTGCTAAAGAAATCTATGGAATATTGGGATTATGTAATTGGTTGCTTAATGGGATTCTGGAATTGGTTAATTAATGGGATATAAAATTGATTTACTGATGGAAATTAAGTGGTGGTTAGTTTAACAGTAAAGGGTTAATAGTTTATATGAATAAATATTAATAAATTATTTAATGGTGAATTGTTCATATTATTTCATGTGAATTAATGTGATGATCCTTGTGTATATTGATTTGGAATACCATGATGGGAAATATTGAAAAGAGTGTAAATGATGATTAACCTTGGTAAATGTGACATATGTGAACTGTGTGATTGATTGATAAATGGGTTTTGGGACACATAATTATGCTTCAAATACCAATTGGGTTCTATAAATGATGTTGTTTAACCAATTAATGCATGTGAATATTATTTTATTAGATAGGGACTAACCCTCCAAATACCCATGAGATGTGGGATACAGACTAATGCTTCAAATAACGATAGGGGCACGACATGGCATTCTTGGCCTAAAACATTAGCATTGGACTATGGATTCATGTACCCATAATATTAAAATTGACTTGGAATGATAAATAAAAACCCATGAGTTATCTAACTTGTCATATCACTTTAGGATAGTTAAGACACAAGCACAACCTGGAGAAGGTATTATTGGTTTAGGATTATTCATGAACCTAGGTATTTATCTAGTTAAATGATGAATATCTAAATATGTAAACTGTTTATTTTATCACATGTATTTTAATCTTTATAAAAATGTCTATACTATTATATTCCGTTTATTTTTTAGACATCATTAGTGGTGGCCTGATGAGTTATACTCACACCATACTCGGGATGAAAAATCAATACTTCAATAGACTTCAAATTTGTAAGAAAGGATTAGGGGATTATCCGTATGTTATATGGATGATTTGGGATAGATCATGGATGAGGGAACCAGACTTAGTGTCATAACCATCTTGGGGGTTATAAATGTTTCCTTATTTGGGGTTTTTATAACTACAATTGACTCACATTTTTCATAGAATATCTACTACTTTCGATTTTATATTTTAATATTAATTTGGTCATCATGTGATTCTAGAAATATTATTATTGTTGGAAATTGTTATTATAATTTTGTTATTCTTTATTTCTTTCCAATGATGTATTGATTTGATAAAGCTGGTATAGTCTCTCCATTTTTTATATTTGACCCTCGGTGCCAGTTAGTAGCCTCTAACATACAAGGAGGTGTTCTTGAGGACATATAACCAACTAGATTGGGGCACTGGTATGTGGAACCTGGTCAGGACATTGAAAAGTTGTATCATAGGTGGTTTTATTTTTTTTATTTTGAAATTCTATTTTGGAATGGTAGAGAATAGGTCAATATGATTCCAGCCATGTTCAAAACCTTGTGCTTGGGAGTAGCTAACCCATGCATGAGGGTAAAGGTGAATTACCCGTGGTGGCATTGTTGTTACTATTTTTTGATGTTATAATTGGATATCATTTCACATTGAGTGATGAACCTATTATGTTATGTTGATGGTTTCTATGATTTTTTTGATAATTGACTCATGGACCAGAATGGAATGAGAGTTGTGCATACATGCATCATTCTAGGCACTATGAATTGATTGTTACATTCTATATTTTAGGTAAAAATTAATTATATGGTATTTGGGGAGTTGTTTAAATTAAATTAATTTCTTTTATTCTATAATATTTAAACGAAAATCGTGACTAATACAAAATTTGTAAATTTTAAACGATACAGAATGAGAGATGTAAAAATGGATATAATTGGTGTCTAATGAGAAACATGAAATGTCAAAATGTTCTAACCTATGAGATTTACGACATAGATGATGAATTGTAAATAATAGAGATAGAACCTTAGTTTGGACCCAGTGAAGGGGTATGTGGGATGAATTTTTATGGTATTTTGTGAATTCATATTAAGTAAATTTTTTAATGATGTGAAATGTTTCATAAGATTTTATTTGGAATTGTAGAGTTTTTCCTGCATGATGGTGTTTATTTATAGGATGATAGGAGGGAATACCTAGAAAAGTGCAACTAGTGGTTGTAATTTAGGCTATGATAGTTTTGGGTGAGATTCCATAACTAATTTTATCACTTCATACAGTTTTTGGAAAAGATACCCAGGGATGGTTGTGAATAGTTTTTCCAACCTACCTGGGGAGTTCGATATATAGTACCCTTTGACTTTTATTGGAGAAGTTGGACTTGAGGTAGCTGAGTTCTGGATTATGTCTATCCAAATGATCTTTAACCACTAGAGACTCCTACTAAGAATAAATTCAATCTAGATTCATGGATTTTGCATGTTCTGGTGAAGAGTTGGTGGGTAATACAGACATGAGATGGAACATTTGAGAATATGCAGTGGAAGAAAATTCATGAGGTTTCATTGGAGAACTTTTACCCTGAGACGCTCAGGCATGAGAGGGAAGGATAGTTTTTTAGGCTAACCATGGGGAGAATTTCCATGGTAGACTATTCTAGAACCTTTAATGATTTACAAAAATTTATTCTAGCATTAGCAGGAGAGGAGGAAACTGTAGTAAAAGGTTTTAAAGATGTTATTAAATGTAAAATTAAGTCCTAGATTAACATCATTGGGATGATTAATTTTTCATAAGTAGTAAATCATGCTCTCAAATATGAACGGAAGCTAGAGGTATATTCTAGTGGAACAAAAGTTGTATCTATTAGATCACTAGGAGTTACATATTTTGAAACCACAAGGCATCACTTTGATAACTTCATGTAGTGATATAAAGAGAAGAGTTTCTATGGGGAAGGATCAATTACTCATGGACATACCTAGTTGGTCTGCCATCATTGTGGTAGGTTGGGAAACATTTGTAGATAATGTATCTAACCACTAGTGGGGTGATGATTTTGTGGATATATTGGAATTCATTAGCGGTTCAACTAGAACCCATGACATATTGGTAGTGATGCAGAATCTATGAATAACTATAGTAATAGAATGGGTACTTTTAGACTGCTCCATTGGTAGTGGAGTTTTTGAGCAGATTTCTGACCATCAATACAACTTTGGTGGTATGGTTGAGAGACATCTATTTATGGAAGTGGTGTTCTCTCGTGGTTTGGGAGTATTATTTTATATGGGATATTTACATCCTATATTTTTAATTATATAAAATTATTATGTTTTGGGCTGGTTATTAGAATAATGATTCATTATTTATTGTTACAATAGCATATTGACATTTATATCTCTTGTGAGAGACAAATATATTTATGAGGGAGAGTGCGATATTCAAGTTGGATGTGTAGTGCCAATTCCTCAATTACCCCAGATATCACCACCCATTTTTCAAATATATTTATATTTTATTGGAGTGTGAAAGATGATTTATTTCTACCTATAGTTGGATGGTTCCAATACATGTTACATGAAGAATTATCCTGGATACAACATGAGAGAGATGTGGAAGTTATTATTGGGATCATGTCAGAGATTGAGATAGTCTCTATTCCACTGTACCGAATGAAAACAAAAGAGCTTCAAGATCGTAAGAATAAATTAAAAGAGTTGATGGATAAAAGGTTTATCCATCCAAGTACGTCACATTGGGGTTTTCCAGTCTTTTTTACTCATATGGATGATGGGAATTTTCCCTTATGTGTTTCCTACTATATTTTCAACCAGATTATAGTTAAAAACTGAAATCCTCTTCCACATATTGAATATATATTTGAAAAGTTGAGAGGGGATTGTGTTTTGACTAATATTTACATAAGATAACGGTTTCATAAATTTTGAGTTTGACATTCAGATATACCATGAACTGAATTCAGAATTTTGAATTGTGTTTATGTGTTCATAATGATGTCATTCAGGTTGATGAACACTAAATCTATGTTTATGGACCTACTGAACTAAATCTTCCAATCCTACCAGGATTATTTTGTGGTTGTTTTTTCAATGACATATTGTTGTACATCAGGAATCGTGATAATCCTGAAGAGAATCTTCAAATCGTCTTGATTATGATTAGAAAACATCAACTATACATCTATCTATCTAAGTGCCAATTCCAGATTGATTAAGCACATTTCATGGGTCACATCCACTCATTAGAAGGTGTGTGAGTGAACTCGGAGAGGGTTTTGGTAGTTCTTTCTTATGACCATCCCTATATTTTTTCAATATCTTTAGTTTTATGGGGTTAGAGAATTTCTATCAAAGGTTAATCTAGGCCTTTTCCCACATTGGAGAACCACTTTCAGAGATAAACAAGAATGGTGTTATGTTTTAATTCTCTTAATTATATGATATTTCTTTCCATATTTGAAGACGTAATTGGCCACCAAACTAATATTGATCATACTAGATACATGAGAGAAGTGTACAATGTTTTGTGTGGCATCTAAGATGAGGTTCAGAGTAATGTTAATGTAGGGGGATTGAGTTGTGGTATATGGGTCATGAAAATTTAGGCCACATTATTGGAACTACCATAAGCATGACCTCGTGTTGTCTATAGTTGTTTAATCCTTGAAGTGTTGGTGACATTATCTATTAGAAGAAAAAATTTCTATGTATTCTAATCATAAGAGCTTAACGTATATCATTTCATAGAAATATTTGAATATATAATAGATATGGTGGGATGAGTATATGTAGTAAAATCATTTTATGCTATCATATTATCTTGGGAAGGGAAACAGTGTTGTTGACCCAATGAGTATGAAAAATTAAACTCATGTAGTTCAGTAAACTAGATATATGTCGAATATGATGACCTTGTTGGATGAGATGCATGTTTAGGTTTAAGGGCATCAAGAGAATATTTAACTCATATCATTTTTTGTGGAATGTACTATTATGATATAGATCAGGTAAGGGTAGTTTGAGGGTATGGAATGTTTTTCATTGAGTGAAATCCTTGAAGGTGGGGAACCAAATTTTGATTGGATTGTAGATGAGGATGAGATCATATCTATTTGGGTGTATGTTGTACTGACATGATTGTGGGAGAAGGTTGTTAATGTGTTTCATGAATCATTTTGGATATAACACCTAGGTTTGAAAAAAATTTATTGGGACCTACATTGGAAATATTGGTGGTCAGGCATGAAATACAAGATAGTTGGATTTATGAAACAATGCTACACCTATTAAAAGGTTAAGGTAGAGTGTCAATGAACTAGTGGATTACTACAGTCATTTTCCAATTTTTAATTGAATGGTAATGGAATTGAAATATATTTTTTGGTGGTTCTCATAAGGGTTCCTTGGAAGAGTGAAACTATTTGGGTGGTTGTGGACCGATTGATGAAAGTAGAATATTTTTTTCCTATCATAAAAACGGTCTTAGAAGACAAGTTATGAGACCTGTACATTTTATAGACATTGAATCTATATGGGGTTCCAAGGATTATATTTGTTGACCATAAATCAAATTATAATTCAGGATTATGGAAGTATTTTAGAAGGAGTTCAGTATATAGGTGTTACTGAGTATGTCTTTCCACCTATCGATAGATGGTCAGTCAGGATGTACTATTCTGGTACTTGAGGATATGATATGGGTGTGTACCCTAGAATTTGGTGGATATTAGGATAATTAATTAATTAAACTTGAGTTTTTTTAATAAAAATATTTTCAAGAGACTATTCTTAAGGCACTAAAGTAATATATTTATGGTAGGCCATGAGACTCACCTCTATGTTCGATGGAGGCTGGTGAGTGAGATCTATTGAGAACAAGTCTCATGCAGGTGAAATCAAGGAATGTTCATATATATATATATATATATATATGTATTAGAGTATTAAAAATTCATATACTGATAGACATTGAAGAACCATTTAGTTTATAGTGGTTGATCATGTGTTCCTTAGGTTTCTCTTAGGTTTTATCACTAAAGGATTTTGAGGCAGGGCAAGTTGGAACATAGGTTTTTGAAACGATTTTGGGTTGTAGAGAGAATTTTGTTGGTTGTGTACTGATTGGATATTCCATATTGGTATAATGTAATGTAATGTGTTTTTTTAAATTGTCCTAAATTCTGGTGGTATCAACTTGACACTTCTCATATTATTGATGTGGAATATGTTGATCATGAGACTAATGTATCCTTTTGGAAGAATCCAAAAAGGTTTGTGGATCACAGTGTGAAAGTGTTAATGGGAAATACCATGGTGATACATTTTTTATGTAATAGATATTCATATTTAGGAGGAAACATGGGAGAGAGAAGCAAATATGCGAGCTCCATGGATTGACATTTTTACCTTGTAATCCTAGAGCTGATTGGAAGTAATACTCGAGAATGATTTGTTATAAGGTGGAGAGATTTTGAGATCATGAAATTTTATGAAGATGTCTCAAGATAAATTATTGGTACTCTTTAAACCTTATTTCGGTATAAAATGGGTGGTTTTTTGGGGTGTTTGATGTAAAAATTGATAATTTTGAAAGTTAAATTGGTAATGCACTATTGTCCCACATTTTTTCCGAACCATGTGCATAACCTAGAAAAAAATGAATCCTCTGAAAGAGGGGATTTCAAGGTTGGTTTGTGGTTTCTAAAACTATTCACCCTCTTAGAATAAACTGTACACCCCTAAGAATAGGGGCACAGTTATGGGATATGGTTTGGAAAACTATGTTCTCATTCCAAGAAACAATGTAAACAGTTTTTAATCCCCTGATAAATTATTTTCAAATTCCCAAACCCTTATGATTTCACCTTCATTCAACCATATGGTACTATAATGTTTTCTTTCATTTTTTGAGGCTCTTGGAAGGATTATAAGGCCTTATTAACTCTATTCGTGGAAAATCAAGGACTACATTGAAGAATACACATCTCTCTCGGTTAGAAATATCTTCCTGAACGGATATATCTCTCTCTAGTTCCATAATCAAGATAAAAAAGAATGATTTATTCCAAATTGAAAATGGTTTATATCGAGGTTATAATGTTTTTTAAATTTGATTTTTTATCAGTTTTTATGTTATATATTTCATTATTATTTGTACAATTGAACATTCAACTTCAATTTGGGGATTTTTAGTTGGGTGAGAGCTTATCGAAAATATTGATATCAATGGTCGTAATTAAAAATCCTATATTTTGGATTATAATTGCATGAATGTAATTTTGAAATATAAATTTTCATGTCTTTTTGTTCAATGTTGAATTGGGTTAATCTATCAGTATCTAAATTAATGAATGATGTGATTATGAAATTAATGGAATTTTATGATTATGAAATTGTTAAATTAATGAGATTGTTTAATTAGTTAATTTGTGACATATAGAATTTATGGAATAACAATAATTATGTGGTGGTTTGATTAACCTTAATAGGTTAATGGTTTATATGACCAAATATAGATAAATTCATTTAAAGGTGAGTTGTTTGTATTATTCCATGGGAATTAATGTTTTGAACCTTAGATAAATTTAAATGGAATTTTATGAAGAAAATATTGATTTGATGGATAAGGATGAATAACCTTGATAAATATGATTTATTTGAAATGTGTGATTTATTGATAAATTGGTTTTGGGAGATAGACTGGTCCATTAAATAATCACATGTTGCTAGAAATGATGTTCTAGACTAAAATTCACACATGTGAATATTTATTATGGAACATGGACTAGTGCTTCCAATACCCATGGGTTTTTGGACATTGAATGATGCTTCAAATACCCACAGGGATCTAGTAATAGAATTCTAGGAAAAAATGATAACATTGGACTACATTTACAAATATCGATAATATTAAAATTTAAATGAAACCCCATGAGTTTTGTGACATGTTATATCCCTTAGGGATAGTTTTGAATTTGTCGTGGTCTGAAGCAGTTATTGTTGGTTTGGGTGTCTTCATGAACCTAAGGATTTATGTGGTTAAATAATGAATATTTGAATAAGTAATATATTTTCATTATCAGGAGTTTTTTAATAGTTATATAACTTCATAGACTATTATTGATTGGAAATTATTTTAGATAATTTGGGTTGTGTCCTACAAAGTTGTACTCACACCCCACTCAAGCATAATGATTGGTACCTGAATAGAATTCATGTTTTCCATATAGGATAAGAGAAAGTTCCCTGTGTTAGATGGTTGTGTTGGGATGGAGCATGGATGATGAAGCCAAACTCAGTTTTGGAACCCTTTAGGGTTTTTTATTATGTCCTTATTTTGTGTTTTTCATATTGAAACTTCAAACATATTTTTCATGGAATATCTACTGCTTTTGCTTGGATATTGTATTCATGTTTTGTTCTTCATGTGATACTTATATTATTCTAGTTATTGTTTATGGTTATTATTATTTGGAATTTTTTTATTTATTTCCATTGTTGTGATTTTTTGATAAATGTATTATAGTCTCCCCATAATACATATTTGAAAATCGCTTCTTGTTGGCATCCTTTTGAATTTGAGGAGGCATTCATGAGGTTATGAAACCAACCAAATCAGGGCCCTGTAATGTTGATCTACGTTCATGATTTTACAATATAATTCATGTATATCTAATGTTCCTAATCATGATTCATTTGATGCCTCTGGCCTCACCTATCCAAGAGATAAAATTGAATAATTGGAATATTTATAATGGTCCAATATCTAAAAATCCTAAAAAAATCATAAAATTTAAACACCATGTGTGTAAAATGAGGTGGAAGTCAAGAAAAATAGAATATAAACAATCCAGAATAATAATACTATCCCTAGACACCTATAAATCCAACCAAAAAGGTGATCATGAAGCCACATCCTGATATTCATCAAAGTATTTGACACATTCCTATATCCTATAAACCACAACCCCAATATAAATGAATGTTTTTAAAAAATAATTCCCTGATACAACTTTATAATGCCCCACCCCAGATCACTATAAATAGTAACTAGACTCGGATGCCACATGACATCAGACCTACCTCCCAGTACCCCATAGGCTACTAACAATTAGTGGGGGTCTATAAAGGTACCATAGAGAAACTATACAACCTATATTATAGTTCACAAACCTAAAAATAATAAATACATAATAATGTATAGAGGGAACATAAATATAAAATGACATCATCTAAAAAATAAAATGAAACACATGAACAAGATCATTCATGTTCCACTAAAATTAAAGACACTGAGGATTCATAAATACCTCATAATTATCACATAACCATTTGAAAAATCATGATACACCAATGAATATTGATCCCGAGGAAAAATTAAACCTATAACCAAGTGAAGTGTTCTTTAGTATCCCAACGCAATGGAGGCATGAGTAGGGTGTGATTATATAACACGTTAGGGAAACGTCAATGTTACCATGTACTATACCAAAAATTTAGTGATATAAGCATGTGATATGATTAGAATAAATGAATTAACCAATGATTAAAATAAATAAAATCTTACCACAATATTTTATTTAGCCTAAATCTTTAATTATTTTGAGCACATCATGAGGACTGTTCCAACCACCATATCATATTTTCCATAAGGTTGTACACATATACTAGGTCTATTCTCAAAAACTATCTTAAATAGTCATGTCCAACACTAGAATTTACCATACCTACTCCATCAATTTTCATGTTTTCATTGTGCCTGACAATCACCTTAAGTAATCCTCTTTATATTCCCTATGGATTGTACATTAACTCCTCTATAATGATGAGTAGAAGATCCTAAGTAATCACTATAAATACCAAATACTCAATCCCTTATATAGATCCCAATGATAATACCTGGGTGTTTGTCTCTATAAGGATGACATTTGATTCCAAAGAGTGGGAGTCCCTTGGAAATTCAAGACATAAATGAATGACTATTCCATTAGTGACCTAAATGATCGAATAGAATACCCCCTTGATCTCACAATCACTCTCTAGGTTATCCACTACTAATTGAACCTCAACCAAACCATCGCGGGTACATCATTCCAATTCTTAGGGCTATCATAGGCATTAATCTATGGGATCTAAAAGTACACCCTCTGATTTCCGACATCCGTTCATGGGGACATGTTGTCACTGGAAACTCATGTTTCTATTAATATCATGAGGGCCCCCTTAATTCATAATGGTTACCTGGTATCACATTTAAAATCCTAGCACTATAATAATCTATAATAGAATCATTGTGTCAAATGAATCCCAAGAATCACGAGAATTCCTCCATACAGTATATCATCTACTCTGATGCTTGATCATAAGAACCATAACATGGAATCCACCACTACATCACCCATACTGGATACAAGATAAAATTGGAAACTTCCCCAAAATTTTATATTGCTAGGTCCTAGATATCTCATGAATCTCACGGTATCATCCATATCAACAGATGATTCCGGAGAATCCTATGAAGTCACAACAGTGAAAATCCCAATAGATGATCTTAGGAGTCTTGGGAAAATACACATATAACAAAATAATGAAATAAAACATTTCAAATTCCTACCACGCAAAATTTACCATAACGACCATCTCATATACATAGAACATACATGTCGGATCATTTTTTTGGTGGCACATATAACCATAACTACCCATAGTAACACACATCATCTCAAGGTCGTCTCTCAAAAAATCACCTACAGTAGTCCACATGGTCATTAATACAGCTCATGCATACCACTTCAGATCCTAGACCAATATTGGTCTCATGAGATAACACATGTTTCTCAGAGTACATCACATCCCTCAGCACCATTGAATTCATATGGTATCCTCACTAGTGTTAGGTGTATCCACACTAGAGATAGCATAAATATATGGATCAAGGCACATCTCCATGTCCCGGTTCACTCCAAGATACTCAGCTCACCCAACACATATCAAATATTCCTAAGGTATATCCACATAGGTCTAACATATTATAATTATATTCACCATGAAAACTGGGCACATTATTCTAAATCCTCAACACACCACCTCTAGGGGTGTCCAAGTGTTTGTGTGACTACGTTGTGCAGGCCTTGGCCATTGATAGTCATGATATCATGAAAATTCATAAGGAGACCAGTGTCTTTAAAACATTAATAATTTATCCACAGAATTTTACATAGACTTTTCAATTTAAATTAAATTTCAATTCATTTTAAATCATCCAAAATATTTAAATTAAACATTTCAATTAATTAAATAGGCCAGTTCTATCAATGGCATGATTGTTTATCACATACATAATAATCTAAATGAAATTAGCCAAAGGTAAATTAATATGGTCTAAATACCCCTATTAAATATTTTCTTATATTTTTCAATATCTAATAGGTATTTTAAAAGACTATGTAGAAACATTAATATCCATTTGATCTAATCTCAATTACCTAATCTTCTCACTCAATCCCAACAAACCAATTTTTTTTATAACATTTAAAATTAGTTTATCCAAAAAATTATTAAAGGGAATGACCACTAAAAATATCCTAGGTTGGCTCGTTACTCTGGAACAGTGACGAAACACACTCCAATGACCTAAAGTGTGACTATAACCTAATTTAGGGGAAAGACCTAACATACATCATAAATTCAATGAAAATTTATTATTAATTTTAGTGAAAATCATAATAAAATATATTTCATGACATACCTTGATTGAAAAAAATGTGATGAGAAGTTGTTGTCATGGTAATCCTCTTATTAAGGGGGATGAAGGGCTTGAAAAAGGGTGATTTCACTATTCTCCGGTGAAATCACTATAAAAAACTAGACCGTAAAATACGGAAATTATAAATAAATGTAGAGAAGAATAGAAGTGGAAGGATGAGGAGTAAAACCCTCAATTCATTGATGTTGACACCCAATAAAATCACCCCAAGTCTTGGATAAGAGGAGTGGGAGAAGGGAGGAGTCCCACCAGCCACACACATTGGTGTAAGGGGGGTCTTGTTTTAAAATATGGGGGATTCATTTATTACATTTAATGATACATATTATTTTCCAAACTATGATAAAATTAAGATGTAAAGCTATCCATATGGAATCCCATCATTTGGCTGGTCTACACGGTTTACCAAACCAAGAACCAACCCTGATTTAGGAATTTCTATAGTCACAACATTCACAAAATTTCACTACAACCAAATAAAATCCTTTTGTGATGCCCCAAGTCCAAAACAAGATGAAAACTTTCCCACAGAATATGTATCATTTCTCCAAAACCATGAACTACACATTCCAGATAATTAAACACAATAAAAATTGAAATAAAAAGCTCCTCTCTCATAGGGTATCACATTGCTTCCCCAAAACGATTCATAAGAAATTGTTCACCCATTCTAAAAATCTCAAAAACTTTTAAAACATAACACAATGCTTTTGAGACTTTCAAGAAAACCTAATCCACCTTCTAAGACTCAATACATGTTAAAAAAATTAAATTAATTTGCTCCAACTCTTGAAATTCCATTCGTATATCCGATTCAAAATCTGGTCCATCCACCAAATTGAAAAATTACAAATTCCTCTAGAATTATCAACCCATGATGATAGATGATCATATAGTTATTTTTCATAGAATCCAATCATGAATTGGTGTATTTAATTTATAAATTATTTCTCAATTTAAATAACCTTTTATATATTTATTAATTTATTAAATGTATATAAAATAATTAATTATAATTTTTTTAATTATTTAACTATTTTTAGGAATAAATTTTTAGTAAATATTCCACACTATTATATGTTAATATCAAATATTATTCTAAATTTTATTCAATGTTTTATGATTTAGTAATTATGTATATATTTATAAATAATATGAGAAATTTATTAAGTGTTTTCAAATTACAAACATAATCCCAAAATATAAAGAGTTTATTTAAAATTAAGAATTCCTCAAAATTAATTACTTTTAATTGTTCAAATTAAAGAAATATTTTGAGAAATTATTTAAACCTCATAAAAAATATTTTTGTGTTGATTAATTTATTCAATATTTAAATATTGTTAAGTTCATGATATTTAGTTTATTTAAATAGTTTATATTATTGAAATTAGAATATAAAATGTTTATAATTCATGGAATATCATGTATTTAAATTGAAATTCTAAAGAATGTTTACTATGAAAGAGTTTATATTAAGAAATTAATAATGTTTTTATGTTCAACATTGTGTTATGTAAATAATGTATATACAAATTATAAAAATTATAAAAATTTTATAATTTGATTTTATTTATGAATTGTTAAAAAATATTTATCTCATATTTAAATTTATGAATTTATCAATTATTTTGACGTTATTCCATATTTTATTCATAATTATAAAATATTTATATTAGACTATTTTAATATTTTATTTTATTTTTTAAACAATTTATATACACTATTATATATCCATATAAGGAGTTACATGATATGTATGATAATGAATTTTTTCCCTTCTACCTTGAATTTATCTGGTATTGAGTCATGATAATGGATTAAGTTGATAATTATGTTTGGTACAATCTATGTGTTATATTTATGATGGATTTTGGATCAATATGATCTTGATTATACATAGGAATATGTAATTTGTGTTGGACTTCTTAGTGACATGGAATCATTTTTCCTTCATATAGAATGGTGGGGAAGACTATATGTTGTTCCCAACATAGTCATCAAGATTTTATTAATTCGATATAGTTATTATTCTTTACAATATATAATTTCATTTACATTATTAATTAGATTTATTTAGAAATATACGAATATTAATATATTTTAATTTTCATATGTAGCATAATTTGTGTGTTGTGTAAAGAGATATACATCAATATGGCTTGAGCATACTGGTTTGGTGAATATAATATAATCTTGACATAAATTACTAAAATAAACCATTTATAAATGGAGTATAATGACATAATACATTGATATTAAACACCCCTAAAATATTATATGTTAGATTTCTTCCAAAGTAGAACATTTAAAGACCTCAATCATTAAACCAGGTCAGTTTTTCCAATATAGGGTGCCCATGGTTTATCTTAACTAAGCCCGGGGTAAAGGACCAACCCTAAGTGTTAGATAACTCAATCCTGCTATCTTATGAGGGTTAAAATTATTGTGTAAAACTAAAGAGTTAATATACAATAGGAACATTGTAGTTTTTTTATAATATATCGGATTGGAAAAATATATTTCTGATCAACTTTCCAAAATGCATATATGTCATGATTAAGATAATTAGTTGTCTAATTTGTTATGTGTTGATATAAAAAAATATTTTAACAATAGATTAGTGAATTATATATCATGTTCTAGTAATTGATATGAAAAGATCATGTGGGGTCATAATTTTAGTGTAAGGAAATTTTATGAAATTACTTGTTAAATGTTAGTAAAAAAAGATACCCATATGATAAGATATTTCATTTTACATAATAAAAACATCAAAATCAAAAATAACTTTTAAATCAATCTTTAACATAAGAACCATAATTTATGAAACTCTTTAAATAGGTAACATAAGAAAAGTTCTTAAGTAAAAGATTTTTTTAGAGTAACCCCTTCTTGAGTGACAAAGTTTTTATGATTTATAACACTTGGAATCTTGAAGATTATGAAAATCATAGATTGATTTACGCAATGTTTGAAATTAATTAGTTGAAATATGACCAAATAATGTGTGTATCTACTCATATGCTCAATATGATAGGGTATATTAAGGACATTGTGAGGCAAACCCTTTCCTTATGTCTAGTCCTAGTTACAAAATTCAAAAAAAATTCATTAATGGATGTGTCCAAGAAATATGATTGTGTTCAAGAATTATTTACTTGATACTAACCAAATATAGAAGATAATTGAACTCGGAATATAATGTCTTGTTTCTAATGTGATATTTTTAGAATAATTGGTTAAAAGTTAAAAAAGGAAGAAGAAAATTCATTTAAAAATTATATAAATATTTATTCAAGTATTTAGTCATGTTTAGTTAATCTTAAATGTATTATCATGGAATAGCAGTAATGATATTAGATAATAGAATAATTAGGTTACATAAAGTGGGTTTTAAAACTCCATGGAGTGTTTTTGTCTTGTGATAGTGTTATTGAAATAAATTCCTCTGTTTTGATGGGTATATGATACCAAATATATACATTATATTTGTTATAGATATAGAGTAATTAAAAATCAACGTTTAAATTGGTAGAGTATATAGGATTCATTGAAATTATGAAGAAAATAGTATCCATGATACAATTGATTCTTACTCGAACCCCTAGGCATAATCACTATTATGTGGTGAGTTATCATGAAAAAAAGAAGCAAAAAAGTTACTTTGTTAGGAATGAAAAAGGGAAACATTTCCTAAACACAAAGGGATGGAAGAATACATTTTATTCTTTGTAAAATGATTAATTTCTGATATTTTTCATTGCAAAAAAATAAAAAAACATCTTAAAATTTATAGATATCAAGACACCCACTAAATTCATGCATAATAATTTCCACAACTATTTTTCCTTCAACCAAATTTTAGGTAAGTATATTTAAGATAAATTTACCTTAAAATATATACATAAAGAAATTATCCAATCTAGAAATTTAATGTTGGGTAAACATTTTATATAGGAGACCCATGTATTTAAAACTATAATAGAGAGAGAAAGATAATGGAAAAAAAATAATGAAGATATTTTTGAATGTATTCTATGAATGGATGAAAAAGAAACCAACCAATTTGGTGCGTTAGAATGATCATAGAAAAATGAAATCAACTAGTTATGAAACTAATTCCTATGGAGAAACATGAGGTGAAAACATTATCATCTCATTCTTCAAAGATTCTACCCAATAATCCCTATATTATCCTATTCCTATCCATAATATATAGGATTTATTACCACATCATTAGGGAGATAGTTACCACTACACCAAATGACACTTCACTAATTGAAGATTCATGATTTTACATGGTCAATTTCACTAACATGGAATAATATTTCATAAAAGTGGAGGAATTTTAAGAATTATGATTCCCCATCAATGACTAGCGAACAATAAAATATGGTTAATGAATATAAAATCATGGTGGACCCAGAAAGTTATCAATTATTAATGTTGAGGCCATATATGTAGCCAAAACATATAGATAAGTGCTCCAACTATCTAAACAAGAACATTGATCTACTCTCGAATCCCCAAGGGATCATTAAGACACAATTATATTATAATACTATCTATTAGATTAAAATTTCAATTTATCAATAAAATATGTAGAGTCATTTTCATCCATACCTATATATAACTATCACACCTTCTATTTGTAGTTAATGAAATGAGTCACCATAATTTTCCTGTTCAGCTGTGAAAGACTATATCTCAAAAGAATCCTTATTGAAGGGGGTAAAAGCCCATGGACTAGATGTCTAACATCATGGAACATATCACTATCCTCTAAGAAAGGATATCCACCATATACTCCCTTAAACTTTTAGAATAATTCATGAAATCCAATATTGTGTATCTTTAAATATCTTAAGAGTTTGAGATTTAATTTTCTATAAATATGAAAAGCCACACTAATAGTGAATCTATAGAATGTCATTAATTCCATTTCAAAAATGAAAAAAACTAGAATACAACCATATGGAAACAATTTAGACACAATATATATCTGTTTATCTTGATAAAATTGTAATATTTTGGTCCCTTGTTTATAATGGTTTAAGGATCAATATCATCTCAACAAAAACCCTTATATGCTTAGTCTATAGTGATGCGGAATTGTATCATTTCAATATAAAAATCACAAGTTATGATAAGACTGGAAATATGCCACTCGATAGAATCATTTTGAGAACATAGTTTAAATAATTTATTTTGAGTTCAATTGTAAGGGTTTTCAACATGAAATTTCTTTGAAAATATTGTTTGGAGGGCCTTTACTCAATTTTAATAAATCAGTTCTTTTATAATATTTTATATTCCAAAAATAAATGTTAATTGGAAATACAGGGCTCTATATTTTGCGCATTTGTTTTTTGAGTCTTGTGAATCTTAGTATATAGACACAGGGAACTATAAATGATAGGAGAATAAACTGATTATAACTAAAAAAATATAGATCAATACTCCTAACAGTCTAGATATTGCCCTAATTAGTCTATGGAGTTTAGCAAATGAACATTTTTTATTCCCCATCAACCAAATTGTAGGGAAAATCTTGATGTGAGACACCACTAGTCATACTATCCAATCATATAGATCCTTTTATCTCCTCCCTTTTGTAAAACTTTCAAGATGATATTTACATTTAGAACCTACCACTTACAGAGGATGAAATCACATCACATTCTATATGGATTGATTTATCCCTTGATTTCCTCATCTCAACTAAAGGTTTAACTAATGTTCTGATGACACATCAAAATGTGTAAGACTGAATACATATGTATCATAGAATAAGATCATGGGTCTAGGAACATTCACCGCTAACCTAATGGCTTTATCTGTATTGGACATACATGACTAACTCAAATAAGGAAATAATACCATTTGAATCATGAATAACCCTATATTTTCTCTCACATACCATGTTGATTGTCCATCATCATCACTTTTTGATGGTGAATGAGAATATAATGTTATCCAAGATACTCCTTTTGTATCCACATAAGGTGTCTCAACCACTATCAATAAAAATAGACAAGTGAATCAATATATTAAAGAAGATTTGAGCCATATATTGACCATTTCTACCATAGCTATTAAAGAACATGAAATGTAAATATCTCACTTAATGCATCACAATGATGTATTTGCATAAAATTATATAAAATTACAAGGATAGATCCACTATTATAATGTGGTTTCTAATTATTTCTAAATAACCACATTGAAACAAGATGATATCAAGGAGAATGAATCTGGACTATACTACTAAGGTGTGATCTATTAGTGATAAAATAATAAAATCAAAAAACATATACAAAGATGAATAATTCAAACTAGTGGTCAATATAGTCTATATCAATAAAAATAATGGCAAAATATCTTTTTAATGACTTTTATTATCCCAAACATCATTTATGGAATGATGATTTTATAGTCCCAATCGTGTAGCTAATTAGTGATTCAATTCCCAGTTTCTAGGTTATTTAATTTATGGATGATCATTCTTATGATATCCATATTTGAATTTCTTCAAAAGATGAAGATGCCTATTCCTCAAGGTAAAACCATATTGTATACTATTACCAAGTAGTTTCCATTGACATAAATAATGATGGGACTCCATACCCTTATTCTAGGAATTGTATTTATAATTCCTTTCATGGAGATACCATAGAATTATATATGGAAAAAATGGTTAGAAAAACCAAATAATGTTATGCTAATATTTCCGATCATGACCAGTTTTCAAATAATTTCATTAACTTAGATTCAAGTAGATCCCCATGAAATTTTATTTCATGGATAAATTAGGGGAATTCCTCAGCTGTGTAGTATTACATCTCAAAATCAATGTTATTCACTAAAATACTATGGAGATTCTGGATTTTTTATCTACTCAAAACATCAGTGAATTAGGATAATTCTAGTAGAACCTTTCTTACATTAGGTATATTGTATCCTATATTAACATAAAGCATTTATACTTTAGAAAAGAGATTATGAAAGGGGTAAATAATTAGTGGGATGATAATTATTTGATGTCATTTGACAAACTCATATAGTGTCTTCTTCAACAACTACTAGTAATACTACTTGATTATAGGAAGATACCCATCCATTGTATGTAATCCCTAAAATGATTAATTTTTTCCTCTATGCTTAGAGTAATGGTATAGAAAATGATAATAGAATCTATAATATCATCAGGATGATGTTATATTCTATGAAAATATATTGTAATCTTTTAAAAAATTTCATTACTATGATTTTAATAAAACAGAATTTTATTCAGTATTGGTTTCACAAAGAGTTCAGCCTCATCTCTCAAGTTTACATGATAAAATATATCCTTATATTATTGATTTTAACTTTGTTCTTTTGTGATGAGAGGTCATTATATGTTAGTTTGATATGTTGTTCATGTATTGAAAGGAAATCAATTAGAATGTGTTAGAAAATATTCAAACAACACAATTCATCTATAAAAATACATCATTGGACATGGATATCATTGATAAAATATACATATCACCAATGAAATATCCAATGAATGAGAAATGTACATCAATATCACCTCTAGAATCCCATTTTATTAAATTATAGAGATTATAATTCTCAATAAGGTTCACTAAGGGATCATGTTTGTTTCATCAGAATTTTTTTCCTTACTTCCATCAGTTAATGAAATATACCAACAAACTACCCCTAAAGAGGAAGATTTACAATAACTCATTTCCCTACTATTAATGGAACAAAAAATAATAGTATCCAAATTAAATATCATGGGTGAATTAGAATTGGTGATCATGAAAATCCGTAGTGACTACTCCATCAAATATAAATAAATAATTTACTTTCTTAATTATCTATGAGGGTTTATTTATGAATTCTCCTTAGATTAGACATCATCTCACAAGCCGTGATTTTATAATGTACAAGAATATGTTATGGGTATTGTGACTTAACCCTGGGAAAATTGATATTATGTTGATGTGATCATCTGTATCACAAATATTTTAGTGGTCTCTATATTTTTCAAAAAATACTAGGAAGATATTAATTAAATTAGTTCCACAATTGACCAAGGAAATCCATTACCTCAATAACTTGTAACATATATGGATAGATATATTCCATTGTACAGTAACTTAAAAATTAAATCCCCCATTTAATTGGGCTAAGAAGGAATATTTTCTTTAATTGGAAGTAAATTTAGTCCTTTAAGATATCCCAAATTCTAAGATGGTCCTATATAATTGAGGATTCAATGATATTAATATTAGGTGTTTGGAAGTAGGAGATACACTCACTTTTATATAGAATGTCTACATTATAACCATCGATGATCACCAGTCAGGAACCGACATCCTTGACTAGGGCATGAGGGTTCAATACTTTTGGAAAATGATGAAGTAAAACTACCTTTAATTTATAAACAAAGACCATGTTTTTCAGACACACACAAACATAATTCATAATCACCATAAATTATTCACAAAAAAATTAATCTATGATTTTTTTATGTTGAGATAGATTTTATTGGTACATAACTTCAATCCACAACATAATTGTTTATGCTTATTCTTATTACCATTAGTTTCATCATTATGTGGGAAAAAATTAACCCCTGATAAAATGTGAAATGAAAGAAATTATAAATTTCATTAAATCAAATATTGTCACCAGATTTTTGATCCCTCGTACAATTTTGATAGAAAAATACACTAATATCTATGAATTGGAATTACATAGGATGTACCATTATTATAATATGATACATAAGAACCCATACCACTATAACACAACAATATATGAACTAGTATAAGAAATCAAGAAAACATTATCCAATTTGATTTGGTATATGCTGGATAAATTCAACAATAATTGGTTGAACAAGTTCATATATGCTACATGGTCTTATCAATCCATATGTTCTACTTGGCGAAAAGAGACTTCATAGTATCATATTTAGGAGAAATAGGATGTCATACCCATGGATGTTTATTTCAACTCAGTTTTCATCACCATTTTTTTTCATCTATCTGATGATGTTATGTCTCAAATCCAACTTGATGAATTGGATAAAATAAATGAGAAGAGTTAATGTAAATCACACAACCATGAGATATATCAAAATCATTTATCAGGAGTGTTCAAGAAGAAGTTACAACTATCCAAATATAATTTATGGGAACTAGTATTATAATGACCAATACATTTAATACAATGATATTACACTTTAATAGATGAATACTCATTACATAATATTATGGTCTAATATATACCTATAAAGGTATAGTGTCCTTTAGGACTAAATACACTATATTATTATTTTTAAATAGATCTTAAACATATCCCACAAATTTCTTCCGACATATTAAATTTCATAGGCATACCTTACTTCAAAAAATTATTCATAACCTGGGAGAAGGAAACATAAGAAACCGTGACCTGAAATTCTCATTATCGTTTAAAAAGGGAGTTATAAATGATCACTTGCAGATAAAATGAGCATAAGGGTATGAGGATATGAGTTTTAAATTTAAAAACCATACCCTGTATATCATATATTAAAATCTTATTCCATTTTATACGTATTGATAGTTCATAAAACATTAATCATAAATGAATCAATGAATGTGACCCATGAGAACATAAAATTGGCATACAACATAAGATTTTAGAATAAATATATTGTTTGAAATTTTATTATTTAATCAAGGACCACTACCAAGAAAATAAATGTGTATTGGTTTAACTCCCCATTATATAATATACCATGTCAAGGTTCACTCACAATAATATCATCATAGAAAATATCTCATACTATATTGAGTTCACTCCCCATTCCAGTCCTAATTATCACATCAAATATCCATTTATACACAGTGAATTATAGGGATATATAATTCAGAGACAACCATTCAAATAATTAAAATTATCTATATGTGTGGTAAATGATTAGGGAACATTCATCATATCATAGCCCATTGAAAATAAATTTTTTTATAAACATTTCAATATTTAATTATAGCATAACATATGGAAATAAAATGGTTTTATTAAAGGTTTCATTATAGCTTAGTTAACCTGTGGGAATGAAAATAAATTCATATAATTAGCCATAAATAATCATAATTATAATACATAAATAGAATAAAATAAGATGTTATCATTGGATCATAGTACCAATTAATAATAAGTAACAAAAATGATGTTACCATTGATTCAAATGTCTTCAAAAGAAAATTAGAACAATTTTTTTGGAAAATACCCTTTTCAAAATGAATCAGTTATTTAAATTCACAAATAATTTAGAAATATTAATGAAAAAAATAATATTTTAAAAAAATATTGGAAACATGTAAAGTAACAATCAAATAAGTTTTTGGTCATGAAAATGAAAAATTCTATTTAAGACATTTATGTTAAAACATTGATTAATTTCATATTTTTTATAAAAAGACACCACTAACTCATTCAGAAAATAATAATAAGATTTTTTTTAAAATTACATTGTGAAAAGTAAAACATGTTTGAAAAATAAATTAAAAAAATAATTGGAGAATATTAAAATCTTTCTGGAAATCGTTTTCAGAAAATATTGACTTTGAAGAGAAAGGGTTCTGTATTGATGAATTAAACAAAAACTGATATCATTTAAAATATTCATTCTTTTATTTCAAACATAATGAGTGAAAAATAAAAGTAAAAAAATTTAATATATATAATTAAGTAAAGGATAATAAATTTTATCATATTATTGATTGGTATATCAGGATATTTAATCATATGAAACTTAATTATAAAAAAAATCGATTTACAATGGTATTGCATCATAAAACCCTTACCCCATATTCCAATTTCTTAATATGAGATCTAAAAACCTATATAATAATGTAAAATTTATTTTAATTATATATAATAAATTCATTTAAATAATTATAATATTATATATGATCCAATGATAATATTTCAATACCCATTTATTCATAATTATTAATTAAGATCATCATTTTCAGGTGTTAGAAATTTAATTTTTCCTGAGAATTTTGGTTCGGTAGTTCCAATCCAAATACATTGATAATAGTTCCATAATACTAATAATTTTAATCATGATATAAATATAATTTATATTCAATATATATATATATATATATTCATCAAAAAAGGATAATGATAGAAAAATTAATTGCACTGTTCATGGAGACGGTATGTCATACATACACAAAAATGGTGTTTTCACTTTATAATGTATGGAATTATAGAACGTTAAAAAATAATTGACCTTGGTAGAACCATTTATATATTATATAAATCCATTAAATTAATCTTTACTACCATCCATGTTATGTGGAAATTAAAAATGAATAATATCACTTCACGAAGGTGGTAGTCCACACGTACGCATGAGGGATGTTATCATTTTACAAAAGATGAGTTTGTTGGAATTTAGATATGATATTATAATTATAAAATCATAATTATTTCAAAAATAACCTATATAATGTTTAAACTCATCATAATAACAATCCATGATATGTGTTGATGGAAAAGGAATTGTATCGTTATGTAGATGTAATAGTCTACCGATACGCACCGGTATAACATTCACTACCCATTTCATTCAATAAAGGTGGATGATGGTAGTTGCATAATAATAATGAAATTTAAGTATATTTATGATACTTAAGGTACTATGTTTTTATGAATACCTTATATTTTTAGGAATTATAAGGAGAAAGAAATTGAAATAGGTTGGGTGGGATGGTAACCTAATCTTTAATATGCCTCCTTCGTATCCTTTCTTAAGGCCCTTGTAATGCTCATTAAAGATGAAAAAACCAATTAATTCATTTAAAGGGGAGATAAAAAGAGAAATATTATGGGTTTTTTTATCTAGATAAATCAGTGTTCTAAAAAGAATAGAGAGATATAGTGTCCCTCTATAATGAAGGGAAATGATACACTTGGAATTACATAAAATATTTATATATAATTTTTATCTGTTTTTCTTTTATAATGATTTAAAAAGTAAATGAATTAAATTATCATGATGAAATGTTTTAAATATAATTATAAAATTAAATTTATAGAGGATTTGGTTTTCTGATCATTAACTTTTTATTGACCCCCTTCGTCAACTGATATTAACCTAAACAATGATAATGACCATTTTAACCTCAAAGGGTTTTAATTTCACAAATATGATAACAATTTCTTCATAAATGGAAAAGTGGTGACATTTTATATCATTTACCATCAAAATTATTCTATTTTTATATTTTTATGCTTTTAAAATTATGTAATAATAAATTATTTTTTCAAAATTTCATTAATGTATTTTTTGAAAATATTAAATTAATTTGTCGTTGAAAAAAACATAAAATTAAATGTTTTAAAATATAAAAATTTAAAAATTAGTAATTTGTTATATTTTTCTTTAAACTTAGTGGAATACTATAAAAAAAGAAAAAAATATTACTTTTATAGTTTTTAAAATCATTTACCTTATTTCTCTATTATTTTAAGAAACACTCTGTCAACATTTCATAAGTATTTTTTACAATAATTTATTAAAAAAATTACAAATAATATTTCTTCATAAAAAAATCAATTAATAATTAAAAGAAAAATTTTAAAAAAACATATGTTTTTTTATCCCAAACATAGATTAGGTTAGATATTAAAAGAAATAAAATAACATTTCTTGATTAATATTTTTCTTTAATATTATGAAGGTATAAATCTGAGTAAAATTGAAAAGGTCATAATTTAAATTATTTGATGAATATGGATGAGTAATACTCATAATATTAAATAAAGTATTATTTTTATGGAATTTTAATCAATATAACATTAGTTTTATCCCAAATTAACTCATTTTACTATTACCATGGTAACAAAAAAAACTAATGTTACTATTCATCTTGATAAAAAATAAAGGGGTCCTATTTAAAAAATATAAATCCTTTAATTATAAATATTGAATTTATTTTCCATGAATTTCTATAATTTAAAGAAATTAATTTTAATATGATGCCACTAAACACATTGAAAAGTAATTTTCTAAATAATATTTTCTAAAGTCTAAAATGTATTTATACCAAAATACAACATCAATTTAAATTTTATAATATTAATTATATTAATAATAATATAAATTTAATAAATTTAGTTTTTATAACAATTTAAAATATAATGGAACGTTGCATATATTTTAAATAAAAACAAATTTTTCATAAGAATTCAGATTTTTTAAAATTTCATTTGAAAATAAAATATTTATAAATTTCTCAAAAACAAGCAATGAAAATTTTGAAATGATAATTTTAAAAATTATGTCCATTTTAATTATTTTTTACAAAATTTGAATAAAAATATTATATTATTTGATCACAAAAATCATCCAAAACATTTTTGATAAAACTATATTTTTGAAGAATATAATGACTTTTCTAAAAAATCTAATCTTTTCTTATCAATTTATTTAATCTAAATAAAACATTCAAAGTAATTTTAAAAATATTTTATTTTATTTTCAATCGACCATTTTAATGAATATGTTGTTATAGATATTTTATGCTCAGGTCTGTGTGTATCATATGCTATTGAACAATTCAAATTTATTTAATGAGAAATATATCAAAAAATATATGGGTGTTAAATTCTATCATCATAAAAGATTTTTTACCTATAAATCTAATTAATAAAATAAAAAATGATGATATATCTATGTAATCACAAAATTGGGTTCCCGTGTTGCTTCTTAAAATTTATGATTCTTCTAGTGAACTATAGCAAGGTGAGCAGTCTTTTTCTATAGATATTTATCACTACGATCCAAGATTTTTACAGGTTTTTTGTTATATAAAATATCTTGTTCTAGTGATATAACCTATGTGTACCATACATGTGATGGATCTGGTAAGTGCATCCTTATGATAGATATATGAATCAAATCATTAAATTGAAAAAGGTTTGGTGGATGTTTCAACTGATAAGATACCATACCAAATCGATTAAGAATTGTTAAGGAGACAAAATAAGAATGGATAAAATTTTCATTATTTCTAAATATCACAATAATCTTCCACTGAGAAATTCATAGGAATACCTTTTCATTAACATCAAATTCCATATTTTTCTAATGATTTTTATCATATAATGTTTTTTACTCAATGGTGTTGTGATGTCCGGGTGAATGGATCTGACTTTCTTTGTCATTTATTTATATACATTAGATCCCAACCGAGTTATTTCTCCAACATTACCCCAACATGTTACTATTCTAAAAATCATTCCATACAGGGATTCATAAAGATCAATATGAAATCATGAGATAAATATGTTGTAAGAAAACATGATTAGAGGATGTTGTTGATCCAAACCACCGTTGTAGTAAATTAAACAATACCTCAACATATATTACAGGGGTTGAATAGTTCTATTCGAAGTACCATATACTTTTGGATGATTTATAGTATTAAAATACGACTATATATCTGCCTCTTGTTGAATAATTCTCCATACAATCATGGTAACCCTCATATTTTGATCAGATACAGTAGAATATGATACTCTAGGAAACCATAACACTTCCATAATGTATTAAATCGAAATATTATCAAGAGATAAATCATCGTTAATAGAAATTATGTGAGTAGAGATTATAAGTAAATATAATAAAACCCAAACAACATAATTATCTTTATATGTTTGGTGTATTATGGAGACAAAAATACATAGGGATGTTTTTCCATTTAAATTCTAGGATGTGTAATGGTTGTAACATCCCGTATATTTTTTCACAAATTTTTAACACACTAAAAAACCTAGCACCGAGATACATACTCGATAATATCTATCTTTATGTGGTCTCACCAAAAATAATCATTAAAATATCTGTATTTATTTGTACTTCTATTTTTAATAGAGAATAATGCACTATATGATTCATCAAATAAATCCATCATCAAATCTTGTATTAATGGGACACATAATTTTTTCTTGAATGTTCTCATTCCATCATAATCATGTTTGAAGGCCGTAACATTTCTTAACATCTTTTTTAACTCTTCATCTTTAATTTTCACCTCTTTAATATTTTAAAAGATATATATTTGAAAATACATTTGATAATGATAATATTAATCATATTACATCATGTCTTCAAGATCCATATTTAACAAAACAATATTTTCATCTTTTTTGATCCACAAAATAGATAAACTAGAATGATCATTTCGACTCCAAGCCACAACCCCCACATTCACATTCCTATTATGGTAATGTATTGATCGGTCATAATCTTAAATAAAATCCACCCATATCCTCACGTTCACATTCAACCATTTTTAGATAAAATATAAAATATAATTTTATGATAAGTATATGTTTCATTCTATTGTCTAAAAAAATAACAACTCTATATCTTTAATAGAAAACATTACCACATCTAACTCCAAATCATGAGTTGGATAGTTATTATAATGACCCTTAAATATTTTTTAGGAATAAGTTATCAACATTTAATTCTAATTGTAAATGCATTGTAGTCCCTTATTTGTTGCATCACTAATGATCACAGACATTTATCCACGTAGGGTAGTGTAAACATAGATGTGTTGACTAACATTCTCACTAGTTTCTTGAAATATTCATAACCTTCACCTGTTAAATGGATCATCCATCCATGATCATAAAATGATATATCCAATATTACTACCCTTATACTTGTGCATGATTTTTTTTACTATCTTTTGATTAAATATATTTTTCACATAATCTCTATTTAGATTTTTCTAAAACATGCATTAAAAGATATATTCCATAGTTGATCAATTTTATATAAATTCATTATTTTTATCATATAATTATATATAGTTGATCCAAAATAGAAATTATATATTTTTAGGGTTTTTTGGTCAGGACGATTCAATTAATCCAAGTAGAACAAAGGATAGATCTAGGCACATGGGTCCCAAAAGAGGCCCAAAATGTGAAAACAGAATCTATAATATAGATTGGACAATCTTATAGTGATTATTCAATAACTCATGATTCAGAACTCAAATTGACTTTATTACTCATCTATGTGACATATAACTATATTTCCCCACCCTTCCCCAAATTTCAATTCGTGATTCAGTGATTTAGTCAGTCATCCAATAAGAAAAATATCATGTGAATGTCTTCCATAAACACCCTACCTATCACATAAATACAGGAAATACTTTATGTAAACCGGAAATTAATTTTTCATAAAATCACTCCTACACCTCATTATCAATTTACTATTAAACATAGGGTGATTTTTGAGTTTTTTGGATGTGATTCTTCATTAAATATGGAATCCTACCCTACCATGGAGTTTTAAACCCCATGTGATCACCTGATGAAGAATGACATATAAATCCGGAGGTTTTTGTTTTTATTATTTGAATGATCATTCAATTTATAGTTTTTATGTCATTTTTAATAATACTATAATATTTTTTTATTTTTTTATCTATTGGTATGTCATAATAATACTCACATGATAATGTTTGGGTGTAACTATTGTTGAGATGTTTTACACACCATTAACAACTTCATCCCCATTTCAATTATAGTGTTCATGTGGTCAATATTAGAAGACTAGAGTCACATAATCACTACCATGGCCATTTTTTCATGGTATTAACATCAAATAACATAAAAATGTAGATAAATCATTGATTTATTTATTTTTTTACATATATTATATTTAGTTATGAATTTATACACAAATCAACCCATAATCAATGGTAGCGGTGAATCATTTGGTATTTCTGAATGAACCCTAGGAGGTATCCTTGTATATAAATAGTAAAAAAAACTATATCTAACTGTTAAAAAATAGTGATTAAATGATATAAAACCCATCTATTGAGGTGAAATATAATAGGCATCATGATATGTCACCTTTTTGATCATTCTAAATCAAATCTATCAATATATTGTTTCTTTAGTCACTTTTTTCTATGACTGAATCTTAAATCCACAACAACCGAGTTTTCAAAAATACAATTTCCCATTTATCTTAACTAAAACCTTATTTTGAAATTAATTGTCTAGGTATATTTGTTGATATGAAATATGGTTCCTACTATACTACATGAATTATTGTAAAAATATAAATGTTCAATTTGACAGGTGAGACAACATTAAAAAATTTTAGTTCCATTTATGCGGAGCCATGATAGTTTTCAATTTTATTTATTTTTTTGTATGTCTTATAAATTTTCCCCCTTCTCTTTTGTTTTTTTATTTCTTGTGTGCCCTCTCCCTCTCAGTCTCTTCTCTTGGTTTACTTGATTTTTAATTATTTTGTTCTTTATTCATTTAATTTCATTGTTTTACTCTTATATAACATGTTTTTTCATTTTTCCCATTAATTATTCTAGAAAAAAATAAAATAAGATATAAAATTTTAGTGAGAGGATTTGAAAAAAAAATATTACATGATATTTACCAGGAAATTGAAATGAAACACAACTAAAAAATTAGGTCTTCTATAGTACTAAAATCCAATGACAATGAGGTGCCTTTTTTTTAAACCACTATTATTCTAAAAACAACGAAAAATTGAAGAAAATGAATCCTATTTTTTTAAATAAATAAACATTAAAATAACTAACCACCCATGATGTATAGTACCATCCCTTTTATAACCAATATCAAGAGGAAGTAACAAACTATTACCTAGTATCAGTACACGTCCACTTGAATCATCATTTCTAAGCTCATCCTTGGCCGGACTCTCAAAAATATATGATGTAGTTGTAAATATTTTTCTCCACCATGAATCCCCGTAATATTTTTTAAAACCTCATAATTGTTAGGAACATACCTCTCTCTATTAATTTTGTTTCCAAATACTTTCTATAAAATCTACCTACAATAATTGGGGGGATAGAGTGAAGATAAATGAATATTACTATAGAATTTACTACAAACCTCCTAAACTAAATCCATTATAAAATAAATTGGTGGAATTAAGAAGTCATAATGAGATACACTTCATGAAAACTGAGAGAGAATAAAAATTATTTATGGAATGATTGATGCTGCCACTTTTAGATCCCTAGTGGATAAAACCCATTGAACCAATCATTAATTAATATCATACATGGCTCAAAATTCATAACAATTTTCTAAATGAGAAATTTCACCCACATCAGTAGTTTCTAACTCAATCCATTCATCCCTATAATAAATGGTTGATAATAAAAATTGTCAAATACATAATATTTTTTAATAAATTTTCACATTCTAAAGGAAATTGTAATTTTTAATCAATTCCACTGTATTGTGGTTCTGTTTATGATAACATAAAATTTTTTTATCGGTCCCCTTGCTTCAGAATTCATCAGAGTCGTTTATAGTTCTATTTCTTAGGATTCCATGTCAATACGCACTACTATTTATGAAAGAATTATTTAGGCCAAATTGAAACCTTGTGTTTAAAGTCCCAAAATAGTTCTGAAAAGGTGGAAACTCATGATATTCTAAATAAATCTTGTTTTAATAAAGACTGTGTAAAAATCCATATTATCCTTTTTATTCTCAAAATATCTCCCCTCCTCCAAAATATAAACTAATAGATGATTAATTGGTGAAGAAAATGCCATCCCCAAACATCCATTTCCAAAAAACCACACAATTTTCTATTAAATACAAACAGAGTAATGTGGGAAAATCGGAAAACACCCGTGGGGATATAAGGCAGAAATTTTCTCGAGAGAAACCATCCCAACCAGTTGTCAATCCAAATTAAAAATGTAACATATGTGTGATAACAATTTATAGTGGTAATTAAATTTATACATAAAATTATTTTATAGAAATAGTATCTCTTCATATTGAAAACACTATTTCTCCACACATAAAATATTCAAATGAAGAAAATAAAACAAAACATGTAAACAATTTATAACTAAGGATTCAACAAAAAAATACATTACACAAACATTTACATATAGACACTTTCGACTAATTTGATATTTTGATAATTAAATTGATAGTAATATCAAGTATACATTTAAAAAGTTACATGTTTACAATACTCTCTTGGATGTAGATAAACTAATTTATTTTTACAATAAATTTCTTAATGTACTTTTCACTCATAGATGGATACTGAATTGGAGTGAGGGAATCAAACAAGGAAGGATTATCTAAGACATGATATAACCAATCTTGACAAACAAATAAAATTATTTGAAAATATTTATGATACATTTAACAATTTTTGTGACATTATTTTTTTGATTCAATGCTTTATTTTGGCGATTTTCTTAAGGAGAAGACTCAATACCTGTATATTATATACAATGTGGAAAAATTCAATGATCATGGATCATAAGGAAAATTTCCAACTATAGAAAACTGATCCCATCTTGAGTGATCAAGGAAATCCACGTAAAAGTGGAGAATATCACCCCCTATATAATTAAACATTATTGAGATAGATGATACCCACAACCACGGACATTATCATCTCATACATGGAAGGCCTTTTTCATAAAATCGTGATTAAATTCATCAATTTTCATAATTTTATGTTGGGAATGGTGTTTGGGGGGTAAAAGAAAAGTTTTAATATCCTTTTTGAATGAATAAACTTAATGAAGAAAACTATACTCTACCTTTCTATTCAATGTAAGTGATCTACAATGACACACATACACAAAATTCATTTCCTTTCCCATTCAAAGATGCATTTTATTATTATTCTAAAACATAATAATTAGGTTGTAATTATAATTTTTATTGGTTTTTGGGTTTGGAAAATTTTTATTTTTTCTATTTTCATTGATGTGTGTGTTAATTCTGAGGTACCGATGACCATTAATGATTCTACAAGTCTCATTTCAGTTATTTTATTTTATGTTACAGTAACTAGGAGTAGATAGATAGTTAAAAAAAACCCCCACTCCCTGAATCCACTACCTTAATCCAAAAACAATCTTCATTGGAATTAAAAACACATCAATCTAATTTAAAATATCCCAATATTGAAATAATTGACCAAAATCACATTATTTCCAAAAACCTCTCTCCACAACAGGACTCAAAACTACTAGACCATTTGAGATATTGTAAAAAGGTGATAGGATGGTAATTGATTGATATTTTTAGTATTATTACATCTATATTCATGCATCATATACTTTTATATAATAATGTTATTATTTTTAATAAATCTCAATTATTGTTTAATAAAACCCTCTTTGAAGTACTAAAATTTGACATTATTAAATTACTTACTATTTGGATCATCTATCCCATATATAATAGTTAATGGTTTAGCCTAGTGAAAATTAACGATAAATTGTTTGCAATTATCATTGTTTCAAATAATAGCAATGAGTTGGATTCAATAGATGTCAAAAATAGTTGTCAGGTCCCTATTGACAACCACCAACTAAATCAAGCCACTTGAAAGGATCACTTTCCTCAGACTTTCATTGAACAAATGTTCAAATAATTGGATGAAAGGTCCCTTTAATGTTTCCTTGATAGTCATTAGAGTTATCATCAAAACCATATAGCCCTAAAAGATCAATAAAATAAAATATTTACCTATCTATTAAACACTTTTTCATACAAGAGGACACCGTTTTATATCTATAATTCTTCCAATTCATTTCATCTTTTTTTGTTTAGAAAATTTTTTTGGTACCCTAAGAATTTTATAGATGTTTTATAGATGGTTTTAGTTTTTACAACTCATAATTTTATTATTATTTAAAAAAATATGGTTATATCCTCCACTATTTCATTGAAAAATATAACATATTTAATTATGTGAATTTCAATTTCATGGTTGAGCAGTGGAAAATTCTTTGGATTGTTTTTCTGAATAATGATATTCAACTGTAAAAATAAAATATTGAAATAATTTCCAACCTTCTATTTAAAAATGTGTTCTTGTTTTGTGATAATTATATGGTTATTATTTTTTTATTGTTAATTAATTAAAGAAATTAATATTTTTGAACATCCCATTTATCAATTATTACATTAATATATTTAGCTTCGTTATGATTATAATTATGGTGATTCATTTAATTCACTAAAAATGATTCTCACTTTTACTTACATCATCCATCTAATGAGGTGGGATATCCCCTTGAATCATTTGTGTTATACTTCTACCTGTTTAGTTGGGGTAGTTTTACTATAAAGGGTTGAGAGAGATGAAAAAATCATTGGATATTCTTGGCATACACTATACCATTCCCAATAAAAGTACAGGAAAAGTAAAATTAATATCCTTCGATTTGGTTTTCCATGAAAAAATTGCATTCATATCTTCTTTGCTTAAAAGTCATTCTATTTTTTGGTAAAGATTCACTTCACTTTCTCCTAAACAAAATCAAAGATAATCCTATCCTCATATGATGGATGATCCTCCTCTTAGAATTTGAAATTGAGATTCGAGATAAGATTATAGGGGAAAATGTGGCAGTTTACCAAATTCTCATTTCTCCACCACTAGACATCCTTGGTTACTCATCTCTCCCCACTAGATAATTCTTCCATGATGAGATCCTTAGTGATACATTAGGCCTTACCCTTTGGTATGCAGACATTATGAATTATTTAGCAGCATTGAGGGTCCCAATAGATTTTATCACTTCAAAATCCCAAGGAAATTGGAAAGAGTCATAATGAAATGTTTGGGATGACACATAATTTTGGGAAATTTTTAGTGACCAGGTTGTTCATTAGTGTGTCCCAAACCATGAGTTCACCACTTTTTTTACATTCTTCCACACTTTATCTCCCAAAAAGAAGCTCCAAAATTCACTTGAATCCATAATTTTTTGGGGAAAATTGTATTGATATTCAAATATTATTTGTATGTCATTGTTAAGATTTAAATTAAAATGGAATATCTCAAGGAGTAATTAAATTCCCCAATAACCCATGTTTTTGGTCATATATTCTATACATAAGAAGTTTAATTCATGTGAAATTTTACAAATTTATTTTTCCATGTAGATATTTTATAGGTTTTTGAAAACGTCCCTATACGGTAGAAGGAAAAGGATACTTAGACCGACGAATATTGAATGGTTATCAATTCTGTAAGATATCATATTTTGAGAATGTATAGTTTCCTAAGATTCATCATTACTAACAATGATTCACATTTTTTTACTATAACATGGAAATAATGATCTATAAGTATTGATTTGTTCATAAAATCTCCACTACATATCACACACAGACTAATGGATAATAATAAATACCAAAATTAGGATGTTAAGAGAATTTTTGAGAAAACAGTAAAACCTAATATGAAAGAATATATTTTTTCTTACATGATGCAATTTTGGCATACTATATAAATTTTTATTCCCCAATTAGAAAATATCCATATAAGATTGTGTTTATAAAGGCATGTAAACTCTTTATGGAGGAAGATAAATATGTTTATTAGGATTTTAGAAAATGTAATATGAATATCTTCAGTGTAGGTGACTAGATGAAGTTAAAGATATATGAGATGGATGATATTTTGTGTGATGCATATATGAACTTTTTTTCTATAAAGAGAAGACAAATCCTATCCATTATGATACGATTTATGAATGAAATATTCTTATTGGTGAGAAGGTAGTCATGTAAAATTCATTGTTAAAACTCCATGAAACTTATCTTTGTTTCGAATGGCTCAGAAATTATACTATTACCAATGTCTACACTTTTGGTTAAATATTGGGTTTTATTGAGAAGGGTTGCTTGAGTTTTAGGGTCAATGGAATTATCCTTACACACTGTAATGATGATTTTCGAAGGCGTCTTATGGAGGGAATACACTTAATAGATTCCATGTATGACACATATTATAATGTTTCCCCTTTTATCTAACATCAGTTACTTATATTAGTGTTTAAACTAATTCAGTAGGGAAAATTTTGATTTTTAGGTGTGGGGGATATTGACATAGTTTTCATAGGATTAAAAAATTAAAGAAACAAATAAGTATGTTTCCATTTTTTCATTCTGTTTATTTATTTTTTGTTTTTAGGGAAACTGTAATATTAAAGATAATATAGAATATTAATTTTATAGATTCAGTGTATTGTGTGGAGTATTATATTATTTTAGAATAATTTATTTCAAATTAAATTTTTCATGGAATCAGTTTCTAGAATTTTTATTTTTGAATAATTTATATGAGTTTTAATGGATTCAGGTAACCCATGACTCATTATAACTGGAAAATATTTTAAATCCCTTACTTTAGATTCATTATAATCCATTTGTTACATATTATTCTTTTTAATTACTTTCATATAAGTCTTTGGTCTTGTAGAGAGACTAGAACTTTTCTTGATTCTATTTGAAGCGAAAAGATTCTAGTGGTCTACACCCATTATAGATGTCATAGTTCAATTAAAACTCTATTTGTACATGTAACGCCAATTTTGGGACATGTTGACATTTGACCCTTATTAAGATTTTGAGACCATGAAATTCCTCTGAGTTAATATTATTTTAATGGATGTACTCATACCCACCCATATCATTTTAAGAATCTTGTTTTATTTTCAGAATGTTTTGGGGACAGGGTGTTTCCGTTGGAATTCCTTGGAATTATTCCTTGGTATGGGCTGAGTGAAAGGGTTCCATCATTTTTTTGTAGTGGGATAAAAAGGAATATTATATAATTGTTTTAAAAATTCTTCCCTCTTTATCTCAAAATAAAATATTATTTTAAAAACAATAGTAATATATATTGAAAAAAATAAGATAAGATACAAATAATTGGAAAAAATATTATATTTACTCTTTATTATTAACTGATTGGTTGTGACCCATAAAAAGGTAAAATTGATGGGAGTGAGAGGGAGTTATATGTGATATAATATGTGTGGGGCTGAGTAAGTACATTCTTTGTGAAACTATTCATTATTTTGATATGGTAGTTAAATATGATATTTAACACTCTTATCATACCTAATATTTTTAAAAATCAAATACTAGCAACCCTTAAACCTAAAGACAACCTATTCGAAGTCCTCTTGATTAGAATAGTTGTTTTTATAAGTATAGAACTATGAAACTCTTTAAGAATATGGAATTACCACATGAACAATTAGATATGAAAATAAATATACATTCATATGTTCCTAGACTAAAGAGGTCAAATTTATTATTGAGGTAGGTTGTGAAAAGATTCATTGGTTAAAAAGAGATTTTGATCAAACTTGAATGAAATAGAATAGTAGTAATGGAGAAATTGATTTCATAAATGATACATGGTGGATTTAATTTCAAAATTATCATTCAATATTTAGGTCATTTTATTTAGGAATGGGACATGATTAGGATGTAAGAATTTTCCATTAAGTATAATGATTTAAGAATGTGGTTGTGATCCATCTATAATATATCATATAATATCACCCATATACTTCTGAATTAAAATTTTCATTGGATTTAGTATCCCATTATTAAATCCATTTTCACTTAATGTAAATTTTGAATTCATGTGTTGAAAACATGCTAATAATATATAATTTAACAATCTCCCTATTTGATTGGAGTTCATTATTTTTATTATATCATTACATAAAATGATCCAAATGTGAATATTATATTTTTTAGGATTCTATGTTCATGTAAAATAAATTCATCCAGTTGGAATGAAGTATGAATATGACTACAAGAGGCTCAAAATTAGTCCACAAAGTAAATAAATTCTGAGTGAGATAGATTGTATAAAGCTTTAGTTTTTGGGATATAACATGGGATTAAAAAATCCAAAAAAAATAAATCAATCATAATAAGACGTCTAAATCGAGTACCCACCTCTAAAAATAATTTATTGTAATTATTATATGACTAATGAATTCAAAAAACAAGAAAAATTAAATAGAGCAATCAGTCTACAAATATACCACTTAGTCCCATATATACATGACCTATTTTGTGGAAAGTACCATGTAATTGTAAAAAAATCCCTAATCCCCCTCATTATCAATTTATTTTCAATTCATGGTTGTGTTTTGAGTGATTGGGACACAATTTGTAATCATAAATGGCTTCCTTTTCAAACATGGAGTTCTAAACTCCTTTGGCTACCCAGATAAGAACGTAATATAAGTCCTAAGTATTTGATTGAAATATCTAAATGATCATTTAAATTCTTTTTTTATTTGTTAATTTTATTCAGCTAGTTTTATTTTTTAACAAATTTATCTTCTGTTATGAAAAACTCAAACACATATTTTCATGTTTGGGAGTACTCATTCATGTTATGTTTCACACATCATTCACCACTTCTTATTCCCCCATTAAATTGTGTTGTTATCGTGGATTATATTGGTATATTGAATTCAAATAAACAACACCATGAACATGTAAATTTATTTAATGATATCATGAGTAAAAAAAATAAAAACCTTTAAATCATGTCCAATTGTTTTCCCATTTCCTTGGCGAGTTTCCGTTATGACATTGGACACAAATCACACTATCATTTGTAGAAATTGATTAATCATTTTGGGATTATGAAAAAAACCTAATAGGTATAATATTATAAATAATTAAGAATATAGTTGTGGATTTTCCATACATATTATTAAAATATAAAAAAGGATCTTTCATAGATAAAGTATTTTCATCATGAGATTTCTCGGGATTGATAAAAATTAGTCAAATCAATCAATTTATTCTCTATTTTATCAAATTATTATATATTATTTAAAATTAAATAAATTTAACCCATGTTATAAAAAATATCATTCCCATTTTTCAAATTAACAACTATCTTTTATAATTAATAATACAAGGCTCCATCGATATACTACATAGAGTTCCTTCAACACTGTAGAAATTGTAGTAAAATAATAGTCATCAAATTGTTCTTCTAAAAAATGAGATCAGTCCATTTGGAGTTAACATAGTTTTTGGATTACACAACAATGACAAATCTTTCAATAAAAATTGATAATATAAATTCAGTCGAAGAAAACTATGGATATCATTTATAGTGGATGGTCTGGGAGAACATTCAATAACTTATATCTTAGATAGATCAACTAATATACACTTACAAGAGATTATGTGAACCAAAAAATTATTTTAATAAAAAAATTGACAGATGTATATTTTTTCATAAATATTTTCTTTTTTTATGATGTTTAATAGAATTCTCAGGTAATCCTTATTGTCATTAACTATATTTTTATATTTTAGAACATTTATTATAAATACTGCCACAAATTGATAATAATAATCTCTAAAGTCTATATTCATTTAATGCTTGAAGATGGAAGTGGAATTAAGAATACCAAATGAAATAACCTTAAAATTATAGTGCTCTTACCTAGTCTAGATGTATATCATGGTTATATACTACTTTTGAAACATAATTTATCATAGCCATAATGAAGTTCAATTTTTGAAAATTACTCATCTCCACATAGTTGATAAAATAAGACACTAATATGGGGTAGACGATAATTATTTTTGATAGTTATCATATTCATATTATGAAAATTAATGTAGAGTCAAATCAATCCATTACAGTTATTAAAAAAGGAATAGGTTCACCCCTTGGTGACGAACATGGCCAAATGAACCCGTTATTAATATTCTTCTATAGTTATTTTTTTAATTCATAAAACTAAATCTCGTCCATCCAATATGGATTCATCATGATTGTTGTGTAAGTATGGAAAATAATTTTATATTCGAAATTCCATATATTTTTCATATTCTGGAGGAAAATCATTTCATATTCGAACACATTATGCATTAACATGATTCCTACGGGTTCCATCCATTAAATAAAACCAAAAATAATAATTTGAATGATAATAATAATATTGGTAATCCAGATAGTCCTAAAGAATAATTTATTGGTTTTATAAATCATCACACCTTCTTATGAATCTGTGGAACCTTGGGTTTAACCTTTGTTATCCATGGTCATTACTAAAAGTCTAGAATTTTATGATATACTTTGACTTATCCAAGGTGTTTTCATCAAGGTGATCAAATAATAATATTCAAATATTGATGGAAAAAATACTCTAATACTATACATAGTGAAACTCACATTCCAAATATAGATAATACATCCTAGTAGATGAATATTCATTACATAATATTACCATCTATACCATAACAATAATAGTTTACTGTATTTAGATAATAAATAAAACATGTGATTATTTCATGAAAGATATTAAAAATATACCATAATTTTATCCCAATATATAAATTTTCTTATACATATCCTACTTGAAATAATTCTCCCTAACCAAGGAAAAGGAAGAATAAGAAAGAGTGAGGTCAGATGCTCAATAAGGTTAAATAAAGTATCTTTTAATGATCACTACTGTATAACATGAGAATAAGTGTATGAGGAAATGGGTTGAAAATTTTAAAGCTATAACCTACATATTATAAATAAAATTATTGTCTTATATAATATATATTGACTGTTCATAAGACATAAATCATAAATGGATCTAAAAAAATGAGACATCAGAGCCTAAAATTGGAAGATAACATATGTTTTCATCGTTCACATAAGCATAAAAAATAACTTCACTAGTCAAGGATCACTAAAAAACTATTTTATTATATTGGGTTCACATCCAATTCCATCATATCATTAGTAATGTTTTACTCCCAATTCAAATTTTTTGTAAGAAGTCCCTTATTGAATTAGATTCACTCCCCATTCGAGTCGTTATAATCTTCTAATATATATATCTTTACCCATTGCATTAGAGGGAAATATAATTTCATTCCCACTAATCACATAATGAAAATAACACATATGTGTTACACAAGATCATCAAAAAATCATCATATCAATTTTTTTGAAAACTAATTGTATTCACAATCATTTGAACATTCACTCAAATCATACCCCATGTAAAATATATGAGTTTCATAAAGGTTTCGTATTATATTAATTTACTAATAAGAAAAACATGGTCTCATTGAATCATATTTAAAAAATAATTATCATTTTCCATTATAATAATTAAATTGGATGGTATCATGGGATCATAACCATACTAAATCCAACATAACATCAATTGATGTCATAATAGATTAAAACCTTCTTTTAAATGACCACTAAAACCTTTCTCTAAGAAAATACACTTTTTAGTTTGAAATCAATGTTTTTTAAAATATATAAATTTAAAAAATATTAAAGAAACCATTATATTTTAAATTAACTTAATAATATTGTAAAGTAATATATAAATAATTGATTGGTCATGATGGAAGAATATTTTATTCATACCTTTTATATTAAAATAATGATTCCTTTCAAACATGTGAAAAAAAAATTAAAACTACCACATTAAAAAAATGCCAAAAAGATTCATTTTAAACCATATTAAAAAATAATGATAAAATTTTGAAAATTAATTTAAAATATAAATGGATAATAGTAAAAAAAATATTAGTGTCATTTTTTGAAAATATAGACGTGGAAGAAAAATGACTTTAGACTGATCAGATAAATAAAAAATGCTTTCATTAAAAACTTATTTTAGTCTATTGAGTACATAAAGAGAGGAAAATGAAAGGAACACATGTAATATAAGTAAATAACAAGATTTGATGAAAATTAATGAGATTATTTATAGTTAGTTCTAAAGTATAATCATCAAATACTTAATCATAAAAAATCTAGTTAAAGATTAAGATTGTAACATTTCACCCTTACCACAAGTTCAACTTTCATCAAAAGTACACAAACCACATATATAATAAATTAATTTTTTTTATAATTATATAACATAGTATTTTACATACTTATTATATCATATATTATCAACTTATAACATTTAAAAACCCCTTTTTAAATAATTCTATATTAAAATTATCATTTTTGAGTGTTAACTATTTCCTTTTTCATACGAATTTCAGTTCAGTTGTTCCAGTCCTTGTTTGTTGATCACGGTTCAATAATTTATAAAATTTAAGAAGTTATATAAATATATTATATATTTACTATATATATTTGGAATCATCCCTAAATTAGAGCGAGGGAAAAATGAATTGCGCCATTAATGGTGGGGGGTAGGCTTTATGTATGCATTAATGACTTTTCTCACTTTTTGATTCATGGAATGAAATAACAGTAAATAATAATTCACCATTATAGAATAATAATTGTTTAATATATATCATATATATGAATTTAATATTTTTTATTACCATTCATGTAGAGAATAAATGAAATATTGATCACAACACTTCATAGAGGTGGTAGCCCATAGGTACGAATGAACGACATTTTCATTTTCCAATAAAAGGGAGGGTACGATGATAGATATGATATTATAGATAAAAATTTATAATTATTTCATAACATTCATATATAAACCATAAATTCATAATAATAACCATCCAAAAAAATTTATTATGAAAAATTAATTGTGTCCCTATGTGGAGGTGATAGTCCATACATATTATATGTTATTTATTTTCTTCAAAATAAAATTTTATTCTCTTTGTGAGGAACCAACTTCAAAAATAATTTTACTATCCACCATAGTCATTGTGGTGGTTTTATTATCAAATTAATTCATAAATTCTTGTTCATTTATTGTTTTTAAGCCTATATTATTCATGATAACAGATTTATGAACAATTTTAATAGATAATAAGAATGAAACCTCATTCTTCATATATACTAGAGATAAATGATTGAATGAATTATAGATATTATTATCACAATTTGGAGGTATTTAATCCATACATCCTACAATGATCATTTAATCGTACCACCAACTATATCTTAATTTTATGAAGTCTCAATATGTTTCTTCTAAATATTTTCAAACAGATCTTCCAATTCATGATATTAAATATTAATGTTGTATTTATTATCTTAAATATTTACCACATTATCTTAAAAAACTTCTTCAATCATTAAAATTACCCATAATGCAATTTTTTTTACAAAGAGTCATGTTTTTAATTTTCTTGTATTTTATTACAATTTTATATCCTTATCATCAATGATATTATTCAATATTTATTCATGATAGTGGATCATTTATTCTAAATATTTAGTGGCTACATCCTTCTCTATAATATTTTTTATATTCTCTTCTAATATATTAGAGAATTTTTATTCAAGGATCATGTTTGTTACTTCATTTCCCTCATCATCTTGTGAGTGACATAAATTTTTTTAGCATTTTTCTTTAAAAGGTTTCTACATTAAATCTGACATATCCACTATATGGGTGATCTCTTCTAGTTTTATTTTAAATATTCCATAGGTAATATAGAATAAATCATTGGGAAAACTATGAATCACACTAATTAATGTAATCATCAATAAATAAATGTACATTTTATCACTCATACTATTTCTTGGATCATCCTCCTGATATTTATTTATAAAAGTTAACAAATACATCATGATAAATTTAATGTAATGATTCATACGAGGTTGAAAGAATGTAAAAATCCTTTCTCAAACTAGTTCCATATATTCTTTACACTCCCAAACTAATCTAAACCTTTTTACAACACTTTAGGGAAAATTTAATACTTCTTCTTCTTTAGAAAAGTGAAATTTCTCCTCTCTCTTCCTTATCTCTTTATTTCTATTATTCATCCAGGTATTTTATAGAAATTGATTTTTTCTCTAATATAATGTAACATTCATCAAAATTTCACTATATTGTTAACACTAGATTGAAAATCAAAATTTTAAAAGTAGATAACATTACCATAGAGAGTACAACAAACTTGAACCTTCTCTATGATTCCAATTTAGGGGACCACTTCAGGATATACTTATCACTAAGAGGTTTTGAATTGGTATTAGTAAATTTTTATCTATCATAAAATTGAATCCATTTACCAATTAAACCTATAAGGATCTTGATTTTACTATAATATTTTTTTATCATATGAAATTATATGAATGTAGGTTTATGATAGAACATGATATTTTTACAATGTTTACAACTTTTTAAGAGTAGAAATTACTTATTGTGTTTGGTGATTACTAATACACATATTCTCCAATATAATAAATAATTAGTCACATTAATTTGGATAAAATAATATTTATAGCCAATTGTGAGTCACAACACTTATTAGGAGGGAGAAAATAATACTCTTCTTGTTTTGGTGATTACCTCATCCAACATGCTACTGCTTACTTGTTCATTAAATTCCCTAATTAAGATAGTCTATAACATCTTTTTAGGGATATTTATAATATATAGAATATATTCCACCTATTGAGACATTTTATGGATTCAATAATTCTAATTTATTTAGCCCTTCATACTTATTCACTTGTTACTTGTACAGAAATTTAGAAGAATCTTTCCTTGTTCACTATAGTGGATTGAATGCTTATCAATATTCATTTTCTTCTTCATGTTCAAAACGATATCTACAATACCTATAATTACAATAAAATAATAATAAAATCACTTATTTATATCTGTTTGAGCCCTCATTATACTTATTTATATAATAAAAAAATTCCTTCATAATTATCAAACTAATGAATGTTCATCTTAACATCATCATAATTACATCAATTATTATTCACTATTTCATCTTCAGTCGAAATAATTGATTGTTACAATAGAAAAAATTATAATATTAATTATAATACATAAATGATATTGAGTATTTTTTAACTCAGCCAACAACTCTTCTTATATCTCTATTATTTTACAAAATAATTTTGAAATATTGTTCTGTTGATGGTTCTCATTTAATCAACTATTTGAGAAGGTTTTTATTACATCATTAAAATAAATATGAACCACAATTAATAACCTCAAAATTAATATTACATGTGATGTAAACTTGGATTTTTCATAAAACTCTCATGAAACACTTTATCAAATATAATCAAATATTCTTATTATTTTATGTGATACTATTCTTGTATGTTTAATATTCCTCATTGTCTTATGAACATTAATATATAATGTGATTGGAAATACCATTTACAAAGTATCCACCCACCTTAATAACATCTTATTAATCCTTTGTCATATAATCCAATTATAATCACACTTTATAATTATATAACACATTAGTTCTCCTTCAGAAGTGTTCTGTGCATAGTATATAATAAAGCTCCCTCCACCTTCACACAAAAAAATAGTTCATGGTTCTTCTCACTATCCATCATGAATCAAAAGTGTTGAAATTCAGTGTTATATTCAAGAAAAATATTAAGAGTATAATACTCAAGAACATTATAATTTAATTATTCTATGTGAAGCATATCATGTGGGCGTTTAAAAAAGTCGAGTGTATGATTATTTTCGCAATCTGAAATTTAAGTGTACGGTTATGAATCCCACTAAATATATGTATGGAACTATAGAAATTTATGATTTTGTGGTGTATCACAGATGTACCTACCTTTCAAAAATAAATTCTCTAAGAACACAATGGTTTCTGAAAAATAATAGTGCTCAAGGATATAATGTGATTGGCATCATTATTTTTGTCATTGGGGTCTTGGTATTTAACGGTGTGGATCACATCCCCCTTTACATTGGATCATCAACTAAGAAGCCTAAAAATATTACTAGGTCAATATCGATATTATAATCCCTATAGATCGCATCGTTCAAATATTTGATGTGGTATTCTGAAATATTCTATGCTGAGTGCATGTAATCTTCACATAAAAACTACTTATGTGAATACATAAAATTCCACATTATCCATTACATTTTATAAGCACAAAAATTATCCATGCATGTATATAGTTTTTTTTGAAATAATGGTTTTCATTATGTCGATTCCGTACATTAAAAATATTTCCCTCATGAAAAATATTGATTGAAAGAATTTCATCACATATTTGTCATTCAAAAAACCATAAATGATTTATTTGCATGATCTCATTGGTATCATCTTTGATCTATCATGGTGATATATAAAGAATAATTCATGGAAAATCCCTTCAAAATTATTAGTTATAAGATGACTACATGGAGTTTGGTTCATTATTGGGTCAGTGTTGATCAATGAAATGTGATATATCCATATTTTCGTAACATGGGTGAATTAGATCTGAATTTTCCCATTCAATATCATTTTTTATCATGCTGGTGATTCTATATAATATAATTTCTTCCTACAACTTCGTCGTGATGGTACAAAGTTTCACACCCGAGCACACATTACACATACCCTAACTCCATTGTTCCTCCTCAAACATTTGTTATGGAACCTCCAAATAGATGAATGTGCATTCTATGTTGATGATATGGGGATGTACATTTGGGTTCTTCAATGAAATCTATGTTGGAGCTATGATCTCCTCACATACTTTTATTTGATGGCCAGTAAGGCTATCTCCCACATGGAAGACCCATAGTGGTCAACCATCTGAGTTTGTGGTGGACCTTGGTCAGTTTATTATTGGATATATATTTTATAAATCTCCCATAATTATGTTAGAAAAATTATAAAAATAAATACCATATAATTCCCAATATAAATTTCAAACCATATACAAAAATTTACACTAAAATAATTCCTTAATATTTTCAATATTTATTTTTAGTGACTTCATATATTATTCAACTAATATTCATAAAAATCACTACATGAATGTTCTTAAATATTGATAATGGGACTCATTCAATAATGAAATATTTTATGACCTTTTTCAATATATCATCTTCATCATGTTGAAAACATTGTACTAAAATAAAAAACATACAGCACATTCCATTAACATTAAAGATTAGTTCAACAATGATCAATCTTATAAAGTAAAATTATTCAAATTGATATCTTGAATATAATATGAATTAAGTGATTCATTATTCTTAACCTCATCAACATAAGGAACTAAATAATATATTTCACTTTCATTGACCACTATTGATGACCAATAACAATTGTTGAAAAAAATACCACTAAAATAATTGGGATCTTTAGGAAGAATGTGTAAAAATAGTAATAATGTTTACAAATGGAATCAAATGACCAAAATCATCTATCACCATGATCGTATAATTTATTGACTTATTCCTCTACATATGACCCTAAAAGAGAGCAGGCATCCGGAGTAAATCACATCCATTTATCTATACATGCATCCATTCAATCTACCCAGGTACCAAACAGTGTCCCAAACAAGGTTTGAGTGAAACACAGTAGGACACCACCAAATGTTTATAATTATAATATAGTAAATCAATGTAACATTTGACAATGTGAAGTATATAAATAAGGAAAACTATTAAGGTGGGTTAACTAAGAAATATCACTAAATTTAGATTAATATGGATGTATTTGAGTAGCATACCTTTTAGTACTCCAATAATTCATGGAATATGACTACGTAATGTCCATCTATTCCATAAAAATAGTCCATGGAAATATTGGTATAAATTTGATGGAGTCCAAGGAGAAAATTTGAGGAAATCAAGCTGAATCCTTAATGATCAAACAATGCATTCATATATTTGTTGAGTCTGTTGGTAAATATTCTCTATTAGCTCAAGGATTTATGGAATCTAATACATTGATTGATTACATGTTTTATGTAACACTTGGTAGTGGAAACATTGAATCGGGTGGTTTCATATCAGTTCCCTCAAGGAATTCCAATTCAAAAATCATATCCATTCTCATGTCATAACATTCCTAAAACAGTGTTAACATGGTCTATAATAGTTACAAAGGATAATGTAATATTATATCATAATTCCAACTAAATTATTCATATTATTTTAAAATTTAATAAATTAATATGGATCATTCCTTTGGTTAATGGAAAACCAAACACACCCACTATGTGTTTTCGTAAATATTATATAATGGTTTTCAACTCAAATAGTGTCAATGGATCTCATGGAACATATAAAGAATAGTTTAGTTGATTAGTTGAAAATGTTTATTATTTTAGTAGAAATGAATTAAAATTATGGCATTAATTACAATGAGATAACTTATTGGCATTAATAATTTTAGTTAAAATTAATATACCATATACCTTGGATCTGTAGAATTATCTTCATTTTGTCACAATGTAGGATTTTTGTTGGAATGACAGAAATTCAGAAACTGGAAAAACATACCTAAATATAGGGAATATTTGATTTTATCGAGATAGCCCAAAATAATGTGAAGAATACTATGTAAGGAAGGTAAATTTTTATTATACGTACCAAAGGTGCTCAAATGTGATTGACAATGAAGGAATCATATTCCATGTGAGAGAGATCCACTAAATACTCTTAAGAGAGTGAAGAGGAGAACCCAAAAAAGTAACTATGTGAAAATAAGAAAAATCATGAGGGGTTTTAGGATAAAACACATGAACATAAACTTATAATTTATAAAATTTTAAATAGGGTATAGAGTTTGGAAACATGGTTTCTATATAGTGTTCCAACAATGTGCACCAACACACTAGGAACACCACACCTCACCTGGTTTTGGGGAAGAGTTATGAAATCCCAGCACAAACCATGATTCATGGACTTAAATATATTTTAGTGGATTAATTGTTTAAAATCACTACTCACACGGTTTTTCAAACCATGATCCAATGTCTATTTGATGTATGATTTTTGGTGCATGATTAGAGAAACCATGTGCTAACTATCCTATTTATCAAACTTCTCTAGAACACATATATCCAAGCCTCAAACCCTTCTTAAATCTCGTAGAACCACTACTATTCCCACTAGGACTCCCTTTACGGTAAAACCTATGATTTATATAGGAAGTAAAAGGATATATTCCTCATGGAAAATCTTATTGTTATAGTGGAAATTATTTGTTGACTTTTATTAATTTATTGAGAGAAATTCTGCTTAATTATGGATTTTATACCTTTGATTCTAAGTGAAAATATATTTCCAATTAGAGAAAGGATTTATGGGTCATCGTCATAATTGATGTTAGCTTAGAAGGAGTACTAGTGGATGGGGGTCGTGGTAGAGTGGTATTAGAGGTGATGGTCAAGAAATAGGATATAGAATGGGGATTGGCACTAGGGTGGATTACATGGGTTGGGAGTGCTACAATATCAGTAAAACAAATATTTTGGTGTATGTAAGGGAGACTAGAAAGGATAAAATATTGTAGAGACCCTATGATATGATTTAAGAACCCTAAATTTATAGAATATACTTAATGGAGTGATGCTACTTGTAGGGAAGATACCTGGAAAATGGTCATGATTCATTATTTTATGAGGCTGTGTATAAAACAGGTGTACAATGGAGCTTATATTGAATATTAATAAATTATCCTATATTATTCGACATTATAGTTTTGGTTGTACAAAAGTTTTCTAATATCTATAGATATGGGTCTTGGTTAATTCCCCCATTAGGTTCATGATAATTATATCCATAATAATGTGTCAGCATATTGATACAAAGGTTATATTGAAAATGAAAATTCATATAGGGAAATGGAAGAATAATTTTAGTTCTAGAGATTTCAAAATATGAGGGATTTATTTCATATTCATAGACCACAAGTTAGTTATATTTGGAATATACATCCTTTAGCTTGATACATGATAAAAGGGAGTATTTGAAAATCCCAAAACTAGAGCTTCTAGATTCAATACATAATTTTTTTGTGTATATTTTCTTATAAATGAAAAAAAAATATGCAATGCATTAAGCATTACATAACCCTTTTCACTATATTTTCTAAAGAATTAGATAATAACATTCAATTCAATCAGAGTTTAAAAAATGAAATTTAATAAACAAATCATTTTATGTGCACTAACTCCAAAATGCGAATTTCTCTATTCTAGAACTCCAAAAATATCTATTAATGTATTATTTTTAAAAAATGGGATAAGATTTAAATTTACCATTATAGGCTTTAACACCAGTGAAAAAAAAAATTATTAAAAGTCATTAATTTTTTTTAAAATTATTTATATAAAATATAATTATTTGATATATATATATATATACCTTTTAAAAATTCATATTTTGAACATTAATTAAAAAATAGGTCTTTGTGGAAACTTGGATTTCTCCTAAAACATCCATTTAGAAATATTAATATTTTATGGATTAAAATGATACTTGATAAATCTTATAAAACCCTTTTCGACACATGAAATATCATAAGTAGGACTTCATCCTGAGAGGTTGTGTGATCCCTCTTCATTCTTTTTTTTCCAGTCTCATACTGATGTGCCAAATAAATTTTTAAGAAAACATTTTTTAAAGACCAATCATTATAAAAAAACAAAATAGAAATGTTTAAAAAAGTTATTTATAACATAGAAAATAATTTACATCCTAAATTCTTGTTCATAAGATATTTTTTCATTAAACTCTTTAGACATTGGAGAAATCCATAACTTTTATAAATTAAATGTAATAATTTAGAAATAAATATAATAATAATCATTAATATTAAATGAAGGGAATATTGATGATTTACATCATGTGTGGCCATGTATATGCATATGCCTAACCCCTGACAACTATATTACATATCAAGTCAACATTGATGGATGGATGGCTCTCGACCAGCGGCTCGCAACAGTTCGAAAACCTGCCTTGCAAACCTTAACATTCCAATATTCCTTGCGGTTTTCCTCTTCTTCTACCCCTCTACTTGTAATGGAGCTATCAAACATAGTTGGGTATATCCACTCAAAATAAGTGGCTTTGTCATAAAGGGATGAATTTCTACATCCGGTGAACACGAGGGGAAAGGGCATCTCTTTACTTGAAGCCCTTACATGTACGAAGTCTTCCAAAGCTATTTCGATGAAATCGACCAGAATCAAGAAAATAGAAGATGGCGGCTTCTGTGTGGAAGCTGATCCAATTATTGTTCAACAACACTCACTGCTCTGTAAGTACTCAGTCATGGGTCGCGTTGCATACCTAAAAGGTGATACCCCCTGGTCATATGCTAATCTTAAAGTTATATTGTCTACTTGTTGGGGGTTTTCTAATTGAAAACTCGTTCCACTAGGAAAGGGTTACTTTCATATGCTATTTACGAAACAAACCGAGCTTGAGTGTGTCTGGAAGATGGGAAACATTAATTTGAAGCCAGGTTTAATAAGAATATCTGAATGGGACCTCGCTTTTAACCCTAACACTCATAGGAAGAACACAGCATAGGTTTGGGTTAGGTTATTTAACCTCAAGTGGTTTTTCTGGCACCCACATATCTTAAATGATATAGTTGTTTGCATAGGCACACCCCTTAAAATTGACCAGAGAACTTTGATTGGGGATTTTGGCCTTTATGCAAGGGTGTTAATTGTTGTTAACCTTGAATCACAGCCCCCAAAATCTGTCATCTTTACCGCCCATGATTATAAAACAGTGGTGAGGCTCGAATATGAAAGTCTTCCTTCTTTTTGTGAACTTTTTAAATTGGTCGGACACTCTATTCACCAGTGTAGTAGAGTTCATAATCAACCCCCACAATCCAACAATTCATGATGGAATGAGGTCAGGAAAATTAGAAGAGATAAAGAGGGTCCTGCTGACAATCTGGAAACATCCACAAAAGAGAAGAAAAATGGGTGGTTAAGGAAAAGCCAATTGGCATACTTAATTATGATAAATGAAAATCTTGGGCTGACTTAGCTGAAGACCAGGATCTTGAACTGTTGACTCAAAATTTTAAAAAGGATATTGAGAAGGATGTTATTAACATTCTGTCCAATCCCCAAGATGACATTGACCCTGTAAGCCCCCTCTGAATGGCTTGGATCCAACATCAATCACTCTTCCTGCCTATAACAATTCTTTCACAGATACTTCGAGCAGATACTCACATATAGACAATCATTGTATTACTAACTCAGAGGACATTGACAAGTCCAACACACATAAATCTTCATCTGAAAATTACCTCATACATTCCTCAATCCCTTCCAATACCTCTGAATCTTACTCAGTAATGGACAATGCTGAGAAGATTACGACTACCGAACATAGCTATATGGATTCTCTCTTGTCCTCATCTAACTGTAAGGACAGGAAGTAGGTTTCTGCAGTCCCACACACTGCACAACCTGATCCCAAATCTCATGAAATCACAGGCCCTGCTACCCCTATCTCTGCCTCGATGCAGGCCCAGGATCCTCACCGTTCTGTCAGCATGGATCCTGCTTGCAAGTAGCCCAATTATTCTTCTCCACTTTAGTCTGATCCCAATGTAGAACTCACACAACCGATTTTCAGGCCTTCTGGAGCTACATCTTCACAAGACTAGGGACCGCATGCTACTTTCCTCAAGAATCAGTACTCGGGTGTGTCCCACACTGAACAATTGGTTTCCAATCACTCTAAACTCCCAGGGTCTGTTATCTTGGGACAGGTCCAAAATTCTCCTACTACTGCATTTAGGGATTCTGACAACAATTAGACCAACTCTCTCCCTTCTCTTCACACCGATATCGATGCTGAGCACACCTCACACCCGATTAATGGGTCTACTAGAGCTGTAGAGACTGCTGATGTACATGACCAGGAACCTGCTTCCCTCAAGGCACCTGAGAGAAAACAACACCTCCCCACTCCTCCCAAACAATCTATTCCTAACAAACAGGGCAAAGATACAGTGGATGTTTCTTTTCTCATGCAACTAACAATGCAGGTTAATCATGAAACCATTGTGAAATATCAATCTTCTGGTATTTCCACCAGATCTAAGACCGCAACTTCCAAAAACAAAGGGGGACATCCCCACCAAGAAAAGGTCAAAATGAATATTCTGTTTTGGAATTGTCAAGGAATTGCTAACCTTGACACCTTCAACATTCTTAAAATATTCACCAATACTCACAATCAAAACCTTATTGCTATTTATGAACATAAAATTAATTTTGCCTCAAGATCACACCATGCTCCTTCTGGCTACCAATTCCTGGGGGCTTGTAAAAATTGATCCCCAACTAAATCTTTATGGCTCTTTGCCAACTCCTCATTGAAAAATGTTAACATATATAGTTGTTCGAGTCAAGCCATTTATTGTGAATATTTCGTTGAGAATGCACACATCTTCTCTACTTTTATTTATGCTTATAATAGGTATCAATACATGAGAGAACTTTGGAATGATCTCTCCAATCTCAATGCCTCAATTTTCCACCCTTGGTTTATTATTGGTGACTTCAATGCCATTCTTGCTTTGAGTGAGAAAATTGGTCCTCCTCCTGCTCCTATTTCCACTAGGGAATTTAATGATTGCATTGAAAGGAACAACCTCACAGAGGTTAATCTCATGGGTGATAAATTTACCTGGTATAGGATGCAATATAATAGAAATGTTGCCAGCAAATTAGATAGGGCCTTTACTAATTCTCAAGCTCTTGATAGATGGGACAATATCTCTAGCATTACCCTTGTGAGAATCGCCTCTGACCATCATCCCATCCTTCTTTCCTTATTTTACAAAAAAAAGCAATGTGAGGGCTCCTTTTAGATATAATAATGCTTGGTCTGCTGACCCAGAATGTACAAACATCATAAAGGACACATGGGAAAATATGCATGGTCAGTTTGACCCGTTTTCTTGCCCGATGAAGTTAAAAATGCTAAAGCAAACTCTTAAAAATTGGTGCAAAGGCAGGGTTTATGAAATGGATAATAACATCAACCTTCTTGAAGCAAAACTTAACCAACTTCAAAATATCAACACTTTTTTAAACTATGATTAGGACCCTCAACAGGAAATTACAACTTCCTCTGAGCTAATTTCCCTTCTCAACCTAAAGGATAACCTTAGAAAAGAAATCTTCAAATCCAAGTGGCTCAACGATGGAGATAGGAATACTAAATTCTATAATTCCCTTCATAGTGTTAGGAAAGCCTATAGACCACTATCATTTCTCAGAAATGGGGACCAAATTCATGACACTGATGAAAGAATTTCCAATCACTTAGTCTATTATTTTGAAAATATTTTCAATGGTGATAGTATTGATAAAGACATTAAACCTGACATCATTACCACTCTGGTTTCTGAGGAAGATAACACTCTTCTGAACAGCATCCCCTTTGATCATGAAATCAGATACACTGTCTTTAGCCTCAATCCTAACAGTGTTCCTATCCCGGATGGTTTTAAAAATGGCTTCTATCAAAGCCGTTGGTATACTCTTCAAGAAGATGTATGTCGTCTAGTTAAGGCCTTCTTTTCCAAAGGTATTTTACCTCATGGTCATAACTCCCAATTTCTGGTTCTTATCCCCAAAATGGAGAACGCTGATATGATTCATAACTTCAGACCCAATGTCCTTATCAATTATCTTTTCAAAATCATCACGAAATTAACTTCCAATAGAATGAACTCCATTTGTTGAAAAATAGTTTCTTGGAACCAATTTGGTTTCATAAAAGGCAGATCTATTAAAGATTTCATGTGTCTGGCCTCTGATTCCACTATCCTTTTAAACAAAAAGAGAATAGGGGGGAGTTTTTCTATCAAACTTGATTTGCAAAGGCCTTTGATACCCTTGATTGGAGTTTTATGTATAAAGTTCTTTCACAATTCGGCTTCAATGAAATTTTCATTAATAAAATAAAATCTCTTTTCAACTCTTCTTACATCTCAATCCTCATTAATGGCTCTCCTAGAGGATTCTTTAATTGCACTAAAGGTGTGAGGCAGGGTCACCCTCTCTCTGCTATTCTTTTCTCCACTGCGGAAGACTACCTAAGTAGGTTGATTACCAAGGAGATTGATAAAGGAGCCCTAAAAACTATCTCTACCCCATAAATTTACAAGTTCCTTCACATCTATTTTATGCTGATGACATTATTCTTTTTACCCAGGGAGACAAAAAGAACATTCTCAAACTTAAAGATATTATACTCCATTACCAAGAAATCTCTGGTCAACGCATCAATTGGAACAAAGCATCCATCATTTTCAGTAAAGACTTTCCTCCGGGAAGAAAATATTCCATATCCTATATCTTGGGTGTCAAAGAAGGCTCTCTCCCCTTCCCTATATTGGGGTGCCGATATTTTGGGGATGACCTATAGCAGATTACTTCTCTCACACTATGGATCACACGCTTAAACACCTTTCCTCCTGGAAAGGTAAGTCCCTTTCGATGGTAGGTAGAATCTATTTGGTAAAATCTACAATTGTTTCTAAACTGGTTTATTCAATTATGATATTTAAATGGCCAAAATGTTTTCTCAAACACCTTAATACTTCTATTAAAAATTTTGTTTGGACTGGTAGCACTATGGAGAGGGAACTGGTGACTATCCCCGAGTCCTCCTACAGCAAACCTGTTGATAAAGTAGGGATTGGCATAAAAAATCTCTCTAAATTCAATGAGTCTTTGCAGGCTAGACTGACATGGAACATTATTCACAACACCTCTCCCTCCATGAACTTCCTCAGAACTCACTTCTTTGACATGATTAGATGCAATAATATCTACCTCTTAAGTCCTCCATTTGGCCCTCCATCAAAAGAACCTTCAAGTCTATAATGTCTAACTCTAGATGGATAGCCTCTAAGGACTTCAGCTTAAAATTCAGGTTTGATAATTGGACCGGTGTTCCCCTGATCTCTTTGAATGACACCAATCAACCCCATCCTCATCTTCAGGACTCAATTTAATCGATCGTTCAAATGCATAATCTTGATCTCCATGAGAATATTACCCAAATTGTTGATAATTATCACTTCATTAATAATAATGATCTCCTTAGTCAGGAACTGGAGTGCAATGGGATCCTTAACTCTAAAAGCTATTATAAGATCCTTTTTGACAATGATGACAATATACATCCCTGGCTAGACAATTTTAACAAACCCTGGATAAAACTCTCATGATATACTTTAGTCTGGAGGATTTCTCATCAAAGAATTCCCACAGATAACTGCCTTCAAAATTTTGGAATAACACTTTGTTCTAAATGTCATATGTGCAATCAACATAGTGAGGATATAAATCACCTCTTTATCTCATATGACACAGCTACCGCGCTCTGGCATTATATTCTTGATATTTTTGAGTGCAGATGGATTTTCCTTGACACCGTCAACATGCAGATTCAGAACTTCTTGATGTTTTCAACGTATCAACAAATCAAAAACCTTTTTATTACGGTGATTGCAGAACTCCTCCACATTATCAGGTATAGTAGAAATGATTTAATTTTCCATAATAACTCTTTTAAAGTTTGTGCAGGGAAAACGAGAATCCTCATGGCTATCCGCGAAGCGTCAGCTATCCAAAAGGCCCACTGCAACAATTTGGTCTGTGACCTTGGTATCCTTAGGCGTGTTGGGGTGGAGGGGATTTACCCTTGTCCCCACTCCACTCTTGATGTTTTTTGGCTTCCCCCTCCTCCGGGATGGATTAAAATCAATGTGGATGGAGCCTCCAAAGGCAACTCGGGACCAGCAGGCTGTGGTGCCGTTTTCAGAAATCACCTGGACCAAATCCTTGGATGCTTTTATGGATCCTGCGGTTCCGCTACTGCTTTGGAAGCTGAGATGATGGGTGTCATCCATGCCATCACCTTTTCTAGACTTCAATGATGGGACAATATCTGGATCGAGAGTGACTATACTACAATCATTCAGGCCATCCGGAATGGTACAATTCACCTTTCTTGGCCTCTTACTGCCCGCTGGATGAACTGTTTGAATTCGATTGATGGGCATAACTTCATCACCACTCACTCCTTCTGTGAAACCAACATGATCGCTGATAGGCTTGTCAATCTCATAATTGCTCATGAATTACACTGGATGGACAATCTCCCTTCTGATTTAATCCCTTACTATACTTGGGATGTCCCCAAAATTCCTTCTTTCAGACTTGTGTAACCCCTTTCCTTTTTATCAATAAAATCTTCTATCTTTTTCAAAAAAAAATTCCAAAAAAATAATTATGAATCACATAAAATGGTAATCTCTATAATTTAATATATCTTTAAACCATGAATTATAGACACATCATTTGAAAATATTATTTTTACAAAAAATATAAATTATTAGAAACATGATAATTTGAACTATTAAATAACCTAAGTAAAAAATATAATGTTTACTCTATCTTGTTTTCAAAATAATATAATTTCTTTCAAGATTATATTTTATGTGAACATAAAAATTTGAAAATAAATAAACTTAATTTACATAATTATAAACATTTAAACATATATTTTGGAAATAAAATCATGTTTAATTTTGAACATTAATTTTTTGAAAATAGAATTTATAAAGTATATATATATATATTACTATTAATAACATTTAATTATTCTTTATAAATTATAATAGTCATTTTGATGTAAAATTTCACTGAAGTAAACATTCGAAAAATAAATCTGGAAACAAAACATAAAATATCTTTCTAATTTTTTTTAAAAGCAATACACATATCTATGATTTTGAAAAAAAATACACCCCTATACTGAAATTGTTTTTTTAAATAATCACCAATTTATAAAAAATTCAATAATAAATAAAATATTGAAACATAAAATATTTCCATTAAATAAATATAATTTCACAGAACTATATATCATTAAAATAAAACCCTCACCATTTTATTTATTGAATACATGAATGGAAAATTAATCTTATTCCTTTAGTTTTCCTATATTCAGTCCCTATCTCCCATATTTCTAATTTCTTTCTAATGGATATCTTCCTCTTTTATAGTATGTACAATATTATAAAGGAAAATATTCTGATGTGGAGGACTTATATAACCAAATCTTGTATTTAGAAAATAAATAATCTTTTTTATATATGAAATAGAAGAATTGAGAGTAATCTAGATTACTAAAATCAAGTGGTATTGGTTATGAATTTTTCTCTAATCATATATATATATATGTTACTATTTAAAGATTTTAATTCCATAAAATGATGAATATGGAGACATAAAATGAAATTTTGAAGAATGAGTTTTTTTTATCATAAAGCCTGGGAACGAAAAATCAAAAATGGTGACTGTCAAATTCGACAAGTGAATATGTTTGAAGTAAATTAATAATAGGGTATAATAGTTGGATAATGATTATTTGTGATGTTTTGTTGTGATAGATATATTCTACCAAAATATTTGAAAAACACTATTTCAATTAAACACAAATATTAAAAACAAATATCACTAAGATGAAAAAACACATAATAATGGAAGATAAGAACTATAATCATCAACTAAATGAGAAATATCAAAGAAGATGAAAAATAAGAGAATATAATAAATATAAAATGACAAGGGATAAGATCTTCATTAAGATTAAAATAAGAATTTTAGTATTTAAACTAATTAGACCCTTTTCACATTAATTCATGGAATATATTAATGAATTTTAATTGATATTCCCAATATTTTCATATATCCATTTAATGATTTCATGTAGAAATTATTATCCTCGTTGAATAATGTATCACCAACCATGGTGAATATAAAACCATCACTGTGGTTTTAAGCTTCCTATGTAGTATGTGTATCTAGAACATTCATCTTCCACATGCACTTTTGTAATTAATTCCTATGACAACTACATGTGCATCTCTAACATTGAATAAACCCAAGTCAAAATTACTCCCATTATCTCAAGTAGAGATGTGAAACCATTTATTGAAATGCAGTCTATCACATGACAATCACTTTTATATTTGATAGATTTATGTAATAACTTAAGCAATAATTAGGATAATTATTTATATGCATAGTGTGTTTAGCTTGATTAAATCCTAAAAAAAATATTTTCATCGACAAACATGTCTTATGAAATAATGTAATTTATTTTCATTCAATGTCTCTTAAAATATCTATTTTCTGTATAGTTGGCATATAGTTATGGGTTATCAATATTATTTCCAATGCATATCTTGAAATATAAGGGATGTTTCTACAAGTTGTAACATTGATACAACACACATCAGGAATCAAATCTATAAAATTCACTTTTTGGAATTTATCTATGATACATTTCATTGATCAATATTAAAAAGTAATACTTTTCATCTTCACACTTGTAAGCATCATTTCCATGATGTGGATAAGGTAATGTGCGTTTAAGAATTACTCCCTACTACAGTATCGGGATTGGTGAATTATTCATCAAGAAGATTATCACCATGTCGTCCCGAAGCATATTATATCTTCTAACCAGTTCAATACATCACTATCAAATTCATGAATGACATAAAAGAATATTATAAAGTATATTTACAATTAACTTTTCCTTGTAATAGTTCATGCTCTCTTACTGAACTAATTCTGAAATATTTGTGGCATAACTTTATTTCATAAGGTTTCTTTGTCCAAAAAAAGTACACACATTGATAATACCCAATTTTTTATCCCAAATGAGTATAAATTACGTACTGGGTATATTCTAGTCGTCTAGTTTTAGTTTTACTAGAAAAATAATTATCCTACCACAATGAGGTAGAAGTATTACAGTTTATATTCATCTCTTATTTCATATGATTTAAGTACCACATAATGATTGGTTGAGCATGAAACACCATAAAAAACATTCATTCCTGAACATGGAATAATGTATCCTTGTGTGAAATTTAAATCTGAGACACATGTTTTGGTTATACTCAATATAGTATAAATTGAATCATTAACATTGAAATTAGAATTTGTGTTCTATTCACCACTAAATTAGGAATCACCTTTTTTCGTTGCTTGGATAATACACCCTTCTTATTGTAATGTTTATAATACTTAAATTGTTATGGAATTTAAATACCAATATTTTAAAGAAATATTTTATTTAATACCAAATATTTATTTCATATAAATTCTTATATTTCATGAATATAAATTGAATAATTGGGTTATTTATTATTTAATTCAGTTCATTGAAGTTAAAAATTCAATATATTCTTTCATATTATGTTATTATAATAACCTCCCATTTAATAAAAAACCACTTTTCATTGATATTCATTGATAATGTGACTTTGGACTTTTTCTTAACATTTTAACTTGTTCCCCATATGGCTTAAATATTATACTTTCATTAAAATTCTATTTGCTTGGTGAATCTCTCATACAATCTAATAATGTTATTACTCCATCTTGATCATTTTGTAACATTAAATGAAAATATTGTATATGGTTCAAAAATATATTATTCCCTAAAATATAATGATTCATCATTCAAATTTAAATAAATTCAGTGTAATTATCACTCATTCATATTTCTATTCAGTTTCTCATCATAATATTCTAGAATATCAGACAACACTTATAATCATCAACATATAAAATGTTTTAACTAAAAAATAACCTCATTGGTGAAATAATTATATCATAAATATTTTAATATTCATAAAAGTGTCTCATATAAGATGTTTTACATGATCACTTCATGATATGGATTGACATGTATATATACGAAATCACTACAAATATCTCATATAGTAGTATTGGGTGGAGGGGTATCTACAACACTTGAAATTCATGGTAGTATGGATTTTTTATTTTTCTAATGATTATAATATTTTATCATGTGGTATCAATTTACATTTTATATAAAAATAATATTATAGTAGATTAGTACTTTTACCTTGTTTACAGATTGATACATTGTTGATTAATTTATCATCAAATGTCTATATCTATTTTATTGAATGGTTGGAAGCCTGTGTACTAGAATATAAATACTATGTTGTTTGATTATTCTACAAGAAATTGTACTTGAGTCTCCCATCATAGTCCACATGATATTGCAACACTACTACTCTAAAGGTTAAAGGTAGTATTTTGATTAGCCAACTACATTAAGTTATTGCTCGTTGATATTTTGAATGATTCCCAGCTTCATGGAATCATAACCTGGTTCCCTCAACTCCAGCCAATAAAATGATATAATTTTAGATATGTATAATACCTAATACAAATATAGTTAATACAACACAATTTTCTCATTAAAAATTCTCAATAGTAAGAGGTACCATCATCAATGGCATGGCGTGCACCCCAAATAGAAAATTTTGATCAAATTTGATCGATGGAAGGTGGTTAAGACATAATATTACTGTGGAGTTTTTTTATTATTTTGATGAATGTAATCCATTTATATTAATCTTTTTCATCTATGTTTTCATTTTCACAAATGAACATTAATAGAATAAACATCAATAACTTATTTTTACATTTAATAATTTATTATTTTATGTTTTTTTCCTATGTTTATAAAAAATTTAAAATAAAAAAATGCATAATGTTAATAAAAACCTGATTGGTGTTGAGAATATAAAATGACCTAGGGGTTCATACATGAATCATAAACTGACTCTTGATGCAGATCATCCATGTCTATTAAGACTATTGATCGTATCGAGTACTGCCTAAACATGGCATTATCTATTTTTTACACCATCCATGTCTTGGTAGGGTCCATGTCACATCAAAAGTACCACCTAATCATTTTTGGGTTCACATTAAAACAATCATCTACCTGGTCAATATAATAGAATATTCGCTCACAGATGAGGGGAAATAATGGGTGCATTGTACAAAAGATGAGTTTGGAAAGACATGTCGTTTTAAAAATTGTATAAAAATAAATGACTATATTTATACTATCATTTTTAACTACTTATTAAAATCATCGCAAGCATGTAATAAATAAATAATTAAATAAATTTAATGAATAAGTACCCAGATGAGTGCTCTAGGCCAGTAAGCAGGTTAAATTAAAGCATGATACAAATGAAATGAATTGAAATTAATGTTTGAGGTATTTAAAAATCAAATAAAATGAAATAAATAAACTACAATAATTTAAAAAAATAGTCTGAAAATTAATAAAATATTATGTATAACAATAAAATCAATTGACTAATTACTTTAATACCCAAATAATTACATTCTCTCATGAATTGAAATTATAATTTTGTAATTAAAATTTAGATTTTAATTAATTTAATTCAAGAATTGACCTTGAAACCCTTTTAATCCCAAATTGCATCGTGATAAACTCTCAATGGTCTATTTCATGATGTGAAAGGAATATTCAATGTAATTCTGGGCCAGGCAGGTCCGCCTAAACACGTAACCTGCTCAGAAGACGTGAGTAGTCCCATTTCAGGGATAAATTAGTTCTGTAGGAAACTAGTGTGGGAGTACCAAGGGACCCTAATGGGATAGGGGGTCATTGTTTTGGAAAAAATGAAATCTAGAGTTGTGGAGGAGGCTGGAGGAGTAATCGGTAGGGGTACTCTTCTAGGACAGGGATCCATTTCTATAATTGTTCAGTGGAGATGATGACCAAGAGATGATCGGTGGGTGTGGTGATGATGAGCTCCTAGTTTGGTGCCGATTAGGGTTTTCTGCTAACAAGGTCATAATGTTTAGTGGCTAGAGTGGGATCATAGTGGGGCAGCCAAAGGAAGATAGCCGGAGGGAGGCACGACTGCAAGATGAGGACAAACATGTCAGGGAGTTCAAGTGTCACCGGTGACAAGGGAGGTGTGTTGATTTTTGAATTGTTGTTCTCTCATGGTGGTAAGAACATGGATGTGTGGCAGTACCATGTGACGACACTAGATAGTGATGGACATAGAGTAATCAGTTAATGCAAAAGCATGATAAGCATGGTGCTACGGGAAGTGTCAGACGAGTGAGGGGAGGTGGCTTCTAATTGGGCCCCTATAGCATGGCTGGCCGAATCTATCAGTGGTTTCAGTTGTCATAGGGAAGCAAAAAGATGGTGCGGCGGTGGTGACCAACCAGTCCAAGGATATTCACTATGTAGAGGTGGCTTCAGTCACTCAATAGGGTGGGTCCACTAAGAAGAAGCTGCGGGAGGAAGAACACTATGTGGGATGTTTTTTTGACTTTGACAAAAAGAACCACACACTGCCCATGCTTGGTTTGTGTGTGAATTTTCCATATGAATTTTCAAAAAAGATTCATTAATATCCTTTCAGTGTAATATTAATAATTTGTATCACAATAAAAAATATTACATGGGGGAATTTTAAATTTTGTATATCTATATTCTGGTCACTAGAACGAATCTCTAGTACCATGTGAGAGGAAAATTAATATATAAGTCGCATATGTTCTATACTACATAATAGTATAAATCTCTATTCAATACAGATTAATAAAATTTAATGAATATAAATTGACTATTATAAATTGGATCGGCATAAAAATTTAACCATTATGACTGAAATTAAACCCTTTACTAAAATTTAAGGCAACATGAATTTTTAAGGATCCAAAAATTTAGATTCCCACTACTATACCAATTAAGCGTATTAGGGTCACAAAGGAAGCTGGTGGCCTATGGATTCAAAAAAAATTCATTTTTGGAACTAAAAAACTTGACATCTCTAATGATCATTGCCATAGTACTATTCGAGGATCTCGGGTAAATTAAATTGAGCAGAATATTAAAAGGAAAAAATTACCTCGGTTGAAAATGATGTTCTGATTGACATCATCTTGTATGCGATGATCGCTTCTTGAAGGATCCATAGAATGATCCCTATAGATCATACACACATTGTTCTAAAACCCATGGGAGAATTGATCATTTCATTATGGGTTTAAACACAGTGATCCAACAATATCTTTCACGTCCCAGTGATCATCATGATCCTCTGCCAATGTTTCATGATATTTTTCATAGATCGTCAGTTAGAGCGTGAGTCTCTCTGTCTATAAAGGATGGTAGAGAGAGGTTCAGATAAAAAAATGAATGAATAGTCAATGGAAATGCACTCTCTCCGTACATATATAGTGGGTAGTAGAAAACATTGTAAAGGGTTCCCAAGCACCCAAAAACAAAATAGCCCCAAAAAAGAGAATGTATAACAAATTAAATGCTGTCATAATTATTTTACCACAAATATTTAGTATATATTAAATATATTATGAGATAATATACTTATTCATTTAACATGAATTTTCATTCCATCTTAATATTAAATATACTTGGAAAATTAAAATAATATTTGTTCAATTAATATTATTCAACACATTTAATTAACTTATAAATACATTTATTAATTAAATTCAATACCAATTTTTTATCCATCACTTCTATAAAATAAATTTATTTATTTATAGGTGATCAAAAACATGGGAAACACTCAAACCCCGTGTTGTGACCCACCATGCCTAGTATACCTATTCAACTAATTAGAGAGGAATATTCAATAAAATTTTATGTGTGACCTTTTCTATCCTTATCTCGATAGAAGTGAATAAAATCCACAGAACAAAAGTGGAGTCTGGAAACCCACCAACCAATAAATCCTGAGGTATATAACTTACTATACATAGAATAATCAAATCATTTATTTACCATTCATCCAATTTCATACAACCAATAATGAACCTAAGACAAGCTTCCTCTCCATGAATTCATTATAATGGTTTATTTCACACATTGATGTACTCCATCTAATGAAACCCACTTGTAATAATTACACGTTAAGAGACTGATACACATGTTCATGGATATGAACAACCAATGACACCTAAAACAAGCCGTGTTCTTATTGGCAGGTCTAACCTTTTGATCACAATAATAGATATCACATATTGTGAACTTCATGAGAATATGTATCAATTATTATGAGCTACGAGAACCTGATAGTCAAACATTAACTGTGTATAGTCTGTAGGATTTGTCTACATCATATAAACATAGTTTAATATAAATTTCATGGTTTCTCAAGGTTTTCATTACCGATTTGGATCTGATAAAACATTTTAATATAACAATTAATCCATGGAAATTAACATTAAGTAGTGGTAAAAGAAAATTCTACACCATAATGGTAAGAAAATTTCATTTATATCTAACTATATGTATGATATAGTAAACAAAATTATTATTCATGTTAGATAAATGGATCCAAATTTCTCAAAAATATGATTTATGATAATATAAAATTACTATGATGTCTTCTGAAAGAGACATGAACTTAGTATCACTGCCTCCCCTTCCATTAACTAGAATAGAAGTGAGTGACATGCCCCACTATATATGTCCTAATAAGGATCCATCTGGATATTATATTGGAATATATTTTTTTAATAAAACTGATTAAGAAGAAATTTTCCTCTAATGAAAATCCAAAATCAAGAACACATGCGGAAAGTATTTCCTCCAATGCATTTATTGTATTCCCGGACTAACCATGGATTTAAAATTGGTAGGTTGACCAAAAAAGTACCTATGAACTCAAAGCCTTCTAAAACCCTTTCCAATTCTGAGATGTAAAACCAACATCATTATTTGATATGATGGAATGCAGATCCCCATGAACCTATATAATTATCTATAATAAATCCTTCCATTGTCATCCACTAAAAAGGATTCCCTTAAAGGTAAGAGTTGGGAGACCATCATCCATCTTTCCTTGAAAACTCACTCTACATCACTACCTCAAGGGGAATTTGTAAATCCCACTATGGAATATATAGTGAAATCATACTATTTATAACATGGAATATCCTTTTTCAGCAAAAGAATAATAGACCAATGGTGTTAACATTTATCTACAGACACGTGGAATATTGAGCTACAAAACATGCTATATGTTTTTTCATACTAAGACACGAATATTTCTGCTGTCAGTCACGACACATATTGTTTAGTCAATAATAAAATGAACCTTTTGATGTAGGATAAGCTCACAAAAATTCATCTCACACTCTTACACAAATCCAGACACGTCCATGTATATATACAGCTTCTACCTCATAAACAATTCAACCAGGAAGTGGGTCCTCACTAGACATACATCCTCTTAGGAACGAACTTTGGGATGATAAAGCTACATTATATTAACTTGATCCATTGGAAATGATTTCACTGATAAATCTATAATAACATGAAAACTATGAGGATTCAAAATATATAGATTCATCTTTGAAATCATAGCCATCAACTACCACTTGCTATTAGTTTTCTAACTAACTAGGGTCTAAGAACTTCCACTAAGAGAATCAGATACTATATTTCAATTCACATACAAACAAGTAAGAAAAAAATCAAATGAATCAAGGTATTAACCCAACATTAATTATAGAGGTTAATGTAATTATGATTTCAATTGCATTTGAGGATTTTGTAGTATGTGTGCATTATAAATCACTTTATACAAAAACAATGCCACCAATAGTAGAAGGCATGGATGAAAATTGTTATTTTTATATCATGATTTAGGTAATAAAACTCAATATTTATCAACTAACAACACCCATACACTACATATCAGTCTCCCAAAATAAAAAGGGAACCCATCCTCACACTTGATGCACTGTAATAAATTAAATAGCTTCTTCCTGGTTCTAGGTGTCACGACCCTCCTTCACCAAAAGGAGGGGAGGGTTAGCAGATTGCCAAGCCCTTCCTTATTTAAGTTGAAGGAGAGATAATGACCCCTAAAACCTGCCTTCAATAGGTTCTAGAGTGGTGCCCAGCGCCAAGGGTATAGAATTACACAATAAATGGAAGGAATTACCCTTTTTCTTTTAATAGGATCGGTAGATAAGATAGTAAATCCCACAACACCAATGCTGGAAGTGAATGTAATTCCAAGAACCATTCCCAATGCATGTTACAAAAGAAAAATCCACAATGTATAAAGAGAATAAAAAGAAAAAATACCAAAAGAAAGAAAAATAGTAACTGCAAAGATCTATCGTAAGGTCTGAGATAGTACGATCCAGCATGATCCCTGAAGTCCTCATGGAAACCTGAAAGCAATTTTATATATGTAGGGTGTGCATACAGGTATACTCAGTAAGGAAAACCCAAAGACTCTGATGCACAAGTGGGGAGGCATACTAATGCCCTGTGAGAAAAGAGATAACCAAGAACCAAGCAAGGAAATTAACCAACCAAGCCTCACCAAGGCACACTCCCCAAATAACACAATTCATGTAATGTATAGTAATAACACATCGATGTTTGGGTACCCCACGCCACATTCCCACTAGTTATTCAATACATCCTACGCATCGGACCAATCCTAACATTATCACAGCAGTCCCACTGCCATACCCCGTCCGCACACCACTGGGCCACAACCACACATCCCACCCACAAACACCTAGGACACAACCACTAACCCGCCCGTAGACACCTGGGCCACAACTATCACATGTAACCATGCCTGAAAACACCTCGGCCAGAACAACCACTGCCACGCCCAAAGACACCTGGGCTAGAAGAACTACTGCCTCGCCAAAAGACACCTGGGCCTCATCCCGAAGATACATGGGAGACCACCTATAACTACCCATACTTTACATACATTTTTAATACTTAAAATTTGAAGCATACTTATTACAACATATAACAAAACCACAAATGGACCGTATAGGTATAGTGTCTTTAGAAACTGGAAAGCATAAACAACTGGTTCATAAGGCATCTACTTTGCCTCCCATTTATTTCATCATATCTAGAGTCCCTTTTTGGCATATTCTACTTAATAACCTTCTTTATGACCTGGGGAAATAAAACATAAAAAAGGGTGAGCTTAAATGCTCAGTAAGAGTAAACAAAAGAAATTTCAATCACATCATATACATAAGCACATAACTTTTTGAAATCTTAACCTGCAAAAGAGATCATAATTTCATAACATGGGATAAATCATAGTATTGAAATGTAATCCCAATAATCATAACGTAAAACATGAAACCTTGTGCCATACACACATAATCATATAGAATCATTTCTTGTTAGTCAAGACCCATTTCCAAGACTATCTTAATGGACAAATTCCATTTCTAAACCGAGTTCATTCCTCGTTTCAATCATGTTTCACTGAACCGGTATAACCTAGCTTTCCAGCCATGTCTATCTAATGAGATATAAAATCTTTACCCAATACATTGGAGGGAGATATAGGTCCCACACATCTCATAATGATACCATTCTTATGTGTGCCACAAAATCATAAACCATACATCATAGCATAACCCATTTAATAAAAATGGGAATCTTAAACATCGTGACATCATAAAACAATTCATATAAGATAAAGGAATTCATAAAAATACAATTCCATCACAACATAATCAAATCAATGTAACAATAGGGATATAAATAGAACCCTTTATTGTCTTATATGGAAAATAATTTTGATAAAACACTTGAACTCCATTCTTGAGGAAAATATCCTTTCTGCTTCAAAAACACTTTTCCTTTCTTAACATGTCGTATAATTCTAAACTAAAAGAAGTTTATTAAAAATAAACTTGAAAACTTGTTAAGAAAGCTTCTTGGAAATAATTTTTTAAAAATCAATTCATTCCGTATAATTTAAAAAAAACATTCTTATCGTACTTTTGTCGGAAAAGTCAAAAAGTACCCCGTATGATAAACGACAAAAGATTTATTTCATATCTTTTACTAAAAACTCAACGAAGAGTAAAATTGGATATAAACTATTGTATAAGGATATAAATATTACATATTGAGGAAACATGGATGTCGATGATAAAATAAACCCCATTAAATACCAAAGTATAAACAATCTTGGATAAAAATGAGATTGTGATATTTCCCTTGCCTTAGGTCCGATATGCTTGGTACGTGTCTGAACCTCCTCTTCTTTGAAGTGCATCTTTGAGACCTCCTTTTAGGGCACTAAAATAGGTCTTTGAAGAAGACCAGAACCTCTAGGATGTTTCTAGGGAAGTGGAGAGAAAAAAATTGGCAGGGTTTGGCCGAGCTTGAAGGCTCAAGGTGGTGTGAGGAAGAGGGGGAGGAGGTGCCCTTTTATAAGGGAGGAGAGGGGCTCCTTTGGGAAAACTAAAAATATTATTTTATTATAAAGTCATGTTTGGTTTTAAATAGCTCCAAATTGATATATTTCAAAGCTAAGGTGGGGATGGGTCGAAATCCTCTTATCCAATAGAATTTACACAAGATTAGGTTTCTATTTTAACCTTATCATTTAGATTTAACGTTAAGTTAAATAATTTTACTTTTACCGTGTCTTCTTGTGTTCTTATACTATAAGGTTAATAAACTTACTATAAGCAGCCAAACGAACCCCAAGTTGTTTATTATTAATATATATAACATTATCTAAGTCATTTGGCTGAAACATAGATTTTTAAGAATAAAGTAACAATTACTAATATAATTTTTGTTTTAAAAATTATTTTATGTCAATTTTGACACTATTTAGTAATTATTTTTTTGTGAAAATCATAACAGAATGATTAGTTCGAAAAAGGTTTATTAAATCAATAATAACTTGTCATATTAACCTATAAAATTAGTGGAATTCATAAAAAGTCTCAAATTAAATTTATTTGGGTATTTATAACATCAATTATGTCAATATTTTATTAATAAGATAATTACTGCATCATCATTGTGTCATAAATAAATTAAATTATTTAATGTCTAAAAATTAAAAATAAACTACCATTATCTAGGAAATCGTATTATCTTTCTAATGAATAATTATAGTCGAATTTATATTATGTATAACCCCATATTAAAAATGATTTACTTATTAAACATTGATTTTAACTATTTTAACCCTTCTTTAAATAAATTAATAATAAATGTCCTAATCTAATCCATGTGGGCCTAAATGGTCATATTTTATTCATAAGGTTGTTTTTGGTCGAATTACAATTATCCAATAGAATTAGGACATGTGTTATGGTAATAATAATATCATTTTTACACTTAATTACCCTATTTACTTTTAACCGTGGTAAAAAAAAGTAAAAAGTTACTATTCATCGAAAAATTATTTTAATCTCATTGAACCAGATTTTACTTACTGACATCAACCGTGTCTCTCAGATTTTCGAAATTCCACTCACAAAAGCGGTAAAATTATGATTTATGAAAAATTCAGTTTTTTAACTACCACGTAGTTGTTTCACTATTCATTAAAAATTGAAAGTTTTCAGAAAAATATCAAAATTTCACCATAGGCTAATTTAGATATTCCGAATCCAAAAATGAAGTCCATTTTAAAAACTAAAATTTATAAAATTTCAAAAAGTGGTTATTACTATTCATAACGGCTAGTTTTAATAATATTTTAATAGCATATCATTGTTTAGTGAAACTCGGTATTGCGCAAGATGCAAGCTATCAAGGAAGGTTGCGATTTCGTGTAAAGCAAGCCAAGAAAGTGTTGTGTGTAGATAAATATTCCTTTAATGATTTATATAACATAAAAGTCTTGGGTGTTACATTCTACCCCCCTTAAAATGAATTTCGCCCTCGAAATTCGTCACATTGTAACAAATAGATGAGGATACATCTCCCTCATCATATCCTCAAGCTCCCATGTAGCTTCTTCAAATTGGTAGTTCCTCCATAAAACTTTCACCAATCGAGTGGTCTTGTTTCGTAGGACTTTTTCGCTATGATCCAGAATCTCTATCGGCTGTTCTTCATAAGAAAGATCCTGCTCCAGCGGTACAACTTCTGAGCTGAGTACATTTGAAGGATCTGGTATGTACTTTCTCATGAGAGATACATGGAACACATCGTGAACTTGAGAGAGATTCGGTGGAAGCTCCAATCGGTAAGATACCTTCCCAACACGATCCAGTATTTCAAAAGGACCGATATATCTAGGGCTCAACTTCCCCTTCTTTCCAAATCTCATAACCCTCTTCCAGGGAGATATTCGTAAGAACACTTTATCACCCACTTTAAACTCTAGGTCTTTTCTTCGGTTGTCGGCATAACTTTTTTGTCGACTCTGAGCTGCTCTTATGTGTTGTTGAATAGATCTGACCTTTTCTGCCATTTCATCAACAAGATCAGGTCCGAATAGTTTTCTTTCCCCAACTTCATCCCAGCAAGTTGGAGTCCTGCATTTCTTTCCATAAAGAGCTTCATAAGGAGCCATATGGATTCTGTAGTGAAAGCTATTATTATAAAAAAAATTCCACCAAAGGTAGGTGTTGATCCCAACCACCTTTGAAATCCATAGAGCAATCTGTCAACATATCTTCTAGAGTTTGAATTGTTCTCTGAGACTGACCGTCTGTCTGAGGATGATAAGCAGTGCTGAAACTCAACTCTGTATCCAGAGTATGCTAAAGACTTCCCCAGAACATTGAGGTAAATCTCGGATCCCGATCAGATATAATAGAAAGTGGTACTCCATGCAATCTTACCACTTCCTTTACATATATCCTGGCAAGCTGATCTAGAGAGAAATCCTCTCTAATAGCAATGAAGTGTTCAGACTTTGTATGACGATCAACTATGACCCAGATAGCATTATTTCCTTTGGATGTTTTAGTAAGTCCTGTGACAAAGTCCATAGTGATGTTTTCCCATTTCCATTCGGGTATGGGTAATGGTTGTAACATCCCCTTAGACTTCTGTCTCTCAGCTTTAACTTGTTGATAAACCAATCATCGAGAGACATATTCAGCAACGTCTCTTTTCATGCCATCCCACCAGAAGTACTCTTTCAGGTCCCTATACATCTTCGTGCTTCTAGGATGAATAGAGAATGAAGAACTATGAGCCTCATCCAACAGCTCCTTCTTTAATTCAGGGATGGGATGAACACAAACCCGATTCCTAAAATTTATTATCCCATCACAATCAAGGTTGAATTCAGGAACATTTCTCACCTTCTTTTGTAACTCGACATCTTCTTTCTGTGCCTCTATAATCTTCACATGTATAGATGGTTGAAAATTTATTTGAGAAAGATACTATTTTTCCCCTTTCATTATAATTCCAAGATCTATACTTTGTAAATCCATAAATATTGGATCTTTTTTTATCATCATCATGGATAAACTAGCATGGTCTTTTTGACTTAATGCATCTTCCACCTCGTTTGCTTTCCCAGGGTGGTAATGGATTGAGAAGTTGTAATCCTTAATCAGCTGCAACCATCTTCTTTGACGCATATTCAGCTCCTTTTTTGTGAAAATATACTTTAAAATTTTATGATCAGTATAAATATCACAGCTTTCACCATAAAGGTAATGCCTCCAGATCTTTAATGCAAAGATTACCACAGCTAACTCCAAATCATGAGTTGGGTAATTTTGCTCATGTATTTTCAACTGTCTTGAGGCATAAGTTATCACCATATCATTTTTCATGAGAACACACCCCAATCCCTTCTTGGATGCATCACTATAGATCACAAACCTTTCTCCACTACAAGGTAGTGTGAGCACAGGTGCACTGGATAACCTTCTTTTCAACTCCTTGAAATTCTCTTCACATTCCTCCATCCAAACAAACTTAACTCCTTTCCGAGTCAACTTGGTGAGTGGATTAGATAATCATGAAAAATCTTTCCCAAAACATCGATAATATCCAGCCAAACCAAGAAAACATCGGATCTCCATTAATGTTGTTGGTCTCGACCATCTTTTGGTAACCTCTGTTTTTGCTGGATCCACAGATATCCCCTCTTTTGAGATTATGTGACCCAGAAATGCAACTTTTTGAAGCCAAAATTCACACTTGGTAAATTTGGCATAATGCTTCTCCTTTCTCAAGGACTTCAATATAATTCTCAAGTGATATTCATGTTCTTCCTTGCTCTTTGAATAGACAAGAATATCGTCTATAAAGACTACCACAAACTGATCAAGATAGTCTCTAAAGACTCTATTCATTAGATCCATGATGATAGCAGGGGCATTAGTAAGACCAAATGGCATCACTATAAATTCATAGTGTCCATACCTTGTACGGAAATCCGTCTTTGTTATATCCTCTCTTTTAACCCTTAATTGATGATACCCTAAACGAAGATCAATCTTGGAAAAGTATTGAGCTCTGCGTAGTTGGTCAAATAGGTCATCAATGCGTGGGAGAGGATATTTGTTCTTGATAGTGATCTTGTTAAGTTCTCGATAATCAGTGTAGAGTCTCATTGATCCATCTTTCTTCTTAACAAACTGAATAGGTGCTCCCCAAGGTGATGCACTAGGGCATATGAACCCCTTATCAAGATTCTCTTGGATTTGCTTCTTCAATTCCTACAACTCAATTGGGTACTTTCTATAAGGTGTCTTTGAAATAGGCAAAGCACTCGGTATGAGTTCTATTGAAAACTCAACATCACGATTCAGTGGAAGACCCGGTAATTCCTTCAGAAAGGCATCATCAAACTCATGTACAATGGTCATATTCTTAATTGTGAGTTTCTCACCAACAATTTGAGATAAATAAACTTCATTTAGTGGAATCAATACCCATAAAATGGAAGAAATTTCCACTGGAAGGTTTTGTTCATCCTTGCATCGATAGACGATCATAGATTGATCTGGAATATGAAATGTGACTTCCCTTCTTTTGAAACTGATATGAGCTCCATGTAGAGAACGCCAATCCATGCCAAGAATCACATAAAATTCCATTATAGGAAGGATCACAAGATTTGCAGGAAGCACTTTCCCACAAACTTCAATCGGAGAAGAATTATAAACTTTTGATGGGACTGTTGTGCCATTAGGTGTTGTCACAGCTAACTCAACATCAAATTGTTGAGGTAATACGGTGATACCCTCAGAAAATTCTTCAGAAATAAAGGAGTGGGTGGATACAGAATCAAATAAAACATTTTCTACTTTAGAGTTGATGGTAATTGTACCTTTCACCACATTGTTATCGTACTCCACATCGCAGATAGAAATTGCATGTGACTTTCCATGTCTTTAGCCTTAACAGTTTTTTGACGTCGACCATCATCATAAACCCTTGGATTTGGGAATTTATTGGCATAATGTCCCATCTCCTTGCACTTGAAACATTGAAGTGTATTAGGTTCATTCTATGTATCCCTTCCTTTGTTTGCATCATTAGACATCTTCTTCCCATCATCGCGGCCTTCAAATGCCCGATGACCTTCCTTTCCACATTTGAAACATTTACTTGTCCCTTTAAGACAACTCCCTCCATGTTTCTTTCCACACTTTGAGCATAAGAGAAATCTCATCTTCTTTTCAGTGTGCTCTTTAGATTTTCCTTTGAATTCCATTTTCCTCTTCTTGTCAAACCCATATGACTGTTGGGTTACTCTAATTTCCATCTCAACTTTGAGAGCACATCGAACGATTTCATCGTAGCTATTGAAGTCCCTTATGGCTAAGGCCCTTCGAAGACTTGGTTTTAAGACACTAAATAATCGATCGATCTTACTCTCAGGTTGGATAATAATACCAGAAGCATACCTTTCAAGTCTTGTAAAATTTGCTTCATAGGTACCAACAGATTCATCATACTTTTGCTTCAGTTCAAGGAACTCTTTCCCCATCTTCGTTCCGAGAATACGAGGGAAGTACTTATTGAAAAATAAGTTCTTGAACTAGTCCCATTACATGGACTCAATTTCATCCCATTGCCTCGTCTTCTTAATAAGATTCCACCATTGATCAGCATCACCTTCCAAACGATACATTGCTAAGATGACTTTATCATGCTCAGAACATTGAAGAGCTGAAAATATATTTTCAGTAGTACTAATCCATTGTTTAGCAACTAATGGATCAGTAGACCCGATGAATGAAGGTGGACGGTGTCTCATGAAGGATTCAATAGAATGTTGCTCCTTCCTTTGCTCGTTTGGAAGTCCTGCATGATTCATAGCTTGAGAAAGTTGTGTGAGCATGGCTACAAGATTTTTCATTCGAGCCCCCATAACATTTGGTTGCTCAGGGGGACAATCATTGCATTTCCCATCGCATTCTACATTAACACGGTTCATTCGGGTTCCAGCCATTGACTAAAACCAAAAAGAATAGTGTGACAAACACTAATTATAATAGGAAAACCACATAATCAAGAATAAAATTTCACACTTAAGGTATTATTCTAGGTAATTCATGGCCATTTCTAAAACACTAAGATTGTGTTCTGTGCTTAGACTTATCCTTAGAGTTCTTACTAATGCTTTCACATCCTAGTTTCCAAAGGTTGACTATACCTTTCCTCTGATACCAACTATAACGACTGATACTTTACATACATTGTTAATACATTAAAATTGAAGCATACTTATTACAACATATAAAAAAACCACGAAAAGACCATATAATTATAGTGTCTTTAGAAACTGGAAAGCATGAACAACTGGTTCATAAAGCATCTATTTTGCCTCCCATTTATTTCATCATATCTAGAGTCCCTTTTGGCATATTCTACTTAATAACCTTCTTCCTGACCTGGGGAAATAAAACATACAAAAGGGTGAGCTTAAATTCTCAGTAAGAGTAAACAAAAGAAGTATCAATCACATCATATACATAAGCACATAACTTTTGAAATCTTAACCTGCAAAAGAGATCATAATTTCATAACATGGGATAAATCATAGTAGTGAAATGTAATCCCAATAATCATAACTTAAAACATGAAACATTGTTTCAAACACACATAATCATAGAGAATCATTTCTTGTTAGTCAATACTCATTGCCAAGACTATCTTAGTGGACAATGTCCATTTCTAAACCGAGTTCATTCCTCGTTTCAGTCCTGTTTCACTGAACCGGTATAACCTACTGTTCCTGCCATGTCTATCTCATGAGATATAAAATATTTACCCAATGCATTGGAATGAGATATAGGTCCCAACCATCTCATAATGATACCATTCTTATGTGTGCCACAAAATCATAAACCATACATCATAGCATAACCTTTGTAATAAAAATGGGAATCTTAAACATCGTGACATCATAAAATAATTCATATAAGATAAAGGAATTCATAAAAATATAATTCCATCACAACATAATCAAATCAATGTAATAATAGGGACAGAAACAGAACCCTTTATTATCTTAGATGGAAAATAATTTTGATAAAGCACTTGAACTCCATTCTTGAGGAAAATATCCTTTCTGCTTCAAAAACACTTTTCCTTTCTTAACATGTCGTACAATTCTAAACTAAAAGAAGTTGATTAAAAATAAACATGAAAAATTGTAAAGGAAGCATCTTGGAAATAATTTTTTAAAAATTCAGTCATGCCGTATAAGTTAAAAAACATTCTTCTCATACTTTTTTCGGAAAAGTCAAAAAGTACCTCGTATGAAAAACGACAAAAGATTCATTTCATATCTTTTACTAAAAATTCAACGAAGGGTAAAATTGGATATAAACTATTGTATAAGGATATAAATATTACATATTGAGGAAACATGGATGTGGATGATAAAATACACCCCAGTAAATGCCAAAGTATAAACAATCTCGGATAAAAATGAGATTGTGATATTTCCCTTACCTTAGGTCCGATATGCTTGGTACTTGTCCGAACCTCCTCTTCTTTGATGTGCTTCTTTGAGACCTCCATTTAGGGAACTAAAATAGGTCTTTGAAGAAGACCAGAACCTATAGGATGTTTCTAGGGAAGTGTAGAGAATAAATTGGCAGGGGTTGGCCGAGCTTGAAGGCTCAAAGTGGTGTGAGAAAGAGGGGGAGGAGGTGCCCTTTTATAAGGGAGGAGAGGGGGTCCTTTGGGAAAACTAAAAATATTATTTTATTATAAAGTCAAGTTCGGTTTTAAATAGCTCAAAATTGATATATTTCGAAGCTATGGTCGGTATGGGTAGAAATCCTCTTATCCAATAGAATTTAGACAAGTTTAGGTTCCTATTTTAACCTTATCATTTAGATTTAACATTAAGTTAAATAATTTTACTTTTACCGTGTCTTCTTGTGTTCTTATACTATAAGGTTAATAAACATACTATAAGCAGCCAAACAAACCCCAAGTTGTTTATTATTAATATATATAACCTTATCTAAGTCATTTAGCCGAACCTTAGATTTTTAGGAATAAAATAACAATTACTAATATAATATTTTTTTTAAAAACTATTTTATGTAAATTTTGACACTATTTAGTAATTAATTTTTGTGAAAATCATAACAGAATGATTAGTTCGACCAAAGTTAATTAAATCAATAATAACATGTCATATTAACCTATAAAATTAGTGTAATTCATAAAAAGTCTCAAATTACATTTATTTGGGTATTTATAACATCAATTATGTCAATTTTTCATTAATAAGATAATTACTGCATCATCATTGTGTCATAAATAAATTAAATTATTTAATGTCTAAAAATTACAAATAAAATACCATTATGTAGGAAATCGTTTTAGATTTCTAATGAATATTTATAGTAGAATTTATCTTATGTATAACCCCATATTAAAAATGATTTACTTATTAAACATTGATTTTAACTATTTTAACCCTTCTTTAAATAAATTAATAATAAATGTCCTAATCTAATCCAAGTGGGCCTAAATGGTCAAATTTTATTCCTAAGGCTGTTTTGGTCGAATTACACTTATCCAATAGAATTAGGACATGTGTTAGGGTAATAAGAATAATATCATTTTTACCCTTAATTACCCTATTTACTTTTAACCGTGGTAAAAATGTAAAAAGTTACTATTCACCAAAAAATTATTTTCATCTCATTGAACCACATTTTACTTACTGAAATCAACCGTGTCTCTCGAATTTTCGAAATTCCACTCACAGAAGTGGTAAAATTATGATTTTTGAAAAATTCAGTTTTTTAACTGCCACTTAGTGGTTTCACTATTCATCAAAAATTGAAAGTTTTCAGAAAAATACCAAAATTTCACCCTAGGTTAATTTCGATATTCCAAATCCAAAAATGAAGTCCATTTTGAAAAATAAAATTTATAAAATTTCAAAAAGTGGTTATTACTATTCATAACGGATAGTTTTAATAATATTTTAATAGCATATCATTGTTTAGTGAAACTCGATATTGCGTAGGATGCAAGCTACCAAAGAAGGTTGTGATTTCGTGTAAAGCAATCCAAGAAAGTGTTGTGTGTAGAAAAAGATTCCTTTGATGATTTATATAACATAAAAGTCTCGGGTGTTACACCCCCTGCCCGCACACACCTGGGCCTCATCCCGAAGATACTTGGGAACCACCTGCCCGCACACACTTGGGCCAAACACCACACTATCCTGCCCATAGATTCTTGGGAAAATAATGGACTTCAGGCCATCACAGCCTGCCCGAAGATACATGGGCTATCAGGGAAAGGGAGAAGAAAGGAGCTAATAACCATCCACTAATAGAAGTGTTGGGAAAAACACCCTCCCCCATGAAATGGCGGTGTTCGGCACTAAGTGCTCAACTTGTGTGGGGGCGCGAATAAGAAACAAAAAAAATTACAAGTATGTATAGGTAACAAGCACTGACCCAAAACTAGGTTTTTCTTCGGACAGCCTAAAGAGCACACTCAGCACCTGTGTCCAAGTCACAACTCGCACCGAACCAAAACCCATTTTTCCCATCCTTGTTTTCATGTTTAGTAATAATGTATAAATAAGTCTCTACACCTACATGGGAATCTATTAATCATAAGCACATGCCAAGGGAAGAATACAACAAACATCCATTTAATCATTCACACCCGGTTCTCTTGTAAAGTCACAACAACAGAGGGGTATGTGAGATCCCTCGAAGTACTGGAACCAAAGAAAACCCCAAGATATATCCCTATGTCCCCAAGATCCAGGAGCCAATAGTTTCTCAAAAATAGAGGATCCCACCCCAATTCGTGATATAATCAATTAACCAAATGGCCTCAAATTCAAAACCCGTGAATCCATAACAACAGGGGATCCCATCCGCACCCACATCACCTAGAAATCGGCCCGTGAATAAAAACATCCAAACCAATGCCATCAACACAAAGCATACCCATTCCGATATTTTCATATTTAAAATATTTAACACAATCCATGATTCCAATTCCGTTGTACTTTAACCGGGGTTATCACAGAAAAATATTGATCCTGGTGCTTTCAATTTATTTAGTAGAATATACGTAATTAACCAATTTTTTTTAAATGACCAACACGAGTAGTAAGGGTTTATAAAAACACAGAGAAAGACAACCAACGGCCATGATTTTCAGTAGGCATAAACCTGCACAATCCAGAAACCATTAATCATGAAAGAGGGGGAAAATAGAGCAGCATCATCGGTCACACCCCTCCCCTTCGTTCTTTAGAATCCATTTATTATCTTCATTAATGTTTGGTTCTTCCAATTCTACAGAAGAAATAGTGTAACCACCCTGCAAGATACATAGTAAGGGGAGAAGAAGGTGAAACCCTACCTGATGATCGAGGATAAATGTTATGTCCTTGCATGGAAAATGGAAAACAGGAGTGGCAGGATCTCCATGGAACATGAAGGTAAAACCTCGTAACAGGGGTACGGCTCGTCGGTAGGAAGGGTACTATGAGCAGGAAGATCGAGAATAGGAAACGTAGGGATAATACTTTAGGTTATTAAGGATAATAATGGCCGCAATATAGCACTCCCGGATGGCAAAGATACAGATAGAAACTGTGTAAGGAGCGGGATCGTTGGTTGACCACGTGGCTGGGACACCCCACACAACTAGATTCATTGTTATTTAATAGGGAGGTTTATTTTATTTTTAGATATTAATTATGGGTTTAAAAATGGCCTTGAAATGCTTCAAAAAGTTAAAAGGGCCTAAAAGTGGGGTTACAGGGGAGGCTGCAGGACAAAAAACCACCAAGGCTGGGTGACACCAACAGGTCGCGCTGATTCGTCCACCGATCGGTCTCCCCAATCGATCACGCCGATAATTGGAAAAGGAAGGGGTTATGAGGGTCTGGGTCATTACATCAGATAACTCTAAAACCATTCTCGCCCTCGAGAATCAAAACCATACTTGTAAGATACCTCTCAGGAGTGAACCTCTCTGACATAGGAATATCTTATCTTTTTAACAAACAAAAACGCCCTACCACTCCTTCCCTGTTGCATGAAAAAAGGGCCAAAACATCTCGTCTAGTGGGAGAGGGGTTTCCCTTCCTCTGTTCTAAGATACTATCTAATTTGGGAAGCACTGACTCACCCACACGGGTTTAGGAGCATCTGCTTTAATGCATCTTAACTAGGGATCAGGCCCTCCCCTCCCCATTGTTTAGGACAATTCACACACACATCCACAGAAAAGGAAAATTCACATCCATAGCCGAAAAGTAAGCATTTCACAGCAAACAAGTACTGACAAAACAGGATAAAACTCAAAACAACCCGGGGTATTGGGCACGCATCTGTGCTTCCCTCCCCCAGGTACATTCCTCAAGCCCACCATGTCTCTATTAAACATAAACCATGGTAATGGTTCGCCCATGAAGTAATTTCTCCTTACGATCCTCAATCCTGATCGGTCGTTCTATGAAATTTGAATCATCTTCAATATCTATCCTTCCCAAGTAGAGGACATGTGAATCATCATGCAGATATCTCCGGAGCCGGGACACATGAAATACACCGTGTATCCTCAGTATCGGTGGTGGTAGCGCTAGCTGATAAGCTACTTCACCGACCTGTCACAACACTTCAAAGGGCCTGATGAACCTGGGAGAAAGGTTACTTACTCTGTTAAACCTCCGCTGTCCACACCGAGGGGAGACCTTCAAGAATACATGGTCCCTGACCTCAAACTCCAAGGGTCTCCTCTTATCATTGGCATTTGACTTCTGTCGGTACTGAGTCTCTTTCATCCTCTCTCATATAAGCTGATCCTTCTCTGTCATGCTCTGCACCAACTTCGAGCCAAGAACACCTGCTTCCCCAACCTCAGTCCAGCACATGGTTGAGCGACACAACCATCCATATAGAACATCGAATGGAGCCATTCCAAAACTAGAGTGATGGCTATTATTGTAGGAGAACTCTACCAGAGGCAAGTGTAGCACCCATGATCCCCCAATGTCCAGAATACATGCCCACAACATGTCCTCCATGGTCTGGATGGTGCGCTCTGTCTTCCCATCTGTCTGGGGGAGGAAAGTATTACTAAGGCATAGCCGGGTTCCAAAAGCTTGCTGCAAGCCCCTCTAGACTCATGAAGTAAATCATGCATCCCTGTCTGAGACTATGGAACTCGTAACTCCATGCAACCACACTACCTCGCCCACATACTTCTGTGCCAGAGCGTCCACTCCACTCGACTCCTTAATATCCAAGAAGTGAGCCGACTTCGTCAACCGGTCCACCACTACCCAGATGGCGTTGCAGCTTCATTTCTCATTGGGTAGCCCTATGACGAAATACATCGAGATGTCATCCCACTTCCACTCGAGGACATCTAAAGGTTGCATTAACCCACCTGGAACACGGCTTTCAGCCTTCACCAGCTGACACAATAGGCACATGGCCACAAACTCTGCCACTTCTCACTTTAATCCATTCCAGCAAAACTGGCTCTTCTGACCCTGGTACATCTTGAAAACTCCCGGGTGCAATGCTTGTGGTGATTTGTGGAACTCACTAAGGACTTCGCCACACATCGCCACTGGAACAAACAACTTTTCTCCGAAAAGCATCTGGTTCTGACCATCCTCCATCCACCCTTCCGGAGCATTTCTCTAGTTAACTCGGTCACACATCACCTCGCACTCTGAGTCTCCCCACTGAGACTCTTCCACCTAACATAACATAGAATACCATACTATCATCTGATACAGGAAACCCCTACCATTATCCATCCTCGCATCTAGGTGAAGTGCAGCCAACTCCTCCATCGCCCTCCAAGTGTCTGCCGACTCTCGGACCGAATCCCTCTGTGACTTCCTGCTCAAGGAATCAGCCACCACATTTCCCCTCCCTGAGGAGTAGGAAATATCGAAATCGTAATCCTAGAGGAACTCCATCCACCTTCACTGCCGTAAGTTTAGGTCCCGCTGGGAGAAGATGTACCTCAAGATTTTGAGATCCATGAAGACCACAAAGTGTTCCCCGATGAGGTAATGCTGCAACAACTTTAGAGAGAAAACGACCACTCCAATCTGCAGATCGTGGGTGGAATAATTACACTCATGAGGACGTAGCTTCCTAGACCCATAAGAGATCACCCCTTTTCGCTGCATCAACACACATCTGAGGCCCTGCCCTAAAGCATCACAGAACACCTCATAAGCCACCCCTTCTTATGGTAGTCTCAGCACTGAGGAACTAACCAATTTATCCTTTAAATAGCTGAAGGTCGCCTCACACTGCTCACCCCATAAGAAAACCCGGTCATTCTTGGTCAAGGCTGTGAAAGATTCTACAACTCGGGAAAGTTGGGTACAAACCTCTGATAGTAACTTGCCAGCCCGAGGAAACTACAGACCTCTTCCAAGTTCTTGGGTGCTACCCAAGAAACAACCACCTCAAACTTCTATGGGTCTTCCGCTAATCCCTGTTCGGACACTACGTGCCCAAGTAAGTGTACTTCTTGTGTCCAAAACTTGCATTCGGACAACTTCCCATATGGATGGTGCTGTCATAGGACCTCTAAAACTATCCTCAGATGCTCTGTGTGGTCCTCCTCTGATCTTGAATAGGTCACGATGTGGTCGATGAAAACAACTATGAACCGATCTAGGTACTCCCGGAAGACAGAGTTCATAAGTCCCATGAACATAGCTGGGGTGTTCGTAACACCGAAAGTCATGACTACGAACTCGAAGTGCCCATATCTACACCTGAATGCCGTCTTCGAGATGTCGTCCTCCTTCACCCTCAACTGGTGATATCCAGACCATTGGTCGATCTTTGAGAACTATCCTGCCCCTTCCAGCTGGTCGAAAAGATCGTCTATCCTCAGAAGAGGGTAGTGATTACTGATCATCACCTGATTCAGCCTCCTGTAGTCTATGCACAATCTGAGACCACTATCTGTCTTCTTTTCGAACAAGAATGGAGCACCCCACGAAGACGCACTTGGTCGAACATAACCCCTCTCCATAAGATCGTCAATCTGAATCCGCAACTCCCGTAGCTCCGAAGGTGCCATCCGGTAGGGAGCCATCGAAATCATATGAGCACCATGCTGCAAGTCTATCCCAAAATCGATATCACGTCGAGGTGGTAGAGTCATTACCTCCTCAAGAAAGACATCCATAAACTCACAAACGATCCCTGGTACATACACCATCTCAGAATCTACTAACTCAACTGATAGCTCGGCTAACAAAGAGAAGAGGGGTTCTTCTCGCCTACTGCCCTTCTGACCATTCTGCTCACCGGTGAATTTAACACGTCGGCCACCCAAGTCTGAGAACACAACCCTTCCTCGGAAGCAGTCGATGGTGGAACACATAGAGAACAACCATTCGATACCTAGGATGACATCGTATGGATTTATCTGTAGCAGTAGTAGATCCATGACTGATTGGTGTGGACCTATAATCAGTGTGCATCCTCTACAAACATATAACAATTCGGTCTGACCTCCGACTGGTGTGCTTAGTACCGGGGGCACTGGAAGTCTTTCGGTATCTAGTCCTAGAGCATGGGCCAGATTGGGTTCCACAAAGGAGTGTGAATCCCCGGTATCGAACAAGGCGTATGCAAGGGTACTCAACAAACTAATCGTACCTCGAACAACCTCTTGTCCCGCTGGAACTACTGCCTCCATGGTGTGAAACTGTCCACGCCCAGCTTCTCTGCCCCTCAGCTGTCAGCCTCCTCCATGACCATGCCTTGGTCGAGGTCTCTAAGGAGCACCCTGAGGTTGGCCTCCCCCTGCAACATCGGCCCTCGTAGGAGCGGGAGCTCGCTGCCCCTACTGCTGCTACTAGAAGGGCCTTGCGGGATGCTGCTGCTGAGGTGGGTGCTTGGAATGTTCGCCACTTCTGTACTGAACTTGGTCCGGGCACTGATTCCGAAGATGTCAATGGCTCCCCTAGACAAAACACCTTGGTCCTGGGCTCAAAGGTAAAGGGCGAGGACTGGGGGACCCGAACTGGAACTGCTGCAGCGTGCTCCCTGTTGGAAGGAACCTAGAGGGTCCCGATGCAGGCGGTCTAGTACTGACGGCCTTTCCCTTTGACGGGCCTAGCTGAATCCCCTCTCGGGACAAACCGCCCAACGTGTGCATCCTCTCCACCACCAATGCCTTCTTTGGGTCCTCTATGTATGTCGGAAAGCTGAAGGGGGTAACAACGTATTGGAGGGAGGGTCGGAGCACCTCCTCTAAACGTCTCGCCCAAGACACCTCATCCGGAAAGTGGTCCGGAGCAAAGAGGAGGAGATCCTTGAACCTGATCCTCAGCTCCCTTACCGACATACTCCCCTGCTGGAGGGAGAGTAGCTCCCTCCTCTTCTCTTCAATCATCGTAGAAGAGAGGAATTCTGCCCGGAACACCTTCTCGAAATCAGACCATGCCACCTCAGCCTCTCTCCTCTCCCCCAGGTAGAGCGTCCACCACTGACACGTTGCTCCCCACATCTGGCTAATAGCTAGAGAACCCCAGTACTCGGTCGGAGCCCAGATTAAGCTAAAGGCTATCACAAGCTCCTCTATCCAGCCCTCCGTCTTCATGTCAGATGTGCTACCCTCGTACTTCTCAAGGTTCTATCGTTGGAAGGCTCGAATCGTCTTCTGCCACTAGTCGTCCTCCGCCTCCCGATCATCCCTCTGATAATCGGCCAAGTCAAACTCCTGGGCCTCGATCACCCGTACAACATGTGGTCGTCTCCCTGGTGCCATAGCTGCAACGTAAAAAAGGAATGCCTAAGCCCAAGTAGTGCAGAATATTGATCTTACATTTTATTTGACTTATATATTAATTTTTGAATAACCAAAAGACCCAGAAACACGAGAAAACAAGTCATTATGATTCATGTACCTTTACTAGGGTCTCTACCCTACAATCAGTGTAACCTCACTTGGTCGTTTGGTAGGTCCAGAGTCCTTGCATCAAATCACGGGGGGCCCTAAAACCCTGTGTCCTAGCCAGTCTTCCCTGGCCTAATTCACGCACCAAGGTCACCCAACACTGTTTCCCTACCATCCCATGAAATCCTCACTGTCCCTAACTCCAGACTCCATCCTATCTCTCAACCATCGCCTCTGATACCATTCTGTCATGACCCGCCTTCACCAAAATGAGGGGAGGGTCAGAAGATTGCTAGGACCTTCCTTTTTTAAGTTGAAGGAGAGATAATGACCCCCCAAAACCCTCCTTAAATAGGTCCCGAAGTGGTGACCAACACCAAGGGTATATAATTACACAATAAATGGAAGGAATTACACTTTTTCTTCTAATAGGATCAGGATATAAGATAGGAAATCCCACAACACCAATGATGGATGTGAAATTAAAGACAATAACCATTCCCAGTGCATGTTACAAAAGTAAAATCCACAATGTATAAGGAGACTACAAAGAAAAAATACCAAAAGAAAGAACAACAACAACTACAAAGATCTATCACAAGGTCTGAGCTAGTACGGTCTAGCATGATCCTCGAAGTCCTCCTGGAAACCTGAAAGCAGTTTTATATTCGTAGGGTGAGCATACAAGTATACTCAGTTGGGAAAAACCAATGAATCTCGTGCACAAGTGGGGAGGCATACTAATTCATTGTGAGAAAAGAGATAACCAAGCTCCTAGAAAGGAAACTAACCACCCAAGCCTCACCATGGCACACTCCCCAAATAACGCAAGTCATGTAATGTATAGTAAGAGCACATCGATGTTTGGGTACCCCATGCCACTTCCCCACTAGTTATTGAAGACATCCTATGCATCGGACCAATCCCGCCATTCTCACTGCAGTCCCGCTGCCATACCCCGCCCGTACACACCTGGGCCACAACCACTAACCAGCCTGCAGACACCTGGGCCAAAACTGTCACACGTAACCATGCCTGGAAACACCTAGGCCAGAACAACCACTACCATGCTCAAAGACACCTGGGCTAGAAGAACTACTACCTCACCCGAAGACACCTGGGCCTCACCCCAAAGATACATGGGAAACCACCTGCCCGCACACACATGGGCCTCATCCCAAAGATACATGGGAAACCACCTGCCCGCACACACCTGTGCCAACCACCACACTATCCTTCCGGAAGATTCTTGGGATAATAATGGACTTCAGGCCATCACAGCCTGCCCGAATATACCTGGGATATCTGGGAAAGGGAGCATAAAGAAGCTAATAACCAACCACTAATAGAAGTGTTGGAAAAAACACCCTCCCCCATGAAATGGGGGTTCTTAGCACTAAGTTCTCAACTTGGATGGGGCACGAATAAGAAACACAAAAATTACAATTATGTATAGGTAACAAGCACTCACCCAAATCTAGGTTTTTCTTCAACCAGCCTAAAGAGCACACTCAGCACCTGTGTCCAAGTCAAAACTCGCACCAAACCAAAACCCATCTGTCCCATCCTTTTTTTCATGTTCAGTAATAATGTTTACATAAGTTTCTGCACCTACCTGGGTAACTAGTAAGTGTAAGAAAAAGCTAAGGAAAGAATACACCAAACATCAATTTAAGCATTCACACGTGGTTCTCTTGTAAAGTCACAACAGCAGAGGATTATGTGAGATCCCTCGAAGTACTAGAACCAAAGAAACTCCCAAGATACAACGCTATGTCCCCAGGATCAAGGAGCCAATGGCCTCTCAACAACAGTGGATCCCACCCCAATTCATGATATAATCAAGTAACCACATGGACTCAAATTCATAACCAGAAAATCCATAATAACAGTGGATCCCATCCCCACCCACATCACCCAGCAATCGGCCCGTGAATGAAAAAAACCCAACCACTACCACAAAAAAAACCAAGCCCATGCCGATATTTTTAGATTTAAAAGATTTAACACACTACATGATTCCAATTCCATTGTACTTTAACTGAGGTTATCATAGAAAATGATTGATCCTAGTGCTTTCAATTTATTTATCAGAATATATATAAATAACCAATTTCCTTTACATGAACAACACTAGTAGTAAGGGTTTATAAAATCACAAAGAAATACCACCAATGGACATGATTTTCAGTAGGCGTAATCCCGCACAATCCAGAAACCATTAACCATGAACGAGGAGAAAAATAGAGCAGCATCATCAGTCACACCCCTCCCCTTTGTTCTTTAGAATCCATTTATTATCTTAATTAATGTTTAGTTCTTACAATTCTACAGAAGAAATAGCATACCCACCCCACAAGATACACATTAAGGAGAGATGATGGTGAAACCCTACCTGATGATCTAGGATCGACATTAAGTCCTTGCGTGGAAACTGGAAAATAGGTGTGGCGGGAGCTCCATGGAACGTGAACGTAAAACCTCGTAAAAAGGGTACGACTCATTGGGAGGAAGGGTACCCTGAGAAGGATGATCGAGAAAACGGAATGTAGGGATAAGGCTTTAGGTTATAAAGGCCGATAAGGTCCGCGATATAGCACTCCCGGACGGTTATGATACAAAGAGAATCCGTGTAAGGAGTGGGATCGTGGGTTGACCACGGGGCTGGGACACCCCACACGACTGGATTAATTTTTATTTAATACAGAGTTTTATATGATTTTTAGATATTAATTATGGGCTTAAAAACGGCCTTGAAATGCTTCAAAAAGTTAAAAGGGCCTAAAAGTGGGGTTACAGGGGAGGCTGCAGGAGAAAAACCCTCCAAGGCTGGGTGACACCGATCGGTCTCGCCGATCGGTCGTGCCGATCGGTCCAGCCGATTGGTCGCGCCGATCAGTCTCCCCGATCGGTTGCGCCGATTGGTCTCCCCGATCGATCACGTTGATCGGTCTCCCCGATGGGTCTTACCAATCGGTCTCACTGATCGGTCGTGCCGATCAGTCGCGACGATTGGTCTCACCGATCCATCGCGGCAATCGGTATCGCTGATCGGTCATGCTGATAATTGGAAAGGGAAGGGGTTATGAGGGTCTGAGTCATTACACTAGGGGGACCATTATAGATTTTGTGTTTAACATACATTTCAAATCTTTAATGGCCTTATCATAAGCATCAGTTAGTACACATTTTAAACCCCTCATTAACAGGAAAATTAGAGGGATATCAAATCTTGAGAAATCCTACTTAAAATATATATAGTATTTATAAGTCACTATGATACTCTGAATATGAATGACAGTATTGCCATACTCCCAAGAAACTATAGCTCTAAAATTCTCTAGAACTATAGATACCACTTATTATGATATTATGTGACCCAAGAATTCATTATTATGCATCATGAAGGGCCATTTTGTGATATTATGATAGAGGATATGTTCTCTTGGTGTGATAAAAATAATTTCACGGTTTTTGTAATCATCTCATCGACTTTGACAATAAAAAATGATATCATCCAGAAAAAACACTACAAAAGAATCCACATATGGGTGAAAACATATTTCATAAAATTCATAAAATAATCGATTATTTGGTATATCTAAAGGCATAAATTCCACCAGATGATAGACTATTATCAAATAAATCTCTAAAAAAACCCAAACTCTTCATAGCTTGTTGAATATATAATTTATGAGAAATTGGTTGTCGGTTGTTAATCATAAGATGATTAAGATTCCGATTATCCACAAAAACCCCAAGGGTCTCAGCCATCATCTTGGTGAAAATAACATGTTACCCTTGAAGAGAAGTGTTTTATCATATAAAACATTAAGCCTCTTGTCACTCTAACAAACTCTTGAGTGACCAACATTCTGTAATTCCCATCTTGTATAGAGGAATATGAATGAGTTATATTCCTAGAACAGTATTGGTTATAAAATATACCCCTCTCTCTCAAGAGGTATTCCTAAATATTCATTGGGAAATACATCTACAGAATGATCCACTATTAGAGGGAGGTCATCATGAAGTACTCCCATATCATCAAGAATGTGACTAGTGATGGGAAAACAATATTCCCCACCTATGATGCTCACTTATAGATCAAATTTCATTGACATCTAAGTCACAATTATTTTTTATCTACCTCAATTGGATGATATGAAAGACACACATCACTAGTGACAATCAGTAATGGATTAATAGGGAACCAACAAGTCGATCATGATAACTAAATAAAATCCAATCATCCCAAGGATAAAGAGGTTCCATAATAAACAACCACCACCATTCTCAAGGAAACACTCCTTAAAATAGAACACACACTCTAATAATACCCTAATAGAGTAAAAAGAATCATCACTCCATAAAAATACTAAATTTCAAGTATATTAATTTTCCTAATAAATATAAATTTTAATGAATTTGAATTGAATGATTCAAATAAAAGAAGATAATAGTGTCAAGGATTTTAAGAAAATATATCACACTATAGATGCCCCATAATTATGCTCATTGGGTATATGTTTGACTGCTTGTAACTAGCCTTGTCCACAACACAAAGAAATAATGTGACTTCCCTGAGAAGGTCCGCTCTACTAGAACTACATGCCCTCTATATGGATTAATCGACCAAGATGTAATCCTCAGATTGAACAGACCATGGTTGTTGAACTTCTTACATGAGATAGATATATAGATCCCATTCCAAAACCTTATGTTAGTGTATATCCTCTCTCACTAGGAACCGGTGGAATTTAATTTGTAACCACTAAAGATGGACCATATTTCTAAAAACACAATACTCCACTAGGTATTTAATTTATAAGGGAATCATGTGTCATGACCTCCTACGTTGGTTCCATACCATATAGATACCTATTATAGTAATTTGACTACCACTTCTATGAAGAGAAAAATTAAGGAGACACTTCCTACCAATGTCCAAACCAATTAACTTCATATGTGTTTTAATGCATTTTCCCACACTTTAAAATAGAATACATTCACATATGATTAGAAAACATACATGATCCTATCCTCAAATATCATAGTTATAAATATCTTGTCACTAGGAAGAGTATGATAAAAACTTTGGTGTTCTTTGAATCCAACTGAATTTTTTAATATCAGATAGAGTTCTCTACTCCAAATTCGTTAACCCTCAATATTGATCAACACACAATGGCTCCGGGATAATTTATTCATAGATGTTAGTTAGGAAATAAATTTAGACCATAATATGATGCTTATCTTCCTTCATAAGAACATTCCACCATTATTTGGATGGTCTTAAAATCATATATATTAAAGCCTCACTTTTCCTTCCATAAGAGTCTCTAGGTGCTCCATGACTGAAAACATAGCTTATATCAATGACTTGGTAGCCTAGTGTCCACCTTCATCTAAATATATAAGAACGTTATGCAACATGAATTATATAGTCATTTGTGACATTCTCAATAAACATAACAAAGCAACCCAAATAGACTGAACTAGCCAAAGGTAAACCTGTCAAATTTGATTATTAGTGTCGAAATCAGGAACAACTTGAGGTTCCATATATGGGACAATATGAGGTAACACTAGTGGTTTAGGTCCCACCACTTCTAGAGTATATTAATCACCTACCTCAATGTGTTCAACCAAATTCCATCATCGAGGCATATAAATACCGTCATAATAACATGCCTTAAATGATATTCATTAACGGAATAGTTTTCAAAATGAGATAATAGATGCTCCCAACTACTAACTAACAAAGTTGGATAAAAGTAAACTTCTATTTTTTTAAAATAGAGGTGACATTAAGTATATTTTTTATTTATATTTATAGAGGAAAAATCAATTTGAGTTTTAATTAGAGACCCCATTTATTGGAAACCATTTCATTTCTCAATTAAACTTTATAATTCCTTCTTATACACATACCACGACTCATTAAGATTAATTAACATTCCCATGTTATAAAATTTTAAACATTATATGTTACAATTTTTTATTCAAGTAACTGAAACTAGACTTCTTACTTCTAGTCTCAGGGTGTATGAAGTTATATATATCAATTAAGTTATATATATCCCCATTTATATTTGATTGAATAAAAATATTTATAATTTAAAATTTGAATCTATTTAATTGAAATAAACTAATATTTCATATCATGAAACAAAAATCTCATAGCACAAACATTAAAAATTGTTCAGTTAATGTTTCACCATAAAAATATGTGGTTAAAACGTTTATGATGACATACACAGTTTATGTAACCAATTATTATCATTTTCCTATAATAATCATTAGTAAATTAATTAGTATATATATCAAGGAATATTTGGGATGCAGTGTTAATAGCATTTAATGAAGTAAACATTGAATTCCATATGCATGAAATATAAATCATCTGGTGCTTATAATAATGAAGGATCAATGCTTCCATTCCATACCGAACCAAGGGTATAAATCCATACTCATAAAAACCATAAAAAATTACATCCATAACCAATATTTGAAAACAATAAAACTATAGTAGGTGAAAACCTGAACAATAAGTTACATTCATAATGACATGGAATTTCCTTGTTTATGGGTTAGCTACCCCCAAACACAGTCTCATCATCAAATTCTGAAATATCAAAGTAACCTATATAACATCCAAAAATAGTAATACAGTGAAATGAATCATATGATACCACATTGTGTTGTCCTATACCGGGTTTACTCACATATAACCAGACCTGATGGACATTTGGACCCATGCACACCTCCCCATATACTAGAGGCTATCAACTAGTAGTGAGGGTCTGTGGTGGTATTGTGAGGATACTATGAACAGTTAATAAAAGTGGGTCAAGATGGTTGAATTTATAAAAAAATAAGTGGAAACATTATTAAGAAATATAGTAGATGTAAACCACCCAGATAAAAAAATGGGCAAAAAAATATCCAATGTTATATAAAAAGATGATTTCATGATGTTATACAAAATGTTTATAAGAGAAATCAGGTAGAAATAATTCATAAAAGATTCTATCAATAAATTCTAAAAATACCACAATCTAATCTCCACAAGAATCATCCGAACATGTTCAGTTATCTTCCCCGATACTCTATCTTAGAATAATAAAATCATTCTTTGATAAATAGGTGCTTCCCTTTGTCCCTGCCTCCAAAAATTAGGTATATTATTGTAATAATCAAAGGACTGAATTTGGTAAGATTAAACCATAGTTGGACACCACGTAATGAATATAATATTATCTATTACAGGAAATTAAAATTAACAGTTCTGAATGCTTGATTTCAATAAAATTCTTAAAATAAAATAATAACCACTCTAATTTGGTTCATAGTGGATTCCCATCTGATTACAACTACTTCAGCCTATTCCAAAATGTCTCTAAATGTGTATAATCATATATACCCACAAATATATTTCTTACCATTTATAATGTAAATAATATACCTATTACATGCAAGTATAATATCATAAGATTAAAACCTGAACAACAGTCGGTCAATCCAAATCACATCAATCAGTAGTGATGTACAAAACAAGGGGTTTAAAAATACAAGGTTGAACCATCAACCTTGAAATTATATAATATTAAATCTAAAGAACCTTATGAATAATCCTTAGGTAATCTCATGAAATAATTGATTGGAACCCATGGAGATAGTATGAGATTTTCAAAATCATAAAACATAAATCCAAATCAATAAATATTATCCAATGAATTATAATTTTTGGAAAATGTAACTAATTATTCTATGTATCCACACCAATTTAGTCATCAATATATGACAATTAATGAATGAATAAAGTATTTCAACTCTTTTAAAACACATCAATGAATCATGTAACATCCTTAGGTATTCAAAGAAGTCCCGGGTGGCAAATCCCATTCCTTCAAAAGTCATGAAATCACATAATAACATATAAATATAATAATAAAACCCATAAACATGTATAATCTATCATAAAACCAAGTGATGTATTTTTAATTTCCCTTTTAATTTAATCACCATTATCCATTGGAATAATTCACAATTTTTCAATGCTTTTGTGACATGAACTTTTCCATTCATGTTTCATTAATTTCATTTAACAATTCATGTAATAAATTTTACTCACTGGATCATAATTAAAAATCATAGACACCTTAGGGGTGGTTTGGTCATACAAACATGGTAAAAGTGTCTAGGGAACACATATATACACACCTGAAGGGGTGGTTCAAGCCAAGGTCATAAACCAACAACAATATCATGGGTCTATGGGAGTATCTAAATTATTGTATGAATTACTTAATAATGAATTAAACCATTTAAAATAAATACATAGAGAGCTGGGCATGAGTTATAATAGTTAATTAAATAATCAACCATCAAATTAAATAAAATTACTATACCACCTACCTTATAATGGTAAATGAATCCTCAACCAATATGATCATTATATTCAGGATAAAACCAAGGAAAATATTAAATTAAAAAAATTACCAAAAAAATTAAATTTTAGCATGAATGAATGTAAAATTGAATACTAAAATATAAAATGGAATTGGAATGTAGAAAGGTTTTAGACATAGTGAGAGTGACTGAACATAATGAAAATTGATAATGTCTTAGATTGGATAAGAAATATATCTAAAAAGGGGTAGAGAATATGGGCGATCACTCATATTGTCCAATGCTATATTGGAATAAATATGGATTATGTGTCATGAGGGATAAAAAATAGAAGTGAACAATATTAAAATCACTCTTCTCAAAGAATAGAATGGTTTGAACACACGACTGGCCAAACCACTCACAATCTATGGGAAAAAAATAACTGGGAGCCTAAACCTATCATGGATGTGTCACACGATTTAAGAAACAATGTATAGTCCATGCATGAATAATATCCAAAGGAACCTATCCTCATATGGTTCATGCACAGAGATAAGAAAACAATGTGCAACAATAAATGTTATATCTTTAATAATTTATAGGTTTTTTATATCCATGAATCCTCCAATTCATTGTTTCTCTAATTGTGATCCTTTTTTACTGAGTTACATGGTTGATCTGAATGGTTTCTACTAACCATGTGCCCACTATGAACATTATTTGTTCCTTCAAAAACTAGATATAAGGACCTTGAACCTAGGCCAAAAACACTTGAGATCTCTATGAAATCATCACCAATGTCCATATGGATAAAGCCAACTATTACAAGTAAATATAAAGGATTTGTCCCTAATTGAAATCCTTTGATCTTATAAAACCCTATCATGAAATTTTCAAAAGAAATTTTTTTGATAAACTTCTACTATAAGGATATTTTCCACCATAAAAATGAATTGTAATGTTCTAATGGAATCATTGATAAAAATTACCAGTATAAATATTTATTGAAAATTTCTACTAGAATATTGAACATGAGATTTCCACTATAAACATGTATATTAAATTTTTATTAGAACATTAATAGGTAATTTTTTATTGTAGAGATAATTTAAACTAAAATCTCTAATAGAAATTTTTTTCTATAAATACCTAATGTAAGTTACCATTAAAAACTAACACTGAAAAATCATATTATTATTTTTTTTGAAAATTTTCAGTAGAAAGGTACATTGTAAATTAACACTAGAAGTAGTCTAATTAGTCTACTATTATAGGGAAAATTTTTAAACGAAATTTTCACTAAAAAAACTCACTATAAACATACAATTTAAATTACCATTGAATATTTTTTATGAATATTTAAAGTTAAGTAAATATTTTAACAAATGGAATTCAATATAAAATTCTAGTAACTTTTTTGGTGGAAACATGCAATATTATTTTTGACCACCAAAATTCCATTTATTTAAATTCTATAAACTTGTATAAAAATGATGCAATAGTTGAAAAAAATATCTATAAACTTATTTTAAAAGTATTAACTAAACAATAGTGAAAAATAATTAATATAACAGAATTTAAATCTCAAATCATATGATAAATATTTGTTATATAATTTTTACTAAAAATTCATTATATTTCCATAAAAATGTCTATAAAAAAATTTGTGAATAAACATATAGATGATTTAATATAATCCTTGGGATCTATAACTTTAGAAAAAACACCCTTCAGCTTATATATCCTTTATTAATCACACCATGGATGAATCTGTAGTGAAATTTTCAGTACGCTAATTTTTTTTATTCACTAGGTTGAGGTATGAACCTACCCATTGTATCATCCTCACCTTCACGAGAGAAATATTTGACCATGTAATCAATGAGAATGGGGAGAATCGATACCTTTACATTACTTTTTAAACCATAACTAAGATATCCTAGATTCACTATATTGGATATAGTGATAAGAAAAATTCCTTACTCATGGGATTTGATTAAAATATAAAAAAATAAATCCAAACATTCAAATATTTTAATAATTTAATCATTAAATCTCACAAATATTCATCAAATCCAAGAACTAAAAATGTTTACTGTATTTGGATACTGGCTACATAATAAATTTATTCCAAATATTTTTTATCATTTTTACCTAATATTACCATACTAGGTCCCTTTGTACATATATAATAAGATATAATCTTATTTATCATATAGGGAATATAATACATTATAAAAGGGTGGGAGTAAATGATATTTAATGGAAAAAATTAGGAACATATCATCAGAAGTTATATCTTAAACATCATAATGGTAGAAATATATTATTAAAATCAGAATTAATAATAAGAGTTGTTAATAAGGAATTTTAGAATAACATTTGATCTCCAATTATCAAACATATTCCATGGAATTAGAGTGTGATATTAAAGTGTGAAAAAATGTAATAATTTCAATGCATAGAATAATTTATTAGACATTTCAAAATATTTACCATAACAAAGTGAAGTAGGCATAACTACCTAATTCCAATAAAATAATATAGTAGCAATTGTGACCAAATTACCATAATGGAGTGAGAGTTTACCCTAATTTAGTATAATTATCTAATGATGAATATAACTATATTCAATGTATTGGTGGAGTATATGAACCCACCGATCAGAATCCATGCATATGAGTATCGTAAGAACATGTATAAAATCAAAATTTTATTATAACAATGTTAACCCATGGAATTATTTTATTCATATTTTTTAAATAAATCAAAATAATAATTGATACAATAAAATAATGTGTGTAGAATCATTATATCATGACACCAATAACACATAAAAATCAATAATATTTGTTAAAAAATATGGAAAATGTTTTTATAGAATAATTATAATGATTCATAGAAAAATAATAATAAATATTATTTTCCATTTGTAACTTTTGAAAACTATAAAATACTAAAAAAATGGAAATATTATATTCTGGGTAAAACCCTTGAAACCTATAATAGAATATTGACAATGAATAATGATCATGGTAACATTAATATTTGGCAGATCCATATATGTTAAAATTAATATTTTCTTACATCTATAAAAAGTAAATATTAAGACATATGTAGAACATCTGAAAAGATTACATTAATTTATTTGTAAATAAATTCAATTTTTATTATAAATACATTTATATAACATTTATTTCTTATAAATTTTTTTATAAAATAATTTTTAAAAATAAGGATATGGTGTAAAAATATTCATGGCCAAAAAGTAAAAATAAGGTTTTCATTTCATAAGAACATTCATTCTAACTTTTGAGTACCAAAGTAAGAGAAATGGATAGAATAATTTAATAACCTATCTATAACCATAGGATATAAGAATATATTGGTTCTATGATATATGTTACATAAAATTATCTAAAATAAAAACTCAACTATAAACAATCCATATAAAAGTGATATTGTTACATAAACCCTTACAACATTGGTGTTATATAAATGAAAACCTCAAGAAAGAGAGAAAATAGATGTATTAGTGAATAAGAATAGTATTAATGAAATTTGTCATTAAATAGATTAATTATTTTAATATACACCCAAAAAAAATAATTAAGGGGACAAATATATAACAAATTTTATGTTATGGAAATTGGGATTAGAAAACACTTAAAACATTAGTTTCCCTTGAATCGAAATACGACCAAATATAATACATTTGAGGGTTTTTTTAATCCATTAAAATTAAAAATATTATCATCTAAAAATAAATGTGTAATTATATAAATATTTCAATATAATACAACTGGTGAATACTGAATATGACTCAAATAAATAAATGTGAGACAACATACACATACCTTAAATATCGAATTCCATGAACATTATAAAACCACTTACACAATAAAAATAAAAATCACAATAATTAATTCTTGAAACGTATTAATATTTATTACCTCTTAAAATATTAAATTATAATCATTTATTATACATTATTTAAATAGTTTATGTTTATTTTCATCATTAGATGTTAGTATTTTCAATTGTTCTGTAAAAGTTTTGAAATAGTAATGTCGAAACCCAATTCCTAGATAAAAGGTTCAGCATTATATACTTTATAATGTAATATAATCTATGTTTTGTGATGAGTTATAATTTTCTGACATCATACCATGATAGGTTTAGTTACATTTTATTAAGAATAAATTTGTGATTATCTTGTTTTAGGTGATTTTCCGTTATCAAAAAATTATTTTACAATGATTATTAATTATTTTTCTTACTAGAATCATATTCAAGAAACTTACTACTGTATAAATTTATATATATTAATAAAATAATTTTTTTAATTATCAACACAAGTTATGATGAAGAATTAATAACACCACTACATGGAGGCAATAGACCTTATATAAAAATAGGTAAAGCCTTCAATTTTCAATGGATGAGATGGACTGAATATATTTAATAATTTATCATTGAACCTAATAATTATGCTTTAAACATTTTATATATTCATGAAATCCATCAAAATATCTATCCATCATATGTGATTATTAAAAATTAAATATAACGTTTCATAGAGGCGGTAGTTCACACGCACGCATTTGCAACGTTTTCATTCCCCATTAGATGGAAAAGAGAAAGAAAATGATATTAAAAAAAATATACTACTATTTAATTATAGAAAATATAATAATTTAAATATGATAATATTATTGTATAATATTTTTATGGGGTTTAAGAAGAAAGAAAAATGAAAATTTTCGGTATGAATATTTACCACTTCCTTGGATAATCCCCTTTGGAAAACACATTAAGGATTCATTGAAGATAATTTGAGGAAGACGATAAAACATTTATTTTATGGAAAAGGATGTTAGGATGGTATTTGGGTAAATAATTTTTGATATATAGGTGCATTGGGGTGGAAATATGTGAGGAGAGAAGGTTCCCTTTCAAAATTGAGGGAAGTTGGACCCTTGTATATAACCTTAAATGTAAAATAGTATAATGTCATTTTCATAGGAAAGTGGAACAAAAAAAGTCTAATATTTACTATATAGTTATTATAGTTATAAATACACTAAACTAATCACACAATGATATGGTTTCTATGATAATATATTCATAATTCCATAGTTTTACTAATTTGATTATTAATTATTATAACATAACTTTTTAATACAGTAACTTATTGTCATGAAAATAATTAATTTTATTTAAAAAGTCTATAGATTATGATTACAGAGTATGGTTTATTATTTATCATATTAATTTTAAAAAATTTGTAGAAATTAATTTTAATAGAAGAATGTGAAACTCAAAAAAAACATAGTTTTTTATAATAATGTCTTTTTTATCCTACCAATGATTTTTCTCAAAAAAAAGGAAAATTTTGATTTCCCTGAAATATTTTAAATTATGGACTACCAAATAATATTTTTATGAGTTTATAATAATAAAGAAACTGAATATATAATCTAAAATACATAATTAAATGGAAAAGAAAAAAATTATTATTTCTTTATAATAAAATACAACTTATATTCCAAAAAGTCATTCATGTGTTTAAAAATTCAACATATTAGTTTTTAAATGTGTTATTTTACTCCATAAATATATATATTTTTTATATAGTGGCTTCATATATTTATATATCATGTTTTTATAATTATGATTTCATAAAAGTGGGTATATTTGTAAAATTAAGGTTTTTATGGTTAACATAAAAGTCAACCATATGGAAATAATACTAAAAAATCACCCAAATATAATTTCAAAATTACATATTAAAAAATGAAGTTCATTTTCCAAAAGTAATATTCTAAAATGTATAATTTTATATTTTAAAGAAAAATATAATGAAAATATTTTTCGATAGAAAAGGGACATTTAGGCTCTGAGTGTTTCTAACATTATTTAATTTCATCTACAAATTGAATGATTATTAATATATTAGTAAATAAATTGAAATATTAAATATTATAGTAATAATATTTTAAAGGTGATACATTAAATTATTAGGATATCATATAAAACACTTCAAAAATAATATTTGAAAAAAAATCATTTTTAACATTAAATTTGATTAAATATTTATCTACTAAATTTATTCATTTTTAATTGATTAATAATTTTATTTAATACTGGATTTATTAATAGTTTAATTGTACTATATATCATATAATTTAATTTCTGTTTTTTGTGTGGATCATACATAGTTAAAATATTATTTAATTAAATGATAATATATACAAAAATATCGAGGTGTTACAATATCATATTTTAATTAACCCTCATTTGGAAGTCCAAGATATTGTTAGCCTAAATAGCACTCATCTGATGAACAAACATACAATGAGGTTTAGATTTGTACCTGTGAAGATATTATGATTTTATGTTGGGTGTGCACTAAACTTATGTGGATATTAGTGTTCTTTATGTTGGGTTAGTCCTTTTGGTATTACTATGTGTTTGGATAGTTTGGGGGCTATAAATAAGGGATTCACTATGTTCCCTATATTTTTTTGGTTTTGGGATTTGCTTGGTTATTTTTGTAATTGATTTTGGATCATTGTATATTATTTAGATCATGGGTAAAATTTATGGAATTCATATTAATGGATTATAGGTTTTGTTAAATAAAATTTTCTTTGCATATGGTTACCCAATTTGCGGGACCATTCAGAATGATAATTATCATCTTGGTGACAATGATTTTATATTGTAACCCTTGTTTTTTTGTGATCCATCTCACCCTATTTTATACCAAAATGAAATAAAATAAAAAAAATTTCTTATGAAAAAAATATATTAACAGTTTTCTACAATTATTTTTAAAACCACCTTCATTAATTTAAAACATTCAATTTGACCAAAAAAGGTTATTTTATATTAATAAAATCAGAAAAATATTATAACCATCATATTTATTAAATATGAACTCTAGAAAAAAATTAAATATCTTATTTTAAAATACAATTTTAAAATATAGTTTACATTTTCTAAATTTACACTTTACTGGTAAAAAATGAAATATTATTACTTGTAAATATGTTTTTTACTAATTTTTAAGAAAATAACTTTTAAGGGTTAGTGGTAACATGAACATGAATATGAGTAAACCATAATATGGAATGTTGTTCCATCCCGATATAACAATAAACAATTATAATCTTGTATCATATGAAGACACTAAATGATTTATAGTTTACTTCACATTGGCTAAAAAATCTGATATCCACCGAAAATTAAATTTTAAAATTCCGATTACTATATTATTTAAAAAACTTTCATCATTAAAAATTCAATATAATAAAAACATGAAACAAAATACCATAAAAATTTTTAATGCTTTGTAAAAATATATTTTAAAATTTACTAATTGATGTAAAATACAACTTATTATTTTTTATAAATTTTCTTTTTATCAAAAAACAACAGAAAAACATTTTAATGAAACATTACAATTTCTCTAAAACACCATTATAAATTAAAAAACTTCTTAGTATCACCGTTTTAATTTTACATCATTACTCATTACTTACATTACATAGATAAAATCAATTACAAAAAACCATTATTATGATCATTAACTAAAATACTTACATTAATTATCACAATACATATAATGTGGCCTAATGAAACTAGACTAATTAAATCATTCAAATAAAATATTTATCTGAAATTAAATCATCCATTAGAATATTTAAAGAAAATACATGTCTTTACCATTTATTAGGATCATTTTATTAATAAAATACTCACAAACTTGTTATTAAAACACTGAATAATAATAATTTAAGACAAATAATTATTAAAATCAATCTAATAATCTAAATCATATAACATTGTATTTTTATGGGATATAATTAGAGTCAAATATTAAGGTAGATATTCAAAATTATTTGGATCACTTTATATTCAAATAATTTGAGTGAAAAAATACAATATCTATTATAAATATTTGAATTGAAGGGAATCACCATATGTGCTATGTAAGTTATTAAAAATAAATGATTATGATATTTTATATAGATAATTAAAATTATGGAAAACAAAAAAATATTATATATATACATAAGATATTTGGAGCATTTTTAGATTTTTAAACAAATATAAGTGATATGTAATAAAATATGTTTATTATATATGGTTTTTAAGTTTTAAATGATACAATAGAAATTTTAAAGTAATGATATAATAACATTCAAACGATAAATATCATGATGAAATGGAGAATAATATTGATACTAAAAGATATATAAGGATTAAATTTATTCCATGAGATGTGAATCACACCATTATGAAAAACTATGGAAGAGAATAATAATGAATATGGGTAAATCTCTACCGAATTATAAGATCCTTATATCTTAAATATTTGTGTACAAGAGGTTATATACACATGAACAATGTGATTCAAATTTCATGAACAATAAAAGTATAAAAATATATTGAAAATAATGATGTGGAAATAATATTTAAATTATTGAAGCATTAAATGGGTATCAAATGAGAAGAAAATTAGAGTATCACTATTATATTAGTTTGGGATTTTCAACTACAATGATTTTATCATCATTAATGGTGATCGAAGATAGTGAATTTATGAGGGCATGTTTTGATATGTTTTAAATGAAGATTAATGTTGATGTAATTAAAGAATATTTTTATATATTCAAATTATGGAAAATAAGATTCATTTGATTATATGAATAAGATATAATAGAATTAGAGGAAATATTTTTATTGAGATTTATTATAGGTAATTTGTTAGGTCCACAAGGCTGAATACACTGAGAGGGGGGTGAATCAGGGCATGAATAATTTAAAATTAAATCCCGTTATGATCTTGTTTCGCTATTAAGAAAAACAATGTTCTCCATCTTTCCTGTTTCATGATATAATCAGAAAGTAAAGAAAGCACAGGACACGACAATTTTTACATGGTTCCCTGCTAAGGGATATGTCCAAGGAGCATACGCCAACAGGTTTTCATTCGTACCAAATTACACTAAACATCACTAGCTGTAGATTACAAGGTTTAGGCACAGTCACTCTGTCCTAGGATCACTTCCTTTACAAGGATTATGGTCAGCTCACTGCTCTCCCAAGGGTCACTCCCTGTTTCTTTCTCTCTGGATCACTTCCAGTTGAGAGGATCACCTTCTTTCTCTTCCTTTTCTCACTTCTCCAGAAATAATCCACTCTCACTTTATAGACCTGCAGGTCTCTTCATTTTCATGAAGAAATGCATCTTCCTCTGTAAGTAGATGCACTATTGATGTTTAACTTTCACCTGTAGAAGAATCTCTATTTGCACCAAAGGTATTAAGAAAACTTCCATCTTCCATGCACCTCGAAAACACTGCTGGGGAATCAACCTGACTTGGCACGCAAGTCTAATCCGGCGAGCAAGTATCGGCGCGAAAGTCACAACTTGCGCACAAGTAATTTCAAACACTTTCACGACACAATCTTCTACAACTCCAAACCTATGCGACTCACTTCCTTCCTCTCCCAAACCACCTCAGGTATGCAACTAACACTTGGCGTGCAACTTCCAACACTGGCGCGCAAGTCCACCTGTCGGACCACACACCACTTGAGTGACCACCACACCTGCGTGACGAGAGATCTGATTTTTCTGAGTGTTGAACTCCATTGGAAATGAGGAGGGGTGGTCTAGTATTTATAGGCATTTGAATAACCTGCACGATAGCTCACAAGTCACCCCTCGGCGTGCAAATCTCGGCGCGCAGGTCTCTTCCCCTGCAAGTCACTTGTGCGACCAAACCAAATACCTGCACAACTCTCTTTCCATTTCCATATTTTGATCTTCTGATCTTGAAATACAACAGGCATGCAAGTTTCCAATTCTCCTAGGCACCGGCGCGCAGGTCCTTTCTCGGCGCGCAGGTCACCTGCGCGACCAACCCAATACTTGCGCGATCCTTATCCCTTTTCCATATTTTGATGATCTGATCTTGAAAAACATATGGCGTGCAAGTATCCTCACTTTGTATCTGTTCTGTTTGTACCACCTCTAGATCATTCATTCCTTTGTCAAAGTTCTTGAATCAAACATGGATCATTGACCACATCTCTTGAACTTGACATTCCACCATGAAAACCCCTTTGTCAACAAATTTTTATGTCATTTTTTAGCTTTGTCAACAATAACAACACATTTTTCTACTTTTTCAACAAACTCAATAACTTCAAAAATGCTTCAATTATACCTTGAGGGATTTTTTCCCAACATAATTTATACTACATTTTTTATGTATCCTATTTATTGATGTGAGGGAATAATAAAACTATTTGTTTATTTTTATATAATTTCATGAGTATCTAATAGAGTGGGTTTCAAATCATATTTAGTAATGTTATATTATTTTCATCAATTATGATTAAGTATAAAGTAAGAATAAAGACATTTATTGGGTATTACTATTTTATACCATACTATCATTGAATGATTTAGTGGAGAAGAAGAAGGATAAATATTTATGAATACATTCCCTATGATATTATTATATCATTGAAGATGAATAATATTGATAATTGTTTTTTTGACCAAAAGAACAACATGTGGCTTTGTTGTAGTGCAAAACATGTGTTGAGACTCCCTTTTATTGGGGAGTTGTTCTATGTTGAGTTAGGGAAGCCTCCTGATCATGAATAAATTCTAAATTGTTTGTTATATGAAAAGAAAATGTCCATTCTAATGTATATTTTTGTCCTTTGGATATCAAATACATTGATTATGGTATAATATCTTAACAATGTAATTCAACAACATCCTCGTATAGAAATAGGATATTATTAGTTGGTGAGTCGGTAGAAACATTTTAAAAATAGAGGGATCCTGTATGAAAATAATGAGAGACTATAATGATATTTAGAGACAAGATAACATTTTTATATGTTATAATATTTGTAATTTTCAATGTATTATAGCGTATATTTGTGTCTTAGACATGACCCAAACATGAAATGGACTAGATACCTACATTTAGATCAAACCATGTAAAAAATATTGTTTTTTTGGGCTTATTGATTATTTATTTCTTCGCTTTGGGTTTTGTGTGTTAAGAAGGAATAAAAATATTTATATTTCTTAATAAATGAATGAATTTATAAAATAAAAGGGGAAATTTAATGAAGATATTAATTTAATAAAAAGTTTAACACTACTTCATATCTTCTCAATATAACTACATAACCCTATTCCAGATAAAAATATTAACAAGTAAAACATGAAATTATATATGAAACCATGTGATAGAGAAGAAACAAGGATTTATAATATAATATTATGTTCCCTCATTATGAGACATAAATACCTTTTAAACAATATGAAATTAATGATGGATATCACTAATCATTTAATTAATGGTGTTGCTATCCATTTTTTGGGATATGTGAAGGAAGAAACAACAACAACGACATGAAGAATGATAGTGTGATCAATATTTAATTCATAGTGAATAATATTTTAAGACTATTAAAAACATGTGTCATATGAATTTTAATTATGTTTAATTAATATAATTTCAATATAAATGGAATATATGGAGAAATAATAATGAACATAAGAAATAACATCAGTTATATAATTCAAATAATTGATAACTATGATTATTATTTACTTTAAAAAATTGATAATTTATTATTTTATGCATGAATTTTTCTTTAGTAATCAACACATTATGTATTACCCAATAATTCCTTGTAATTTTTTCTAAAAATTAAATTGGTATTATTTTGAGACCAGACTCTAAGACAAATCATGATCTTGAGGCCTATAGGGGCTGGAATGTATTGTCAGACTATTTTATAAATTTCATTAAATAATCATGTTAGTGGGTTTTTCTAATTATTAAATTGTTTCCCGGATCAAAAATTGGAGGTCATTGTTTAACATAGAGCATCATTATTCTCCTATAAAGAAATTAACCTCAATCAATGTTGTTCAATGGAAAAAGTTAAATTTCAAACATTAAATGGAAACAAAAAAATTAAATTTTTTTATTAAAATTTTTTTCCCTGCAATATAGAGAATAACTGACTATATCATTCTATAAATAATAATTTATAACAATGATGCAATGAAAAATAACATAAATATTTTTTCATAAATAAATCAGTATCTTGATGGTGACTCAATGTAACAGAAACACTGCAACATTTTTTCTTCATTTAATGGGATAACTGGAATTGTAGATCAAAGAAGGATACTGAAAATCACTCTTAATCTCTGGATGATCATTGGTGAGAAACGATGAATGAAAAATGATGATTGTAAACAACATTCACCACTCCCCCTCCTCTTTGAGAAATTTCTCCATCAACAATGGATCGGGGACTCTCACAGATAAAGCGCCTTCAATGATGAATGCTTCATCTGATCGAACCTATTTTCCAGGTAAGGATTTATTATTTGTTATTTTATTTCCTGTTCTTTCTTTCTAAAACATGGAACACAAACCAAGACACTAAAAGGATGATCTAGCCATTTCTTTTTCTTTAGGGAATGGGGTTTTTAGGCTGGAAGAGATGGGAATTAGATCTATGTATGATTTTAAAACCTCCTTCAAAAATAATTATGAATTCTAACACGGAGGGATCAGGACGTCAAAAACATGGACCAAATCCCTTAATTATGGGAGTTCCTGTGTTCTTCGTGAAGGAACCCCAAATTGAGGTTGAATCAACTTTGAACCCATAGCAATGACTGTAATGATACCAGGATCCTGGAGGTGTTTGCGGGTCTGAAAACATACCACCAGAGCAAGTCCGGTGGCTTGGATTGGGTTCCTTGGGGTTTGTGGGTCTCATCAAGGGGATCAACACATGACATGTTCCAGCACATGGTCCGCACATGATTGTTTATGGAGGGTGGTGGCTAACCTCAACTAGTCATGTGGCTATGTGAATCAGATGATAGTGTGGCATCTGGTATGGACCCAAAACGGCCCACTGTTTTTGTCTGGGCTGGATAATAAAATTGGGCCTGCGGGCCGCCCAAGATAGTGAAGAAGCCACCCGTTTATGTGGTCCGTTCTAGATGGAATAAACTGGCCCACTGGGAGGCAAGGGATGGAGAAGAACCGGCCCTCCAATGCAGACCTGACCAGATGGGAAATCGGGCCGATGGACGACCTAACTAACTCAGACCGGACCGAAAAAGAATTGGGTCTTTGGGCAACCTGACAGGCTAGACCCACAACAGATCCGGGCTGGGTCCAGAAAGGTCCAATGGGTTTGGCCACTAGGCCATGCCTGATCAAATCTATATAGGCCCAACTAGGTTTCTTCTGGTAAACTATAATGGGTCTGAACTTGCAGGACCCCTAGACTGGGCTGATCGGGTCAGTCTGACCAATTCAGACTAGGCCCGGATAGATCATGGCCCTATTTACTAAAAAACCAATAACCTTTAGACCATACATGTAATTGAGGTGTCGTCTAAAACATCAGGACTTTTGGGAAGATAGAGTCCGTTTAAGAATAGACAATGTGAGATTTCATTGCAATCTAGATACAACTGATGGCTTGAGGATTATATTCTCTCGGAATCAAGGGCATTGGAGAGTGATAATCCTATGGAATGTTGTGACATGAGGGTATGATGAGTGGGACATTAGTGTTCCAATCGGTGAGCTGACCACAGTGGTCCACTAGCTGAGTGGACCTTAGTGGTCTAGTAGACAAGAAGACCTCAGTGGTCCAGTAGCCAAGTAGACAGCATTGGTCTAGTAGCTGAGTAGACCACAATGGTCCAGTATTCAAGCGGACCTCAGTGGTTAAGTAGTGGATTAAGCCATAGTGGTCCTGTGGCGTAGTTGACTTCAGTGGTCTAGTCGTCGATCGAACCTCAATGACTCATCATGGATGACTTACTCAGCAGTATAAGATGATTCATCTTTTCAACTGATAATCTTACTTTCTATACATTGAGTTATACCTAATATGAGTTTTCTTTGATTTTTGGAATTGTTTGTGGTCTTTATTTTGTGGGTTGGTGTCCCTAATTGTTATTGTGTTACTCATCCCTACACGGGCTTCAATCACATGTGTCATGTCTCATGAGGGTTATCGATTCATTGATAGAGACCTTGGTTTCTTGGGACAAGGATGTGCTCAGTGATTCAGGACGGACACACGTACTTCTACTTCTATAGGAAGATATCATTCATCTACCCTTCAGGAAGGGTCTCATGTGGAAGGACCTTGGAAGTTGTACTTCCATTTGTGGTTTTGGTCTTGTATTCTATCCCCTTTTTTTAATTTCAGTTTATATTTCAATCTCACTAGTTTTTTAGAAAATATTGTGGATTAGTTTGTGTTAAGATTCCACAGTTTGATATTTCTGTGTTTGTATAGGTTTAATGGAAAATGCCTTGATTTTTTTTAATATTTCTACTCCGTACTAGCCACCATCCCCTGGCTATTGGAAGGTGGGATTGGGGTAGTCATTGTATAGGTCCTGGGGGATGGGTCGTGATAATATGGTATCAACGGGTGGTCGGTTCTACCACAAAAATTATGAGTCTGTAAAATTTTATGAGGAAATAGTTCTAAGTGCTCTGAGATTGTCTTTCAGGCAAGGGACTCCAGTGTTGGTGTGGCGGCCGATGTATCTATACACCAGGACCCCAAATTCTTCTGTCCATCATTGTACATGAAAAAATGGTTTTCTTGAGACTTTGAATGTTTTCTTATGTTCTTTTTGAGTCAGTGTCTGCTCAATAGGTATATTCTATTAATTGTGATTCATCATGATATTTTTTCAGGATGCCTCCAAGTAGATAGCTAGCCATGAATCTAGTGTGTGACCATAAGGATGGTCTACATTGTTACGAGGCTTTGGTACATGGATAATTTCCTGAGATGGTACCTTCTGCCAGTGTGTCAAAGATACCACCTCTTGATGGTAAACAGTTACTGCTGGCACTACTCGTAGAGGATTCATGTATGCTCAGTGCCTTAAATCATTTCCAGAGATAGATTCCTCCTGGGTTTTGGGGTGAGAAAAATCCACTAGACTCTGAGTAATGGCAAGAGGTAGTGACGCGAGTCATCCACTTAGTGAGGATGCCACTTGACCAGATGGAAGTACTATCCGTGAGACTTCTGTAGGGCCCAGCAGGGATGTGGTAGAGTTTGTTGATCAGTACGCATGAGGAGGTGACCCTCACATGGCCTAACTCCGAGAGACTATTTAGGGAGGATTTATTCCATGCAGCATTGCACTCAGTGCGCATACATGAGATGCTTCTCCTATAGCAGGGCAGCCTAACAGTAGCTGTGTACTCTGTGAGGTTGACTGAACTCTCTTGTCACTATAAAAAAACAGTACATTAGAGCGGGTTGTTTAGAGGGAGATATCTACAACCCCTTATAAATTCATTTTCTATATAAGTAGAGGGGGTTATGCATAACCCCCTCTAGTCGTCAAATTTAGAGGGGGGTTTTGAACCCCCTCTAAATTTTTAACATTATTTTTTTAATATCCATTTGGATTCTAGAGGGGGTTCAAGAACCCCCTAATGTCTTTAAATTAGAGGGTGTTGAAAACCCCCTCTAATGTATTAAATTAGAATGGACGAAAAGCCCACTATAATTTCTTTAAATTAGACGGGTTTCTATCCCCACCCCAAATTTCTTTAAATTAGAGGCAGGGTTCAAAACCCCATCTAATATCTTTAAATTAGAAGGGGTTGTGAACACCCACTATTTTATTAAAACAAATTTCATAATATAAATATATATAAATTTTAAACAAAATATAAAAATGTATTGAAATACATTATATATATGAACAGATCATATAGAATATTTATATGATTGTATATAATTGTATTTATATGTATACAAAATTTTTTTATAACTTTTTGAACATTAATATATATTTATCTATATAAATTTATTTTCATATAATATTAATTATATATAATAAAAAAGCATAAACATGTTACATAAATATATACATAAATATAATTTATTTAAAAAATATATCATATAAAAACCCAATCATGTAGTTTTTATAATTAGAATGTAATAATAATAAATATATTTTTGAATAATTTTTTTTCATTTATATTATATATAATTAATATTATGTGATATACATTTTATATAAATAAATATATATTAATGTATACAATATTATACAATTATATGTATTGAAATACATACATATTACTGTATATAATATTTTATAATTATATTTATATAAATACATATATATTAATGTGCATAATAATAAATATATGTTTTGAAATACATTTTATAGATATATTTATAAATTTTATTTTATATAACATTATATAAATATTTGTATAAATTTTATTTCATATATAATATTTCTATAAAGTGCATTTCATGTAATATTAATTATATATAATATAAATATTTGTATAAATTGTATTTCATGTATATGTATTTCATAAAATATTAAATATACATTGACTATATAAAATAGTATACAATTTATAAAAATAAATATATATTAATAATGTACATAATGATAAAAATATATATTAAAATACATTATATAAATAAATTTTTAGACACATTTCATAAATATAGTAATTAAAAACATATATATATTATTTAAATAAACATGCATATTATATATAAATATGTATCTATGTATATAAATAATAGAAATAAATATATAATATGCATGTATTTAATATAATATATAAATGATATAAATCATAAAATAAATATATGGAATTTATAAAACCGACATATAAATTTTCGAGTTTAACAAATTAATGTAATAATAATAATAATAATAATCAATAATATTATTGTTATCACATAGACACACATATGTATATGAAAGTAATTATATATATATTATAATTATATTTTATCAACATGCAATTATTTGATTTTTAAAATGTTAATAATTTGGGAAAATACAACGGAAAATACAGAAAAATGATCTTGTTCAAATTACAATGATGGAAAAATGAAGTCCACACATTTGTGCATCGATTATATAAATATTATATAAATACACAAACACACAGTCATATAAATATATTTATAAATATATTCATTTAAATTATTTATATTCTTATATATATGTTTGTGAGAATAAATATAATTATTTATATATATTATATAAATAAATAAGTATATAATATATTTATATGTATTTAAGTATATAACTAATTTAAATGAATATATTTATAAATATATAAACATATGCATATATACATATAAATATAGAGTTTATATTAATGTATATATAGTTTTTATATTTAAATGTATTAAAATATATTATATAAATAAAATTTATTAAAATAATGAATAATATATATATATATAGGCATGAGTGAATAAGAATAAAAAATTAAATGGTGTAGTGGTAGTTTCTATTCATTGAACGTATTTGTTCTGCATTAGTCTGTGGTTGGAATCCCCTCGGTCTCACAATTTATAATTAACTCGAGACAAATCGAGGGGGATGGCTAAGTGGTGACAAAGGATAGACACAGCGGGCGTGGTAGACACTCGAGTGGCGGGCTAACATAGAGGGATAACCGGGGGTGCACGGGGTAGAATTCAATGGGACTGGGGGACAACCAGGGTGACACAGTGGGGAAAACATGGGGGGTGCACATGGTTGAAACTTGGGTGACACAGAAGGACATCCTGGGGGGGTATGCGGGGTAGAAGACAACGGTACCAGCGGACAACCTGGGTGGCACATGGGGACAACTGAGGGCGCAGGGGAACCCCTGGATGACATAGGGCGACAATTGTGGGCGTAGGGGACTACCTGGGTGACACCGGGTGACAACAACCATCCAAGGTTGATTGGGGGTAGAAGACATGGGACCAGGGGACAAGCGAGGTTATACATGGAAAACCGGGGTAGATACAGGAAACATGGTGAGGGAGGGGGAGAGCACCGTGGTGACACAGTAGTGGGGTAGACAATTAAAAAAACATGCTCTAGGGGAAGTTTTTAGAACCTCCCCTAATGTAATTCCCCAATTAGGGGCGGTTTAAGTCTCCCCTATATCTCTAAAGTAGTGGACGTATGAACAAAACCATCACTAATACTAGTACTATTCAATGAATTTAAGTCAGCATTAGAGGGGGTTTATACCCCCTCTAAGGTAACCGCCATGAAGGTCACTATGATTATACAATTGGTTCCTTGAAACCACCCCTACTAACTATAGGTGACCACATTAGAGGAGGTTTCCCCTAATTGCTGCTAATGTCTTTAGAAAGTGTTAAAACCCCTTCTAAATTCCAAAATAACCCCCACTAAACTAACTATTTCTTTTGTAGTGTGTAACTCTATAGATATTGTACGAGACCCTTTCTTTAGTTCCCAGACCTATGTGAAAGGACAATAACGGTAGATCAGATAATTTATGATCTCCCTATGAATCCCTACATAGGTTGGAGTGCTAGAGAGAGCTCTACTAATAGAGAGTATCATCATAGAGCAGGTACCAATAGTGGGAGATACCATGAGGTGATAGATGGTTGCGTCATCCGTCGAAGATAGCCGACAGATAACATAGAGGCTCAAATAGTCCAAACAGTTTTGCGGATGACCCACAGAAATACGTTCAGCGGTACGAGGCTCTCAGGGTAGAGGGCTTCATGAAAGGATTAGTGTATGCTACACGTGTGGTGGGCATGACAACATGGCTCAAGTTTCCAACTCACCTCGTAGAGGACCAACCAAAGGTCGAGGGTCCGTCGAGGTAGCGGTAGAGATAGGAACATGGAGTTCAACTAGAATGAATATGTGGTAGAGGTGTGGGATGAGCATAAGTAGGTGGGAGTAGGTACGAGGTACTACTACCACCACCACCCAGGTGGTCGACCACATGCTCTAGGAGTAGGTGGACATAGGCGGGCTCTTCTTCCGGAAATCAAGGCATAAGGTCCCGACGTCCCAAAGATGAGATGAGGTACAATTTGTGCCTTATCCACATTAGATATAGTTATTATAGACACATATTTAGGTCATTTATTCCTTGCAGTGGACCTTGTTTGGATTTTGAATTTTATGATCAAACTGTCAGCTTGATCCTAATGATTAAATACTCTTATAGGCGGAGATTCGATGATCACACACTAGTGATGATAGTGTGAGATTACACATGGAGGAGACAAATTACTCTAGGATCTCTAAGTAGTGTCAATGAGATCTTATGATGTCATTCTGGGTATGGTTTGGCTTTCAGTAGTTCAGGCACGGATCGACTATTTTAGGCTCATAGTGCGGTGTGTCTACGGAGAATGGAACCATTTTTACCTTTTATGTGAAAATAAAACAGAGAAACATTTGATGGAATCGTTCATAATAGGGTGCATCCAATCACTCATAAGTTTTCTAGCATCACCCTTCGTACAATAGATGGGATGAGTCCACAGTTTTATAAAATGGTGGATGAGTATGAGGATTTTATTCTAGCAGATGTTCCAGGACTATCTCCTCTTAGAGTGGTAGAATTATGCATTGATCTATAGCATGGGAAGAAATCTATATCTACACATACATATCGAATGGATCCCACTAAGCTCTAGGATCTGAGGGTATAGTTGGAGGAATTTCAGATGAGGAAGTTCCTAAGGCCCAACATTTCACCCTGGGAATCCCCAGTGTGGTTTCCAATAGGGAGGATGAAAGCTTGATGTTATGTGTGGAAATCTGATGCCTGAACCAGGTGACTATGAAGAAGACGTATCCTCTACTGAGGATTTATGACATACTCGATAAACTGACGGATGCTAGATGGTTCTTGAAGATAGATATCAGATCTGGCTATAATCATCTCGATGTACGCGATGAGGACACCTCAAAGATTAATTTTAGATGTCTCTACGACCACTACGATAACCTAGTGATTCTATTTGGCGTGAATAATTCCCTAGAAGTTCTCATGGGACTCATAAAACAGGATCTTCCATCCATACTTAAACTTGTGTGTAGTGGTTTTCAGCGATGGCATCATAGTGTATTCAACATTTGAGGAGAAGCACTAAAAACACCTGGGGATGGTTTTGGACACACTCTCAGAGCACCATCATTATATAAATCACTCAATGTGTTAGTTCTAGATATGAAAGGTCCACTTATTGAGACATGATATCTTAGAGGATATATTTTTGGTGGATCCAGTGATGATCGAGGTGGTTCATGCTTGAGAGACACCCAAGAGTGTTATCGAGGTGTCGAGTTTCCTTATGTTGGATGGGTAATATCGGTGGTTTTAATTGATCTTCTATAGAGTGGTAGCACCCATGAATGCAATGAAGAAGAAGAAGCAGCCCTTTATGTGGGTAGAATGATTCTATAAAGTCTTTCAGTAGCTATGGTTGGACTTAACAAGTGCCCCTATCTTGGGGCTGCTAGGTGAGGGAACCAACTACGTGGAGTTCTATGATGCATCAGGAACTAGGTTTGGTTGTGTCATGAATCAGGGTTAAGAAGTTATTGTTTATGGATCACAATTATTGAGACTGTATGAGTAGAACTATGTTACTGGTGACCTAGAGTTGGCAGCAGTAGTCTTCGCACTAAACATGTTGAGACACTACCTAAATGGAGAGAAATTCCGAGCCTATTATGACTATAAGAGTCTCTAGTATATATTTTGTAAAATCGATCTAAACCTGAGATAGGAATATTGGATAGAGTTCCTCTAGGAATATGACTTCGAGATAGTATATACTCATGGGAAGTGGGATGTGGTGGTAGATTCCCTTAGCAAGAGATCAAGTTCAGAGCTACTGAATGGGGACTCAAAGAAGTTGGACTCTTTTCAGATATCCTTAACAGATAGAGTGGAGATATCTTTTATTCTGTCAATGTTAGTTACCCCTCCACTCTTATATTGAGTCAGGGAGTCTCAACTCAAAGTTGTCAGCTGCGAAAATACATGTGTCCAGTTGTCCATGAGGAATTCCCCTAATGGATATTGGAATGGTGGGGAGCACATCATCCTTTTCAATTGATGCACAATAGTACCCGTGACATTGAGAGAGGAGGTGTTGAGAGAGTTCCATACATGTTCTTTGGTGGTACATCTAGGTCTGGTGAACATATACCAGGAACTCTGACATCAGTACTAGTGGTCAATGATGAATAAGGCAGTGGTAGTGTTTTTCTTGAAATTCCTCACTTGTCTGCAAGTGAATTATGAGCACCAAGTTCCAGTAGGTTTGACATAACCACTCAATGTTCTGGATTTATAGTGGGAATAGATATCGATGGTCTTCATGATGGGCTTACCCCATATATGTAGGAAGAAGTATACCATCTAGGTGGTCATACACTGACTCACCAAGTTAGACAACTTCCTTCCCATTCGAAAGAAGGGTTCAGTAGAGAGACTGTGATGCCTCTACGAGTAGGATATAGTTCAAATATCTAGAGTCACATCCATGATAGTCTCATATTATGATGCAAACTTTACATCCCAGTTGTGAAAGTAATTGCAGGAGGCATTTGGGACTCAGCTGCACTTTAGCATAGCCTTTCACTGAAAGATGGATGGTCAGACTGAGTGTACCGTAAAGACCTTGGAGGACATGATTCATTCTTTAGTTATTGATTTTGGTAGTACTTTGAAGGACTAGCTACCACTGGTGGAGTTTGAGGTAAACAAAATCTACCACTCCACCATTGGTATGACACCATTTGAGGAACAGTATTGATGACCATACAAGTCACTGTTATGCTAGACAATCTTAGGGGAGTCAGGACTCATGGGTCTAGGTATGGTATAGGATACCACCTAGAAGGTGCAGGTCATCTGATAGTGGATGAAGACTAATCAGTGTTGAAATAATTCTGATGGTGATAAGAAAATGAGACTATTGGAGTTGAGTAGGGGGAACACGTATTTCTAAGGGTCTCTCCTCGATGAGGGATACATATATTTGCCTATGGCGACAAGTTATCTCTGAGGTTCATTGGCCCTTTCCTAATACTACATATAGTGGGTGAAGTGGTGTACCGATTTGGTATACCACTGTAGTTAGATATGGCACATGACGTCTTCCACGTATTCGAGATGAGGAGATACGCGGATGACCCTTCTCATGTCATTGACCATGGTGGGATAAAGATTTATAACATAGTAAAATTCAAAGAGTACCAGTTGGAGAATGAGAATCTATGGGAGAGGATCCTTCATGGATGGTCGATTCCTTTGGTGAATGTTCATTAGCTGCATAGAATCACTAGGAGAGAACATGGGAGTGCTAGGATTAGATTCGTTCTCAATACCCCCATTTGATTGATTAGTCCTTGTATTAGATTATTTGGACATAAATCCTTAATGGTGATAGTGATGTAATACCTTGGAATTCAATGTAATTTTTTTTCCAAACTAATTGGTTTTCTTTAAATACCATGCTCTCAGAGAGAGTGTGGTTTCGAGTCCTAGAGTGACTATAATGTATTTTCGAACTATTTTTTAATGGACATTAAATAATCGTGTGATAAGGATTTTCTAACAATTAAACTGGTGACTGACTCAAAATACTTAGGGCACCGTTGAACTCTGAGCATCAGGATTCGCCTAGGAAGGTATTAACCACGACCAGCATAGGTTAAGGGAAAAATTTAATTTTTATATGTTTAATGGAAACAAAAAAAATAAATTAAAAATTATCTTTTGTTCAAAATTGGTTCGCTGCAATGCAGTTACTAGATGATTGTTTCTTTCACTAAATTAATCCATGTAATGACGAAGAAACACAAAATAAAAGAAAGGATTTTTCACTAATGAAACAATATAACGAGGGTGAGTTAGCATAAAAAATAAATGCAACAAAATTTATTTATTTAATGGGATAACACAAATTAGATATTAGATATTGATTAACTAAATCACTGAGAATCGTTGGAGAATAACTGTTGATTAACAGTGAACAATGAATGATGGTCACCAACAAATTTCAGCAATCCCCCACCCTTTTGAAAAATCCCACCTTCGATATGGAAAAAAGATACTTTTGGATGGATTGTCTTCAGCGATAGAGCCTTTCATTGTTTGAACATATTCTCTAAGTAGTGTTTTATCCCATGAGATTTTATTTCCCATTCATTCCTTCTAAAACAACAAACGTGGACCAACCCATTAACCTGTTGATCCACAAGTGATTTGTTCTTACGATAATGGGTTTTTTCATGCAATTAGTGATTAGAATTATATTTTTGATAGATTATTAAATCCCCTTAATTTTTTTATTAATTCTAACACTTATGGATATGGCCGACACCAACAAGTACTAAATACCTCCATTTTGGGTGTTCTTTTGTTCTTCATGACCAAACCCATGAATTTAAATTGTGGAAACTATGAACTAGTAGCAGTGAATGTAATGATCCCAGGATCCTGTAGGTGCTCATGTGTCACAAAAAGGACCACCGAAGCATGTCTAGTGGCCCAGAGAGGGAACCAACAACACACCGGTGCCAACAGTGGTCGACGGTGGCCCATGGAGGTGACCGCGGGTGGGAGGTTTTGCGCACGGGCATCATGCCAAGGCGACGAAGGTCACAACCATTGGGGGCCACAATGGTGTAGGGGGGCTGCACCAGTTGGTTGTTTTTTCATGGGGAGTGTCCCGCGACATGTGCTTGAACGTAGTCCATGCTGGACCACATGAAGAAGGAGGATTTCAGCCACAACGGGCTGTGTTTCTAATCAAAACGTATTCTAGTGCAGCGTTTGGGCTGGACCCAAACTGGACTACTGATGTGGCCAAGGAAGAATAGGCAAATAAGTCCACTGTAGGGCTTAGGTGTGAATAGAACCGACTCACAGATGCAGGATGGGAAAGATGGGAATCTAGTTAGCTCGGCATTCTGGTTGGTCAATACAGAGCTGACAATGCCGGACCAGACTATATGAGAACCGGGTCCCTAGGCGACCAGTGGGATGAACCCATGGATGAATCGAGCCAAGTCCAACAAGGACCAATGGGACTACAAGGTCTACCCACATACAACTTGGTTAGGTCGATTCGGCTGAAACTGGATAGGACATGCGGGACCCCCGGGCCGAGAGGTTCGGGTCAGTCTAACCATTTTGGACCTGGACTAGATGGAACTGGCCTTAGTTTAATAAAAATGATCATATCCTTCAAACCAAGAGTCCAATTGACAATTCATATGCGGTGTCAGGACCCTTATGATGAGACCAGCCTTTGGGTATACACTAAGTTAGTTTTCATGGACGGAGAGATATGATATATGGATTGATGTGTAGATAATTCCTTAATCAAGAACACTAGAAATCAGGAATCCTATGGCTTGCTGCGACATGAAAGATATGACAAGCTGAACCTCCGTGCTTTAGTGGCCAGGAAGACCACAGTGGTTAATATGGGAGTGGATCTGAGTGGTACTGTAGCGAAGAATACCTCAATGGTCCAGTAGCCACGTAGAACTCAGTGGTCTAGTAGCTGAGTAGACCTCAATGGTCCAGTTACCGAGAGAACCACAGTGCTTCATTAGTGGAGGGAACCTTAGTGGTATAGCAGATGAACAGACCTCAGTGGTCTAGTAGTCAAGAGAACCTTAGTGACTGATCAGCGATGTGTCCCTTAGCAATATAAGATGATTCAACTTTACAACTTTTAATATTACCTAAAAAACATTGAGTTATACCTATTGTTAGATATCATAGCTTTTTTTTCCTATTTTGTTGTCATTCCTTTGTGGTTTTTTCTCCTTAATGAGTATTATGTTACTTGTCCTTTCATGGGCTTCACCCACATGTATCGTGTCTCTTGTTTTTGATAGAGGCTTTAATGGAGAACATGGTGGTATGGGAGTAGGTGGTTCTTATTTAGATGGGATGAACGAGCATACTTTTATGGATATAGGAAGCTACCCTTCACCTACACTTCTGGTAGGGTCTTGAGTGGACAGACCATGGTAGTTTTACTTCCCTTTTTGGTTTTTGTATTGTATTCTGGATCCTTTTTACTTTTAGTTTGTAATGTACTCTCACTAGTTGTCTAAGGGGAAGTTTTGGATTAAATTTTGTTTACTTTCTATAGTTTGATATTTGTGCATGTGTATAGTTTTTAAGGAAAATGGATTCCCTTTTTCGTAGATTTCTACTCGATTCTAGTCACTAGACCTTGGCCTGTAGATGGAGGGATTAGGGTATTCATGAAATAGGCCCTAGTGGATGGTTCTTGACAATTTAAAAAACAAAGATATAAATTTTAAAAGATATTTAAATGTTGAAATATGATTGATAGAACCATTATGATGATTTAAAAAAATAAAATATAATCATTATAACATTCAAGCCTAATAAAAATAAGGCTTAATCTATTTGGCCTAGATTCATATAGATTCAGTGTGTTCCAATTCATCCAAAATAATAATTCAAATATATTATGTTTTATTCGTTTATAATTACAATAAATTAAGATTGTTTTCTTTGATATGATAAAAACTTGTATTATTAGATTATATCTATATTTATTGAAGGAATTTTGAGAAGATATGTGAATATAATATTCCGAAATTGAGTTTAAAAATAAGATATTGTTATTAAATTAAATGGAGGAAGATAAAATTGAGAATTATCATATATTCCGTCAATATTTATCATTGATAAAAACTTAATAAATTTTATATTTGAATGAATAAATAAAATAAGGAATAAGAGGGAATAACAAAATTTCAGTTGAAAAAGGAATTATAATATTTTTGAAATAATACAATATAACTATTGTTTTTCATAAAATTGGGATTTTTCTATCCATTGTGATGAAAAAACTCCCTTTTGGATGTGTTTAAGGGAATCCAATCTTTATGTTATTCATCAACATCAAAAGTTCATTGCACTTCATTGACCAATTTTTTATTCAAGGAACGTTTAGGTGTAAATAAGATAAAATATTAATTTTTGGATAATTAATTCAAATACAGACCTCTAGATGATTGAAGAAAAGCCCTAGAAAGATGAATGAAAGTTGATATGTCAATTATATTAGAAAAAAAGTCATACTCATCCAAATAGGGAAAAAATTCATGAAGATACACATCTAGAAATTTATCTTCCATAAATTTTGGTAGCTAAGAAAGCATACTCTGTTGATAATAATAAATATGATTAAGATATTTCTGAAATTTTACTACAAAACAACTATAGATAAATTAACTTGAAATGTTGAACTCAATATATGTAACAAAATTTAATACAAAAAAATACCAATTAGAATACTAAATTTCACTACAATTTAACAAAAAAAATTATTATACATTATTTATCCATGTATATTTATAAAGGCATTAATAGAAGAAATTTGGATGAAAAAAGTGAACAAATAACATGATGAATTTGAGAAGATTTAAAAAAGTAAAGTTGTAGTGAAATTAATGAAAAAATTATTCTAAAATATAACTGGGGTTTTTTAAAAGAATGGATGAATATATAAAGGTTATTTAGAAATAATAAATGATTCTTTCAAGGTTTACTATCAAATTAAAGGTTTGAATATTAGTGAAACGTTTTCTCTTCTAAAAATATAGGATAAAATAGTATTTGTTATCTATTATTGCATAATTTAGGATTAAAATATTACAAATGGATTTTAAATTATCCATTATCAATAGAGAATTTTATTATGATATACACTTAAAAATGTATCAATTTATGCTCAATAATAATGAAGTAAATGTTTATAAAATGATGAAATAAATATAACAATTGAAAAATGAAAAATGACCATAGAATTAAAAACTATATATTATCTTGATGGTTCTACAATTTATATTTAGAAGAGAATATCAATTAATCTATATGATAAAGAGGTGAAATGATATAATAATTGTATTGATTATAGTTGAGCACTTAATATTTTAATGATCAAAATATGAATGTTTCAATAGTTCCATTGATATGATAAAAAAATTATTTGAAATGTATATGACTATAAAACGTATATTATTTTATTATCTTAAAGGTTAATAATAGGTATAATTAAACATTAATTTTTAATTATAATTATTTTATGAATGCCTTATAGTCCTTAAAAATTAGGAAAACAATCACCTAAAAATATCAATTGTGATGTGGATGATTCTTTTAAAGGAAAAATTTGAAAAAAAATGTATGTCATGGAGTTTTAAGAAATAATTATAAACATGATATATTTAATATCTTCCCAACTACATAATTTACATTACATGTGATTTTTAAAAAGTTACCATAATGATTTTAAAAAAATTAACATATTTTATATCTCACGAAATACTATAATATGTTATGAGCTTTATAGAATATATCATTGTATATGGACATAAAAAAGTAGGAATTTATTTACTTTTCCTCGATGGAACTAACTAGATCAATGGGTGACTATAAATATTAATTATAATGGGACTCTTCTTATAGAGTTATGTGCATTCCCTAAATAATAATGAAACCAAGGGATATTTCACTAAGAACAGTGGAGGAAAAGTTTAGAGTAGTAACATAAATAGGCACCCAAATGATTTGGATGAATATACAATAAAAGGATATTATGATTTTCTTTCCAAATTAGATTGATAATGTTTGATAATCAAATCACTATTAATATTCTAAATAAAATAATATTAACCAAGTGAATAAACCCTTATCAAAATTAATGATAACTTCATAAAATAAAAATTAGAAAACTGTATTGTATTGTTTGATTACATATCAATGATTGATCTGGTGACATATGTAATAAAAAAATTCCTAAATGTAGTTTTTGAAAATAATATATTGGATCTTATAATTTACCCATCACCTCTAACATTAACAAGTGAAGAAACCCCTCATGTACTCATGGTATGTACCGAGTGTTTTCAATTACTACAAACTAAGTTGAGTGAACATATAAAATTGGATTGTTATTACTTTGGGATAATTTTAAAAAGGGATATATTATTTAAACAAGTGGATAAATGTTAATGTAATTTTTTTTAACAACCATTTGTAGAATTTATTATTATATAATCAAAATTTGATCTTAGTTATAGAATAAAAGAGGATTATGTTGACATTAATTATGGGATTAAGTGAGGTGGGATGGTAGTTGATGTAATTATTTGTTTTAGGCATGCGTCCATTACTATTATGTTTTAATATGATGCGACTATTGATTATTTTTTAATGAAATAATTTTTTTTCTCGTGATTTTTATAAAAAATGTATCACTAGTCGGATTAGGTGAATAAAAAAATTTACACACTTACCATTATGAATCATAACTGATGTGACTGTGAATAAGAATATTATGTTATAAATTTAAGGTTTTGGAGGTGTTATAAACATTCTTAAAGTAATAATCCTTCCCAGAGATGTTGTTAAATGTCCAAAAAATAGTTGATGACACCCCTTTATATGAAATTTTAAAATTATAGTACAATTTATTTATGAGATGATCTTGTAAGAATACTTGAGTAAACAAATTTCATGATTTAAAATTTTTGACCTATAAAAATAATAAAGTGGATATGATATAATTATATTATGGAATAATAAAATAAATTTATAAAAATAAATCATAAAATAGAGTATTAGAAGATACATTCAAATGATGGGTTTTCTAAAAAGATACAATATTATTTACACATGAATTTCCTTAAGAAATTAATTTTATAATTAATATAAAGATTCTATTCAATATAGTCACATCAAATTGTACTATATTAATTAATAAAACATATGGACCTAAAAACAAATAATAATAATGTGTATTATATATTAGTATTTTTTTAGATAAATATAATTAAAAATAGTTATTTATATTATATTGTTATATATTATCTTTGATTTTCTCCTATAATAAATTCCATTATCATATAATTACTAAGTAATATAATATAATATAAATCACAGTAAAATACTAATAAAAATAGATTTATATTTAAATTTTATTTAGAATATATCCAAACACCTTTTTACTCATAGACTCTTATATCCCAACGGCATTAGTTACACATGACTGAATAATCTTCAACCAATAGTTGAGAAATTATCATAAGAATAATGTTTGGAATGAAATAATTACCTTGTGTTAAATAGAAACAAATAACTTGAAAAAAACTATGATTATTGTGAGAAATTATTCCTATCCTTCATCTATAATTGGAAAAAAAATTCGTACAAGAATTATAAAAAAAATACGTCATATTTATTTATTTAACCTAACATACCATGGAAAAAATCAATTCACCATGATAAAGTGATTCTATCAACTAAATAAAATGATATAACCTCATCCACTAGATAACTAAAATGGATTGATCTCTAAATTTGGATATTTTATGTATTCCTCTTATGCAGCACCACAATCAATTTTTTTATCCGAGTTGTTTAATTTTATAACACTAAGAATAATTACGAATATTTTCTTATTTAAAATTTCGTAGATTCATATCAACTATTTTATTCCTCATGCTATCATTAAAATGATGTTATATTTATAATCATTTAATAGTTCCTTATGAGACATTCTATCTATTTTTATTTTCCCTATAAGTGAGTCTGTTTAGTTAACATCCATAGCCTCTTGATTAGCCTACAACGAAAAACCATGGCATGGTAAGAAAGAAACCATGATGTCTTCTTTTCAAATATTATTTGAACTTTTAAAAACATATCACTATAAATAATCATTATTAAAATAACATACAAACAATAAATAATATTAAGTTGTTTCATCCTCATTTAACTATAAAATTAATCTAAAATAGTATATAAAAGTAGTCAGTTTTCCATTCACATAATTTTTTTCTTTTCCTCAAAATAAATTCATTAAAAATCTCAAATAAAACACTTTTCAGAATGGCAAACAATTAAAAAATAATTAAGATATAAAAATATATATAACTTAAAATTATAGATCTAATATATGAAAATTATTTTATGCCCCTTAATCGACATCTATGGAGACAATTGTATAATTAAATTAACATCAATTTAATTATTAATATGATACCTCGTACAAATGTGAAATTATAATATTGAATTTCAATTTTTATAAATTTTACTTCTAACTTATTGTTAATTATTTTTCAATTTAATTCTTATAATTTTTGAATATAAATTGAATAATTTTTTCAATTAATCATTTATTCTACAATAATGTTCATTATTTTATCTATTTTATGGGTAAAATAAATTATTAAATGTTTTTGAAAAAATTTAGACACAGATGTTTTGGAGTAATATTCAATGAAATAATAAAATATTACATCAGGAAAATGTTTTTAGTGTGTTTAAATAATAAGAATTTAGATAGACTAGGATACAATAAAGAACTGCTCCTGAGGGACAGACATAGTATCCAATAAGATTACATGTTTGCAAACAATGAATAATAGGGGAAAAGAGGTCCTATTGTGCATCTAAATTAAGAGTATAACCACATTGTTCTATAGGAATGCCAAACCATATAAAGGATAATCTAAAAATGTGTTATTTCAATGCGATGATACCTCTTTTTTGATAACTATTCACAACATAAAATATCAAACCTATCTCACTCAAAGCTATGTATTCTCTATAAAAAACATGCTCGGACCCATATCTTCATTCTCGCTATACCTAAAAACACAAAAAACACTATTTTCATAGTCTAAAAGCTCATTATGAGGATATAAGATAACCATAAACCATAAAGTAAATCATCGGGATAGTAGGTGAGTCACTTTGAGACAATGGAGCATGATGATGTGGTTATTAATGAATAAATGGATAACTTATAGTATTCGTTTACACAAATAAATTTAATAGGCACCCAAACATAACAGTATGCGAATCCATTTTACATAAGAACATATAAGGAATAAAAGGGAAGTAAAAATGTATTTCTCAACAAGGTTTCTTCCATGATACAGATGATACATGTTTTGGATAACATAAATCTAAAACAGTTGTCTCTACATTGTTTTTTGAGTACTCCTGGTTGAAGGGAGACTCTATGGTTGAGCCACCCACAAAAATCCCATTATAGATATTTTGGATTTTACGTATTAAAGGGAAGAAATATAAAATTTTACAAATCCATAGTGGGTGTTACTATGATTCTAAAGTGATCATCTAATGAAAAAAATAACTACTTATGGATTGTCTATGCATGTTGTCCACATGATTGAAATAATAGATAATGATGAGACTCACTCTCCCAAGCATGTGGATTTTTTTAACTTTTGGGATGATAAAAATAGTTTATTTCAAGACATTATAAATTGCATGTATAAGAAGTTTTGATGGTCGATTCAACAAGTGTAATTATATAAATAAATAAGGATTAAATATACTCACTTAATTTCTGGAGTAATTATATTTTTTGATTAAATTTATTTCTCTTTTAAAAGTTAACTCAGGCACAGTAAAGAAATATTAGAACATGAAATGGGAATATTCATTCTATGTTTCATGAAATGAATCCATTTTTGAATATTATATCCAATTTCTATGATTTTCTATTTTCCTATACCATTTTAGAATTTAAATCAGGTTTGACCATTGTTTTTTATGGAATGATGGAAGGAAATTAATGTCAGTGGATTTTTACGACTATAAAGGGGGTCAGTGGGGGTCTCAACCAAGTAGATTATATAATACCTAGAACCTTTCTTAGACATATCGTACATAATTCCTTTGTTGATAACTTGAGAGAATAAAAATAATAAAGGGTTATAAAAATGACAAGTAACAGTATCAAAGTGAGATATCCACATAACATGAGAAGAAAAATCTACAAAAATAAAATAACATTTAAAACTCACACCCTACATACCAATGATCAAAAACATGATTCATGGCATAAATATTGGTCATTTATAAGACATTATTAATAATAGAATCAAAATTCATGAAAAATGAGACCATAATATTTAAATAGTACATAGATTTTGAGAATAATCTTAACAATAGAAAATAATTTCTTGTATAGGCAAGGATCATTTCCCAAAAAATCATAGTAGACTTTCTTTACTCCCTAAACAATCATAGTCGTCACAATTCTCTACTAAAAAAGTCATAGTTTTCAAAGACCCATAATGAACTATCATCACTCCTCAATCCAGTCATATGTTTTCATAAAAAATTAATATTTACCCAATTCATTAGAGGGAGATTTATGTCCCACCCATCATATGTTATAAAATGACCAACATACTTGGTTATATATTTTCTTATCACTCTTTTTTATAAAACAAACACAATACTTTTTATAACATAACCATTGTCCTTTTTTATTATTTAATCCCCATCTTTTACTGTAATGTAACCACCATAAAATATTTAAATTCATACATATGTGTGAAAAAAATATCATAATACTTTCATCACAATAGAACCTATGAAACAAAAAGATATTCATAAATATCATTTCAAGAAAATCAAAAAACTTACATAGAAGAATTAAGGATGGTATAATTGGATTATATCCCCCATATGAATTTATTGAACAATAATTTATTCTATATTAGATGGAAAATTATTTTGAAAGATCACTGGGAACATTTATTGAGGAATATAACCTTTTAACTTTGAAAATTACATTTTAAAATATATAATTTTACATGGAATTGAAAAATTATTTTTATTTATTAATATAGATGCATAATTATAATGGAATTTTTAAAACATTGAATGGTCATGAGGTTATAAAATATTTCTCATGATATATAGCTTAAAAAATATAGTCCAAAGACATTTCGGTAAAAGTAAAAAGAACCTCATTCTTAAAACAAAAAGAATATATATTCAAATTTTTTAAAAAAAATATAAAAAATGGGTAATAATTCATATAAATAACATTGGATAATATTATAAAAAATAGACCACTTTTAGAAAACATATACTTGAATGAAAAAGGACTTTCTACCAAAGAGATAAATAAAGGTGGTTTTTCCAAAAAAAAATTGTTCTTTTAGAATATTGAGTACATAACGAGAGTAAAAATAATTTTAAAAATATATTTTCATCTAATAATCATATGAGAAGGAAAACAATTGTTTTTTAGAGATATATCATAACCTTTGATCATTAAAAGCATAATCATAATCAATCCCAATAAATAAAGAGACTATATCAAAACCCCATTACTACTTTAGTAACTTTTTAATCATAGGACACATTAATTAATAATGATCTAATCAAATAGAAGAATTCAAAAAAATTACTTTATTCCTTTTATAACTTGTTATATGTTTATTATATACATCACATAAAAGATATGAGTTGTGAATATCACATATTTCTCCCTATAAAAAAATGAGAGACTATAAATATCCTACGTTACGTCTTGAAACCCATGTAAAATGAATATAGTGTTATTATATTTATATTTCATAATATTATTCATATTCATCTTACCTAATATGTTTTACCAATATCATTTTTATAAACTATTTATTAAAATTTCTATGCTAAAATCAAGTTATGTGTAAATATTACTTCATTTTTCTTATAAGTTTTTGTTTCTTAATGTTAGTCATTTTACATTGTTCATGGATACGTCATATCCCTATTGTTAATGATGGTATAAATATCATATATATCAATTACTTATTTATTTAGAGTAATCCCTTAAATATAGAGCAGGAAAGTGATTTATACTTTTCATGAAGAAGGTAGTTTATATGTACGTTGTTTCCATTTTATCAAATGATAAAAGAAAATAAAGGTAATTAAACTTTGGCCTTCAAAAATTCATTAAAATTTTATATATATCACATTTATTTATTAGATTTGTCCTTACTATCATCCATGGAAATCACATTGGAAAAACGAATTACATCGCTTTGTGAGGTGATAGTCCTCTGAACACATGAGAGATGTAATCATATTCCCCATGAATGGAAAGAAAGAATGTATATGTCATATCATAATTAAAAAAGTATAATTATTTAAAAATTTCATATATATATGTTAAATCCATTATCATATATGATTGTGATAGGTGGTGATGGAAAATGAATTATATCTATTCATGAGGCGGTAGTCCACCGTATATATGATCAATAGTTTTGTTTGAAATTTGATTTAAGATGATATTGATATAGGTTATTACATTTACATAATAAGATTTCAGAATATGGGATATTCCATTATTATTTTATCATCATCTTTAATGTAAATTTGAAGGGGGTTGAAGACGAAAAAAAGGCTTATGAATTTTACATATTATTTATAGAACGTATTTAGGTTTATACTTGAAGCATTATTAGGAGATTTATATATTAAAAATATTGCTTGAAGGTTGTGTATAGTGTAATACGTAATATTCTATTGACCTCATATATTTAATGATAATTTTTTTTGATTCTAATGATATTATCAAATTTCATATTTCAATATAAGTAATCCATATTCAATGATAGGTTATAAAATTACCTAAATACAAGAAATTATTTGGATTGGCACTGCTAACTCAAGAAATCTTTATCCCAGACTCACTTACATTACAAAAATCTCTCAATGAAATAGATATGCCCAGAATATCACACCACTATAATGTTGTACAATTGTAATAAGAAATTCCAAATTCCAAGACACAGTCTGCCGACAAACTTCTAGGATGTCATGTTTCCATATTAAAAACTTAACTAGGTATGAGATATATCTAGATGAGGTATAGTTGATGTCATACAGCCAAAATAGAATTTTGGCAATGTTTAAAATACCAACATTCCACCCACTGTTAGGCCAGAAACCACTAGTTGAGCTTCTACCAGTGTAGTGAACATTTTTCTAAGTCTAACACATCACTAGTATCATACCTTTATAAGAACATATCTCCAGAGTATGATACTATCATACCATTACACACCACTTCTCCAAGACACCACCACTATTTTAATTAACTTATAATATAAATCATATTATTCTACGAGCTATATTTATTTATGTTAATGGCATTTACTATTTTAATGATTGTCTATTAAATGCTCAATAGAAATCATTGAATTGAGTGTCAGGATGTGTAGTATGAACAATTAGAAAATCCAAATATTCTCATTGTTACTATTGATAATAGTGTCACGCACTCCCTCATGTAGTAGATATGCAATAGTGGATGAAGTGTACTGATAGAAAGATGAGAGTTTGTGACTATTAGACAAACAAAAAGTTAAACTAAATTGAAACCTATAAGAGATCACATGCTGAAAATATTCACCTGGAATCCAAACTAGACATTTAAAATTACGTTGATTCTCCTGTTAAAGAATAAAATCTGTGAAACACTATTTTTCATAAATTATTTAAGAGAACATGAATCAAGCATCACATCAGAATCACATCAAGAGTCATAAGTTTCACTACAAAAAACAAATAATTTCTAATATCTAAACTTTTATATTTATCTATTATATTTTTTATTACAATATTTTTAGAAGGCTTTGTGCATAATCTAATTTATCACACAAAAACTATCTAATTTTGTAAAATGAGTGATACTTGATATATTCTCAAAACCTTTTCATATTTGTTTCTCCCATAGATAAGAGTGGTAGAGGTCTTGTTGTGCCCAATTTAGTTTTTCTCCCATGAATAACTTTAGAAGAGTTCATTCGAGATCTATAATGTTTATAAGATATTATAAAACACGGTCTAGGTTTTGCATCTTCCTCATAATCTTATATAAAATACTTAGTGGAAGGTGATCACCAATTGGTGAGGAATAAGACTCACCTTGATAATGATCCTCTTGTATTTAGTCTTTCTTCTATGTGATTTTAATTTGTTTTACTTTATTTCCACTTTAAAACAAAATTATTTTAACGATAAAATAGATTTCATATGATAGATTATCTAAATTTTTTCTCATATAGTATTTTGATCATGTAAATTAATTTAAAAGGATTCAATAATATTGTATATTACTAATTTGAGACATAATAAATCATTATAGGAATATTAATAAATATAGATATATATATCATTCTCCATATTTAGATAAAAATGCTATATTTAATTATTTGAGAGATTTCAAAATAATTCATTCTATATCTAAATTTTTATTGGGTACTGAATTCACCCACTCTTGAGAAACTTACTCTAATAAAGATTTGGTACCAGAGGATTTCAGTCTTTGGAATCAATGTTTTCAAATTCTTTTCAATTGTTATTTTAGTTGTACTTTAAATATCCTAAATTTTGATCATTTCTAAATTTAGTAATTTAAATGGTTAATCATCTAGAAGCTTTTTGTACCAACAAACCTCCCTTCCCCTATGAAACAAATTATGCTCAATGGAAAATTACATTAACAATTCATATAGAGATCATGGATTTTTATATTTGGTATAATATTTAAGATCATTATGTTATTCATAAATTTGGTTGATCTACATGGGATGCAACAACTGAGATTTCATAAAATAATAATTGTAAAGAAATAAATTCTTTTTTACTATGAATTATGTTATTCATAATAGTATGAGACTTATAAGATTTCTACGAGAAATATGGAGAGGCTCATCAGTTTCAGTTTGAGAATCATGAAACATAATTAAAATTACTATGAAAAACATGATTGAAAAACTTATTATATAAGAAGAGGAATTAAATGTAAACAGTGAAAAAGATAAGGAGCCAAAAATAAATTTAGTATCTTTCAAGACTACATCCCCTATAAAAAATATAAAGGAAAATAGAATGTACAAGTTTTCAATTCCAGTAATAAAGAATCACCTTCTATCAATGATAAAGAGATGTCTCACCTAGCCAAAACATTTATGAGGTTTTATAGGATGAAATTTTTTTCAGTAAAAATTAAATTATAAGGTTATTTATTTCAACATAAGAAATTAGTTGAATTATTGGAAAAAGGCTGATGATCCAAAATGAGTTGTTTTCCAGAAATGTGATGGGAAATTGAAAAAAATTAGATGTATAAAGCTTATGTATAAAATTAAGTATGAGGAAAATAATCAGAGATACAAAAATACCATGAAAGAAATAGGGAGTGCTTTAGAGTATTTATATAGTCACTCTGATGCCTCACCTAAAAAATCCAAATAGAACCAATATGTGTTTAATAAATAACCTTAGTGAGGTACTTGATTTATGTTCTATTACTAGAATTTTCATGCGCATAATTTTGATGATTCTAAAAACGAACATCAAGATGATAATAATATTTAAAATGAAGAATTATGAAAATACCAAAACATGATAGAAAATACAATTAATTAACTATAGGTTAAGTATAAAAGTCTTAAATTTCATCATGATCTAACTAAAAATATATAAACTAATCTATATATAAAATTTTGAATAAATGATCAACTACTCAAAGAACAAACTAAACATACACAATAAAATGATAAATTAAAGAAAATATAGAAATGTTTAAAAATGGTATAGATATAGTCAATAAGATTTTGGGAATTAAATTTTACCAAAATATGTTACTAGAATAGGATATGAGCAAAGATAATGAAGAATTTCTAAGAGTTATTTTGTTTAAAAATCTAGACCTGAAATTTATTCTACTACTCATTTGTTAAAAGAACCTTATGATGCTTTTATTTATAAATGTTTGAAATATATTTATCCGAAAGAAACTAAACAATTGTGGGTTCTCCAATCCTTCATTACTGACATTTTCCGGCCCAATCAAATTTTGGAAACAAAACCATTTCTTGTTTACAATGTTTTTTTTGTAGAAAAACTGCTTGAAGACCTCCAGTAGAAGTATATGGTACTTGAAAAATGGTTGTTAAAGGAATATATGAGGAGATTATTCTTTCTTGAAGGGCCTTGTCTTGTTTGATGGTGGCCATCACACCTTTGGTGACAATTATAAGGAAAAAATCATTGTCTTAGGCTAGATTGGTAAAAAAAATTAGTTTTAATATCATAAGTATTATATATTAACAGTTTCAAATATAACTTGCTCAGAATTTATCAATTATGTGATGAAGTTTTTTATGTTGTATTTGATAATGATGATTTCAATATTCTTGAATCATGAAAAACATTATTTTTTACTACGTTGTGAAATGAAAATTTTTATGCTGTGGATTTAAATTATTTATGTATCATGATTATCCCCCTACGAAAAAGAGTAATGAAATAGGTATATAAGACTATGCAATTGAAAAAATCACACACTTAGAAAAAAAATTAGGAAAGGGTTAGTTATCATTATACCAAATCTTGATTTCTAACTGATAATGTCTATAACCCCCCATCAAAAAGGGAAACAACATAAAGTTTCTCTTAAATTAATGAAGTAATTGTCAACTTCTCAACCCCCTGAGTAGGTTCACATGGATTTTTTTTGAAGTTCAAAATATTCATCTCTTAATGAAAATAACTATGTTTTTTTCTAGTAGATGACTATTCTAGGAATACTTTGGTATACTTTATATCTCAAAAAACTGAATCATACCCTTATTTTACTAGGTATTCTAAGTCTGTATAAAATTTTAGTGGATATATAATTAAAACCACATGTATTGATCCTGGAAGTGAGTTTGAAAATAATGATTTTGAATCAAATTTATTAGAAAATGGATACACTCATAACTTCTCTTCTCCTTGGACACCCCCAACAGATTGGGGTACTTGAAAGGGAAATAAAACGATACAAGAGATAGCCCAAAGTGTGTTGAATGAATATTAAATACCTATCCATTTTGGGGTAGAAGCTATCTATATGACCTTCTGTATCATTAATATAATTTTGATCATACGTACCTATAAGAAGACCCCTTATGAGATATGGAGAAATAGGAATCCTAATGTTAATTTCATTATAGTTTTTGGTAGAAAAGATTTTATTATGAAAACTAAAGATAATTTTGGTATACAATATTCCAAAAGTGATGATGAAATTTTCCCATCTTGTCCAATATCTAGAAAATCATATAGAATTCTCAATAAGAAGTCCAAACCCATGGAAGAATCAGTTGTTTAAAAATTTCATTAAAGTAATCCAATTGAGCATAAAATATCCTCAAAAAATCACGAGGATTGTTTTTCTTCCCTAAATTTAAATTCTAATCATTTTTAATCTATTGTAAAATATGAATAAAAATATCATCCATTTTTGAATAATATTAAGAACATCTAGCACCTGAACCTCAAAATCTTGAAGTGATCATTCCCTCTTTCTCTAGAGATATTAGTACCATTATGTATCATCCTTTATATGTTGTTTTATGTTTTATAAATAGAGGAAAGAAATCAATATCTTCTTTTAGAAATCCAGTTGAACATCAAGTTTTATTTTCATTTCATGATCCTAAGAACAATAATGAAGTTGTTAATGATTAATTTGGAATAAAAGATATGCAAGAAGAATTAAATCTATATGAAAGAAGTAATGTTTTGGAACTTATAGATTAATCTAAGGAAACCGTGAGTATTATAACTAAAAGGGTGTTTAGAAATAATGTTGATGAGACATGAACTATAGTTAGAAACAAAGCTATATTTTTTTAAAATGTTTATAGTCACAATGAAGGAATAAAATATGAGGAATCATTTTCCTTGTGTCCATGCATTAATCTATAATAATCCTTCTTACTTATGTATCACAACTAGATTTCATGATTTAGAAAATTATTTGCAAGAGTTAATTCTTAAATAGTTGTATAGTTAACGATGTTTTTAATGAACACCCCCTGATATTCAAAACCCTCAACTTTGAAATCTGGTATTTAAATTAACTAAGGATTTATATAGTTTAAAACAATATCATATATCTTAGTATGATAGGCTATGAAATTTTCTAATTTCCAATGTATTTTCAAAAGGAAAAACATATCAAACAATTTTCATCATGTGAATTTAAAAATATTTATTAGTATTAAAAATATATGTTGATGATATTATTTTTGTGTCTTCAATTTATTTTTTATGTACTTATTTTTTATAAATTATGAACAATTAATTTTAAATTAGTTTAATAGGTGAATTAAAGTTATTTAATATATTTCATATTTTTCAAAATATATAAGGAATTATTTTAAATAAAATTAAGTATATAAAATATTTTATAAAACGTTTTAACTTGGATAAAACTAAGAGTATTGATAATCCTATGAGTACCACCTGTAAATTTGATCTTTTTGTAGCTTAGAAACCATTTTATCAAACAATTAATAGATATGTGGTAGGAATTGTTGTCTAAATAATTTATAAGAAACCATATATCGTGTTTTGTGTGTTTATGTGTGGTCATTATGAAGAAAACCCAAAAGAGGCACACCTAGTTTCAATCAAAAAAAATTTTAAAAACCTAAAGTATACAACCAACTATGGATTCATTTACCAAAGAAGAAAATTAATTGATTTTGTATGTTATTCTATTTCTGATTTTTGGGGATTCAAGTTACATAAGAAATCACATCGAGAACATGTCAACTTTTTTGGACAATATCTTGTTTCATGGTGTAGTATAATGAAAAATTATTTTGGATTTCCTATTAATGATATTGATTGCATAGATGCAAGTAGTTACGGTGGAAATATTTTGTCGATGAAATACACGCTAATAAAATATGGATATGAATTTTGAAATTCCCCCTAAACTATTATAATAAAAGTATAAAATATATTTTTATGAAACCTTATTCACATTCTAGGACAAAAAAGTTTGATATATGCCATCAAATTTTAAGATAACATTTAAAAAGGATATATAAATCTTGAATTTATTGAAATAAGACATCAGTTAGAGGATATATTTACTAATATTTTTAATGAATAATTTCCATCTTTATTTTGGAATGATTGATTTTGTTTAACTATAATATTTGGATACATACCATTGTGATTGAAACACTTATGTAATGACATTCCATTATGGTTGACACAATTTTGGTGACACGTCATCGAATTTTCATACTGTTGGGTTTTCATATAATTGATTTGTCTTGTTATTGTCATGTAATTCCATTTAATTTCACACTATTAATAGGTTATACCATTTCTATTTCATTCCCTCACTTTTTATTCAATTTCAATTTTTCTCTATTTTTCAATATTTTGAACAGCCAAATTATTTTCCAAAATATCTTATTTACTGTAACTCAATACATGTTTTTGAATAGATTTAAATTTCAATTTCAGGTGACAATTCAATTTAAAAATAACCAAAATCCCAAATGATATCAAAATGGCAGTGTCTATTCCCAGTATACCTTGATCCCCACATGTTACTCCTGTTTCTTTCTCTCTCGAGAATTGTACATCCCTTTCCCTCCTACTTTTCAAACCTTCTCCTACCATCAACCAATCTTGATAAACCAATACGAAATATTAGAATGAATCCACATTTAACGTCTCCACCATCTAAATCTACATCTTCTATGAAGTAGAAGAAATATCTGATTACACCTACTCTAGTTTCACTAGTAAATCATAATATTTTCAATAGAATCTATTCACCAAAAAAGAGTAAGTAGAATAAAATTTTCTATTATATACAATATCTCTTGTACTCAAAGTATTGTAGAATCAGATATGGATAGAGTGGTTTTATTAAAATAAAATACCTTTATACCCTAAGCTAGTTTTTTATTTCTATCAGCATTTAGAGTTTTCATTTGATAACGATAGATTATATTGGGGAATAAGTTGTGGGAAAGGAAATTTATTTCATAATTCATAAACAAATGGGATAAATTTTTAGGTGTGTATTGTGATGGAACTTATGATGGATACTGATGAAACATTCTACATGCCAGTGATTTTTTTATAGATGAGGATTCTGATGTTATGCTGACAAGAGATGGAACAACTAGAAAGCATGTTTCTTTAGATATGTGTGGAGAGTGTATGATGCTCTTTATCTTCTTACAACACTCTATATGTCTAATAAAGGGAGATTTCCAATCAGTAAGGTACCAATATGTCTATATTTTATCTCTTATGATAGAAGGTCACAAAATAAATATATTTAGATATCTCATTGTTCATATGTGTAAGATGATTGAGCCATCCAAAAGATGAAATTAATTGATCTATCCTAAAGGGATTTCATCAATATTGAATTACAAGGGACTATTAGCTGAGGATGATGACTCTTGTATATAGAGTAGTGGTTTCTATCTTACATGTTCCACCTATTCAAGGATGAATATTAGGCATAACCCTCTGAGAAAATAGTTGGTTAGAGATTGTCAAATGTTTTATGGTGAGTATAATCTATTTGATCATCCAAACAGACTGGGGGATGAAGTTAATAAAAACCAAGAGCCTGATGAAGTTGTAGAATACTTTAATGAGTATAAAAAGGAATCTAGTGGTGAAGAAGAAGAAAAAGAACCATCTATTGATGTAGGGATTGATCAAGACTTGTCTAGTAAAGCTTCTCCCAATAAATTTGGAGCTTTAAGTCCACCATGGAGGTTTCTAAAAAGAAAAAATATTACTAATACTAATGACTAAGAGACTGAGTTATCTAAAGAGGAGTGGTATAAGATTTATAAATCCTCTGAAGCACATGATGATGAAGATGGTAATGAGGATGAATAAATGGAAGAAGATTATGAAAATGGTAATGATTAAAATGAAAATGGAAAATAAAAGGATGGAGATAATCGATGAAGTGTAGATGAAGATGATTTTGAACATAATTGTGTTAGTGGAGACATTCAGAGGATGGATGTGGAGATTCCTCTAGAGTGTTATGATTTACTTGTTGAGGGGAAGAAATTCCTATATCTGGAGATATTTCATGAAGCTCTAGTGGTATATGATGTTGAATCCAACACTATTTACACTAGTCTTGATGTTTTTTATTCTTCTATGGCTGAGCAGATGAGAGGGATATCTACTATAGAAGGACATGCGGATGAGAAACAGAAAAATCATACTGTTGAAGAAGAATATGTTAGTGAGCAGTTAGTTGATTTAAAAGTAAATAATTTTCTTGAGGATGTAAATTGGAAGGAGAATCCATTGATGTTGTTTGAAAAAAGGATGTTCAAATTTAAGATGCACCAAATATTGGATCCAAGTTAGAAGATGATTCCGCTGTTGTTGTTGCACAGAGCTCAGATGCTCAAAAATTAAAAGAAATCCCCAAATTCGTTTTAAATTTTATAGGTGGACATAGGTCAGATGTTCTAAAAAATGTTGATATAGGGATGGTTTTTCCAACAATTTTGGACCCTCTTACCACTTCCCCATAATTGTTTTGTGGTTTTTGGGAGACGGGATGAACCTATGTTAGAAGAATGGGTGAAATACATAAAAGTATTAAGGAATCCACAAATTAATGGTGGACCGAAAGTTTTAATTGATGTATATCCTAATATATTCTTGATAGCTCAAGTATATTTTTAGGTGATATTGGAAAAGTTCAGTTCTATTAGAAATCCTACACCAAATTCTTTTTTCACACTTTTTTTTTCAATTGATATAGTCACTATCAGTGACTTGGATGATTTTGGTATAATTTTGATTATTCATTTTTCTTTAAAGTTAATGAATTTACCTCCTCCATAGAATTTCATCTATTAAAAAGATGAAAGTTATATTTTTGATTTGGATATAAAATATATCTAACCAATTATAATGCATCAAATTTATGAGATAGAGATGGATAATAATCCAATAAGTAGTTTAATGGAATCAATCAAGTATTTGATTAAAGAAAGGGGACATAATTTCACCGCTTCCATGAATATAATCCTTATATGTATTGTGGATAAATCATTGGATACTTACATTGCTAATACTATTTATATAGTTTTTGGTGTTGATCATATGATAAAAGTTGTGAGAGAAGAGTTGGGAGCTTTTTCATATAGTGATTTATGAAATATCAAAGATCGTCCATTAGAGACCATGAGCATAATTCAGTATTACCTAAATCATGTTCTAAATTTTATTATGAGCTTTTCCCATGACATGAAAGATGACAGGGAAACTATTACAAAGTCCAAGAAGTTCTATCTCTCTCGAATTTATACTAAGCATGCAACAGATTCACATTTCAAATTCTAGGATGAAAATTTGAGGATTCCTCCTATGACTCAAGCATTAAAAGAGAAAGTAAGATAACTCAGGGAGATGCCTATAGTTTTGAACTGTTCTATGGAAGAAATGTAATATTTATTTAGTGAAATGTAAAGAGATAACCAAATCATAATGGATTTAATAAATTTCATGATTCTATTTCTTCATATTCATGGCCAAATAATTCTTTCTCAAGAAGTAGTTGCATTTACTCCTCAATTATCTCTCAGACCAAGAGTTTCTATAGACCCATTAACTTATTTTCCTTCCCAATTCCAACCATTTCCAATGTCTCCTTAGCATTCTTGGAGACACCTATGACTATTTTTTGTTATGGTATATCATCCTTTAACTAAATATAGACTCTCATCTGTTGTTGCATCTATTTTACCTTGACCTGATCCCGCTTCCTCAAATATGGATCGAGATAATGTCAATGCTAAAGGAAGCATATGAATGGTCCCCTATTCTAAATCATGAACCAAGTTTTTTAAAACAAGATAGTTTTTCATTTATTGATCTTCTATTGTAATAAATTTATGGAAATCATTTTGAATTCCTCTGATATTTCATATTCTTTTTTTCCTTGTTTCTATAATCAGTTCATTTAACTTTTTGATAATCTCAAAATAGGAGGAAATATTATGTAATATTTAGAGATTTATGGAATTTGTTATTAATTACAGTATTGTTTCTATGCTATCTTTCATATATCTATTTCTAAAATTTTCAATTCTAGATACTTACCTCTGATACTCACCCATTTATTATTTTCCCTTTATACCATTTACACATGATGTGAATGATATGTTTTAATTTATTCTACCTTAGATTTCATATTTAATATTTTGAAAGAAATTTGATGCCATGATTTTTTATCATTAAAAAGGTTAAGATTATTGAACGCATAGTATTAGTGATAAAAAAATAATGACTATAATGTTATTAGTACATTTCAAGTTTCTTTATAAGTATTCCTTATTCTGATTTAGGTGCTAAAAGATTCTATGCACAAGACACTATTGATATTAAAACCACCATATTGAGACACTATTTTCCATGACATGCTTCCAGAAAAAAATACCTCTATGTATGTGACACCTCTTGTATATAACACCACCAGAATGTCAAACTATTTGACTTGAAAATTGAAAAAGTATGAGACACCATCAGTCGACATAACATTAGGATGTCATACTAGTAGAATGACATTTTTTCTAAGTATGATATATTGAAAGATGATGCATCGTCAATTTCATAACACCAATATTGAATCTTGGATATGTATAACACACCATCAGACCACAAATGATCAGATTATAAACTTCTAGTTGATATGCTACTAATGTAGTTGAAATTTTCTATGTCTAACACACAGCCATTACAAAATACTACCAGGGTGTGACCCCATCAGACCTTGAGATACCACCTTTCTAAATCACCACCACTATTTTTTAACAGATATTTTAAACCAATTTATTCTAATGTGTATATTTGTTAATGTTAATTCCATTTACTCTTTTTGATGATTTTCCCTTAAATGCTCAATAGAAATCATAGAATAGATAGTTAGGATGTCTATGACAAGGAAGTAGTTGTTCCAGATATTCTCATTTATATTACTAATAAATTTGTGGCATACTTCCTCATGCAGTAAAGGTGAAATAGTGGATGAAGTGAACTGATATAAAGATGATTTTTAATGAATACTAGATATAGATACAAGTAAATGTAATTGCAAATAATAATAGTGCACAAGATTCAAAAAAATTCAATGGATTTCAAAAAACACATTCACAATTGTTTCCTTCTTCCAGTGAATGGATAAGAGTCTACAAAACTCTATTTTACAGATTCAATTTCAAGAGATCCTAACTCAACATTCACACCATAATCAAAACAAGAGTCTCATCCTATATTACAACAGACCACGAATTTCTAAACACTACACTTTTAGATTCCTATGTTCTCTTCTTTTACAACATTTACAGTAGTGTATGTGTATACTCAATTTTATCACACACACACTATCTCTTATACTAAACTAAAAGTTACTCGTTATCTTATCAAAATAATTTTAAATTTTTTATTCCATATATAAGAGTGGTGTAGGTCCTTGTGTGTCTAGTTTTGTTTTTCTCTAATATAAGCTGTGGAATAGGTCGCATGTGACCTGGGTAGTCTGTAAACTGTTGTAAAACATGATCATGGTTGTGTGTAAAACCTCATGTTTTTATAAAAATAAATATAAATGCAAGGAAAAATGTTTTAATTAGATATTTATAACTATCCTTTAAAAAATAATTTTCCACTTCTATGCTTTGAATTTCATGAAATTGTCATCTACAATTCTGTTCATTAGGTTATTTAGAGTCTATTGGAACCAACTTGTTTTTTGGGTGAATAGTAACATGCACTTATGAATAGTAATTTAAATAGTAATATGACCCTAATGAATAGAAAATTTTGTTATAATTTTATTTTCGTAATAATTTATGATAATAAATTCGTGATTAATTTTTCATCGTGGTATAGAAGTAGTTATAGAATTAGAATAGTTAATTTTTGAATTAAGTATGCATTTATTTAAAAGTTTAATTAATAATATTTAGAAAATTATTTTCCAAAAATGGACTTCATTTTTTAATTCTACACATAAAAAAATGGTTAGGGTATTGTTTTGGGATTTTTCTAGAATTATTTAATTTTCGATGAATAGTGAAATACGATAAAATACCGTATAATCAAATTATCAGTAAAATTCACTATTTATGATATAAAAAGTGATTCAAGGACACTTGGTTTGAACTCACATTCCATTATTACTATTTTAGGTCACATGAATTAATACTATTAATAATCTTGGGAAAAATTGTTTTAATAATGATTAAAATAATGAAAAATACCCTCTCTCCTCCACTATAAATACCACAGTCACTCCCCTTTTCTTCCCACACCTCTCAAGCCTTTATCCATGCCTAAATTTTTCCCAATACTCCTCCCAAGTATTTTACAAACATTATAGAGTTTCTGGTCTCACCAAAAGACCAAAACAGAAGCCCTTAAGAAGAATCTCAAGGAGAAGAGATCAAGAGGTAACATCCTCTTTTTATTTTCTTTTTTTTCATTCATTTTATGTTATTATATTTTTTTAGCTTTGTATTATGTTGGGATATTTCATTAAATATCCCACATTAAATTACATATTATCTATGAGTGTTTAAATATCCCCTTTATCTCATCAAACTGTTTTTATGAAATTTTAAGAGACGTTGTTATGCTGCCGAATTTTCGTGAGAAAGTTTTTTAGTTTTATTTTATTTCAAGATTACATTATTTTCATATAATTTCATCACCTCATCTTAACCAAGAGACATGAAAACTCCAGAATCATGTATATATTGTATTTTCTCATTTTTGTGGGAAATTAATCATCAATATTATTTTTTCCCCCACTTGTTCAAGGAATTAAAAACACTGTCCATGATGGGTCTAATTACCGACATCATGGATGATGTGATTTCAATTTTCGTTAATACCATCACGTCTGGTCATGAAACCATTTTTATGTTTGAAAAAAGTTATAATATATGAATTATATCTCATCAATGTTTCTATAATTCTTTTGTACACATGGTTTTAATTTATAAAACAAAATGAGTTCGTCATTATCAAAGAACAACTAAAATGTTCTAAATGAACATCATTAGTGTTTTAACTTATTAATCATCCTCCTATAAGAATTAAAATGAGAAATAGTATAATTTATGTTACTGCATATATTTAAATAATAATCCATTCCAATTATATATTTTCACTTCCAATCGACAAGAACAACTTCCATGAACAAATCATTGAAATCATGTAAAGAACTCACCCAAAAACAGAGCAAGAAGAAAATTAATAATAATAAAATAGTGAAATGATGCTATGAAATGATCATATAAAATGTTAAAGAAATGAAAATGTATCTTTAAAATAATAATTACACTCTTTTAACAATTATACCTAATGTTAAAACAAGTTTTATATAAGACAAACACAAGGTATGGTAATTCTTATCCAAATTTCAATCCATTGGGTTAACCTTATTATTCATTATTTATGAGTTATTTAATTTTTTTGTGTGATTAATTAGGATTATACTATTTTTAATTATGTATATTTACAGAGTATATACATATTTCATCCATCTATTAAGTCTCCCTTCAATTAAATGATAGTTTTAAGGGAATTCTTAACCCAATTTCCATTCTTTGGGTTAACCTTCTACTTCATTGTTTATGTTGTATTAAAATTTATTGTGTGATGGGTTTTGCTTATATAATGTGGAATTATGTATAATTATAGTCTATATACATATTCCATCCACTCTATTAATTCTCTCTTCAATTGAATAATATTTAAAGGGGGGTTTTCTTTTAAAATCCTCTTTTAAAATTATGTTTTACAAAATTCAATAGCTATGTTTTTATGATATTATTCATGTTTTATGATTATGTTCTGGTACTTGGGAATTTTCTATGATGAAGGGTGGGACCTATATCTCCCTTTAATTCATTTTGTATGAGTATGTTGGAGGTCGGCCATATGTTTACTCCATTTATAACTGTGATGGTTACATAAATTGTAAGGTAGGCGGGATGGTTACTAATTATAAGGTAGCCATGAGGGTTACAATATTATTTATATAATTCCCCAGTAAAACAATATTTTTATATTTATATTATTATGTTTGTGAGAATATTTTTTAAATATATTTTTTTACAAAATCAGTATTTATGGGTGACAATCATGTCTTTTTAAATTGATTTCATATGTTACAAGTATTCTTGGACTGATGTTGTTTTAATTTTCCTTACTGAGTTATTTGTGTTCATCCCACGTTTTTAAATGATTTTCACAGGTTAATGGAAGTGTAAGACAATGAAGGAAGCCATTTTAAATGTTTAAAAATTATCAAGGAATATTATTTTAGGTTTTAATGTTTAATAATATGATAAAAATGGAAACAGTTTTTTTAGCATCCACTCTGTAACAATTTTCAATGTTATGAATGTATAAAGTACCAATTCTCTAAAGATCTAAACATGGAAATATTCTCAATATAATTTGAATTTTTTTCTTGAATAAATTCACAATTATGTATGTAATATTGATATGTCCTTATAGTTGGTATCAGAGGATGGTCTAGATAACATTAGGGGTTAGGGTGATGTTAACAGAATACCATAAATGATTTTCACTCTATGTTTAATTTGAAATTTTATATAATTTAAAGATTACCATGTTGATCCATCTAAGATATGTTTGTTTAGAATGGTTTTCCATAGAAGGAATAGGGATTTTGAAGAGGAGAAGAACTGACATAATGACATCCTTCCGAATCTGCATCCCGAAATGGTAGGGATTGGAACCGAGAAATTTGTGATAGTAATGGATCATTTGAAAAATGAAATAAATATTGGTAGAATCCATGAAAGAGAACAAATGTAGGTCCCACAATGGAACATGAAAATAATGTAAACTTTTATGAGACAACTTCCTCATGATTTAAATGGATCTTCTAACCCAGTATCAGCTGAAGGATAGATCAAAGACCTTGAAAAGATATTCGATGTTATGGGATGTTTAGACAACAAAAAGTAAAGTCTTGCTATTAATCGTTTTGAAGGGTAATTTGATGAGTGGTGGTAAATGGTAAGTAATATTATGAGTAGAGTGAATTTTTATGCATTAGTGTGGGATGAATTTAAAAGTATTTTCTTTGAAAAACATTTCCCTTAGGTGGTGCGACATAGTATGGAGAATAAATTACATGAATTGAAGCAACAGGAGGGGGATTCGGTGGTTGTGTATGAAGAAAACTTCACTCTACTTGGGAGGTATGCTCCAAATCATATTCTGGATCTTGATTGAAAAATCCACTACTTTTAATCAAGATTGAAGACAAGGTTTTGAAGGGCATTAGCCTCATATGAATTCCAAAGTTATGAGAAACTTTTCTGATGTGTGGAGAGGGTAGAGATGGAGTCTGCTGATGATCATGTGAATTTTGGAAATAAGGAGAAGAAGAGGTCTTTATTGAAAGAAATGGGTAAGAACCAACTAATGAAATCTTATTGTAAAAAATCCAATTTCTAGTTTGTGATGTGTGTGGAAAGAACCACCTAGGGGAATGTCCTAGAAAAACTGAGAAGTGTTTTAAATGTGGTATGTTGGGAAATATGGCCTGAGATTACAATGAAAATGATCCTAGGACCAATCATGATAAGTATACTGTAATGTGTTTTAAATGTGGTGAGATGGGTCATTTTGCAAATGTCTCCCCAAAGGGTGATCTGAATGATACAAAGAAGCCAGAATACAAGTAGAAAGGTGTAGTTAAATCCTTTGTGACTATGTCAGGAGATGTCAGGCCATTAAATGAAGTTGTATCAGGTACTTTGTTTGTCCACATAGATTTTGATAATGTTTATTTTGATACAGGTTCTACACATTCCTTCATCTCTGAGAAATTTTCTGGTAATTTTGAAATATCACCTCAACCAATGAGACCTAAAATTTTTGATAGAACATGAGGGAGAAATATTATTTCAAGGAGGAACTATAAGAATATTTCTATTGTGGTATATGTAGAGACTTAAACTGCAAACCTTTTTATTTTACCCTTAGTCGAGTATGATGTTATTCGTGGAATGGATTGGATTTTGGTTTATCATGAAAAAATTCACTGTAGAGCTAAAGAAGTTGTTTTTCAATAATATTTTCTGTTTGTATACAGGAACCACTACTGGAAATAGCATATTTCCCAATGGTTCAGAACCATTAGGATAGGCTTCAGAACCGTTGGTAATGTTATACCAATGGTTCTGCAAACAGTATGGAAGTAATCCATTGGGAAAAAGTTTTTCCAATGGTTTATGTAGAACCGTTGGGATTGGTTGGTTACATTAACCTATCCCAATGGTTTGGCTGAACCGTTGGTATAAGTTTTTCCAATGGGTCAACCAATCCGTTGGAAAAAACCTCTTTGGGGAAACTTTTCCAATGATTTAGAAAACCTTTGGGAAAGCGTTTTTACTAATGGTTCTCATTGAACCGTTGGTAAAAACATCATACAAAATGTATGCCAAAGGTTTGAAACCATTGGTATAGGCTATGCTGTGAAAATTGCACAGCAGCCTGCAATTTGCACAGGTGTGCAATCCCATTCTTTTTAATTGTGCTGTAATTATCCATTCCCTCTCCTTTCCAATTATTTAACATATAATTCATACAAATTTAACATTGCACCCTAGAACAATACACATCCAAAATTAAATCATAATTTATAACGTAATTATAAACATACATAATTGACTTAGAATTCAATTTAAAACATAGATGAAAATTATATGTCGAATCTCGAATTCAATTCATAATTGAGTACATACATAATTTAATTATCAATTATCAATAAAACACATAAAAAATTGAATAATTAATTATATGTGTTATACACAATTAAGAATACATAAAAGTGGTTTTTACTAAAAATGATGTCCATTTTAAACATTATGCATACACTTGGATTGATACCGTCCACAACATGTCAAAGATTGAGGCGGGGTTGACTCATACGCGTCACATATGATCCGTGGATCGTTTTCCTAAAGATTCAACGGAATCCGAATGCATTTGGTCGGTTTTCCATATGTCATTTAATGTTTTCACTTTAAATGAAGTCTATTTTAAAATAAAGAGAGAGAGTTTGAGTGGTTATGGCCACATCGTGCCTCGTATTGAGGTGAGGTTGACTCGTACACATCACAAATGACACATGGATCGTTGTACTAAAGGTTCAACAGAATCCGAATGTGTTTGGTCAGTTTTACATATGTCTGTTATTGTTTTCACTTAAAATGAAGTCTATTTTAAACTAAAGAGAGACAATTTTAGTGGTGTTGGCCACACCGCGCCTTGGATTGAAGCAGTGTTGACTTGTGCACGTCATATATTACCCATGGATCGTTGTGATAAAGTATCAACACAATCAGAATATGTTTTGTCATTTTTCCATATGTACTTAAAATGTTGTCCATTTTAAACAAAAGAGAGACACATAGAGTGATCCTGGCCACACTGCGACTTGGATTGAGGCACAGTTGACTCGAACACATCACATATGAATCATGAATTGTTGTCCTAATGTTTTAATAGAATCAGAATGTGTTTGGTCGGATTACCATATGTCCGTTGTTGTTTTCAATTAAAATGAAGTCCATTTTAAACTATATAGAGACACTTCGAGTGGTGTTGAACACTCCACGCCTCATATTGATACTGGGTTGACATGTTCACGTCACATATGACCCATGGGTCATTGTCCCTATGTTCCAATTAAATCCAAATCCGTTTAGTCGGTTTTCTGTATATCAGTTGTTGTTTTCATTTAAAATGTTGTCTATTTCAAATAAATCTGAGACACTTTGAGTGGTGCCTGCCACACCTGTCCTCGGATTGAGGCAGGGTTGACTCGTACTTGTCAAAAATTACTCATGGAACATTGTCATAAATTTTCAACAAAATATAAATGCGTTTGATTGGTTTTCCGTATGTCAGTTGTTGTTGTCAATTAAAATAAAGTCCATTTTAAACTATAGAGAGACAATTCGATTGGTGCTGGCCACACCAGGCCTCAGATTGAGGCCAGGTTGACTTGTAAAAGTCACATATGACCCATGGATCGTCTTCCTAATGTTTCAAAAGAATATGAATGCATTTGGTCAGTTTTCCGTATGTCATTTTCGTTTTCACTTAAAATGAAGTCTATTTTAAAAGAATAATAGACAATTTTTGTGGTTACGGCCACACTGTGCCTCGGATTGAGGCGTGGTTGACTCATACACATCACAAATGACCCATGGATTGTTTGACTAATGTTTCAACAGAATCTGAATGCGTTTGGTCAGTTTTCCGTACGTCAGTTGTCGTTTTCAATTAAAATGAAGTCCATTTTAAACTAAATTGAGACACTTTGAGTGGTGTTGGCCACACGGAGCCTCGTATTGAGGCAGGGTTGACTCATACACGTCATATATGACCCATGAATCGTTTTCCTAAAGCATCAACACATTCATAATGTGTTTGGTCAGTTTTCTTTATGTCATTAAAATGTTTTCCATTTTAAACAAAAGAGAGACACTTAGAGTGATCCTAGCCACACTGCGACTCAGATTGAGGCATGGTTGACTCAAACACGTCACATATGACCCATAGATCGTTGTACTATAGTTTCAACAGAATTAAAATGTGTTTGGTTGGATTATCTTATGTTATTTGTTGTTTTCAATTAAAATGAAGTCCATTTTAAAATATAGAGAGACACTTCGAGTGGTGTCGGCCACTTCGCACCTCGGATTGGGGCTAGGTTGACATGTACATGTCATATATGACCCATGAATCATTTTCCTAAAGTTTCAACTGAATCCGTATGTGTTTAGTCAGATTTGCATATGTTAGTTGTTGTTTTCATTTAAAAAGTTGTCTATTTAAAATAAACCTGAGACACATTGAGTGGTGTCTACCACACCTAGCCTCGGAATGAGGCGAGGTTGACTTGTACATGTCAAAAATTACTCATGGAACATTGTCCTAAATTTTCAACAGAATCTGAATGTGTTTGGTTGGTTTTCCATATGTCAGTTGTTGTTTTCAATTAAAATGAAGTCCATTTTAAACTATAGAGAGATACATTGATTTGAGGCGGCCACCCCAGGCCTCAGATTGAGGTGGGGTTGACTCGTACACGTCTCATATGAACCATGGATCATTGTCCAAAAGTTTCAATAGAATTTTAATGCATTTGGTCAGCTTTTCGTATGTCATTTATTGTTTTCACATAAAATGAAGTCTATTTTAAAAGAAAGAGAAAAAATTTGAGTGGATACGGCCACACCATGCCTTAGATTGAGGCAAGGTTGACTCATACACATCAAAAATGACCCATGGATTGTTCCACTAATGGTTCAACAGAATCCAAATGTGTTTGGTCAGTTTTTTGTATGTCAGTTATTGCTTTCACTATAAATGATGCCCATTTTAAACTAAAGAGAGACACGTTGAGTGGTGTCGGCCTCACTGCAGCTCGGATTGTAGTGGGGTTAACTAGTGCAGGTCATATATGACCCATAAATCGTTTTCCTAAATCATCAACACATTAAGAATGCGTTTGGTCAGTTTTCCATATGTCATTAAAATGTTGTCCATTTTAAACAAAAGAGAGACATTTAGAGTGATCTCGGACACACTGTGACTTGGATTGAGGCACAGTTGACTCGAACACGTCACATATGACCCATGGATCATTTTCCTAAAGTTTCAACAGAATCCGAATGCGTTTGGTCGGATTACCGTATGTCAGATGTTGTTACCAATTAAAATGAATTCCATTTTAAACTATAGAGAGACACTTCGAGTGGTGTCGGCCACTCCGCGCCTCATATTGAGGCTAGGTTGACATGTACACGTCACATAGGACCCATGAATCATTTTCCTAAAGTTTCAAATGAATATGAATCCGTTCAGTCAGTTTTCCGTATGTCAGTTGTTGTTTTCATTTAAAATGTTGTCTATTTCAAATAAACCTGAGACACTTTGAGTGGTGTCTGCCACACCTGGCCTCGTATTGAGGCAAGGTTGACTCATACATGTCACAAATTACTCATGGAACGTTGTCCGAAATTTTTAACAGAATCTGAATGTGTTTTGTTGGTTTTCCGTATGTCACTTGTTGTTGTCAATTAAAATGAAGTCCATTTTAAACTATAGAGAGACACTTCGATTTGTGGCGGCCACACCAGGCCTCTGATTGATGCCGGGTTGACTTTTACACGTCGTATATGACCCATGGATCGTTTTACTAATGTTTTAAAGGAATATCAATGCATTTGGTCTGTTTTCCGTATGTCATTTATTGTTTTCACTTAAAATGAAGTCTATTTTAAATGAAAGGGAGGCAATTTTAGTGGTTACGGCCACACCATGCATCAGATTGAGGTAAGGTTGACACATACACATCACAAATGACCCATGGATCATTGCACTAAAGGTTCAACAGAATCCGAATGATTTTGGTTAGTTTTATGTATGTCAATTGTTTTTTTCACTTAAAATGAAGTCCATTTTAAACTATAGAGGGACACTTTGAGTGGTGCCAGCCACACTGCGCCTCGGATAAAGGAGGGGTTGACTCATGCACATCATATGTGACCCATTTATCGTTTTCCTAAAGCATCAACACATTCAGAATTCGTTTGGTTGGTTTTCCGTATGTCATTAAAATGTTATACATTTTAAACAAAAGAGAGACATTTAGAGTGATCCCGACCACACTATGACCCGGATTGAGTCGCGGTTGACTCGAACACGTCACATGTGACCCATGTATCGTTTTCCTAATGTTTCAACAGAATCTAAATGCCTATGGGTCAGATTTCCGTATGTTAGTTGTTGTTTTCAATTAAAATGAAGTCCATTTAAACTATAGAGAGACACTTCGAGTGGTTTCGGCCACTTCGCGCCTCAGATTGATGATGGGTTGAAACGTACACATCACATATGTCCCGTGAATCATTTTATTATAGTTTAAACTGAATCCGAATGCATTTAGTCGGTTTTACGTATGTTAGTTATTGTTTTCATTTATAATGTTGTCTATTTCAAATAAACCCGAGACACTTTGATTGGTGTTTGCCACACCTGGACTCGGATTGAGGCGGGGTTGACTCTTACATGTCACAAATTACTCATGGAACGTTGTCCTAAAATTTTAATAGGATCTGAATGCGTTTGGTTGGTTTTCCATATGTCAGTTGTTTTTTTTCAATTAAAATGAAGTCCATTTTAAACTATAGAGAGACACATCGTTTGGGGCCGGCCACACCAGGCCTCGGATTGAGGCGTGGTTGACTCGTACATGTCCCATATGACCCATGGATCATTGTACTAATGTTTCAACGGAATCCGAATTCATTTGTTCGATTTTCTGTATCTCATTTTTTGTTTTCACTTAAAATGAAGTCTATTTTAAATGAATGAGAGATAATTTGAGTTGTTACGGAAACACCCTACCTTGGATTGAGGTGAGGTTGACTCATACATGCCATAAATGACCCATGGATTGTTTCACTAAATGTTCGACAGAATATGAATGCGTTTGGTCGGTTTTCTGTATGTCAGTTGTTGTTTTCACTTAAAATAAAGTCCATTTTAAACTAAAGATAGACATTTTGAGTGGTGTAGGCCACATCGTGCCTCATATTGAGGCGGGGTTGACTCATGTACGTCATATATGACCCATTTATTGTTTTCTTAAAGCATCAACACGTTCATAATGAATTTTGTTGGTTTTACGTACGTCATTAAAATGTTGTCCATTTTAAACAAAAGACAGACATTTAGAGTGATCCCGGCAACACTGCGACTCAGATTGAGGCGTAGTTGACTCGAACACGTCACATATAACCCATGGATTGTTTTCCAAAAGTTACAACATAATTCGAATGCATTTGGTCAGATTACCGTATGTCAGTTGTTGGTTTCAATTAAAATGAAGTCAATTTTAAACTATAGAGACACACTCCGAGTGGTGTCAGAAACTCCTCGCCTCGGATTGAGGCTGGGTTTCCACGTACACGTCACATATGACTCCTAGATCATTTTCCTATAGCTTCCACTGAATCCGAATGCGTTTAGATGGTTTTCTGTATGCCAGTGGTTGTTTTCAATTAAAATGTTGTCCATTTCGAATAAATGTGAGACAATTTGAGTGGTTCCAGTCACACCAGGCCTCGGATTAAGGTGAGGTTGAATTGTACACGTCACATATGACCCAGGAATTGTTTTCCTAAAGTTTCAACAGAATCTGAATGCATTTAGTCGGTTATCCGTATGTCATTTTTTGTTTTCACTTAAAATGAAGTCTATTTTAAAAGAATGAGAGACAATTTTGGTGGTTCTGAACACACTATGCCTTGACCTGAGGCGAGGTAGACTCGTACACATCACAAATGACTCATTTATCATTGTACTAAAGTTTCAACAGAATCTAAATGCGTTTGTTCGGTTTTCCGTATGTCAATTGATGTTTTCACTGAAAATGAAGTCCATTTTAAACTAAAGATAGACACTTTGAGTGGTGCCCGCCACACCGCTCCTCGGATTGAGGTGGGGTTTACTCTTGCACATCATATATGACCCATGTATCATTGTGATAATGTATCAACACAATAAGAATCCATTTGGTCTGTTTTCTGTACAAACATAAAAAGTTGTCCATTTTAAACAAAAGTGAGTGACTTAGAGTGATCCTAGAAACACTGCGACTCGAATTGACGTGCAGTTGACTTGAAAAAGTCACATATGACCCATGAATAGTTTTTCTAAATTTTAAACAGAATCCGAATTCTTTTGGTCGGATTACCCAATGTCAGTTGTTGTTTTCAATTAAAATGAAGTCCATTTTATATTATAAAGAGACACTTCGAGTGGTGTCGGCCACTCCATGCCTCTGATTGAGGCTGAGTTGACACGTACACGTCACATATGACCCATGGATTATTGTCCTAAAGTTTCATCTGAATTCGAATGTGTTTAGTCTATTTTCCATATGTCAGTTGTTGTTTTTGTTTATAATGTTGTTTATTTCAAATAAACCTGAGACACTTTGTGTGGTGTAGGCCACACCTGGCCTCAGATTGAGGTGGGGTTGACTTTTACATGTCAAAAATGACTCATAGAACGTTTTCCTAAAGTTTCAATAGAATCTAAATACATTTGGTCAGTTTTCTGTATGCCAGTATTTGTTTTCAATTATAATATTGTCCATTTCAAATAAATCTGAGACACTTCAATTGTTGGTGGTCACAGCAGGCCTCAGATTTAGGCGGGGTTGACTCATACACGTCACATATGACCCATGGATTGTGGTCCAAATGTTTCAATGGAATCTGAATGCATTTCGTCAGTTTTGCATATGTCATTTATTATTTTCACTTAAAATGAAGTCTATTTTAAACGAAAGAGAGACAATTTGAGTGGTTCTGGCCACACCATGCCTCAGATTGAGGAGAAGTTGACTCGTACACATCACAAATGACCCATGCATCGTTGTACTAAAGGTTCAACAGAATCCGAATGTGTTTGGTCAGTTTTCCATATGTTAGTTGTTTTTTTCACTTAAAATGATGTCCATTTTAAACTAAAGAGAGACACTTTGTGTGGTTCCAGCGACACCGCGCCTCAGATTGAGGCGGGTTTGACTGATGCGCGTCATATATGGCCTATGGATCATTGTGCAAAAGTATCAACACAATCAGAATTTGTTTGGTCGGCTTTCTGTATGTACTTAAAATATTGTCCATTTTAAACAAAAGAGAGACACTTAGAGTGATCCCATCCACACAGTCACTCATATTGAGGCGCGTTTTACTCGTACACATCACATATGACCCATGGATCATTTTCTTAATGTTTCAACAGAATCTGAATCTGTTTGGTCGGTTTACAGTATGTCAGTTGTTGATTTCAATTAAAATGAAGCCCATTTTAAACTATAGAGAGATACTTTGTGTTGTGTTGGCAACTCCACGCCTCACATTGAGGCTGGGTTGACACGTACACGTCACATATGGCCCATGGATCATTGTCTTAATGTTTCAACTGAATCCAAATGTGTTTAGTCGGTTTTCCGTATGTCAGTTTTTATTTTCATTTAAAATGTCGTATATTTCAAATAAACCTGAGACACTTTGAGTGGTTCCGGCCACACCTATCCTCGGATTGAGGCGAGGTTGACTCGTACACGTTACAAATGACTCGTGGAATGTTTTCCTAATGTTTCATCAAAATATGAATACGTTTGGTCAGTTTTCCATATGTCAGTTGTTGTTTTCAATTAAAATGAAGTCCATTTTAAACTATAGAGAGACACTTCGAGTGGACAACCCTACCCCCACCCCACACAGCCCTACCCCACCTGTACATCCTCCCCCACCCAAAACAACCCTAACCCCACCTCATTTTTTCAACCCATCCCCCTCCCCCAACCTACCTAGACAGCCCCTCCCCCACCCCACTTGGACAGCCCTACCCGCACCCCACTTGGACATCTCTACCCCCACCCCACACCCACCCCACTTGGACAGCCCTACCACACCCCACGTGGACAACCCAACCCCCCTCCCACCCCACTTGGACAGCTCTACCCCCACCCCACTTGGACCACCTATCCCCCCCCCAATCCCACTTGGACAGCCCTACCCCCACCTTACTTGGAAAACCCAGCCCCCCCCCCCCCACCTGGACACCCCTACCCCCCACACCCCACTTGGAAAACCCACACCCGCCCACCCCACCTAGAAAACCCTAACTATATTTATGGATAACAAAAGAAATCATGTCAATAGACCTTAAATTTAAAATAATTCAAGGATAAAATAACTCAGGATCATATTGACCTGTTCAATATCAACCAAAATTATTCAATACAAATAAATCACAACAAAACCACAACCTAAAATGGTATATTGATTGTTTTCATAAGGGAATCATAATACATAATATATTGTAAAAAAATGGAATGAAAAAATCTAAAATAAATGAAGGAACACCTACCAATTTAGAATGGAAGAAAAAAAATTTCTTGAATCAGTGATAGATTTCCAATTGGAAATTAGAGTTAGCACCCTCTAGAGCAGGTTGTAAAGTAGGGTTCGAACCGTAACAAAAAATTATATGTGCCTTATTTTTGTAAGGGGATCATAATACACCCTAGATTTCACCAAAATATAATGAAAAATTCTAAAATAAATTAACACACATGAACCGATTTAAACTGGAAGAACAAATCTAAAATAAATGAACTCACACATACCGATTTAAACGGGAAGAAAAAATCATTGTTAACCAGACCATTTGTGTTATTAAGTAGATTTTGTGTCGAGATTTAGAGGCAAACATTCCAAATGTTTGAGGTTTAGGGAAAAAATTTCGAGAGGGTGCGTCCAGGTATTGGTTAGGGAAAAATTTTCGAGATATCCGGAGTTGCAGATCGAGGATATTTGGGGATTTTCTTTCCGAACGGTTTTAAAAAACTGTTAGGAAAGTTATGTTATCCAAACGGTTTCAAAAACCCGTTGGTAAGAACCTTTTAAAACCATATATACCAACGGTTCTATAGAACCATTGGTATAGTTGTCGTCATCATTCCCAACGGTTTCACTAAACCATTGGGAAAACTCTTTTTTACCCATTTTTACAAATTTTTACCAACGATTTATAAAAACCATTGGTAAAGATTACCTATACCAACGGTTTCAAAGAACCGTTGGTATACAAGCATTGGGAAAAGCATTATTTCCAATAGTGAACGTACCCATACAATTGATAACATATCAGGAGGTAGAGAAACTAATGAAAGATATCTTTCTCACATTGTTGAAAGCAAGGGAACTATTCAGATTGATGCTTTTCCAGTGGTAAATGAATACCTTGATGTTTTTCTTGATGAGTTAACTAGTGTCATACCTGATCGGGAAGTCGAATTCACAATAGACTAAGTTCTTAATGCTAAGCCAATTTCAAAACCCCCTTTTTGTATGGCTCAAATAAAGCATCTAAAGTTGAAAAATAAGTTGCAATATTTGCTTGACAAAGGCTTCAATCATCCTAACACTTCACCATGGGGAGCCCTTGTTTTTTTTTTGTTAAAAAGAAAGATGGTTCCATGATACTTTTCATTGATTATAGATCTTTTAATAACATCATGGTGAAAAGCATGTATCATTTTCCTCATATCGATGACTTGTTTGATCATCTCTATAAAGCTCAGTACTTTTACAAGATTGACATGCGATTCAGATACCATCAGCTAAAGGTTAAGGAAGAGGACATCCCGAAAACAACCTTTATTTCTAGATATGGGCATTATGAATTTGTTATTATTCAGTTGGGATTAACTAATGCACATGTTGTATTCATGAATATTATGAATATAGTATTTCATCAGTTATCAGATAAGTTTGTGGTTGTGTTTATTGATGAAATTATAGTATTTTTTAAAACTAATGTTGAGTATTATCAACATCTAAGGGTTGTTTTACAAAACATAAAATAAAAGAAACAGTATGGAAAATTCAGCATGAGTGATTTTTTGTTGCAACAGATTTCTTTTCTTGTGAACATTATAAATATGGATGGAATGATAGTTGATCCTACCAAAACAAAGGTGGTTGATGAATGTCCAAGACCCACAAATGTTATAGAGATTCGTAGTTTTCTTGGGTTAGCAGGTTATTTCTAACGGTTTGTTAAGAACTTTTCATGGTTATCTAGCCTGAAAAATAAGTTAACATGGAAAGGGCTTAAATTTTTTTTGATAGAATAATGTGATGTTCGTTTTTAGGAACTGAAGAAGAGATTAGTGAATGCTCCATTTTTGGCATAGCCTTATCAAAATAGTGAGTTTTTCATCTACAATGACACATCTTTGAGGGGACTTGGCTGTGTTCTGATGTAGAATAATCAGGTAATTGCTTATTCTTCAAGACAACTATAAACTCATGAGTTAAATTATCTCACAGATGATTTGGAATTGGAATCAGTAGATTTTTGCTTTAAAAATTTGGAAGAATCATTTATACAAAACCAAATGTCAAATATATTTTGACCATAAAAGTCTGATGTATATATTCACTCAGAAATAATTAAACATGAGGTAGAGAAGATGGTTTAAAGTGATAAAGGATTATGATTACACGATAAATTACCATCCTGGAAAATCAATCAGAGTGGCAGATGAATTGTGTCAGAAACATCATGCCTCAGTAACAATGTAACATTTGGAACATGATCCCCTGATTAATGATTTCATGAATTTTTTCTTAGAAGTTGTTGGTGTGGGGAATACATCTATTTTGTTTTAGGTTTCATTGTAGTGTTGATTGTCAGATAGAATTATGCGAGCACAAAAGGAATACCGTGAGCTATAGAAAAGGGTAGAATTTGTAGAAATGTGTAAGATTCTAGAATTTAATATTTATAAAGATTGTGTTTTAAAATTTGAAAAAAGGTTGTGTGTGCATAGTGATTCTCTGTTGAAGAAATAATTGTTGTATGATGCTCATAGTTCTCCATTTTTAGTTTATCATGGCAGTACTAAGATGTATAGAGACCTTCAAGAGTATTATTGGCTGGATATAATGAAAGGAGATATTGCTGATTTTATTGTGAAATTCTTAACATGTAAATAGTTTAAAGAAGAGTGCCAGTTACGGAAGGAGAGGCTTCAACCTTTGCAAGTTCCAGAGTGAAAATGGGAGAATGTATCCATAAATACTGTGGTGGGATATCCAAATACTTCTCTTTCGATCCAGTTAACCTCGTTTTTCTTTAAAATCTCTCCTTGGGAAAGTGTGAGACATTTTGGTAAGAAAGGAAAGAAAAGTCTACAATTCATCAGTACTTTTGAAATCTTGTAGAAAGTTGGAACAGTTGAATACTGCATAGCCTTGCCTCCATGTTTGTCTCAGGCACACAATGTTTTTCATGTTTCGATGTTGACAATGTATGTGCCAAATTCATCCCATTTCTTGAGCCCAGAAGCAGTTCACTTGGAAGATAACCTTTCTTATGAAGAGAAACTAGTTCGAATTCTTGATTGAAGGGAACATGTTTTGCGGAATAAGGTAATCTACCAGTTAAAGGTTTTGTGGAGAGACCACATGGTGGAAGAAGCATCATAGGAGTCCAAAAATTCAATGAGGTAAAAGTACACTCAGTTGTTTCATATGTAAATATAATTGCGACGATACAATTTCTAGAAGGTGGCGATAATGTAACACCATAAGTTTTCCTAAAAATAAATATAAATTCATTGAAATTTTATATAAGTATATATTTATAACTATCATTTAAAACATAATTTTTCCACTTCTATATTTTTAATTTTAAGAAACTGTCATCTATAATTGTGTTCAATATGTTATTTGGAGTCTATTGGAACCAACTTGTTTTATGGTGAATAGTAACATACCCTTATGAATAGTAATATTAATATAATGAATAGTAAATTTTATTATTATTTTATTCTCATAAGGATTTAAGATAATAACATCTTGGTTAATTATTCTTTGTGATAAAAAAGTAGTTATAAAATTAGAATTGCTAATTTTTTAATTAATTATGCTTTTATTAAAAAATTAAATTAATAAAAATTAGAAAATTATTTTAAAAAAATTGACATCATTTTTGAATTATAAACATCATAAAATGGTCTGGGTTATTATTTTGGGATTTTTCTAAAATTTTATAATTTTCAATGAAAAGTGAAATACAATAAAATACCACCGGATCAAATTATCAGTAAAATTCACTATTTATGACATGATAAGTGATCCAATGCTACTTTTTTCGAACTCACATGACATTATATCTATTTTAGGTCACATGAACTATGAATATCGAGAATCTTGGGAAGAAATATTAAAATAGTGATTAAAATAATGAAAAATACCCCCTCTCCTCCACTATAAATACCACCCCACCCCCTCTTCTTCCCACACCTCTCAAGACTTGAGCCATGCCTAAGTTCTTCTAAATACTCCTCCAAAGTCTCTTCCCCACGTCCTAGAGCTTTAAGTATCACCAAAATACCAAAACCAAAGCCCTTAAGAAGGATCTCAACGAGAAGAGATCAAGAGGTAAACAACCTCTTTTGTTTTCATTCTTTTCATTCATTTTATGTTAGACTCTTCTATTCCGTTTGGATTATGTTAAGATATTTCATTACATATCCCCCCCTTAATTTCCATATTATGTATGATTGATGAGATATCCCCTTTCTCTCATCAAACTATTTTTATGAAGTTTTAAGAAATGTAGTTAGGATGCTGAACTTTTATGAGAAATTTCAGATGGTTTCTTTTATTTCAAGATTTTTTTCTTTTATTATTATTTCCTCACCTCCTCTTAACCAAGTGGAATGAAAGCTACAGAATATTTTTTATTTTGGATGTTATCATGTTCATGAGAAATTTATCATGAATCTTCTTCTTTTCCCCAACTTTTTCAAGGACTTAAAAACATTTTCTGTGATGTGTCGAATTAACGACATCCTGGATGATGTGATTTCAATTTGCTTAAATTCATTACAGTATGGTCAGGAAACCATTTTTATGGTTGAACAAGGTAATAATTTATTTATTATTTCTCATCAATGGTTATGTAACTCGTTTTTACACAAGTTTTTAATTTATAAAACAAAATGAGGTCATTATTATCAAAAAACCACTTAATTGATCTAAACGAACATCATTAATGTTTTAACATATTTATCATATACATGTATGAATTAAAAATTATAAATGGTATAATTTTTGTTACAGGATATATTTAAATACTACTCAATTCCAATTCAGAATTTTCATTTCCAATCAACAAGAACCTTCACCATGAACCTATCAAGGAAATCATGTAAAGAACTCACACAAAAAACATTGCAAGGAAGAAATTACTACCAATAATATAGTGAAATGATGTTATGAAATCCTAATATAAGATTTTATAATCATGAAAATGTTTCTATAAAATACTAATAACACTCTCTTAACCATTATATCGGAAGTCTAAACAAATTTAATGACAAACACAAGGTAAGGTAATTCTTAACCCGATTTCCTTCTTTTGGGTTACCCTTATTCTTCATTATTTATGAGGTATTTAAATTGTTTGTTTGATTTCATCTGATTATAATATGTTTAATTATGTATATTTATAGTTTATATACATATTACATCCACTGTATTATGTATCACTTCAATTATATGATATTTTTAAGGGAAATCTTAACTCGATTTCTATTCATTGGGTAAACCATCTACTTCATTATTTATGTGGTATTAAAATAGATTTTTTAATGGGTTTTTTTTTATATTATGTTTAATTATGTCTAATTACTGTTTATATACATATTCCATCCACTCTATTAAGTCACTATTCAATTGTATGATATTTATAAGGGGATTTTCTTTTAATATCCTCTTTTAAAATTATGTTTTACAAAATTCAGAAGCAATTTTTTATGCGATTATTCATGTTGTATGATTATGTTCTGGTTCTTGGACAGTGTTTATGATGAAGGGTGTGACCTATATCTCCCTTCAATGCATTGGTTATGTGTATGTTGTAGGTCGGCTGTATGGTTACTCCATGTGTAACTGCGATGGTTACACAAATTGTAAGGTAGCCGTAATGGTTACAAATTATAAGGTATCCATGAGGGTTACAATTTTATGTAAGTAATGCCCTAATAAAAATTTATGGTTATATTTATTTTCTTATGTTTGTGGGAATCTTGTGTAAATATCATGTTTGACAAAGTAAATATATATGGGTGACAATAATTTCTTTTGAAAGTGATTTCATATGTTACAAGTATTCTTATACTAATGTTTTTTGTATATCCAATACTGAGATTTTTGTGCTCATCCATAGTTTTTAAATGATTTTCATAGGTTAATGGATGTGTAATAAAAATAAGGAATCCATGTTAAATGTTGAATAATTGTCAAGGAATCATGTTTTAAGTTTTAATGTTTTACAATAGGATTAAAATAGAATATTTTTATGGTATCTAATCTATAACAATGTGTAATATTTTGAATGTATTATGTCCCAATTATCTAAATATTTAAAATTGAAAATATCCTCAATTTAAAAGTAAGTGTTTTATTGAAAAATTCATGATTATGTTTGTAATAAGGATGAGTAATTATATTGTGGATCAACATTTTTAATTTTATATAAACTACATGGTGGGGGTTTTCACCATGTGCTAAGGAATAAGTCACATCTTGAGACTAAGCCTCTATTATTCATTCTTTTCATTTTTTTCTTTAATTTTCTTTTAATTTATATCTGTTATAAAACAAAAAATTGTTTTGTCTATAAAAATATATACAATGATATTTTATCTTATTTTTGGTAATTCTTTTATTTTGATCATGTATAATGATTTAAAAGGATTAAAAAATATTATAAACTATTCATCTGAGACCTAATCAATATTTTGAGAGATTTTTTAAAAAAATGAGATCTATATCCTACTATATATTTTGATAAACTGGTTCATATTTAATCATTTGGGGGATTTCAAAATAATTCATTTGAGACAGAAAGTTGTATTGGGTACTCAATTCACCCCCTCATAATATACTCACTACAACCACAAAAATAATTTTATATATTTGTTTCAATAAAATTGGATTTTATAGTGTAAAGAAGAGGGGATAAGGGGTGCTCCTTCATATATGCGGGGGAGGTAAAATAAGGAATTTTTAAAAGAAAAACATGTACCTGCCATTTAAATATGAAAAAAGGATCCAAGTCATATCATTATCTAAATAAAGATTATATAAGGTCGATATATAGTATAAGATATAAATTGGACAAGTTTTTAGGCCATTTAACCCTTATATTTGTAGATTACCCTCTAGTATAAATGTTTTAACCTAAACTATGTTAATTAATTTTTAAGGTTTTCATTTTTAATGTTACAAAAAAAATTAATTTTTGGTTACTATAAAAGAATAACTATGGTAATTTAAAATAAGTATCAGTTCTTTTAAAATTTCATTCATAGAATTGAATAATTTAAATTTAAAATTAAACACGCCGATGCGATGAAAAAATGATTTTCCAAAGAGAACATTTCAATAATTATGGAATGCTATAATATGATAAGTAAAAATGATTTTGATTCCAATGATATAAATTTTTTAAATAATAAAATAATTGAGCTAGTTTTTCATTTATAACATTTTAAACAATATTGAACATTTAAAATTCTTTATATGTAATATGATGTCAAAATAAAAATTAGTATTTGTCTATAATCACTAAATAAATAATCTTTTCATAAAATTATCAAAAATTCATAGTAGGATAAAATTTGACAATTTTTTTTCCAAAAAAGAATATTATTTTTTTCAAATACATTATATAAAATGTAAAATTATTTTTTATTATTTTTTCTCCAAAATAAATTACAAAATTTTTCTTCATAAAAGAGTACTTTCAAAACATATAAAGACATTACTAAAAATTAATAACATTGTTATCAAAATGTTTTATTAATAAAAAATGATTCAATTAATTTTTAAAAATTATTTATACCTATTCATACTTTAAATTTTAACTACTAGGTTATAATGATCATGTTAAAAAAATAATATTAATTTTATATAATTGTTTATTAAAGCTCAATGTTTCATGTAACATAAGCTATTTATGAAATTAAAATTATTCAAGGAAGAATATTTCATAAAATATTAGGGTATTACATTCTACCCCTATAAAATTATTTTTTGCCTAAATTCCTTCACCTTGGTATAAAAAATATGTATAATTCTTCCTTATTACATCTTTTGGTTCCCACAACACTTCATCAAGATTTTATTTTTGCCACAAAACCATGATTGGGTGAGTGGTATTACTTTGAATAAACATCCCAGTAGGATCTAGAATCTAACAAAGATTTAACTCATAATAAAGATCATTGTCCTATGGTAGGACATCTAAGTTTGGTGCAGTTGTTGGATTAGGTATTTACGTCTTCTCTAGGGATACATGGAACACATCAGGAATGTTAGAGGGTTTCAATGGAAGTTCCAAGAGACAATCTAATTTCCTGATATGATTAACAATTTATAAGGGACTAATATACCTAGGGATTAGTTTTCCTTTCTTTCTAAATATTATAACCTTATTACATGGATAAATTAATAGATACACCATCTCACCAACATCAAATTGCAGATTATGTGAATGATTGTCAATATAAATTTTATGGTGATTTTGTGGCATACCGATGTGTTACTAAATTTCTCTTATATTATCTATAATTTCCTTGACTATCTCTATTACCAATAGATTTATTTCTCCAACTTCAACCCAAAAAAATTGTAGTTCTAGAAATATATCAATATATGTATTTAAAACGATCCATCTGAATGATTTAGAGAGTTCTATTTCTAAAAGAAAAAATAACTGAAGACCACTAGTGTTTGAAATATTCTCTCAAAAAGGCCATCAATGTATGAATGAGACATATTATTGGACCATAAATCTATATCAAGAGGATGTTGAAGTCTTCAACAAAATGCCAAGGGAATCCTTGCAACCCGATCAGATAAAATAAAATATAGTTCTCCATGAAAACTTATGAATTCATTAATGTACACCCCTAGAAGATGATCTATATAGTAATATTCCCTGATAGTGATGAATTGTACTAATTGTTTTTGGTTATAAAAAATAACACATATAGAATTGTGGCCATTATATGCATTGGGGTGTATAAAAAAATCCATGGTGACATTTTCCTACTTCCTTTCTAGAATGAGAAATGGTTGTAACATACAGTTAGAAATTTCTCTCTCATAATTAACTATTGAACATACAAATAATTAAGATAAAAATACTATGGTATATCTTTATAATCCCATCCCACCATAATTAAACCTTTAAATCTGTATACATATTCATACTTCCATAATGAATATATAAAGATGAACTATGAGCCATCTATAAAAACTCCTTGTTAAAAATAATATTGAAGGTACATAAAATAGTTCTTAAACATTATTACTCTATCATTATCAAGATTAAACTCAAAAAAAAATTCTCACCTTCTTCAATGTCTTCACATAAACCTTACACATCTCTTTAGTCATCACCTAGATAGATAGTTGAACACTAATTTGAGAAATATAAGATATATCCCTTTCCTTTGGGATTTCCAAATCCATCCTTTGAAAACCCAAAATTATTAGATCTTTTATGATTCTCAATATGGTCAATAAATCAAGATCCTTTGACTCAATGAATTTTCCACATTGTTTTATTTCCTATGGTGGTAATGTGTAGAGAGGTCACAATATTTAATCCGATCTAATGATCTTCTGCGGTTCATGATCAACTCTTTCTATGTGAATATAGAAATTAATCGTTTTTAAATAGTATATGTATATCAATTTTCACTATAAGGACAATTCCTTTATATCTTTATTGAAAATATTTCCATATCGGACCCTATATCATGATTTGGGTAATTTTTCCCATAAAATTTCAATTTTCATGAGGAATAATCTAAAAGAATGTCATTATATATGATAAAGATCCACAATACCATATTTGATGCATCACTATAGATTACAAACCATTATATAATGTAGTGTAATGTATGCCTAAGTGTAATTACTAGTATTATTTTCAATTCCTTGAGATTTTATTTTCATTAATCTATCCATAGGAATGTAACTCCCTTTCAATATTACATGGTGAGTGGATTAAATATTTATGATAAATTATCCACAACCTGTTCATAATATCAATCCAAACAAATAAAACATCATATCTAAGTTACATTAGTTATTCAAGGAAAACATTTAATAGACTCTATATTTGATGGATCCATCGATGTACCCTCCCTTGAGACTACATGATCCAAATAAGAAATTTTTTTTAGACAAAGTTCAAACATTGTAAATTTTTCATATAGTTTTCCCTTCTTTAGGATCATTAATACAATTACCAATTTATCATAATTATAATCCTTTATCTTTGAATATATATTAATATTATCATTAAAGGATAACACAAAATGATAAACGTAACCTCTAAATAATTTATTCATTAAATATATGAAGATATATGGATAATTAAAATGACTAAATCACATCACTGTATAGTTACAATGCCCATTCCCTATATAAAATATTATCGTGGTTATATACAACTTCATGAGCCCCAATTAATGATATATATAATGAAGTTAAATTATGGAATAGTTTTCACTTTGTGTAGTTAGCTAATTAGATTTTTAATATAGTTTATATTGTAATTTTTCCTGATTGTGATCTTTTTTAGTTTATGATAATCATTGTTGATCCACATCGATCCATCATTTTTCTAAAAAAATAGAACATTTTCACCCCAGAGTGACTCACTAGGCTGAATGAATCCATTTTCAAGGAAATCCTGATGTTTCTTCTTCAATTCTAGAAAACTCAATTATGGCTAAACTATAGGGAGTCATTAAAATAGTCTTTGAACTAGGTATGAGTTCTACAAAAAAACTAAACATAATGTTCTGGTGCAATACTAGGAAACTATTATGGAAAGATATCAACAAGTTACCACAAAATATTCATATCATTGAATTTCGAGTTTCACCCCCACTATATGAGATAATATCCTTAATTGAATGGGAATGAAGTCTGATACAATGGATGTGATCTCCATTAGAATTTCATCTCTTTAATCACAATGAAAATTTCAGTGGTTTGTTTAGAATATCAAGTGTGGCTTCCCTTACTTGGGAATTGATGTGGGAAATATGTATAGAAATCCAATACATGACTAAGGTAAAATCCAATGAAACAAAATTTGGAATAATGAGGTTGGCAGAAATCACATTAAAACAAAATAAAACTAGAGAAGAATCATAGACTTTATATGTGATCATTATAACATTATATGTGTCTCTCTTCTAATTTAACATCTAATTATTGGGGTATAATTTTGATACCCTTTTCGAAATTTTTAAATAAAAAGTATTGGTAGATCCACATTTAAATAAGACTTTAATAGTTTAATAGTAGATGGTATATGTACCTTTAAACCTAGTGTTTTTGTACCTCTCATTTTTAATAGTGAATGATTTATATTTCCATTTTTATCAAAGTATAAGATGCTATTGATTTCATTGATCATCATCAACCTTCTGATCATGGAAATAGTTATTATATTTATAATAATTAATTTATATAAAACACTAGATTGTGGGTTCTTCATTATCTATATAATTTATATCTATTCACATCATTAGATAACATCTTTATATCCACATGGAAATAGAATTCTTTATGACTTTCTATTCCATTGTTAATACATTTACCATTCCCCATTTGATAATATCTTCTATTATACCATCCATGATATGAGCATATTGGAAATATTACCTTCTTTTGTCAATTTTTTAGTGTTTCAATTGATATCAATATTTCTTTTTATATTGAAACCATGAGAGTGCTTGTTAATTAAAATATCCCATTTCCCCTTGATATCACATTTAATTATTTATTAATAGTTGCATATGTCCCTTATGGGAAAATACCTTGGAGAAATTTGTTGTAATGAAATGAATAATCAGTCAACCATAATTTAAAGTTGTATGCTAATACCAAAAACATACCACACAAGTCTTTTAAAATTTTACTCATAGGTACCATCAAATTCATCATCAATCTACTTTAACTCACAAAATTCATTCTAAATTTTCCTAAGAAAAATAAGAAGAAATTACTTATTGAAATATAATTTCATAAAATCAACCCATTCCATAGTGTCAAATAATATTTTTAAATTTTATTCCTGATAATGTTCCACTATGAATCTGCTTACACTTCCAAATGATAGATATAAATAGTGACTTTTTCATACTCCAAACACTAGAGAATATAAATTATCTTTTAAATAGCAATGATACATTTCTTAGAAATTAGTGGATTAGTGAAACCACTAAAAAAGGTGGATTATGCGTCAAGGAATCAACCGATTTTTTTTCCTAACTTTTCTTATTTATAAGCTCAGAAATATTCATATCTTGATAAAGTTGTGTGAGTATAGAAATGAGATTCTTCATTCTAACTACTATAAAATTTCGTTTCATGGGAGTTAACTCATTTTATTTTCCCTCACAATCATCATTAAAAATATTCTTTATGATTTAATCCATTGGAAAAAACAAAAAATAAGAGTGTATGAAACACTAATCATATTAGGGAGAATCATAATAATGAAAATCATTTTTGGATGTCTAAATAATGAAAAATTATTTACAATATTTAATACCATAGGTGTAAACTAGGTTATTATCGATCAACATTATAATCATTAAATATTGTTTGTAATGTTATTGTGAATTTAAAATTTTCATCCCTTTGGAGTTTCAAACTAGGTGTGTGTAAATTAAGATTGTATTAAACTTGGTTATGATCGATTCTACCTCAGTGCTCTCTTTTGAAGGTATTACTCCTAGGTAAAATTGTGCTAGAGCCATATGCATTTTTAGTATCTAGAAATGGTTTTTTGGATAACCAACATACTTTATATACCATAACATAGGATGTTATATAATAAATATGATTATCCAAAGAGTTCTTAGTAATGTTTTCACATACCAGTTTAGAAAGGTTAACCACACCTTGCTCAAATGACCACTGCAAATACCCAAACATGTCATAAATATATATTTCATCTTAATAGATTAATTTTCATTACATAACATAAAATTCCATATAATAATAATATAAGTATTTTAACTTTGGAACCTTTTATAAATAAACAACTAGTTCATAGGTGAACTACATAATCTCCCATTTAGTTTTTTATAACTATCACCCATCACAGATATATCATACAAAATACATTTCTTCATTACCTAGGGAAAAATCATAATAATGGGGGGCTCAAATTTTCAATATGTGTAAATAAGGGAGATATAAACATAATTTAACCCAAAGGGCATGATATCAAAAGAATAACATTTTAAAACCATTCTATACATATCATAGGTCATAAACACAAGTAATAGAATAAATAATGACTATTTATATGGAGAGGATAATAATGGAATCAAATTACATGATCCATTATGGAATGATATTGTAATAAGAAATATATTTTTTATATATACATAATAATAGAAAATATTTTCTATATTTGTCAAGAATCATTGAAGAAAATATCATAGTAGAATGGGTTCACTACTCAAACCATCATAATAGTCATGGTTTTATCATAAGTCAATCATTGGGAATAATTTCCCATGCTAAAATGGGTTTAATCCCCACTATTGTACTTTTCACCACATGAAATTTCAATCATTAATAAATCCCTTAGTGGCAGATATCGGTACAAGTCATACATTCATATAACGTGGCCATCATCCATGGTTATAATGAAACCACCACTAGTAGTTATAATGTAACCACTGTTATTTGTTATAATGTAACCATTGTCCTTAGTTATAACGTAACCAACATCCTTGGACACAACATATCAATAATAATATAATGATAACCATATATATGTGACCCTCGTGATCATAAAACATTCACCATAACATAACCTCTAAACAGAAACATTTTTCCTCAAAATCATTCCATCATAATCACAAAACATTTAGAGAATTAAGAAGGATGATATCAATTTATTATATCCACATTAAATCTTATATAACATCAATGTATTCCATATTAGATGGAAATTTATTTTGAATGATCACATGGACCATTTCATGGGGAAAATAGCATTTACATTTTGAAAATCACCTTTTAAAAAAATAATTTTATATATAGTTGTGGAAAAAAATTTCTTTTAAAATATCCATGAAGATATATAATGAAATCTTTGAAACATTTAATGGTCATGCTTTTGGAAAATACCATTCATGTCATACATGTTGAAACAAATATTTTGTTCCCATTTTTTATAAAAATCAAAGTACCTTATTTGGAAAATGAAAAGAAGATTACATTAACACTGTTTTGTAAAAAAATAAAACATTGGTAAAATTTTCTTTAAAATATCATTTTTTAATAGTAATAACATTATTTAAAACAATTTTTCAAAACATGAACTCGGTGGAAAAATGTTTTTCATTTAAAGAGGGAAATAAAATCTATTTTTATTGAAAAAATTCTTTTGCAAGATTGGGTACATAAGGGGATGAAAATTAAGAGAATTTTTTTCCGTCATTACCACAGGACAATAAAATCCCTGATTTAATTCATATATAGATCATTATATTTCATCATCAAAATCATAATCATAGACAATCCAGACGAATGATGAGATTATATTATAAAACCCTTACAACTTTATTAAATTTTTTGATCACAATACACATTAAATAATAATTATAAAATGAATACTTAGATATCGTGAAAATATATTTATTTATTATATAACATGTCAAAGGGGTAGTATATAATCCATATAAAAGAAAATGGTGGTGTATATGGGATATTTCTCCCATAAATAAAAGAGATAATAGAAATATATTATGTTAATTCTCAACTTCTTTCATACATGTTCAAAACTCCTTTATAACAAATATATGTTTATTGTTGAATTATTACAGCATCATAGTCATATTTATCATTATATATATTATTTACATATAAATATTTTATTACCCATTTATTAGCAATTCCATGTTAATATCATGTTTTGAGTAAACGCTACTTCATTTTTCATTTATGTTGTCTTTTTGTTTGATAAATTTTCTCTCATAATGTTTCTATAATCTAAATAATAATAAAAATGATATAAATATCATATATATTCATAACATATTTATAAGGGCTTACCAATAAACATTACATAATCATTATTTTTTGTAACGAATATAGATTCTTTCAAATTGTGGATCTTTTTAGGTTTATCTTTTTAGAGAATTTGGACATCATTTTTACATTACATCCCATATTCCTATAATTTGGATAATACTTATAAAAGCTTCCATTTTTTCCAAAAGTTTTGATTTTTAAAATAAAACATTATTTATTACTTGTTGAAATCATTTTAACATTCAACTTGTCCTCCTCCTTTCCCTGAAACGTCCTTTTAACCTGTGATTAAATCTAAAAACATGGAATAAGCACAAAAATATCATTAAATTAAATAATGAATGAATCTCATTTATATCTGGAAAATAAGAAAAATATTTAAAACCCTTTTATTAAAAACACAATATCATGAACATGAAAATCATGTCAGTGGATTGGTACATCATTACAATGTCACTCATACATTGACACTTAGAAACAAAAAAAAACTTATGAAAAAATTCCATCTCATGAGTACCTAATGCATTGGAGTGCTATAATAGGGCACACACATCATATCTTGACATATAATGGGGCTCAACCCATCATATCATGAATAATAACGGGGATCAACCCATATTATCATAATCTATAATGGGATGAACCCATATTAAACAACGTTCAAGGATTATATAATGAATAAAACCCTTCAAAACACGTTTAAACACTTGAGAAAAACACTTTTAGATATCAAAATACCCTTTGGTTGTAAAAATAAGTTCTAAAATATAAAAACCACACAAATAATAATGATATAATTTTTATTAAAAAGAAACATGAAAACATATAAAGAATAAATTAAAGTAATTAGGCTTTAGGAATGAGAGGGAAACCACACATTCTATATATTTTAAGAAAACATTCCCTTTGACTATTGTAAAATAGTGTTGAAAAAGTAACTTTAAATATCGGTTTTTAAAAGACACTCTCTTACCCTCTGTCCAACTCATCATATAAAATAATTATCATCCTTAATAGTAAGAAAAATTTATTATTTTTATTATTGATTATATTTTTATGTTTCATCATTCCTTTTATATTACATATTATCATTTTATAATAATTACATAATTATTTATGTTCTTATTAGACGTTTTGTCGATATTTGGTACCTGAGTCCAAAAAGAATTTGGTATGATATGCATTTTCAAAGTGGTCATAATTGTTTCATCTCAAGAAAAATTTTAATGAAATTATTATCATTTTTGTATGTTCATTATACATTAAAATTAAATAATTATGTATGGTTAAGAAAAATGAACTACATTTTAATAATGGAGATGATTGGTCAAACGTACTCATGAGTAATGTTTTTATTTTTCAAAGGTCATTAAATAGATAAAGTATGTATAATTTTTAATTTTAAAAATGAAATTATTATCATTAATATAATATTAATCATTTAAATATAATTATATATATCATCCACTTGAAATGGTGATTAAAAATTAATTGTTCAGCTTTGTAGAGGTCATCGTTGACACGTATGCACAAACGAAGTTATCATTTTTTTGTGCATGGAAAGGTTAAAAAAATGATAAATTTAATTTTAAATAATGAATAATATGTTATTAATATAATACATATATATTAATTACAAAATTATAACAATCCTTGAGATATGGTTATGGAAAATTAATTTCATCAATTCACAAGGTGATAGTTCTTTGTAAACATGAATGATAATACTTTTCGCATTTTATATAGGTGGATATGGATTTAAGTGATGATATTTAGAAGAAAAAATATCATTAAATTTAGGATAATTTTTTCATTATTTCATAATTCGGAAATATTTATTTATGTATGTAGAAAATGAGAGAAAAATAAAAACACGTTATTAAAAACGATGCCTTTTAATCGGACCATCTCCTTTAAATAACACATTAACTCCTCAATGGTGAGTTTTATGAATAAAATAAGAGATATATAATGTGGTTAGGTATTATAGTGAGGTATTTTTGAAGATAACTTATAAACCAAATAGGTTTTTATGTGATAGGAATAGAGAATAAGATGTTCCCTTTTATAAGAAAATAGAGAAGAACTCTTGGAATTATTCAAAATATTAAATTAATATACATTACTTTTAATTTATGAATGTTTCCAAAATGGATAATCAATAATATAAGATAATTATGATTCTATATATATTCATCCAACGAAAATTCGATAGTATTTGTTATTACTTTAATCCACATCAATTTTTAGGGCTTATTTTATCCTTTTGCCACTTACTCTAATATCATGTAATTTACACATTCAGGGGTAGTATAACTATTATAAAATTCCAAACTACTAATAAATGTGTATTTGATGAAATTTTAATAATTATTTTAACTATATGAACACATTTTATATTTTTAGTAATTTTATATCATTTAATAAAATATTATTTATTTTAAAATACCATTAATGACAATTTTGATAGTATTCATTACATGACTTTTTAAAATTATCATTATAACATTATATATTCAAATAAAATATTTTAACACATCAATAACATAACAAATTAATCTATAAAAGTTTTGTATGAAATTAAGTGTCTCAAATTATATTTACATTAATCTTTTTTATTGGTTCTTTGATATTAACTTTAATTAAACAATTATTACATCGTCATTGGGTATTCCATTACTTTAACAATTTCTTACATAAAATTTATAAAATAAATTATAATGAATAAAAACGTTTTTATTTCATAAAACTATTTATATTAGAAAATATCTCTTATATAACAAAATATTAAAAATAATTCACCTGTTAAAAATAAACGTGTAACAAAATTGACTTCTATTTGAATAAGATATTATGAATGGAATAAAGTCTTCCATGTGGAACCAAGGGATTATAAAATAGGCCCATGTATGATTATTATCGACAATGAATCATCCAATAAAATTTGGTCAAGTGTTAGTGTAATGACCCGACCCCAGAATCTCGGAGCCGATGCATTGTTTTAATACCTTAGCATGAGTACAAGGAGTAAAGTCTCTAAGGATAGATCTATTTAGTATTCTGGGAAATTAGATTACGTACATGAACATTTCAATACAATTATGTAAATAATAGGTAACCAAGTAAATTCATTGAAAATTCCATTATTTTCCGAGCTTAACCTTGCATATCAATCATAAAACACTTATTGGAATACTGGAAAAATGAAACATAATAAAGGGGTGAGCTAAGATGCTCACTAAGGATAAATAATATTTTAGAAGCCATCATAAATAAGAATAAAATCTTATGGAAAGGTATAAAATGGAAACACAATCATTTTAATCATATCTTGTGCATAATCTATGAAGGAAAAATCAAATAATTCCATATAAACATTCAATTGAAATTCCACTAGTCAAATAATCTCATTTAATATCAATAACTATTCTCATAATGAGGGAATTAAAAATGTCAAACATCATAACCACACTCTAAAGTCCTTGTTCTATGACCCCAAATATGAGTAGAACATTTGTGTAAAACCAAACTTGTTGGTCTCATGAGAACTACCAATGTAATATAGTTCTTTCATTAATCGACCCCCAACCTATAGGGCATTCATTATAACATCCCCAATCCGTCACATGTTATTTCAAATGCATTCCTTTTATGAAATGGGTAAAATTTAACCAACATAAAAATTAATATTAAAGCATGCATATGAAATTTAAATAATTTAACCACAAAACGTGAATAGAATCAAAACAACACATCCACTGTCAGAATTAACATAGAACGTTGAATACAACGTGGTAGATTATATCATAAAAAATGACATCAATTAAACATAAAATACAATAAGGGATATTAAAATAGATTATGGTAATCTAATAAAATAAATAAAAATTTTAGAGAGAAACACACCTTTTTTTACATTGAAATCATTTAAAATCCACAAAAATATAAAATAAAATATTTCTTTTTGAAAATAACCGTGTAATTATATAAGGGAAACATCAAAACACTAAGTATTCATGATTGTATAAATAAACACACACCCATTATCATTTAAAGAAATAACCTTCCCTTAATTTTACAAAAATGTCCTGAATTACCTCATTTGGAAGACGATGTAAATATTTCATTCAAAATGTCTTTAAAAAATTCAATCATGTGTAAAAATGAATTTAAAAATTTTTCGATAATATTTTTAAATACATTTTAAGAAACATGGACATGGATGATAAATGTGTTCCAATATATACATAGGTATAAAAAATCCCGAATAAAAATGGGATTTCAAAATTAACCCTTACATAAATCCTTAAAAATAATAATTTTTTAAAACATTTGAATTAAAATAAAAATTATCATAAAATTTATTTTATGATCCTTTAAATTCATATAAATAATTGTGTAAATAATATCAAAAATATTTAAATGGGGAAATGATTAATTCTTTAAACATTCAAAGCATCCCATACGACACTGCACGTTTAAATCATCAGCCCGATATCATCAAATGAATATCTAAATACCATGAAGATAAATGATTTCATGTTATTAAATATCATAAGGGTAGTACATGTTCCACACCTAATAAATAGTTAGTGAACATGCCTTATATCACACAAATATTAAAAGTGAGAGGAAAATTCCATTACAAAGATCATATCATTAGAGTGAAGACATATCAGTGAATAAATTATATGTGACAAATATAAATCCACCCATATAAGTGGACATTAAATATAATAAAATCACTAGTCACTCAGATATAATCTTGGAAGAATATAACCAATGACATGGATGTTTAACTAAATGAATAGAAATTGAGTTCTGATTTCCCTCCCATTAGGTCGAATATTCACCGTAAGTGTATGAAAATAATGTATAATGGTTTTATTCATATTATTAACTTCTAAAATAATCATAATAATATTTATTATATCATATATCAGTCATTTATGTCTATATTATCTATTTATAAATAAGTTCTACGATGAAGAAACATTTTTGAGTAATAATCGCTTTGTTTATCATATTTGTGTTGACCTATTATTTTTTATTATATATCTTATATCATGATTTATTTATTTAGATAATTTAAAGAAAACTTTATTTATCATATATATATAGTATATAAATGGAGATGGTATGTCGTACGTACGCATGAACTTTTCTTCTTTTATTTTATTGAATTGAATAGATGAAATTAAATTATATATATATATATATTATTCTATCAGAATTATTATTTAATATATTTCATACTTATTCATTTAATATATTTTTATTAATATTCTTGAATGGTTAATGGTGAAGATGAATCTCATCATTCCAGGGAGATGTTAAGCCGTTCGTATGTACGAGCGATGGTATCATTCTATAATTGTGAAGGGGAAAGAATTATATGGAATATGTATTATATATATAAAATATCTGGTAATATTTATTATTTACCTCTTTTATATTAATATTTGTAACCATATAAATAATGTGTATGTGAAAAACAGTTTACACCATTACATAGAGATGGTAAGTTGTACTTACACACCCATGGTGATATTGTTTTTCTTAGGATAGTTAAAAAGAGGAATATGGATTTACCATAATCATAAGAAAATATAATCCTATATTATATTCTATATTTAATACTTTATTATGGAAAAAACATAGGAAAAATAAGTAGAAGAAGAAACTAACTTTGAAAGAGATGTTAAAACGGTTACCTCTTATTCAAGTATCTCCTTCTGATTTGAACAAATGGACTCATTAGGTTGGATATTTACAAATATTATTGATTCTAGAACGAAGTGAGGGAATTTAAGAGGATAAATGGTCAGTTTTTGGATGAACAAAAATGATTTATATTTGAAAATAAAATATAAGGAGATGTTCCCTTTATAAGAGAGGCACGTGGCAGTTTTGGGAACTCCAAAAATATTAATTTATTATAAATTTTTTTATGATATAAAATAAATATAAGGTGATTTATTTAGAGTATAATGTGAGGATGTGTATAAATCCTGTAAACCAATTATTTTTGGGAATTTTTAGCTCACAAAATTAAGATTATCTTTTGGGTTTAACCCACAATTAAACATTTTAAGACTTATTATGTCTACTTGTCTTTTTTACACTACATGGTTAATATAGTTACAATGAAATTCCAAAATAATACAAATTAGATCATTTATTAACTATTTAACACTTTAAGAGTTATTGGGAGAAACATATTTTTTTACTTTTATATCATTTAATAAAATATTATTTATTGATAATTATCATTTATATCAATTTTGACAATATTTAATACATGATTTTTGTTAGTCATAAAAACATGATTCCTTAAAAAATAAATTAAATAATCGATAACATGTCAGTTTCATCCAAAAAAAATTATTGAATAAAATATTTGAAATTGTATTTATTTCAATATTATTAATACCATTTAATTGATTTTTCTTTTAATAAAACAATTACTACATCATCATTGTGCAATAATTTAATCTAATTATTAATTTCCTAAAATTTTAAATAAATTAACATTATTTAGATAAACATTTTATTTTTTTAAATACTATTTATAGTTGACCATAACACATACAAAACATCATATTAAAAATGTTATAGTTATTACAATTTTAATATGATGTGGTTAACAGTTCTCTAAATAAAATATAATAAAATTTATAATCTAACAAAAGTTGCACAAAAGGCTTATATTTTCCATATATGGTTTATTTTATTATAAAAACACTTATCCAATGATGTTTGGATTGGATTTAGGGTAATTTTATATAATTATAATATTTTTACCATTAATTACCCTATTTACCTTTAATTGTGGTAAATAAAATTCAAATGTTACTATTCACCAAAAAAATAATTTCGATCTTCTTAGACAAATTTTTTAATAATTTTTAAAACCATGTATCCCCATTTTTTTAAATTCAATTCATAAAATCTATAATATTTCTTTTAATTTTAATCCTCCATATGTGGCTAGGAGGATTGTAAAAGATATGTTTAAAAGTACATTAATTTTTTAATATCAATTTCTAATATAAAATTCCCTCCAATGACCTATATAGGGTAAACATGCGTATGAGTTATATATTTTAGAATTAAAATAAGTTCATAATAAAGTAATTATTTAAATGAAAAATTCAGTTTTAAAAAATAATGCAGTATTTTCACTATTCATAAAAAATTGCAACTTTTCAGAAAAATTGAAAAAAATTCACACTATGCTTCTTAGGATATTTTAAATTCAGATTCAAAGTTTATTTTGTAAAATAATATTTATATATTTGAAAATTTGTATATTACAATTCATTACTACCTTTTAAACAACTAATTTAGTATATTGGGGTATGTTTGAACATGGTGTTGTGTAAAAACATAAGCTATTGAAGAAACCTAAATTATATAAGAAGAGACATACTATAAAATCATAGGGAATTACATTATATCCACCTTTAAAAAAATTTTCCTTAAAATTTCAATAAAATATTGAAAACTATTGGTTTGAAATTTCAAAATATTGTTATTGAAATATTACATCATAAAATGGATTGATGAGACCTCCATTTTAAAATAATTAAAGGGTAGTACAAATGTAGCTAGAGATAAAACATACTAGGTTTCCATGTTGGAAATCATAGAAATAAATAAAATCTAACCATAATGTTATGATAGTGAGTGATAGATAACATGATTACGAGAATATTAACAATCACAAAGCTATAAATCTATAATGATCCAAGGGACCATTTTATTCATCGTAAAATAAAGTACAAGGAAAACATTTTTTATTTTATGATAATTCCCCTATAGTTAAAGAATTAATTTACTTAATAGAATAAGAACATAATTAAACATACTTACGTACATAACGAATACTGTTTCTTTTTTCGTGAATCAATTTCCACAAAAAACTAATCTTTTTCTCCAAATGATGAGTTTTCGAGATTAATTTTTCAAAATTAAACAACTTGAATCAATTTTTATAGTATCACATAATCCTCTAATTATTTTCTATCTACTTCACCTATTATACAAAATTAAACAAAAAAATGGTTAGGATAATATAATATTATTCCTCAAAAAAATCATTTATAATAATAAAGACTTATTTTAATAAACAAAATTCCAAAGCAATACCCAAAGTTCACAATAAAATATTGAACAAATAACTATCCATTAAATAGATAAAAAATAATCTAAACTAGTATTGAATCCCAAAACTAATTTGGATTTGATCACATAGTCTTCTAGGAAAAATATTAACATTTAAATCCAAATATCATAAATAACACTTAATGTCTCATATCATAAGTTAATTAACCTAATAAAATATTCTTTAAGATTGTATAATAAATTCAAAAAATAAGCCAAATCTCAGTAAGTCAAAAAATAAAATCATGAAATCTTCAAAAATAAAATTCAACCATTACTCCTCCAAAAAGGTTTGTAGTATTCAATTTAACTTAATGATATAATGTTCCCAAAAAATTTAACCTCTTCTAATGTAACATTTCTCAGTTAATCCCCAAATCATTTTACAATTCCACTGAAATCCTTTTGATAAAACAAATGTTCCCAAAATAAACTTATTTTTATCCCATAAACTCATTTATGTAAATATAAAAAAGACTTCCTAACTAAGGACATCAAATTGGCCAGTATTAGGCACTCCGCCATTATTGACCTTCGGTTGTGGGTTGAAGACCCAATGCCTCATCGGACGTGATTGGTTTCCCACCGATCATGTGTGTATTACTTTTTTAAACTATATAACTATTACAACATTACCAAAATGAGGTAAAATATTCAAAAAAATTCCATAACATACATTAATTTGAAAGTTTATCTCATTCCTTTCAGTTTTCATTCCAAAAAGGAATATCTGATAATTAACTCAAATCGAGGATCCAATAAACCCTGAAGGATATTTATACCTTTGCAATTAAGTCCACATAAGAAAAGATAATTCAACCTCAAAAAATATTTTCACATAACAAACATCATGATTAAACATACCATAAATTTCATCCAAAGTAATCACATCATTAGAAGAGAATTAATTCATTAAAATATTCCGTTATCCATTAATTTCCCCATAGAACCCTCCCTAGATCTAAGGATATCGTCTAGAATATGGCATTGAATTATGTAATGTCAAGTCCCCCGTATTTATGGAAAATGACTTCAATTGGATTCTTAGGGTTAGTTTTATTTTCTTCTATTTAACTATTTTTTATCAGCAATTCATGACATTATGTCCTTTTTTCCCTCACAAAAAGAGTTTATTTTTTCATTGAGACACTTTCCTAGGTGTCTCATTCCACATTTCAGGCATGATGTACATTGATCTTTCTTTTCTGCATGGTCTACACAGCTAGAGCTCTTATCATGCTCCACTTTTATCTTCTTTGGTGGGTTTGGGAGTTGTTTAATGTATAAATTGTTAATAATATTTTTTAAGAACTAATTAAGAATGAGCATGATATAATTTATGCCCGTCAATATTACATTTGATTACACATCACCACCAGCTTTTCATCCTTCTCCATTATGTTTGATGTTAATCTGACTTCATTGGGATCCTACAACTAAATAAAACAAAAAATAATAGTATGATAAACAATATTCATAATATCATTTAAATAATATCGTGAATCCTTATTTTCAATCTAAAATACATCAGGTTTAATCAATGCTATACATTTTTATCTTATGTTAAAATCCTTCACATTTATGTGTAAGGAAAACTTGAATAATCTTAATCATATCTCTCAGGAGTGTCAAAATAGGTTCCTAGTATGGTCTATTTTCATAGAACAAGTTACCCCCAGTGTTAACCATGATACTATGTCAGAGTTTTCACCCATAGGTACATTTATCCCAGAACCACTCCCACTTGTCATATCCAGATATGGAGGTTATTTCAAGGAATACAGAAAAAATACTACCTTATCAAAATCATATGATGAACTTTTTTTATTATCCTCAAAGAATATATTTTTGGTTATGTTACAAAATATAGGTTTCTAAATATAGTTTCCATGGTTTCTAAATAACATCCTTTAATAACAACTGCAATTACCCAACCCCATAAGCATGGATCTAGTGCATTATTTTAATACATTGACATGATTTCAAGGAATTAAATCATGAAGGACCTATTAGTTTATCCATCTTAGAAAATATATCACACACATGAACCAACCATTTCAATTATGTACATAATATGGGACATGGTAAATTCATTGAAAATTCCATTATTTTTCTACCTTGACCATAAATATCAATCATAAAATACTTCTTGGAATCTTTGGAAAATTAAACATAAGTAATTTGTGAGATTAGATTATCAATAAGGATAATGAATATAGGTGAATACATCATAAATAAAAATAAAATCTTAAGGAAATTTAAAAAATAGAAACAAAGTCCTTTTTAATAAATCGAGATAATTATATGGAAAGAAAAAATAAAATAATTCCTTAGAAAAGTTCACATAGAAATTCTACTAGTTGAATAATCTCTTTTAGTATCAATTAAAAATCTCATAATGAGGGAATAAATATTTTCGAACCTCGTATCCACACTATCATGGCATCGTGCCGAGACAATATATACGGTGTAAGATATTATTCTAAAACCAAAGTGGTTTTTCTAATGAGAACTACATATGAATCATTGGGAACATATTCATTGGTCCCCAACTTGTAGGGAATCCATTAAGCGGTCCACAACTCCACACTAACTAATTCCAATTAATTCCACATAATAAAGGTGTAAAACATAACCAACATTAACATTCATATTAAAGTTGTCATAGGAAATGTAAAAACTTTGTCTATAATCCTTGAATGGTATCAATATAGAATATCCATAGTTCAACATATTCTGAAACATTGTTTACAATGTGGTAGATTTTATTATAATAAAACATCCTCAATTAAATTTAAAATCCAACAAAGGATGTTGACATAGATAAAAATAACATAATAATATCATTAAAACTCTTTGAGAGAAATTTTACATTTTAATAATAAATAATTTAATAGTTATGAATTTATAAATGGAAATATTTATTTTGAAAATCACCTTTTAATATCGTATGTTGAGATTCAAACTACTATGTTGTCACGAAGGTATAAATAGCCACTTGTACCCTATACGTTAAAGAAACATTTTTCACATAATTTTTTGAAAAAGTGATACTATACCTTGGTTGGAAAATGTTGGAACAATTCCTATAAAAATATTTTATATAATTAAAAAAATTAAAATGAAAATAAAAAATTGTCGATGATATTTTGAAATATATTTTAAAAAACATGAACATGGATGATAATTGTGTTTCCGTAGATACTTACGTATAAACAACACCGAAGAAAAATGATATTTTTATATTTTCCCTCATATAAAACCTTAAAATGATTCCTTTTTGAAATCATTTGAATGAAATTAAAATTTTACATAAAAGTTATTATTCAATACTTTTATATCTATATAAATATTTTTGAAAATAATATCAAGAATATTGAAATAGAGAAATAATTAATTCTTTAAACATTTCAAGTGTCCCATACCACTTTGAACATTTCACTCATTAGTATATTGTCTTCAAATGAATCATTTAATACCATTAATATAAATTTATTCATTATATAAATTATAATAAGTTTAGTAAATACCCTGCACACCAGAAATAAGTGGTTAATATGGTTTAAATTAAATGTTAGATGGAAATTTCCTTACAAGTATTCTATGATTAGAGAGTGGAAAAACCAATGACATAATTATGTCAAAAAAATATAAATCCAAAAAATATAAGTGTATATTCATTATAAAAACATGAAAGGTAATTCAAACATATTTTTGGATGAATATGACCAAAGATATAGTTGTTTGACTCAATTAATTAACATTTAGTTAAGATTTCCCTTACATTATGCCTAATATTCTCCATTTGTGTCTAAAGCTCATGTATAGTGGTTTAAAAATATTATTAACATCTAATATAATCATAATAATATTTATGATATCATATATGATTCATTTATGATTATATATTACCAGTTTATTAAAAAAATCCATGTTAAAGAAACATTTATTGTAATAACTTTTTTGTTTATCATATGTGTTTTGACTTGTTGTATTTGATTATATTAAATTGATCATGATTTACATAATTACATAATATAAAAAAATGATTTATATATCACATATATTTATTATATAAATATATAGATGATATATAAATAAAATGAAACATACCGTTCATGGAGAAGGTAGGGCGTACATACGCATAAATTTTGTTTCAATTTTTTATCAAATTGAATGGAAAAATGTAATTAAAATATACATACATGTATATATATATATATATTATTAAAATATAATTATAATGTCCTATATTTCAAACTTATTCATTATATATTTTTTATAAACATTCATGATTGGTTAACATGGAATATGAATCTCATCACATCATGGATACAATAAGTCATACGTACAAACAAGAGTTGATATAAATACATAACGGTGAAGGATATGGAATTGGTTTGAATATAAATTATATTGAAAAAATATCATGACATATTTATTATTTAAATTATTTATATTCATCATCAAACCAGTTGAAATAAAGTGTTGATGAAAATTAGTTTACATAAAAGCATGGAGACAGTAAGCTATACATAAGCACACATCATGATATTATATTTCATAGAATTGGTAAAAGGAGGAAAAATGTTTTAAAAAATTTATAAAAACATATTCTTGTATATTATATGATATTTTTGTTACTTTATTGTGGAATGAACTTAGGTAAATGATATATTAGAAGAATGAACATATAAAGAGTTGGTAAAACGATTACCTCTTCGTCGAGTGTCTTATTTTGACTTGCGTAAAATAAATACATAGGATGGATTTCTGCTAAATTATATACTCCAAGATGAATTGATGGAATTTTAAAGGACTAATCGGAAGGAATTGTCAGAAATAAAATGATTTATAAGTGTGAATAAAAAAGAAGGAGATGTTTCGTTTTCTAAGAGTGGGGAGGGGTAATTTTGGAAACTCCAAAACTATTAATTTATTATAAATTTATATTTGAATTCAAATAGATCAAAGGAAATTAATTTCAAGGATAGGGTGATTATGGGTCATAATACTCTCAACCAATGTTTTTTAGACATGTTTAGGTAAAACAAGTGACCTTGTCATTTCATTTTAACTTTTAGTTAAACAATCTCACTCTTACCATGTCTATTTGCCTTTTGATACTATAGAGTAAAAATAGTAAATATAAAATGACAAGATATATCATTTTTTATTAATGTAGTGTGTTCCATATCCCCAAAAAAATATCTATTCATTAATAAACACTATTTTTCATTGGTATATATAGTGTAGTAATCTATTAATGAATTACATTATCTTCAAGATAATCTCTATGATCATAACATGTAAATTTTAAACTTTTATAATTTTAAATCATATTGATTGAATATTCATCTTCTTTATCAACAGATATCCTAAAAAATTAATCATTTTTAGTGTCATTGATTTGTGTTTTGAAATAAAATACATGAAATGAATGTGAATTAATTACTAAAATACATGATTTACTTATCTTAGTGTATTTATATTTTACTCATGGTTCCAAAACAACTATATTGTATGTGCTACAATGATGAGTTGAATATAATAAAAACTTCATATGTAATATGTTTGTAGTAATCCCTTTTTTAAAATTTGAGCAACATTAATCTCTTATTCTGGTAATTTTAGGAAAATAATGAATACATTCTCTCTTAAAAAGATCTCATATATTCATATGATTCATATTAACTTTACAATTATTTAGTATATCATTTAATTAAATCGTGATAATATAAAATAATCCTATTGAATCAAAAACTCGAAACATGTTTCATTTTTTTATTAGGATTTTTTATTATCATTATCATCTACCATACATTTCAAAGAAAATCCAAATTCGCTTTATTTTTTCCAATATGATAATATTATAAAAACATTATAATATTTTGTTTCATTCCATCCATTGAGAAGGCTTATTTCGAATTAAACATTTTATCCCAAATAACATAAGATTAAGAAACTCTTATTCTAAGTGACATTCCATTTTCAAAATTGAATTTTCCATTCATTAAAATATTCTATGTTATTTTACAATGTCATGTTTCCATTTATTTATAAATATCACCCACTATCTCATATCTATAGTAATTATCATTTTCAAATTTATGATAATTTTCAACAACTAAGGCCTTTTCCTTCACTTTAAATTTTCCCATATGGATTTTCAGATTTTTTTTATAAAACATTATATTTTCATAATCCTAACAATTTTTTATAAATGTATATAGGTTTATCACATATTTCATAAGTAGACTCCATGTTTGGGAACCTATTTTTTTATACCAACATTCTCAGGTTTTCTCTTTTTACTGGGTGGACTCTCCCTCATACATTGGGTCCAAATTTTCTTGGATTCTCTATGATGCTAATGATTATACAAACACATATATGACGTATAAAGATATCCTACAAAATTCATGTAGTCAAAAAAACTATCTCCCTTTATAACATGAATACTAATTAAAGTATTTTTTTTTATTTTTCATCAACATTTAAACCATACACATTTTTTAAACATTTTTTTATCCAACTTAATAGTTTATTCATTATTTTATATTTATTAACATTCTAAATAGAATCACCTATATTTTTATGGTCAAATAAATTTAACCATAGAATATTCATTTTTTTAACTATAATTATTTTAGAAAAATACATGATATTCTAAACTTATTTTACTTTATATGCTTTAATATTTTTATAATCAACCTTTGTAGATAAATCTTATTGATTTTATTCAATTTTAAACATTATTAAACATCTTAATACTTCATCAAATGAGTATTTCACATTTTTAGACCTTTCCCTGCATCAAAATATTTTATTGAACATGTTCATACACTTGAAACTTTATCGTTAACTTTTTCATTAATAATTACATTATGTTCATTATTTTCAAAAAAACATATTCATAATATTAGAAAAATATTTTACATGTATGGATTTCTCTTCATGAAAAGAATGATGGTTGTTTGAAAAATATATTTCCCTATTTTAACTTCTTTTTTATTTCAATAATTACATTTTTCATAAGAAATTCATTCATAATCATTTCAGCATAGACTTAATATTCATATCTTGTAATTTTAAACTACTACATCCATTAATAATAAATTTTCCATCATATAATTTTATAAAAAAATTATTTTTATCATCATCATTACTATATTAATCAGCTTCCTTTTCAGAGTCACCATATTTAGGACAATTTGAAATTGACTTTCACCTTTATATTATTGAGAACTTCTTATTATTACACCAAGTATGAGCAATATATTTACTTTCCTTTTAATTAATAGAACTTATTTACATTCAATCACCCTAAACAATATTTTCCATTAAATTGAGTATAAATTCCAAACCAAACTCCAAATAGACCCCCAATGAGATCATTTTAGTGGTAGCTTCCCTGTTTACATTCCACAACCTATTTCCACATTTTGAAAGAGGAAATTCATTTAATACTATCCATGTTATTTTGAAAAACCATATATTTTTATAACTTTTACACCATTTAATAAAATCGTATTTATTTTAAAATCTCATTTATATCTATTTTAACACTATTTAGAACAACAATTTTTTCATAGTCATTACAACATGATTCTTAAAAGAAATACATTAACCCATCCCAGACATGTATACACAATCCATAACGTTCATGGATTCCATAAAATTTTTAAAATTATATTTATTTTAATTTTATTTAAATAATTTAATTTATTTTTCATTTTTTAAAACAATTATTACATAATCATTATGTCACTATTTAATTTATATATTTACTTTCTAAAATTATAAATTAATTACTATAATGTTTATAAACCTTTTATCTTTCTAAATAATATTTATTGTCTTCCATAACACTTATATAACCTAATATTAAAAATTAGTTAGTTTTTAAAAAATTTAATGTGACATTTTTAAATCTTCGTTAAATAAAACATAATAAATGTGAAAATCTCATGTATGTTACTGAAAAGGATCATATTTCCCAAAAAAGGTTTATTTGGGTGGAACAAAACATACCCAATTAAATTAGGATAATTTATAGTGTAAATTTATATTTTTATATTGATATTTTTACCTTTAATTGTTTTATTTACCATTAAACGTTATAAATAAAATTCTAAATTTACTATTCACAAAAAAATGTATTATGATCTAATTGAAAAACATTTTTTCCCATGATTAATAAAACATATTTTCATTTTTAAATTTAAATTCACATAAGTGGTAAAAACACGATTATTTCTAAACTAGCGGTTGTGTCTAATATGCAGGTAAAAGAGATGTTCAAAAGTTTAATAAATTTTTTATATATACTTCTATAATTAAAATGATTCTAATTATATACATTGGGTTAATATGTTTATTATTTTTATATTTTAACAATAATATATATTTATATTACATTATTATTTAAAAAATACTTAGTTTTTAAATAACAATACTAATTTTTTTTCCTATTCATAAAAAATTGGAACTTTTCATAAAATTTTGAACATTTCACCATAATCTAATATTGTTATTCCTATTTCAAAATTTTAGTCTGTTTCTAAAAATATGATTTATAAATTTCAAAATGTGGTTATAACTATTCCTAGCGACTTTTTAAAAAGGTAGTTTAGTTTTTCATGGTATAGTCGAATATGGTTTTTCATACAACATAAGTTTTTGAAAAAACTAAATTTATTAAAGAACATAAATACTTTAAAATAATGGGGTTTTAGAGTTTTGGTAATTCTCCTAATATTTATCATATTTTTTAACCTTAATTTCCCAATTTACCCTTATCCATCGAAATAAAAAATTACAAGATGTATTATTCATATTGTCCATTAATTAAAGGGACATATTTACAAAATTTGGTCTCATTATTACAAATATTGAGTCCATTTTTCATAATTCAAAACATAGAGGTGGCTGTAATAAATTTAAAATACCTCATGTTTTCTGATCGAGAAAACAAGTTATTAATGTAAAAACTTCTAAATGTTCACAATATTTTTATATACAATTGCAATGTGAATCTGATTATAGAAACCTAAATTGGAATAAAAGATATAATATTGATCTAATTAAAATTTAAAACCATTGAAAAAATAATTTAACCATAGAAATTTTTTAGACAAAAAATTAGTTTTCAATTAAAATAAAATATTCTTTCAATATTCATCATAACCTAAAACTTCTCAAAAAAACACCAAAAATTCCAAAAAAGTAAATTTTTATATTAAAATTTCATAGAAAATTTTTTTGTTAGGTATTACTTATAAAAACATCAAAAATTATATTTATAATATGTTAACCATCAGATGGTAGTAATATTATTTTTTTAAAAATATAATTTTAACCCTAAAGCTAGGAATATAGTATATTGTATAGAAAATAGTGTCACTATTTTATTAAAAATGTATATATAATTCATAAATAAATATTAAAAATAAGTATTATATAATTACTTGGGTGGTTACATTCATCCCCCATTCTTGGAATGTATTTCCTCACAATTGTATCCACTTCTTAAATGAGTGGGTATACGTTTTATTCCTAGGATTGTTTGCTTCCCATGTTTCCTCTTCATCCGTATGGTTTTTTATAAAAACTTATACTAAGGAATAACTTTATTTCATAACACATTAACTCAGTGTTCAAGAAAATTTATTGGTTGTTTTCTAATAAGAAAATTCTCTTCCAACTGAATAACTACAGAGCAAAAAACATGTGATGATTTTGAAATATATTTCCTTAACATTGAAACATGAAATATATTGGGCACCTATAATAACCTAGGATTTAAATCCACATGAGAGGAAACTAATCTAACTTCATCCACGATTTCATAGCTTCCAATGAACTTTGGAATCAACATCCCCTTATTACCAAAACTCATTGAACTATTCTATGGAGAATATTTGAGGAAGGCATGATTTTTACCTCAAAATAAATAACATTTCTCTAGTTATATTCATAACATTTATATCTAATCTGATATATCTCCATATATTATAGAATCATCTAAATTTTATCATCAATTTTCTCTACAAAAGTTTTCACCATAAACTTCCTTTAACCTACATTGTCACAAAATTCAAGAGTTCAACACTATTTTCCATATAATTCCTCAAATGGATTAGTTTTTATACTCGAATAAAAATAATTATTATAGAAAAACTAAACCAAAGAATGATGTTGATCCCAAATTCCCAGATAATAAATTTAACAATCAAGTAGTATATCCTCTATGGGTTAAATTTTTTGTTTTGACTATCCTTCATAATAAGTATGAAATGTTGTGATGAAATTTAATTCAGTTCCCTGTGACATCTGATTTCCTTTACAAATATTTGATGTGATCTTGAGATTGGGATCATAAATAATGGAGATAAGAACTCAATGTAAATGGACAATTTTTTAAGATAAAACCAAGCAATTTGATCTAGAGATAGAGTGTCTTGAATAAGAAAAACATTGACATAATTATCCAATCAATAAAAAATAACTTAGAAAACATTTATATCATGATAGGTATTTGGTAATCCCATGAACATTTCCAAATATATAGTACAATTTATACTAAATCACTATAAAAGGATGAAGCATCCCTTTTATCAACCATATTTCAACTTTAAACTACCTAAAATTCAAACATTCCATAGTAAATTTAGGAATACCTCTTTTCATTCCATCCCAAAGGTTATACCCCTAAAGGCCTTTATACATCTTAGTATTTCTCGGATGAACAAAAAATAAAAAACTATGAGGTTCATTCAATAATTGATTCCTCAAATTGTAATCACAATCAATAGATAATCTATTCTCAAATCTATAGACATATTATTTTCAATGTTGAATTAAGTTAAATTACCCTTTTAACCAATTTTACATTTTTGATTACACATTTAAATTTTTCGGTTCATTCATAATTCTGACTTATAGATATGATTACACTGACACCTCAAAAAATAAAAATAAGTTTACTTCACTGATGACATCCTACCGAAAAATCATTAAATCATTAAACAAGGGATCATGTCCCAAATTTAATATGGTTAATTGAGCAATATTTTTCCAACTCAATGTATCAAAAAAATTATTTTTTTGTAGGACTGTAAATAATCATTAAATCATAATCCTTGATTAATTTAGCCACTTATATTTCTCATTTTCAATTCTTTCCGAGTGAATATATAATTCAATGTATTATGGTTATTATATATTCCACATTTTTTTTTCATACAAGTGATTCTTATAAATTTGTTACACAAGTAAATAACACCTATTTCAAAATCATGGGTAGGGTAATCTATGTCAGTTATTTTAATCAGATGTAAAGCATAAGAAATTAACTGAACATTCTGCATTTGGACACAAATATGTTATTTTCATAATGCATCACTAAAGATAAAAGTTTTATGATTTCTAGAAGGTGGGTCTATGACAGAAGAATCAAAAAATCTTCTCTTCATTTCCTGAAATCAATCATCACATTTTTCAAGATGAACATAACTCATTTTTGAGTTTACATACTAAACATGCTAGATAATTATGCAATATTTTCAACAAACATCAGGTAATAGGATGCTAAAAGAATAAAAAAATAAATATTTTTTGGTCTTGTTAATTCATAAAAAACCTTAGTTTGATGAGGAGCAATGATTATACAATCTTTAGAAATAATGTGAACTTGGAATGAAAAATGTTACAACCAAAATTCACACTTTAAAAATTTCCAATAAAATTTATCTAATTTTGTGGTTTGAAAAAAAATTATATATATTTCATGGTCCACTTAACTTTTATAATAAAGAAATAATTAATTAATAAAAATCCACAAACATATCCAATAACTCTTGTTATATTATATTAATATGATCAGTGAATATATCATGTTCATTAGATTGACCAAAAAGAATAATAAAAAATTCATAATTCCCATATATAGTCCAGAACATAGTCTCTGGAATGTAGGTTTCCATTAATTTCAATTAATGGTACCCTAATCACATGTCAAAAATAAAAAAATACTATACTCCTATGAGCTCATAAAAAACATCGATATGAGGAACTTGATACTTGTTCTTAATAGTGATGTTATTCAAGGCGATGTAATTATTAAAAAATATCATTTAACCATCATTAATTTTAAAAAACAAATAGAATCACACAATTATAATGTGCCAGGTCAGATAAAACCATTAACTAATAACTACTACAATTGATTTTTCAATTCTAAATGGTCCACTTGATCCATTCTATAATGGGGATTTGAAATTGTATTAACATCTAAAACTAAGTCAATAGTAAAATCAAACTATATATTAGGAATAACACTAGGTAAATCATCTAAAAAACATATCGGTATACATTTAACATCATCATATCATTAATTTGAATAGTTACATTTTTTTCAATAGCATGTGAAAGAAAACACTCAATTATATATTTTATCATTTTTTCATATTATAGATATATTATCAATGTTATGGGTTCATTATTATACACAAATTGATACTCATTCTGAAATGAAACTTATTTATATCTACATTTTATCATGGTATAGTAAATATAAAGAAAATACAAGCCCAGAATAACATGAATCTCTACTGAGGAGAAACCGCTAAATCAGAGGTTACACTAAAATAATTTGGTTGTTTCCTATTAAAATTCTCCCCTACTGTCATATTACTCAACGATTGATCGAGTTTCTTTATTTCATGGATACCAAAATCATTTATAGTTTCGGTGAAATAGTCCATTATTGGAAAAAACAATTCTACTCTAATTCTGACAATCTATGAATGCTGATTTGGAAGGATATCTCCATCTCAGTCCCTTTTCGTGGAAAATTCCCTGTGTATATTGTGAAAAGAATAATATATGAACATATTTTAGATAACAAAACATATTAGTCTAAAACTCAAAATAATTTTAACTTTTCTAGAAGGTAAATTCTTTCAAGGGAAATTTGTTAATATTTACATAATCTCTATTGTTATCTAAACTGACCTTTGATTTGGACTTTAAGGATCCAACCTTAACAATTAAATAATCATGATTTTTGGTCAATAATTTACATGGTTTTACATTAAATATATTTCATGTTTATTATTTTATAGAATTAGTCCATCATTCATAAATAATATCCCACATTCCAATAAATGGGATAATACTAAAAAAATTATCGATTTTTGAGAAAAAAATAAAAATTTTAAAATAAAAAATGATTTCATTCTTGTGAAAAATGTTCAAAACATTCAACTTGACATCCTCTATTATAGAGCCCATCCAAATACCCTATGAATAACATTTTAAAACATTGTATGTGAAAAAAACCTTAGTAAATGACATTAAAAAAATAAAATCATTAGTACTATAAAAACATGAAATCCCATTAAATCCCTTTTCGTAAAAACATATTAGTAAGCATATAAAATTTATACATTTTACATGGTATATCAGTACCATATCACTCTTAAATTCATTTTAATAGATTTATAATCCTTATTTTTTACTTTCATCTCCAGAGTACCCTATTCAATGGAGACCTATAGTAGGGATGACACGTTATATCTTAAGCTACGGACAGACTCACCCCGTCATATAATGAGCTATAATGGAGATATAACCGACATATATTGAGATATAATGGGATAGAACCATAATAAACAATTTATAAGAACATTTAATTATCATATCCATTTAAAACACTTTTATAACCTTGAGAAACTTGCTTTAAGAAACAAAAATAGCCTTCTCCTGTATAAATTGCTTTAAAAATATTGAAACCACACAAAAAATGAAATATTTTTACTTGAAATGAAATATGGAAACATAAAAAGAAAGAAATAAATTAATAAATAATCATTAAATAATAAAAGACCAATAATTCCATATATGTTGAAAAAACATCCCCTTTTACTTTTGTTAAAAAGGATAAGAAAACAACTTTTAGTGGGGGTTTTAAAAATAACTTCCCTAACTCTGAGTATGACTCATCATGTAAAATATTATATTATTTAATAATAAATTTAGTTTAATTATTAAATTCCATGATAAAATTTTTAAAGTTTATTATTTTTTATCACTTATTATCACACTATAATTATTATTTAATTATTTAAGTTAATGTTCCGTGTTTTGTCGATATTGGGTCATCGTGTCCAAAAATGAATTTCGTATAATGTTAATATTCATGGTTTTTAAAATTAAATAATTTCTAGTATAACATTAATTGAATAGTTATAATTTTTATACATAAAATATACTTTAAAATGAATCCATCAACTGTGGTTATGAAAAATGAACTATGTAACTACAACGAAGACAGTAGGTCGTGCGTACGCATGAGTAACATTTTCATTTTTCAATGATCATTATGGAAAGATGGTAAGTATAATTTTATATTTTAATAATTATAGTAATATAATTAATATAGTATTAATAATTTAAACATACTTATATATCTAATCCATGATATGTGTTAAGGAAAAATGAATTACATCGCTTCCTGGGGGTGATAGTTCACACACACACAAATGGAATTATAATTTTTCTAAAAGGAAAGGTAATTAAAAATGATATTTTATATATGAATAATGATAGATATTTCATTAATATAATTTATACTCATTAATTCCATCATTATAACCAGTATTATGAGATAGTGATGGAAAATGAATTTAATCAGTTGGCGAGGCGGTAGTACACCGTACACACAAATGATAATTCTTTTCCCATTTTATTGATATGAAGATGGATTTAGGTTATGAAATTTACAAAGTAAAATCTAATTATATTGAGTATAATTGAGTTTTTGTATAATCTTTGTGGAATAATATTTGATGGAAGCGGAAGAATAAGTAAAATAAGAACACTAAATTAAAAATGATATGTTTTCTTCAGAAAATATCCTTTGATTAACACCTTAACACATCTAAGGTGAGTATTATAGGTAAATGGAGCTCAAGAATGTGGAAAGGGAATATGGGAAATTATTTGGTCATATATTAGCTGAAACATATAGTATTTTATGTGTGAGGAAAAAAGAAGAATTTGTGCCCTATTTTAAGAGAATGAATGGGAACTCTTGGAATTCATTAAAATATTAAATTTATATAGTCTTTTTTATATTAAAAATGGCTTCCAACCAACTTTTTTATGATAGGATAATTATGAGTCAAAATTCATTCATCCAATGAAAATTATTCCGGTTTTTATTCTCTTTTAACTCCTTATCTTTTTATTTTTACCATTATTTTACCCCTTTAACTCTGTCCATGATATCATGTAATATACAATTTGATGGATAATATAATTACTATAAAAGATCAAAATCCCAATAAATGATTCATTAATGAAATTTTACTCCTTATCACAATATGTTGTATTATTTTTAGTTTAGGTTTTATTAATATTATATCATTTAATAAAATATACTTTATTTTTAAATATCATTAATGTCAATGTTGACACTATTCATTACACTACTTTTTTAAAATATCAAAACTAAATGATATCTTAAAAACACTTTTAACTAATTAGTAAAATATAAACAATTATTCAATCAACATTGTGTATATTTATTTTAATAATTTGATATTATTTTTTAGATATTTCATTTAATTAAACAATTACTCCATCATCATTGTGTGTGACGTTAATTTAATAATTTATTCAATAAAAATTTGAACAAATAATGTCATGATTTATATATAAATTTCACTTTTCAATGAACTATTTATAATTTATCATATCCCCTAAATAACTTCATATTAAAAAATTATTTGTTATAAACAAAAGTATGAAAAAAAAATTAATTTTTCTTTAAATTGAATACTATAAATGGATTAAAGTCATCTATATGGTACAAAGAGATCATAAAATATACCCATGTATTATTTTATTCAATGATAACTGATAAAATTAAAATTTGAAAAATGTTCGGGTAATTAGCTTGTATTTATAATCTTATTTTTACTATTAATTACACAATTTACCCTTAACCATGGTAATTCAAATTTCCTAACGATTCTACTCTTATTGTCCAAAAAAATATTTTCCAAATTTAGAGCTTATGATTCCAAATATAGAATAAACTTTTAAAAATTAAAAACACATAATTGGAAAAAATTAATTTAAAATTCCTCCCTTTTCAGATCGAGAAAATAGGTTAATAAAGTAAAAATGTTCAAAAGTTGTCAATATTTTAATATCTAATGTCATTATGAAATTGATTACAACAAAATCAATTGGTATAACTAATATTTAATTGAGATAATTATACCTTAAAAATAATTTAAAATATACAACAATATAATAATAATTTCAGATTAAAAATCTTTTTTGAATTAGAATGAAATATTTTTTCACTATTCATCAAAATATGAAACTTCTCAATGAAATGCTGAAAAATTAAAGCAAAGTAAATTTTTGATATTATTATTTAAAATTAGATGTTTATTTTTTTCATATATAATTTATAAAGGCTTCAATACTATTTTTAAAAAAACTGCACCATCCAAAGGAGGTAAAATTGTTTTTTTGAAAAATTTGGTTTTCAATAATAAAACATATATTTTCATAAAAAATATGGAATATCATGTCAATATTTATTTAAAAATTAACATAAAATGCATATATAAATATGAAAATATTTATTCTATTCTCACATAGGTCATTATAATTTTTGTTTAGAGTAATCCATTAAATTTAGAGATAGAAAATAATTTGCATCATTTATTGATTTGGTAAGTCATACGTACACATAATAGTTGATTCCATTTTAATAGAGGATGAAATTAGAAGATGGTAAATAATATATCACCTTTGAAGGGTAATTATTATTTCATAAATATCACATATTTTCATTACATTTTTCATTATTACCTTCCCAATGAAGCATAAGTGAAATTTGAATCACATCACATTGTGAGATGGTAGTTTGCCGTAAAGTCGAGCACTGTTATCATATTCCCAAATAAAAATAATAATAATTAGTAATATGAGATATAATAAATCAATAATTATATTTAAGTCATATATATCATATAAATATATTAAATTAATCATTATATCTAGTTTTTATAAGTGGTGATGGAAAACGAGTTACATTGGTTAGTGTGGCGGTAGTCCTCTATTCAATTGATTGGTGATTCTATTTCCCTTTTGATGTATAAGTATATATATATTAGTTGTTTCACTAAAAAATAACATATAAGTATATTTTATAAACTTTTTTCTATTATATGATCATATTTTAATAATATTTTAATGAGGGGTATGTAGAAATAAAATAAAAACACAAGAGTACTAATTTCACCTCTTCCTCAAATAACAACTTTTATGTTAACAACTAAATTCTTCATAGAAGGGTTTAATAATAATCTTAAAGCCTCAATGATGTGGGTACGTAATTTAAAAATATATCTGGTCCAGTTTTTGTCAAACCAAATGGTTTTAGATGTTTGAAGAGGAGAGGAGGGTGGGTTCCCGTTTATATGTGGGAGACATGACACACTAGAAATTTTGAAAAAAAAGGTGTGCACACATTTTAAACATTCCAAAATGCTCTAAACATTATCATTATAAAATCATAGAATCAATAAGGTCTAAATAATTACATCCAATAAAAATTATACAAGTATTTAGGTCATTTTAACCGTTATCATTAAGTCAAACCACCAATAAACCTATTTTAACCATAACTGTGGTATTTAATTTCTACTATTTTGAATTGTAATTTTAACTATAAAATAAGTTCATCATATTAAATAATATTAATTTTTATAAATCAAAAATATTTTATACATTTTTACCAATTTAATTCAATTATGTAGAAAATATTATTTTAAAATAAACCCCAATAACATGATGAAAACAAATTTTCCCGAAGAAATTTTTTTTATAACTATAAAATATATTAATATCAAATTTCAAAATAAATTTTATTTAAATGACAAAAATTCGTTCAATAAAATCATAACTAAACTATTTGGACATTTAAACCATTTTAAACCCATATTTATCATTGTAATTTTTTGAATGAAAATGCAGTTTTCAATAAAAATTAGTATCTTCACTGTTTCGTGAAAAAATAATCTTTTTAGAAAATTATCAAAAATTCTCCCAAAAATAAATTTCAAATATTGATTCCAAGAATTATGTTTAACATTTTAATTTAAAATTTTAATGGGTTTGAATTTTTATTATTATTTTTTCAACAATTGATATAATTGTTTTATAAAATAATATTTTCGAAACATATATTGACCTTACTAGAAATTATGTAATTTTTTATCAATATGTTTTCTTTATATAAAACTATTATATATAATTTTTAAAATATTTTTACTCCAATTCATATTTCTATGTTCAACATATAAGTTATAACATTCATGTTTAAATAATAATGCTTATACTATATTTCAGTTCATTAGACCATGATATTTCATTTTAGACAAGATATCTAGGAAATTAAATTTATTTGAAAAAAAAAAATTCATAAAAGAAAGTATTGTTATAGCATACAAGTCATGATTTATCTTAATAGGTGTAAAAATTATATTCCCTAGAATTATTATGGGATTTAATTATTTATTTAATTCATTATTCGATCTCAAATCTCATTTTTCCAATGGTGTATTGAATTTGGTAGGGTAATGTTAATTCTTGAAAATGGTTTTAAATTATTATTATAAATTTTAAGATCTTTTATTAATGATTTACAATTATTTAAACTCTATGAACCTTGATTATTAATATCTAGGATTCTTTTAAAGAATATAAACCAGTTCATTTCAAATATATTAGTGATTTTGATACTTTTGGTGGGATTGTTCTATGAGTTTTATTGATTTTTTTTTGTAAAAACTTTTTGGAAACAAAAAAATCTCTCTATTTATTATCTATCTACATATATATTAATATATTTAGAGAATTCATTTCATTTTTATAAATTACATGATATTTTCAGTCGTGAATTGAAATGATAGTGAAAACCTAAAACATTACTCAAGAGTTATCTTTAGGATTCAATAGTCATCATGGGATTAACAATGTTCTACCACTATAAAATGTCTTAGTAGTTAGTCTATCCAGGTAAAATAAATTTATAATTTATTTCATCTGAAATTATTTAACCGTTTCCTTTTATATGTTCAATTTTTTTATTCATTTTCAGGGATCAATGTAACATTTATAAAAATATGAGATAGATTAATTAGTTTGAAAATAATTCCACTCAATAATTTATTTATAATAATTTATTTTATTTTCATTCTTATTTAACCTTTTAAATTATCTATTCTTCCAATGATGTATAGGATGATTATATGATGAATCATTTTTGTATAATTCCTTAAGAATATACATATTACCATATAAATCCTACTACATGGAAAACATAAAAATATGAAAGTGGTCAAATTAATTCAAAGTATGGGATCATTTTTATTCTTATGGATATAAGAACTAATATCCATTAAAAAAATGAGATATGATTTCCTAATAAAAAATAACCTCAAGAGATATCATAACAAGATATATTAATCGAATTTCTCTAAATTACATTGTTGTTATGGGTTGAAGGAAGGATGGTCATGAGACACTACTCATAAAATAGTAAGGGATGAATATTAACCATTCCCAATCTATTATAAATTTTAATTAACTTATGAAAAAAATTTAATCCATATGATCGGAATTAAAAAGAAGTATAAAATTAATTTTATGAATTGAACATTTCAGTAGAGAAAAATGAATAAGTGGAGGAGGTAGAATATTATGAACTTATTGAAAATTCGTTAAAACATTTACCTATAACTCATAATAAAATAAAGATAAAAGTTGAGAATAAATTTTAAACTATCAAAAAGAATTATATAAAAATAAATATATATATCAATTTCTTATAAGAACATTAAGGGGTCTAATTCTAGAAAATATTGGAGAAATTGTCCCTGAGAATGGGAAATATCCTAATGATAAAAGAGACTAGAAAATAATGTTCTGTTGAAAGAATATGTGAAGGAGGATGTAAACTAAGATTTAAAAAAATTGTATTAAAAATGGAATGGGAACCAAAAAATAATATATACATTCTACTAAAACTCCAATATATATAAAAACATTTGAGGAGATATTGGAAGAAGTGAAGGAGGAGGATAATAAAAAAAATATCTCCAAAACTCAGTGACATTATAAAAATGAACTAGAATAGGTATCCATAATGCACATACAATAATAATTGTATAAGACCAATATGGATCTCATAAATGAAATGATAGTGGAAAGGAATGTAAAATATGATGCCTAAGGGAAACCAAATATAAAGAGGTAATTTTCAATGACATAGAGCAGGATGTACATTTCATTGAAGAAGAATAACTTTTTAAAATTAAAAAATGTGTCACAATTATAGAAACAAAAAGTTATAAAATATAAATAGAGGATGATAATGGTTCTAAAATTCCAATATTGATCACATCATTCAAAGTGAAATAAAATATATGAAGTGGTGAAAGAGGAAGCATGATTTGGATCTATTGAAGATTTTATTGAAAAATAAACTATAAAATTGAAATATTGATTTAATGAGATGAAAAATATCGTTTCAACACCTCATTTAACCACAAGAATGAAGAAGCTATAGTGGTCATGGATTTGAGCTATAAAATGTGTTTATATTTCAATTTTTAATTATTTTTATAAATCTATTCAAAATATACATCCCTCAAAATGTACGAGTTAAGAAAAGACAATGTAATATGAAGAGTTCATTGAAATTAGACTAGAATAATTTCAAATCATTTCTCACATCGGCCCAGCAAACATTAAACCATTATATAATTACATTACACTGAGCTATTTTTTTAGCTTTAAAACCTCAAATACAATCCCTCTCTATAGCAGCATGGGTAATTAATTTCTTTATTGTATTTAGATTTATTTAATTCTGTTATGTTTGGAACTCTCTTCTTGGTCTACATCCTTGTATTTTGTATCCAAAATCAAATAGAACATTACATTACATAGATTATTTAATTCTATAGGTTCAGAATGAAAATAAATAAAATAATGTGTGGAAGATTAAAATTGGATAGAAGATTTATTAAAAGGGGAGATTTATATTAAATTCTATATTTTTACACAATGATATTTTTTAATAAATCTATTTTTGTGATTTCAATTAAATTACATACACTACATTTGGAATTTTTTCTATACCAATTTATCCAATAAAAAAATGGTTACATAATAATATCAGTATATTTTATTCTAAATTTATTAGTTAATGAAATTGAAAGAGTAATGTATAGATTAAATGATTATAGACAATAATATAAGTATAAATTTTAGGAATCATGATTCTTTTTGGATAGTTAATTCTTATAAATGAAATTTTTGATCAATTTTCGTACATTGAATTTAAAAAATCCAGGATGATTGATTTTTTTTATTTCATTCCATGATGGATTATAATACTTTAATATGTTACAATACAAGAGAGTACTTATTAGAAAATATTTCGATTTACAAAATCACTTTTGTAGATTATAGGTTGCATTTGTTCAAGAAATGAAGAAGGAAAGAGTGAAGGGAAATTATTCTAGCCAAAGGCCCACCCCATAGTTTATGGTCTATAAAACATACCTATTTTATTGTGTAACAAAAATAAGGCCACACCTGGGCTATCTAACCAATATTAATCTGCCCAAAATATGTGGGGGAATTATCAAATATGAAGGGGATCCATCCATTCCTACTTTCCACTGATGATACCATAGAGGAAGGAACTAATTCCAGTGGTTTGATGTTATCACGACGATATTGTCCTTGCTGATGGATAATAGTGTAAAGATCATTATCCATGGTGTATGTTCACACTATGGCCAAGCCTGGTAGTGGAACCCATTATTCACCTATTATTATTATAAGGAAGTAGAGAACATATATTTTGTGGGAAGACATTGAATATTTTTGCTGCTGGACAATGGGTTGTAATGATACAATGTATCCAATATTGTGATGATGTAACATGTGTTTGTGGGGATTTTAGTGCCTTTGAAAAAATGAAGGCTACTTTTCCATTTCTAGGATTTAAACACTATAAAAACAGGGGAGAAGTATTTCTATTCGATTTCATTTGGGGGTACACCATAATCCCATTGAGATGGAAGATCTTTATGCGACAATAATGAATTATCATGTGGAGTTTCTAAATTTGGAATAGATAGTTTTTTATATTCAATTCCTATAGCTGGCTACAACAGAATATCTGATTACAATAAGCAAGAATATTTGTTTTAGAAGGATTTATGAGGAGACCAAACCACATGTCCTATGGTGTAAATAGAAATTAATTCTCATTGGAAAAAGATCTTGTCAAATCAGTGTCTGCATGCTATAGTGAAATTCACCATAGTGTGGTATATCTAATTGGGGTGATACTAAAATCTATTGATAGGGAATACACCACACATAAGGAGTTCTCATGGCACAATAGTCTCTCTAGACCATTGGAATCCTACTATATTTTAAAAGGTAAATAGAGTTATGGGATGAAACTCATATCTATCAATTAAAAATTTGTGTTAAATGAAGTCATCAATTAACATGCATGAAACTATTAAAAATATCATACATATAGGTATAAATCGAATCCTTTAATTAATTTTATAAGAGAGACTATATGGTTGTGCACTACCTCTAGAAAAACACTGAGAAAAAATAGTTTGATGGTCGGTGTAGTCCTTGGGAATATTTCCAGCATTTTTTTCTAGATTTAATAAATATATTTTTGAGTTACATAATAATGTTCAATATTATCAGCCTCATTATATGTCGAAATCACTAGGTTGAAGAGAAACACAATTGGTGGTGTAGGTTCATATCAACGTCATATATATAATGATGATCTAAAAAATAGATAAGTGAGTTCCTTGTTGAGTGAGAATAGCGAGTTACCATTTTTTAAATTCTATTAAACTATGTGGGGTAGTGATTCTTCTCTGAACTATAAATTATATGTTGATATTATAATGAATTTCATAAAAATTTTAATTTCCATGAATTCTCCTCATATGTAGATTAATGTGGGTGTTCCTAATAAAATATTCCATGTCATTAATTTATTTCGTCACTCATTGACCTCAATGTAATGGTCATATAAATTTATTAATCAATGTGAGAGAATAAGATCCTCGTATAAGAAATATTTTCCTATAACATGATTTTCTTCCCCTTAGAATGTTATTTTCTATATTAATCCAACAAGTGGTATACAAGGGGTGTTTATTCTTCTGATCTCTTAGTAGTATGGGAATGATATTCAACCATAATGGCTTCCCCATTTTCAAAGGAAGTAATTTCTACTTATTTAAAAGGTGAATTCAATTTAATTTCAGATAATTGGAATGATTTTTTGTATTTTATCCATCTTTTGAATCTCTATATATATTAAATAAATAGCCTTAATAGAATGATATCATCACGAATTGGGTGTGGATCCCAAATCTGTAAATTCCATGGGATGTTCTATTTATAATAACATCCTCATAAGGATAATTTAATCTAAAACCTATCACGTTATCTGTGAAAAGATAATGAAAATTTATAAAGGATATTCATAGGTTCAAGATTTAAATATTTATTTATAATGTATGAATACTTATTAATAGACTCAAATGAAATGATTGATACATTTTTCGCTCAATAAAATGTAGTAGTTTTGGATATATGTATTCTCTATGAAGACCTCAATGAAATAAATATTGAAAAGATAATATTGCTAACAATACCATTATGATTCAATAAATAATGGTTCTTTTCTAGAAGACAAAATATCTGAAATAAACTTCTCCTGATAACTTTCATAAAACAATTGTAGCGTATGAAATTAGAAATGAATACAATGAGTCTAGAATAAAAGAAATCACTTTACATTGATTTTAATTCCCTAAAAAATATCCCAATATTAATACGTTTATATGGTTATAAATTTTTTGAGGTAAATTTCTTTTTCCATGTAATAAAAATAGAGGAAAACGAAGGAGTAAGTTTAAACTCCCCCTTTCTTACTTCAAATATTGATAGATGGGACATCCCATAGAGAAATTTCCCCAAAAGGGGTTCAAGAATTTGATTGTGATGATAATAAATTTGATAAAACTTAAATAATATGGTAAAAATAATTCTAAATATAGGCCCTTAAAAATAAGAAATATTAACTAAAAAATTCATTTTTTGGGGAAAGAGTGGTGGAATAATTTGAAAACTATAAAGATGAAGATGATTTGGTGGCTATTGAAAATAAAACAACAAATGATGAAAGTGATTATGGATATGATGGAATGGTGGGATGGATTGATATGTAGATATAACATGACGAATCCCTTGATGAACATGGTATCTGGAGAGAAAAAAAGAGAAATCAAATGAACTGGTATAAGATTCAATCCCTTAAATACAAAAATAATTCGAAGAAAAATTAGTGTTGAAGTATGAAATTGAATAAAAAATGTATAAATTATTAAAATTCAGGAAATGAAGTTGAGGTGAATCTCAATTGTATAGAAAAAACCAAAATAACTGATGATTTGGACAAAACTATCAAGAATAGTGAAAAGAGGATTGAAAAGCTGGAAGAAGGAGTTATGAACAACTATTGAAATTGTAAATATTATGAATCACAATTTACACCCGGAATGATGATAATAAATATCCAATAATCATCATAAAGTAAATCCAAATAATTTAAAAATATGAATATATATATCTATATATCTATATATCTTCCCCTCATGTTCAGTGATTCAAATGAAAGTATTTGGTTAAACTAAATGCACCGACTCCCTAGGAGATGGTAGATCTTCAAAAAACCTGAAAAGAATTAAATAACGAGTCTAAGGAATAATCTAATACATCGTCTTTTAGATGTTTTTTCTATATAAATTTGGAATACAATTACCATTTTTGCTTTATCACTCTAAGTCACATCTTGGAGAATATTATTCTAATCACGCAATCTGAATTTCAAACCACTCTTATACATTTAGTGGATATTTTTTTTTCTGAAGGCTATGAAGATAAGGTGCTATTTGTTTTGCAATAATGGAAAAATGTCATATTGAATACCTCAAAATGGAAGAAATAAGACTTTTCAATATTAAAAAAAATAGAGACATGGATCATATTTTTTGATTTCAATGAGGATAATGAAATTATGGAGTTAGCTATGGAAAAATTATACTTATTGACAACATTGTTGATGGAAGGGAATTTAATGAAATATAATGTTGATTTAATTTATGTCATAGAAAAAGAAATGTTCTATTTTATGGATTTCACGTACTGTATGTACATCACATATGACTATAAAAATAACCTCATTATGAAATAATAGCACAATAAAATTGTAATCGTCCATTATAGGAATGATCTAGGACTCAAAATTTTTGTATTTAGAAAACCAAGATTGGTGGGAAGATCAATGGATTCCTAATTTTTCTACGCTGATTGGATAAGCCATATTATAAATTGTGTTTGTTAATTGGGCGACCTAGTACATGCAGTGTAGATCAATGACAAGTCTTCTACTGTCAAATCTAATGTTGTTTCACTTATTCTCCAAGGAAAAATAAAATAGGGTAATCATTATGTTTTAGGGGGAAAAAGTCTATATATGATTTATAAAGAATATGAGAATATATTATGGCATATAAAACTCATCCATTTCATATAATTAACATTGTGAATGTTGATAAAGAAAAACGGTGCTCATGAAATCCCACATCTCATATATAATCTTAATCACACACGTGAGTCATGTCAGAAGGGTATAATTATATGAATTTACTATAACTTGATGAAGATGAAGGAATCAATATTTTTAAAGGTTATTCATGTGGATGTTATTTGGAAAATCAAATCTAAATCTATGTAAAGAATTATATATTATGTTTTTTATATATTATTACATCTAAATGTCGTAGATTATTCCCATCACATAGAGGATCAGGGTACACATATGTATAACTATATTTCATAGAAAAATTGAAATGTGATTTGGAGGTAAGATCCAGAAACATAGAACTAATATATGGGATCAAATTTAGATATCATAAAGTTGATTAACACCTTAAAAATAAGAAATTAAACATAAGGTTTTGATTATCTGAAAACCCCAATAAAAAACGGTTATATAATGAAGAAATCATACATTACAATATAAAGCTCCAAAATTGTTGATTCGAAAATCACTTTTGGATAACTATTGGATGGAGATGGATATTGGAGTACTCTATGTATCCAAAAGTGAATCTTGATGTTCAAAAAAAGTCAACTCTATATAAAATTTTAAATAGAAGGAATCCTACTCTATAATAAATTAGTGAGTTTGTAAAAAACATTTATTATCTATAAATAAAATAAAGAAAATTTTAGGACTAGAGAGATAAAACATATCTCATAGATATTAATCCAAAATAAAAATCATACAGATTTTAAAAAAAATGTCTATAAAATATGATTGAAATTATTGTTTTTTTAGTTGTTGAATATGGATGCATAACAACAACAAAAGGGGAAATTTTTCTTGACAACCAACAAATTTCAAAATATGAATGTGATGAAAGATAAAATGGCTTTTGAGGAGTTTCAAATAATGAATAGAAATATTATGATGTCTCATATTTTCCAGAAATTTCATAAATTTCCTCAATTTCAGGTAGAAATACATGATGGGGTGAAATCATTGAAAGAAATATTGTTGGGGACTAAGCTTCCCAAGTCCAAACGAGAAGAATGATAGCTATAAAGAATAAAGTATCATTACTATATTCATTATAACCAAAATCCTTTAATTAGTATACAAGTGAATATAGTTGGGTAAAGGATATGAATGGGGGGCATTACCAGGTAGGGAAAAATTATGCAGGAGAAGTTCCTCTATGTCCAAGTGAAAATAATTTCAATAGAACCATGTGGGTATTTTGTAATAAATTAAAGGAATATGGAACCATGATTTGGAACCAAAAAAATATTGTGTCCAATGTGTGTGCCAAATATGAATGAAACAATGCTGAAGAGACATAAGCACTCATTTCACGAAATGAGACCGTTCAGTTATTCTAAGCCAGGAAATTATTAAAAGGGTCAAAATTTTCAAATAGATGTTAAATATAATTTTTTAAATGGTATTCTTAAATGGGAAGAGTATATTGATAAAATGGATGGGTTATAATTGATGAAGATGAAGGAATTTTGTGATAAAAAATTAAGTATTTGGATGGCCATAATAAAGCACCAAGAGTATAGTATTCTATATTTGATTTTTTTTAATGAATCATGGTTTACAAAGAGGATGAGTTGATCATAATATTTATATTAATGAATAAATTAATAGTCTATGATAATTATTACTTACATTGATGATATTAATTTTGAGGATCAAATAAAAACCAATGAAAGAAAATCATAGAACTCTTGAGGTGACAATTTAATATATCTTTAATAGGTGAAATTTAATTTTTCATTATCCCATGGGTTACACAAATATTTCATTTTGTATTTATCTCCCATTCCAAATAAACCAATTTAGTATTAATAAGATTTAATGTTGATGAATTCATTCCCATGGTGACTCTTACAGAGACAAGAATGAAATTAATGAAATATGGGTTAGGAAACAAGTTCAGTGTGACTGTGTATCCATAGATCATTGGGAGATTTCTTCAATATTAAATCCATAAGAACAAAAATACTATTTTTTTACATGTTAAGACACTTATATTAAATTTCATAAAAAGGGAATACACTTCAATAATATGATAAGTAATATTTATTTTATTAATCATAAAATTAAATATGGGTTCTTTTACATAAATGATACATTGAAGAATTTTGGAAGGATTCTCTGATGGATATTAGAATGGTTGAGTAGACGAATAAAAATGATCTTCTGGGGCTTCATTTAATGTTAGGATTTCATGTACTTCTTGGAAATGTTAGGATTATAATTGTATATCCTTGAGCACTAAAGAAGGTCAGTACATTGATGCCACTCAATCTTAAACCCAACATCAATAGATGAGACCGCCAATGGAAGATGATGGTTTTGAGGTGATATATCATATTCCTATTCTGTAGAACAATTCAAGTGTAATAAATCATAGAAAACAATCCTATACAGTATTCACTATCCAAGAACATTAAGATAATGTATCATTTTAGAATTGAGAAAGTGGTGATAGGAGTTGTGGTTTTAGTGTATGTGTCAAAAAATGATCATGTTATAGATATATTTACAAAGGATCATTCCAAAGTGTTGTTTCATAAGAATCAGTTGGATCATATATTCTAACCATTTCAGAATACATAATTCACTATCGGAAGTACCGCCTTCCTAAACGTTTCATTCATATGAAATGTATGTATTTTAAATTTAATTTGTTTTTTTTATAATACAATCATTATTATTTTTTCGAGTAGTTAACTATTTGGGTTTATATCCAATGGAAGAGAAAATATCCAATTTTTACAGGTAGAAAGAAGATTAAAAGGGGAATGTTTATCAATGTCAAAGTAGAGGATGTTGTTTTGGACATTCATGAGTAGAAATGATTCAAAAGTGATCATGAAAAACTCTATATTCATTTATTATTTTTCACACCATGAATTGCAAACATGGGATTCAAATTCATGATTAGTGGTTCACTAATACACTTTTTTGAAGGTGAAATGATTTTAGATTATGTATTATTTTCAAAATTATTAAAGGGTAATTTTAAAACCAAAATCCATTTGATGGTTTTTGTGTTTAATTTGTTGATAAAATATAGAAAGTAGCAGTGTTGTGGATGTGTTCTGGTCGATGGGCCACACTGTAGTCCAATGGAAACATTGTATCCCAATTTTCTATACCCTATAAATAAGGCCTATATAGGGTAGTCCATCCAGGTGAACACGACCCTGAAAAAGTTTTAACATTCTCAACAATATAGTAGAATGAGCTAGTTCATCTAGCTACTAATGTAATGAAAGAGGTAGGTGAGTGTACACATGGGTGGGCATTCATATGAATGTGTGTTCCATGATGATGGGGGAGTTTAGAGATTGTGGTCCACATAACATGATTAAACTATTGAATAGGTTGGGAGAGGACCATGTTACACTCTTATTGGTAGTCAAAAGAATGAGTAAGCATATATTTTTGGAGAAAATTTGAAATAATTTTAATGTGAGATAATGAGTATCCATGTTGTGACATAACCAATATCACCATGATGCAAATATTGGTGAATATGATATCAGTTCCACTCATAATATTGAGTTGACCTCATCAAAACCATTATATCCATTCCATAATAAAAAGTTGTGTATGATGTCTATAACATATCACTTGAGGTCCCATTATAATCCCATTGAGAGGGAAGATCTCTCTGTCAAAAACATGCATTGTGACATGGATTCTCAAAATTTTATATAAGTGGAGTTTTGGAAATTCCATCCCTATATGAGGCTACGTCACATGATCTAGGTCCCTGATGTAGCTATTTTGGTGGAAGAAATGGTTTTCAAGAGACCATGTAGTAAATCATATGAAGTAATGAGAAGTTAATTCACTAGAAAAGGGGGATATGGTCAAACGGGTGTCTCTATTCCATGGTCAATATAAATACAATGCAATATATTTAATTATAGGGGAACTAAACTATATTGTTAAGGACCACGGGATTCCTCTGTTTTATCGTTGTTGTAGACGTCCTCTCTACAACATAGGATGCATTTTATAGTTTCAAAATTAAAGAGATTTAGGTGTTGAACCCCCTATCAATTATTTCAAAATTAATAGTTAATTATTATCTCAATTAACATGAGGTAAAATTTTAAAAAATCTATCCTTATATGGATCCATTGTAGACTTTTTAATGACTTGAAAAGGGAGAGAATATTTTTTTCACTACATACAAAAAAATATAGACCCCAAATAAGAATATTATAAGATAATTTTTATAGAAGTTTACAAGCCTTGATTTCGGATTGAATATAGAAATTTTTTAGTTGATTAAAGAGTCCATGAGTCTCATACTCAATGGATATATATATCATTTGGATGAATAGAAATTCCATTGGTATTTTATTTTAATAAGGATATCATGTGAGTAAGGAATATTAAACAATCTGAGCCGTGAGTTCTTTATTGAGGGATATTAGTGAGTAAACTATATTTACATGGTAGAGTACTAGTTGGGATAGTGACATCACTCAAAATAATACATTAATTTATGAGATTATAGTGAATCTAGTTCACAAGAATATTGTCATTCATGCTCCTTGCATGTTTCCCCAATGCGAGAGAACCAAATAAAGTCATCTTTTTTATTTACTTATTTCATCTCTATTATAGACGAATGAAATAAGTGTTCCTCAAGTTGGTATAAAAAGATGCTAATTAAAAATGATTTTCCTATACATTGATTATCCGCCCTCATCATGTCATCTTCTATAGGATTAGAATATATTTCTAATTATATCTTGGCCATATTTCTTGAGAGATCTTTGGAAGCCATGCCAATTATAATTTTTGTTTTGTTTCCAATCAAATATATAATTTTAAGAAACCACATTTAATTAATTTTTTAAAAATATAATATGGAAACCCTCTCAGAAAGGTACGTGACCCAAATTTCCACATACCCAATGGGTGTTCTTAATCCCCATGGGATGAATGCTGGATCCAGTGAAACAATAATAGTGGGAATGATTTCACCCAAACTAAATTAGAAAACGAGAAATATATAACCATTTACAAAATGAAACATTAGATTAAAATATGTTTACATTTATATGTCATAAGAGATAAAGAAACCAAAAAAGTGATACAACTAAAAATTTATCATAAGAAACATCAAGAGACTAGTACAAATTCAATTATTGTTAAAACCAAAATGGATAAACCAAAATTATCCATTTGATTGTGTGAGTGAACTCCCACCACCACACCATATAGCTACCTACACTTTTTAAATGGAAATCATCACCACCTCACTGTGTTTCCTTACCTTTCCTTACAATGAAATACATAGCCCTATCTAAGAACTAATGAAAAGGTACATAAGGTGTGAGAAATCAGTCTTGTTTGGGTCCCATATAGGTGTTCCATATCATGTCTCTGTACAATAATTCAATTATTTTCAACATTAGATAAAACAATAATAATATACATTTTACCATTTTTTATCTTGAATGATAGGTAGAAATTTTATATATGAATTTTCACATTACCAAATAATGTAGGTAAATCAGTTTCAAATAATTTTATATACATATACCAAAATAGATATATGAAATCCAATAATTAATCATGTATCATCTCAAATCCATGGTAGTATTATCAAATAGTATAATAAAAAAGTAAAGTGTAGGTAACTTTATGCCAATGATCACACTAGGTCATTATATCTGGGACAATCATACCTAACATATACAATCGAACATTCGTCAATCCTCTAGAAATATTCATCGAGTCTAGAGACTAGAGGAAAACCCTAGAAAGTGAACCCCCCATAATGTTAAAAAAAGACACTAGAAAAATATGCCTATAGAGTAGAGGAAATACACCATAGAAAACCCCACGATAGTGGACACAACCAATTACTACACATTCCACCTAAGTACACAAAGTTTACTATGGGGCCTTTTTTCAAAACCATTTCATCATATTAATCTTTGAAATCCATTTCTTAAATCCATTTAACAATGATTTAAAAAACACTTTCTATATAACAAAAATAGGATTAAATATTCATTTCTCAAAAAAAAAATCCAGATACAAAACAATCATCCATTCAATCAATATAATTTAACTAATTAATTTATAAAAAATAGATCAATGCAGTTTACCTACCCAAGCTAGATATGAGGCCACTAACCTCAATACTCTGGTCTTGTACACCCACAATGGGTTCAACCAACAAGAACACAACAATTAATACATAGGCCCTAGAGTCAATCTATCCATATAATTATTGAATCAAATAGAAAAAAGGTTAGTAAAGAATAAATATCCAAACATACCTTAAGAATTTACACCCACCACACTACATGAAACAAATCACTAGCCCCAAAACAAATCAAAAAAATTAATCAATAAAATAATCAAGAAAATTATCATCAAATATTAATAGATACAATAAAACAATTCCATGTCGCTACTATGATTAATGTTAGTGATGAATTAGAAATCTTTTCTCATTTCAAGATACACTACACCAAACCTAAATGATAAAATGCCAAATGAAATGTTATACAAGTTTTGGAGATCTCCAAAATCACCACAGAGTGCTTCAAGGTTTAAATGGAAGAGGGATACAGAATAATGAAATAATATTCATCTGTGTAGTTCCATAAATACAAAAGTCAAAAAATTTAAATGATTTAAACCCCTTTAATCATTGTGTAATCCATGTAGATCATATACATCAAAAAACCTATCACCCATTTATTAAAAACCACTATTTTTGATATTTCATGGTCTGCAATCCTTACACAGTTTGTAATATTTTACATTGTGAAGTCCACTGATGAAATGAGCTTGGAAAACATTATATGTCATGCAGTCCCATTAAATGACATTTAAATTTCTATAATACAACAAAAACTATATATTTTTACACGAAAAACCAGACCACTTCAGGAATTCTTCGAACATAGGAAGAACCCATCAATGCCATGACACACTTATACATAGAATCAATTAATTAAAAAATCATTTAACATTAGTTAATTTTCCTCAGAAAATTTCCTCCATCCTTTGGAGTCCAAATATATACTGAATAAAAGAGGAAAACATGTAAAGAGAGTAGAATTTCTTGACAGTAGAAATGGGATGATACAAACTCCCCAATATAAGACTTTATTTCCAAGATAAATCATGTGGAAGAATGAAGTCTAGTAAAGAGATGAGGCCATCAATCACTCATAAAATAATCACACTCCCATGTCTCATGAGAATATAATCTATATAACCATAACACTATGACCAACTGAATCGACATCCCATATTTGACTTTTACTTAAGAGATAACAATATTTATGGTTACTCATCAACCAAAACATCTAGTTCTCACTAAAACACTTCCAAAATCAGAATATGAGATGGATTAGGATGGTATTTCATAATATGTGTTATATAGAAACATCATGCATACCTATCCATAGAATCAATAATGAACACCAAGAAGAATATTTCCCAAGAAAAGCAGTGATGTTAAATGGTAAAATATATATTGGATCCATCATTATGTGTTCTATATAATGATGGTCATAAAACTGAGGAGAAAAATTCAATAAAACCTAGTCAGTTATGGAAAACTCCCAAGGTTGATGTCATTGATGAAAATAATATTTCTGTCAACTCTATGTTGCAACCAGATGTTAAGGTCTATCCTAAATCCTCACAAATTTCTCCAAAACAAAACTCAATCCCACCAAAGAAGCTTCACCCAACTCTTCCCAATAAATAGGTGACCTGAACAACTGACCATGTAAGGCCTCTAATGTTGGAATTCTTGTTGAAGAATTATCACTGTTCTCATATGAAATCTCAACCGACCAAATGTGGATATCCAAGGATCAAAAAAAATCCAATACACATGCACAAAGAATATCCTTCAGGTTCAGAATAGAATGCTCTATCTAAATATCTATATGTGGATAGTAAGTTATACTCAATATGAACCATGTCCCCATAACCTCTTGGTTACTCCTCTAGAACCTCAAAGTAAACATAGTTTTCATCTCTAAAATAATTTGAGAAGGAAACCTATGTAACCTCACAATCTCTTGTACATTTAGATTAATTAAATCGTCAACATTAGTTGTGTCCCTGATCAAAAATAAATGAGATGAATTTATCAAATGATCAATCACTACCCATATAGAATTCATCACTCATAGAGTACATGGTAATCAAAAAAAATAACACATGGATAACTCATCCCATATCCAATATGTTACATGAAGAGGCTTAAGAAATCAAAATGTTTTTAGAAGCTCTGCCATTATCTATTGGTTGTGTAACCTTTGGATAAATAATCAGTAAGGTCACAATTCATACAGAACCCCCTAAAATCAATATCAAATTTCATAATACATCCTCATGGTGACTATTTAAACCTCCCATAAAGAACCCTGAAAAAAATGATATTCTCATATATGATGGGATGAAAACCCGATCCCCAAAACTAAGAATACCATATGAAGAGAGAGACCAATAAGAAATGGTATCCCTACCATATAAGGTTTCACAATTCTCATGTACATTCCATCTAGGTACATACCATGAAGAATATATTTAAGAAATGATGATAATAACTGGACGTTGCCCTACTCCATACATGAAACATCCCCTCGAGCATCTTGATGAAACTAAGAAAAAATCCCCTTTAAAGTCACACTCTTCCTTTAATTCCTGAACATACTATGGTGGAACTTTTTTAAAGAAATCATATACAGTGAAATTCCACTACCTTGATGTGTAACTAATAATTAATTCAAATGTATGAAGGTATTCCACCAATCATCTATGTCTGATATTCATGTATTTTTCAGAAAATATATAACTCAAACTCTTATGTTTTGAAAATATTGGGAACCTCTTCCCAAAAAAATGTTCTTCCAACAAATAAGCACATGAATAACTAAGTAAAAGTTTACATAATGAGTGGGGTAATTCTTCTCATGAAGTTAAAGATGACGAGAGTCGTATGCTACCAACATATCATCCTACAAGAGTACACAACCCAAAATATTGCAAGAAACATCCCAAAAGACTACATACCCCATACCAGGACCAGGTAATATCAAAATAAGATCCAATTTCAGATGAAATTTCATCTCATAAATAGAAAACTGACAGTTTAAATCCCATAAGTATTTCAACAATTAACTGGTATGATAAGTTAATGGTGACACTAATATTGATAAATCCTTGAATACCTATCGATAATATCTAGAAAGAATAATGAATATCTGAATCTCAAATAAATTATTTGGTTCTTCCAATGAAACAATATCCTTTACCTTATCAGGAAGAACTGATAATCCATGCTCAGAAATAATGTTCCAAAATAACATCACCTCTTCAATCAAGATATTTCATTTAGAATGTATTCCATACAAGTGATGAATCCTCTTGATTTCAAAACCCAAAAAATGTTTATTATACTCATTATTTTATCTCTAATAAACAAAAAAATCATCCAAAACACTACCATAAAATTGTCAGCATAATAATGAAATGTATAATTCCATAAATCCATAAAATGTTTAGGAGCTTTATTTAGATCAAATTTCATCACAAGATATTCATAATGTCCATACCTACTTATAAAATCCAATTATCATATATTAGAATCCCAAACTCTATGATGATGATAACATGAATGAATATCAGTACATGAGAGACACTTTTCCCCTTTTAACAGATCAAAAAATCACCCACATGAGGTAAAGGATATATATTCTTTGTAAATATCATGTTAAACATCTTATAGTCCACACACAATCGAGGGGATCTGTCTCCCTTCATGGGAAATTTAATTGGGGCTTCCTCATGAAAGACAATAGGGTGAAAAAAACACATTTACATGGGGTTATCCTTCTAAATCATGAGGACTTATTCTTCTGATAGTGACGTAATAAAAGAAGTTATTGAAACCGGATGTGAACCAATTTATAGTTTAGTCATAAAATATCCTTCCCACTATCGATGAAGCATAAAGAAATAGTTTGGGAAACGTTAGGAAAATAAAAAATAACAATGGGAAGATCAAAAATAGAATATATATCATCAAGCTCGAGTATAACAGAATATTAAAAACACTTGATCTTAGTGAGGAATGGTCTGGCGTGACCAGAAATCAGAACACACTATCCGTAAAAACACTCATTAGATATAATTGGACATAATAAATGAGACATTTCAATCATTAAAATAAATATAATTATTATGATAAATAAACCAATCAACCACAATGTCGATGTAAAAAATATAGATCAGGAACTATAAAATCATAGACTAACATCATATCAAATATCAATAGTGCACAAGGTAACTGAAGACCCTTATCTTCCCTCTTCCCAAGAAGATTCACTAACTCCATATCAAATGACATGATATTCATTTGAATTTCATTCATTTAAAAAATTTGTGGATATAATTGGGTTCTATACACTAGTATCAAATAGTCTATTCACTACAAAATATGAAATAAATATCAAACATCTCAATATGACTATACCCACATCTAACTCCATAAGAAACTCATCTAATACATAAATTTTCATCACGTATGAGGCCTATGGACATATACCTATATTATTTTAAGCATCTAACTACACCTTAGTGTCCTTTGGAGAAAAATATCCCGTTTCGTATCAAGGAGTAGACATATCTTGGTAGGAAAATGACCAGAACATCCTTGACTGTTACACATATTTTATGTTGAAGGATAAGAACATTGCATGTTTCCAACCATCCCAAAATTATTAAATCTAATAGGAACACTACTACATTTAATAAGAGGTACTGAAGAGGCCTCCATCACTGAACTCCTCCTCCACCACTTCAATGATCATTCCTCTCTCACTTTTTCCACAACATGAAACTGAAGTTGTGAGTATGATGATTAAAAGTCATAGATTATCCAACCATTACTAAAATATTTATTTCTATCAACATAACTGTGTTCATTGTCTCCACATTGGTTTAAATCATCAATATAAATATATAAGATAAAATATCTGGTTGGAAACCCTAAATATACTTCTAGTCAAATACATGGTCATTTTATATAAATTCTAGTGAAAAATAAAGCAACATAGAAAACCAATTGCAGTTTGTAGGAACTAAACCCTACCCTTGATAAAAATAGAGAAAAATGAAATAATTCTCCATCATTAGTGACTCCTAAAAAACTAATGGTTGACGAGAATCTTAAAACCCTTCCCATTCAAACCCACATGCTTATATGCCTGTACCATGGAATCCCACAATCCCTTGCTAAGACCCTCTTGTTTGAATGTGACAAATTCACATTGATACTCTCTGGTTTATCCATAATGTTGAGGATCTAATGAATCTTTTCTAGACATTCCTCAACCTCTCCATGTTTATTATCACTATTAAAGGATCACAGCTTCTCATGCATAAAAACATATGATTGATCCTTGTCTCATATATCTCCCAAAAATTCCTCAGTAATTTCATTCCAATATTGTGGTAAATTATAGCCAATAACATGACATAATCATAAGGTAGCCTCAATAAAGATATAATCCATAGGGTTGTTCGCTTGAGGAGAATCAGGTACAGCCTGCTGAGGAACTCGCAGAACACAACTTGAGGTAAACTACAACAAATCAAAACCAAAGAAATAATCATTCAACGTAATAATCCTAGCATAAACAAAAAAACCCCTATGTAAAAATTTTATATTATCATGAAGAACTAAAATAAGTGAAACTGATCCCAATAGCATAGGGTAACCTGAGTCTCTTCAACTCAAGAAAAGGCCAAGAACTAGCCACATCCTACCTCCAAAATTCTAACAATCCTTTATACAGACTACCAAATATCACAAGAAAATGGATATTGAGGAGAGACCACCATTGATATAAAATTGTTATGAACCCATACCAAATACCTTTGCAAAATATTACCCACCTTGAATTTATGCACACTCAAAGGGAGATATCGATCCTCATGGGTTGGCGTCTAGAACTTTTCAACCAATAAAACAAAGATAATGATTTCGCATAAACTGAAGAAAATAATTCTACATATATATACAAGTATAGAATAGAAAAATGATATAAAACTGAAAAAACATATATTTTATAATATAAATAAAAAACAATGATGTGATATAACTAAAAATGTAGAAAAACAATCTCTAATAACCTTATACATCAAAAATTGACAAAAAACCAAAAACATATACCCTAACAGTATCTAAGTGATAACTTGTGTGAACTCCCACCATCTCAACATCCAGCAACCCAAACCCAGTTGACAGAAAGCCTTTCTACCAAACTGTTGTTCCTTTCCTTTCCCTATATTGAAATGCATAACTATGTCTATAAACCCTCGAATCGGTATACTTGGTGTGAGTTAATAGGCTTATTTTGGCACCACCATAGTGTTTAGTATCAAATATCTAATCACCAGTATAGGAATGATAAACATTAATGAAATCCATGAATGATCTATAGTTTTGTATTTTTTTATCACAAAGGAATGGAAAAAAAATTTAATCTATACATTTTCCACATTTCCAAAGATTTAGGTGAATTAATTTCAATGAATTTCATATATATATATATATATCGCAACAGATATATCAAATCAAATAAGCTATCACATATCATATAAAATTCATTGAAGCGCAATAAAAATAATACAAACCAAAGGAAAAGAACTAATAACTTCATAAAAATGGTTAAAGTTGGTCTGGATATCTTGGTCACTTGTACCAAACACAAAAAGTCATCCCCATATGAATCCTCTTTACAAATGCATTGAGTATAGAGAGAAGAGTAATTCCCTAGATAGTGAACCCCAATATTGGTCAAACATGTCCCTATATTAACCAAAATATGGATTAGAGGAAAGCCCCATGAGAAAACCCCCGATAGTGGTTGAGAACTATTAATACAACTTCAAATTATCTTCCCAAGGATTCTCAGATAAATTATTATCCAAATAATTTCATACAATCATTTCATCATACCATTCATTGGAAAACATTTCATAAAACCATTTCAAAATGATTTCAAAAAACTATTCCTTTTATAAAAACCAAGAGAAACCCAAATATTACAATAGAAAAAGTTCCACACACACACAAAACAAATCGGTTAATCAATTTATTTTATTTAATAATCCAATTTATAAAAAACCAGAGTAATTAAATTCACCAAAACATAGCCAAAAAGCTCATAAATAGGATGAAATCATGTTCCCAAAAAATTTTATTAAAAGAAAGTAAAAGGAAACAAGAGTGGAGAAGCATGGGGGTCAACCAATATGCGTGTACACATCACCACATGCCACCGCAGCCCCCAAATCAAAACAGAAAGGTGGTGTAACAAAGGACCAAAAAGAACTAACCTTCATAATGGCATGCTTGGAGGGAGAATCAGCAAGCCGATTTGCCTCCCTAAAAACATGAGTGACAAAAAAAACAGAACTACTCAAAAATCATGAGGTAATCATCCCAATATAAAATAATTTTCCATGGAACATTCCTTGATTAGTTTTGATGGATGTAAACCGCCAGAGTAGAGTCAGATTACAGCCATAAACCATCCAGCCCTGATAGGAAGCATACCAGACAGCCTTAACCATTTCCCATAACTCAGCCTCAATAGCCAAACCATTCAACATAAAGTGGTAGAAAAAGCCTTTAACGAAGACCCTATAAGTGCAGAAGATGACACCATAACCAAAAGGTCCTGGTGCACCTCAAGCCACCCCATCAAATATAATTTTTAAAAACTAATAAATTGAATGTATCCACTGAATATACTTCATCACAAGGGGATGCTTGCATCTACTATAAATCCTCAAGGACCTCAAGATCACCAGATCAGAATCATCACTCCTCATAACACCAATTCCAGCCTGAGCAGTTGAAAAGACACCAATATGAAGATCTCGAATGACAATAGAAGACGGGATAACTCTACTCTCAAAAAAAAGAGCATTCGGAGCCCTCCAAATAAAGAAAACAAGATCTAAAACAACAAAGAGAATCAAAGGTTTCACCTAAGTATAACAATCAACCTGAGACACAGACTCCATAAGCTGGCCAAACCCTTACATGTTTAAATGAGATCAAAAAAACCCCTTTAGGTAACTCCAAATACCCTATGAGAATTTTCAAGAGATGAATAAATGATCAATAGTTTCGTCTGTAGCAGGACAAAAGAAGCAAACAGGTGCAAGAGAAAACCCAGCCTTCTGTTGTAGCTGTTGAAAAGGAAGCCAACACTTCCAAATCCTCCACATGAGAAAACAATAAGCTATTGGAATAAATGTAGTGTGAAAAATCAACAACCAAGAAGGGACCATCAAGGATGTAACACACATAGATCTGTAATCCTATTTAGTGCTAATGGAGCCAAGAACATTATACATCCAAATCATAGTATACATAGAAGAGTAATGATAACGATCTAGTTCCAGCTTCAAAGGACCTTGAAGACGATCTTGAGGAATGGTATTATTATGAAATTCAAAAATAGAGAGATCCTTCAACAAAGGGGGAATTCCAATAACATTAGAAATTGCACAAGAAAACCAAATATTTTGCAAACAATTCAAGGTGGAATTTCTACAAACCACCCATTTTGTGGATTGGGAATGGTTAAGGTAAGAATGCTTGATGGAATACCATATTGAGGAGGGGACATAAAGAGAATACCCACTCAAAATCATGGTACCAAGTATATAACAAAATAATTCTAGAGAAAAATAATTTGAATTCAACAGGGACAACGTAAACTTTTTAATGAGAGATTCATTAAAAATCTTAAGATCCTAGAGCCCCATACCTCCCATGTCAACAGGCCTAATACATTCAGTCCAAGCAACTGTGAAATGCATTCTTAAATGAACGGAGCCAGTCCAAATGAAATTAAGAATCAATCCCTATAGTTTATTCAGAATATTTCTAGGCCATGTGTAAAGACAATATTCATAAACACACATGGAGGTAATCATAGAGTTAACAAGGCATACACGCCCTACCTAAGAAATAGATTTCCCTTTCCATGTAGCCAACTGATTGATAATTCCAAGGTAGATATTGTTCAAGTATCATCTTTTAACAGCACCCCAAAAAAGAGGAACCCCATGATAATTAAAAAGAAAAGATCCCCTCTTAACCCCCACCTTCCGTGCAGTTTTATTTTTCTAGGAAATGATGACCCCTTCCCCAAAAAACAAGGATCATTTCCCCCAACTGATAACTTGACCAGAAAACTCATCATAATGCTCAAAAATAACCTTAATATTACGAATGGTTATCCTATCAGCCTTCCCAAACAACAGAATATGATAAGAATATAATATATGTTCAGGAGAAACACAACATCTTCCAATACTCAACTGTTGAAACAAACTAGTGTGCACAAGATCTGAAATACAAAAGCTCAGATTATCCTCTACAAGAGAAAAGACAAGTCCAGACAAAGGATCACCTTGTGTCACTCCCCTTGAGCATTCAAGGAATCCTCTAGGAGAACCATTTACATGAACATAGAGAATATATCTTTTAAAAATGCAGCTGATCAAACTGATACAATCATTAGAGAAACCATGCATTCTTAACACCGAAAAAATGAAAATCCACTTCATTGTATCAAAAGCCTTTGATATATTGATTTTAAGATCCATATTACCATACCTCCCTTTTTCCTCATAATATTGACACATTCAGAAGCTGTAAACAAGAAATTTTGAATGTTCCTTCCAGGAATTAACCCAAATTGATTAGTTGAGATAAGATCATTAGAAATGCTTCTCAATTTGTTATCCAAAATTTTACTGAAAACATTTGGAATTGTATTCCTTGTTTCCACAGGCCTAAAATCAAGAATATGATGAGAATTCATCTTCTTTAGAATTAATGAAATGAAGATTGAATTGACACTGAAAGGAAAGTATGCCTGGTAGAAGAAATCCCTAACAGCATTAACAAAATCTATATGAATAATATCCCAAAAGGACATGAAGAATTTGTTGGAGAATCCATATAGGCCTACCACACTATCAGCATTCATAGAAAATATAGCCTTTTAACTTCCTCCTCAGTGGGGACACCAGTAATCATGTCATTTTAAGAGGCTTGAACTATAGAAGAGATATTCCCAAACATTTTATGAGTATAGTCATTAGCCGAATCCGGGTATAGATTTTCAAAACAGTTACATAAAGGACCAGAAATATCATTTTCAATACTAAAAAGAAATCCCTCAACCACGAGGGAGTTCATGCCACTATTCACATTCTTTTTCTTATTCAAGAAATGGAAACATCTTGTATTTCTATCAAAATCATTCAGCCACCTAACATTGAATTGGGTCGGATAATGATTTTCATTTAAGGCCAACTGCTCATTAAATTTAGAAAGAGCAAGGGGCTCATCCCTAGAGATCACATCTTCACCTTTAGTATGTCTTTGACACTATAAGATAATGTACTATGCACTTTGAATATCCTGATCAAGACCTGAGAACAACTATTTACTCTAAACTTTATGCTTAGCCTTCACAGCCTTAGGTTTCATAAGCATGATATAAAATGGATTTCTAATAAAATTGTTCTCCCATGCTTCACAAATAGTCTACCTACAACCTGTAATAGTTAACCAATCATTGTTAAACTTAAAAGGAAAGGGAGATGATCTAACCCTGTCAAGGCACAAATCCACTAAGAGAGGAATGTGATCAGAATGAACTCTTGGAAGAGTGATACCAGACTGAGAAAAGTCCTAAATTCGTTCATCCAAATGACAAAAAAACCTATCAATTTTACAAGCTTCAATTCCATTTATAGTGTATCATCTCCAAGTAAATCATCTCCCATGATTAGAACCTCAATCAGATTAAAAGAATCAATACAGGAAAAGATTTCATTCAAAGCAAGTCAATCGAAACTGTTCCCTGTCTTGTTCTCATGTACAATCATCGAGTTGAATTCACCAATAATAATCTAACTCTGTATCATATCAATTGAAATATTTTCCAGAGTTGAACACAAAGCACATCTTTTAATATACAGATTCAAGGAATATACAAAAGGTGAAAAACATAACATGCCCATCAATCACAGTAGATAATGTGATCGATTACTGATCATGATAAGGAGAAATCAACGAAATGCTATCATGTTTCAAAACCCAAAGCAACTCTGAAGAGGTCGAATAAGAATTATGGGAAACCAAAGAATACCCTAGAGTCAATCATTTAAATGCATTCAAATTAGAGGAGGACATATGAGGCTCAACATTACCATTATGTTTAGGTTTATTGTCCACAATAAAGTGACTAAGGGTTGTGACCGTGGGAGAATTACCAAGCCCCTGGCAGTTCCAAACAAAAATCTTCATAAAAGGTAAGATTTAGACATAGTGATAGGACTATAATCCCAGTGCAATTAAGCATTCTTGGTATGTTTCTCACTTTTATTCTTCTTTCCCTTATCTGCAACAGGTGAGGCAGGAGCTGAAACAACCACTGGACACCCCAAAGATTGAGGATTCTCTTCAAAAGAAGATTCCTCCTAGTCATGACACCAGAAAGAACCACTCGAAGGATTGAACTTATTGAGGGAGTGAACCAGTTCTAGACATACCTATGAAGAGGGCTTCCATGAAGCCTTAGATAATGGGAATTAGGAAAAATTTCCCTTAACAAGGTGAAGCAGATCACTAATATTTTCCCCATAAATAGGTTCTAGGCCAGTAGGATTTAAGGATGGATAAACCAGATCATGGAAAGAAGGCACAGAGGATCTGACATCATTCCACTTATCAGCTTCCAACACTTGCCTAGATAAATCAGCATCAACAGAGTATTCAGGTCCTATGATGGAATTAGAAAAATCCTTTACTAAAGCCTTATTAGCAGGCTCAATAAGTTGATTAGTTGACCCAACATAACCCTGCACAGGGAACCAGATAGCTGACTCCGTAATAGCAGCACCAACAAGTGCGTGTACTGACATAGTAGGATCGTAGACTTCTTGAACTATGACCTGACATGGGACCTGTGAAATAATCTCAGAAGAAGGAGATTGGATAATAGGCACAAGATCTCCCTGCACTGGAGAAATACGGGCTTTCTTAGAAGATTCAGGATCTGATGAGTGAGAAGTAACAACAGCTGATGTATGTACAAGATCTTATAGATAAATATGAGGTCCCTACACTAAATCTCGAGCAATCGAGTCAGAAAATATGGTATTATACTTAGTAAGAGTTTTCACTGAGGCCTGGATGTTAGTCTTAGAAATGGGATCAACAGAGACCGGTTCTGGGTCCTAAATCACATATGGAGAAATGATAGGATATGGATCAGAGGAAGACCCGAGATCCAATTCCTTCTTCCGAAAGAAAGTAGAAGTGTTTCATTTTACCTCACATAAACCATATACATTATTACGATTTCATTCAAAGTCTATATGACCAATGAAATTGTAGTTTAAACTGAACTTTGGTTTTATCTCATACTAAATATCCATATTGAACAAGTCATCTCTAGATGTCAATACAACCTCTTCAACTATAGTAGCAACCATATCCACCTCCACTAAAACCCTAACAAAATGAAAAAATATAGGATTTTTAGTCTTCTTATCCATGAGAATTGGATCGCCAACAGATGAGGTGATGTCCAAAAAAATTCTGGGATGCCAGTATATCCAATTCAGATTATGAATGCGAATCCATACCTGAGCATGACTATCATTGACATTATCACGATCAAAATTCCTATACCACTCATGAATTCAAAGGAGTCCCGACTTTAATGAAATAGATCCAAAACTCCAAGCTCTGAGTTTGGATGCCTCTGATGAAAATATAATATGGTAATACCCATGGCCCATAGAGATCATCCTCTAGTAATCAAACACCCATATATGAGAAATGTGATTCGAGCGATCATTGAATTTCTAGAGGTTTCCCCCTTTCGGAAGAAGAACACGGGCAATGATTGAGAACTGATATAGGTTAACTTATTCTTCGACAACAACCTGATCAGCCGTCACCTGGGAAACGTGCCCCTTCCTGATGATTCTACCAGGTGGAGGACAATCAAACACCGGGAAATTAGTAGAGGGTTTGAGAACAACTGCAAATTTCTTTTTCAAACCTGAATCCTCGGAGGCAGGAACCACCACAGGGTGCTTCTTAATCGCATCCTTGAACATCACCTTATGAATAACATAATCAAAATTCCTAACTGATTGATGATTGACATTGAGAGGATCAAAAACATCCTTCAAGAGCAGATCAGGATCAACAGAGCTAGGGTTTCCCCCTGACATATTCCCCTCGTCAAAATCCTCAATTTTCTAAAACATACTATAGATGAAACTACCTACATATAAACACAAGTCACAAATGCCTACAATAGGATCCACCAACAAGTAGAACACGACAATGATAATGGAGGCCCTATAATCAATCGACGTATCTAATAATTAAGATAATTTTAAGATGTTTTAGTAATGAGGGTAGATCAAAACATAACTTGAGAACTCACCCCAGCCACACCACAACCAATAAAGGATTGGCCCACCGAACATGATTATACAATGAATCAAGAAAATAAAAATTATAATTACCATCATATATCAGTGTATCGGATAACACAACACCACAACATTACTATAATCAATGGAAACAAAGAATCGGAAAGAAACACTCACTCTAAGAGTCATCAATCCCAACCTCAATGACTAAATGTTGAACAAAACATTACAGAAGTGTTATAGGTATCCTATATTATCAGAGAGTGCATTTATGTTATGAGGGAAGATGAATGTGGAATAATATAATAATATTCATTCATTAATCACAATAAATCCAATTTTTTGACATTTATGAGTCGAGTAACACAATTAAAATTCGTGTAATCCATTAGGATCAGATAAACAAAAAAAATCAACCACCTTATTTTAAAATCTATATTTTTAACACTAAAAAATGTGTAATCATTACACATCATGTAATATTTAATAATGTTTACCCATATCATGACATGATCATCGAAAAATTTACAACTTAAGTACTACCATTATGAAGAATGTGAATATCTGAAAAATAAAAACAAATAATCTTACATGAATACCAAAACCACCTCTGGTTTTCATAGAACGTTGGACGATCCCCACTAATACTTTACACATTTATAATCAGATTACTTTAATTAAAAAAACATACATCCCTAAAATTTTGGAAATTTTACATAGAGAATTCTCTTTGTCCTTGAGATTCCCAAGATGTATCCAATTAATCAGGAAAACATCAAAAGAGAAAGGAATTCCCTAATACAAGGTAATATGATTATACAATGATTAATACTTTTTAATGTTTATTTTTTATCCATGAGACCCACCAATACATTTAATCATATAATTCCGATTAAATATTTGACTTTCCTTTGTTTGGAAAAGAGACAATTTAATCCAACCAAATACTTTCTAACATTTATCAATGATCCATAGATAATATTCAATGATAAAATGAGGGTATTTGGTGTTTATTGTAAAAATGGATGTCTATAGTAGGGTTTTATATTGAAATGATTCTTTGGATATTTGGGTAATGGTTCATATTATTCATTCATTATGTTAAATTGTTTACCTATCTCAAATAAAGGGTTGTTTCTTTAGACGGTCCAAAATGAAAATGACATAACCCATGATTGTGATAATATGGGTTTTTTTGCTTGATGGGAGGACATTAATAAAATTAAATTATAAATATAGTTATGTTGGTTAATTTATTCATTGATATTTTACTATTTCATTAAATTTAAATTGAATAATATCAGAAAATGGGTGTTGTAAAAATAATGAGATTTTAAAATTTTTTCAAATTAATTTAAAATGTTAGGTATATTTTGTTATATGTAACACAAATTTTAGCGTAAATTACACAAAATAATGATATTATTTGGTAGTGTGTATGACACACAATACAGAAATTCAACTAACCATGAAGTATTATTATTTTGAAATATGACTGTTATAACTCATTCGTTGAATATGAGGGTATTAATCGTATTTAAAAAATGATTATATATATATATATATAATTTCCCCCCTCAATATATATTTACTTATAAATTCCTAGTAAATAACTATACAGTTTTTAGTACTGTAATTAAACTCATAAAAAATATGTTTGTTCAAAAATTATATTTATTAATTTTTGTGAGAAAATATTATAATTAATTTGTAGAGATTTGATTTCATTTATTGCAAAAAATAGAATTTATTTTATTGAATCATCATATAGAAATTAACATATGATTGAATTTTTGGATTTTCTTATAATATATATATTTTAAAAAATATAGATATTTCAGTAAAAAGTGTAAAGTATGGTATTTTATAGAACTATGATTTATTCTAATTTAATTATGTAATTTAGAATCCACATTATGTGATAATTCATCATATATATTATTTATTACTACTAAATCCACTTATTTATTTTTTAATGAAGTTTATATTGTATATTAGTATAAATATATTTTCCAGCTAAATAGGGATTTTTCTAAAAACTATTAAAACATGGATAATTATTCTCCATTTGAATTAATTAAAATAATACCTAATGATGGATTTATTAAATATAAATTATAGATTATATACCCATTAATGTTAATATGAATTACTATAATAATATTTTTTTATTATTATACAAATATTTGATATAAAATCATATTGTGCTTAAAAAAATAATCTAATAAAAAAACACACTTTTAAATCGGCTGTGTGGGTTTTGTATTAAATGTATTTTCATCAAATTTTATAAAATTTATTTGAAAAATTTAACTCAATTTTTTAATTCAAGAGGTCAAATTTATCTTTGGGTTATTTTTTAGAATTTTCTAAAAATATTAATTTTTTGATGCATAGTTAGAAATACAAATTTTTAATTGAAAACAACCTTTTATTTTAAATTAATTACAATGATAAGTTATTTTTTAAATTTTAATTAATGTAAAAATTGTTCAATTAATTTTATTTTAATCCATTTTATGTTATTTTTATCAATTTTATATTGAAATTTGATTGAGAAAAATTGTAATTATTTGAAACTTTTCTCTTTGAAAATCTGATTTTTCATTGAATATGTGGGATTAATTTCAAAAAAATTCCACAAATATGAATTGAAATTGAAAAAAAAATTATTTGTTTTTAATAAAAATAATTTATATTATCCAATAACCTAAACTTAATTATTTACCAAAATGAAAAGTGAAAATAGAAAAAAAAATTACAGCGATAAGGGGAAAAAATGGTTTGGAGGTCTAAAGTAAAGAAATATGGTTTAAATTGAAATAAATAATTATATAAAATATATTTTATAGAAATATTTAGGTACCATATTTTATAAGGATCTAAAATAATATCTTTTTGGATTATTGTATCATGGAAAAACGTGGGTACACCTTCTCCTTTAAAAACATTACTAACGTTCTGCTCACATCACTTATAAAAGTCCACCCACTCTGCCCTATTATTTACATAATAAACCCTTTTTTGGTTTATATAATTTACAAAAAAACACTTCCAAACAACCCTCCTATCATCCAATTAAATTCTTCATGGTTATAACTCATACCTTGGTAGGTTTTTTGTGAAAAAATAAGGAGGTTACCTGAAGAAGTGGTTACGTTATTCAATGAGGGTTTTTATTATTTTAAATTATTCATCGACTAACATACATTTTTATTAAAATGAACTAGTATAAAAAAATCCTCATATGAAATATAATTATATTTTTATGTAAATTTCATGACCTGTAAGCATCTCCACTTCCATCAAATTGGTTATGAAATCATCCTTCACGTGTAAGTTGGACAACCACCTCGTGAACTAATGTCATTTGTTTTTTCCCTTAAAACACCTCACTATTATATATGATGATGGATATAATTTAAATAAATTATATTTATTATATAATTATTCTTATTGATTCATTATATGATATATATATATATATATATTCATTCAATTCGGTCAGGGATATGACAATGTCACTTGTTTGTGTGACAGACTGTCTCCTCGTGAGGTAATGTGATTCATTTTCCACTAAGGATTTATATAGAGGATAATAAGGATCAATATTTGTGATTTAAAAGATATATTTATGATATTAATGTAATATTTTTCATTCATAAAGTATAATATATCATTTTATTTCTTAATTTTTCAGTTGAAGAAAGATGATAATATCGATCATGTACGCATGGACTCCTACCAGTGCAAAGCAATGTTACTATATCTTTAATAACCAAACCAAATTGATGATATGTATAAGTATAATTAAAAAAATTACATGTAATCAGATTTTTTTATTATTCTGTAAAATAAACTATTACTTACCACCATTACAAATTGATCGTGAAAAAATGGAAATGTTTCTTAATAGTACGTACAACCAATTGTTTACATAATCATACCGTAATGCATTCCAAAAAAATATTTTTTCATGATTAGTATAAAAATAGTAATTGATTTATAAATATGATTATTATTTAATAATTATATTATAATTACAATTTAACCATGAACTAAGTAAGGTTACAAAAAAATAACAAATCAAAATATACAAGAAAAACACAACAGTAATTACCCTAAATATGATTTTAATTAAGAATTGTTAATAAACAAGTAATAAAATGAAGTTAATAAATAATATATGTTATGATACATATAATTATGGGTTTTTAATATAAAATAGGTTCAAAAATTAATGAAATATGTCCAGACTTATGGTAAGAGATTTCATGTATCTCTTTTTTCAGAGATACATATGAAAATTCACCACTCATTTCTTTTGTTTGGTTTATATAATGAATCTTTTACAAATATACATCATGAATTAAATTACATTATTGGTATTAATTTTTTTATACTATTTTTTATTTGGGAATATTAAAAAAAAATATTACAAGAGGTGTAAGGGATTATTGTCTCAATTTATTTCTTTGATACTTATGTCATGTTATGCACCAATCTTATTTAATGATGTGTATATACAAAACCTTTGAAATGTAATATCATAAATTTATTTATTATTGTGATATTTTATGTTTCATTTAATTTTATACTTTTGTGGGTCTTATTATTCAATGTTACCTCAATGATAAATGATGTATGTCCCAATGTCGTCATTTATTTGTATTGTCTATGATTAATCATTAAATGATGAAATATTATAATCTACCATAAAATAATTATCATGAATGTTCTTATATTATTATTATTAATGATATTTTCAAGTAATGATATCTTTTATACTATTTTTACTTAAAATAATTGATAAATGGGTTTTAAGAAAAATTTCCTTTTTTTCTGTTTGTTTGAAGAAAAATTTTATTCCAAAATAAAGTTTTATTATATGCTTTATAAAATGTAATTAACATTGATAAAATATTTTTTAAGTATTTTTTTACCCATGTTCAACTATTTACAATATATTTAAAAAGTAATATTAATGTCTTTTTCAAAAAAAAATATTGTTTGGACTTTACAAAAAAAATGTGAAAGGAATCACTATTTTAACATTTATGACGAGAATAGAATTTTATACTATCATAAAAAATTTTTTATCTAAAGCATACATTATATGTTTTTAAGGTTATTTTCAATGAATATTATTTTAAAAAATATTATGTTCTAATAATGTTTTTTTCAAAGTGATAAGGTTACTTTCATGAAGAACTGTTTTAAATGAATTTAAAATATTTATATATTAGTTTACTAATTTAATTTTAAGAGGAATTCCAAGATAATAGTTTTAAAAAGTTATTTTCAATGAAAATTTCTTTTCCTCAAGAAATTTTCCAAGTGATTAATCTATCAACGACATTATCCATCTATGATTCTTCCTTTGATGTAGCTTATTATTTGTTAAGGATATGAACCTATTATACCCTTTTTATTCTTTGTCTGAATGGTTTTTGATGAAAATATTTTTAGCAAACCGACTTATTTTCCAGAATTTATTTCGTGATGAAATTGTTATGAGACTCATTATAATTTCATGGGTGAATATTTAATGGTATTGTGGAAAAAATATGGTTGATTTTAATTATTTGAAATGAGGTAACAATATCTAACTAACACAATGGGTAAATATTAATATCTCATGAGATAGAAATTATTCTAATTTGATGTGAACCGAGTTCCATAAAGGAATATTTCATCTAGGATAGTCTTTTGAGTAAAATATGACTAATATGATTGTTTGAAGTGTAAACCCATTCCACTATGATATCCTTTATTATGATACTTGACTAATATGGAAATTATTTTCATTGCATACCTATATTCCAAAATATTATGTCTTATGCCAATTTTATGCATGTGTAGATCATGCTATTTGATTTGGATATGATTCATGTTTTATAAATATCTAATATTTAGTCCACGACCCAAGATTATGATCTTTGATCAATAGAGTGTGATTTTAATTTTTTATTATCGTTTTCTCAGAACGGTATGATCTTGTTATGCTTATATATCTCCATTTTTTACACTTATTGAGTATCTAATCTCACCCTTCCATATTTTTCATTTCCCCATGTCATGAAGAAATTTTGTAATTATGTGTCATATAAGAAGAGTATATAATATGAATATATTCTATTTATACATTGAATAACATTCAATAAATTATTCTATTGTGTACCTACTTTGCAATACAGTAAAATATTATGCTCCCCATGAATGATTTTGTCTAATGTATTTAATATTCATCTAAAAAGATATAATATCTATGTATGAAAATCTTGGGATGATATAGTTTTTATCAGAGGATTGGTTAAGTTAAAAATTGTAAAAATGGATGAGAAAACATGATTGAGATCCCTAGGGATATTTCTATGGATATTTCTATGGATGTATCTACTGATAAGTATAAGGAAGAGTCATATTAAAGGAAAATGTACCAGAATTATGCTAATGGGTAGATAAATATGTTTTTAATAAATTTCATCCCAATGTGGATACAATAAGTGGTTATGGCTCAGACATTGTGGTACATAAGGTTAATAAAACAAAAAAGTTTTCATTAAGTATGGATCAATTTTTAACTGGTGTATGATAAGTTACCTTGTTGCACACCTAGTTTGAAACTCCTAGGGGATATTCATTATAAATTGGGATACTATTTATGAACCATCATGATGGATTTAAATAAATTATGACAATTAATGTCCTAGGATAAACCTAATATATCAAATATTAAATTTAAGGTGTCATGATTAAGATATTGCATAGTTTATTTTCCATGATTATGTTGTTTGCCACTATAAATATTTATACTCGCACTATGATTTATGGATTTATTAAATGGAGGTAACCATAAAGAACTAAGTTATCCTTGAATATAGTAGATAAAGTTTTGATGATCGACCAAATAAAACGATGATTGGAGTAATGGATGTTGTGATTATGCATAATTAGTTATCACAATATATTTTAAACAACATTAACCATACCCAATTCTCATACTCACAAATGAAATGAGGGATATAGATCATTAAAAGATTAGGTACTGGAAACCAGGGATGAAATTAGATTTAGTTTAGTATATGTTGATAATATGGAAAGAATCAGTCATGAGAAGGACTCAGAGGGACATGAAGACGTTTTTAGTGTGAAACAAATACATAAATAATGTAATTACATATGAAAAATTAAAAGTTTTGTTAAATTAAGGGAGGATAATAATGACCACCTAAAGTTATCATTGAATGTTTTAAATTTGGATTGTTCTTGCATTATGAAAATCAAAGTCATGAGGGGAAATCTGATAAATAGAATCACTAAGGTTGTTCAATTAATGGTTTTTATATGAATGATGAAGACACTACAAGTAAAATTTGAAAGGAAATAGGTATTAAAGGATTAATATGATGAATCTAAATTAAAGGTTTTATAGGGAAGTAAAATAATTTAATTATTTATGTTTTTTAATTTAATAATTATGAAATATATATAAAATGTTCTGTATATGGTTTTTATTAAGTATTTGAAATAATATATTGATTAATTCTAATGAAATAGAAATTTGATTTACTGAATAATTATATTTTATTAGAAATACCTGATTAAGGGAATGTCACCCTTAATATGTTCCTTGTGTTTATAAAATGGTATTTTGTGGAGAAAGAGGCCATTGGTATGAATAAAGTAAATTGTATTCTATTGATAACTTTGGAATTGATTAATGATTTGTGGAAAAAAAAAATTGTTCTCATTGAGGTATTTTAAAATGTTATAGAATTTATTGAATTTATTCAATAGTTTTTCAGTTTATTCAAGGAATGAGTAATTATGTATCTTTCAAAAAAATGGTAATTATGTTTATTACCATGTTTGAATAATATATATTGCCACTATTTTCATATATTTGGTATCTGAAAAAAGAGTTCCATTTTAAGATAATTTTAGGATTAATGTTATGTTTATTTTGAGAAATTTAGTTACCTTTTTTAAAATATTGATTTTTGGAATAGTTTTAAGGGTAACCATTTTGGGAATGGTTTATGTTGATCTAGGTAATAGGTTTTGGAGGTTGATGTATTACTTAAGCAAATGAATATTTATGCATATTGGATATATTTGGATAACCTTTTTTAATAATAACTAGATGTAGATGGAAGGACATATCATTATTGTATGGATCATATTTAGTGATCATTTGTGAAAAATATTCACCTCTTTGAGTATGAGATAACAATGAAATTGACCAAGGCATAACCAAAGGGTGATATTGTGAATATGAAATATAATGAATTCATGTAAACATATAATCCCATTAAAATTATTCAACTTTAGAAAAAAGGTTCATGAAATTAAAAAATTTCATCTGATCATCATTTTTTATGATAACATTAAACTTTTAAAACATCTTTATTATGGTTTTTTCGTAACTATCCTTTTATAAAAGACCATATTATTTTGATCAATGATATTTGTCACTCTCGATAATTATTTACACATTTATTCCATTTACAAATCATCACTTCTAAGTATGGTATACTCTGTGAAACCTAGTTAAGAGTTAATTTAGGAAACCTTTAGGTTTCCAAATTTACCATTTTAAGAGAATTTATTTTATTCATTTGTACGATGTGGTTTTCTGTGAATGAGTTTTCAAATGTTATACTCTTAATGACTGTGATGAATTCCGATGGTGAAATTCATTTTGAGGGGGCTTAAAGGTAACATCAAAATATTTTTTTATTTTTTTTAAATTCATTTAAAATTTTAGAAATATTTTATTATATTCAATGCCTATATTAACTTTTTTAACACACAACATCCTGTTTCTTCGATAGTGTACATGAAACATGACACCAAGCTTTAAGGAACTATGAAATGATATCATTTTAAATAAGAACATTATAACCATTGTGTTGTATATGAAATAATAAATAGTATTAAATTATTTATGAAATATAAATATAATTTTCATACTCAATATATATTTATAATTTAATTCCTAATAAATAATCAATCATATTTTAGTGAAGTAATTATATTTATAAAAAATATATTTTTCTTGAAAAATATATTTAATTTGTTTTTTGAGAAAATATTTTAAATAATTTTTAAAACTTTTATAAAATTTATTTCACAAAAAAAAATTTTAATTTACATTTTGAAATCAATATATTTTATTATTTACATGTTTTTAAAATATTATTATTTTTTGAGTAGTGAAAAATACTAAAATTATTAAATTATCATTTATTTTAAATAAATTGTTTAAATTAAATTCCAAATTATTTTTTAATCATAATTATTTTTTATATATGTTTAATGCAATAGATTAATTTTGAATCAACATTATATTCTATTTTAGTATTAGTTAATTTTTGGGTTTATAACGGTTTTTTTCTAAAAACTATTCCAAAGTTCATATTATTTCTCAAATATAATTAATTAAAAAATATAATGTGGAATAACATATATGATGTATATATATATTATATTAAAAAAATTATTAATATCCATTGAATGATTATTATTATAGAGAGAATTAATATAAATCGACCTTTACTTAAAGAAAATACACTTCTCGAAAACCCGCATTTTTCGGTTCTCTGTGATCTTTTTACATTTAATTTTATAATATTTTAGAAAATTTACTTAAAAAACTAAATTAATTTTTGAATTCAGAACATAAAAATTATCTTAGGGGTATTAAGTCATATTTTTTAAAAATATTATTTTTTTCTTAAATAGGGAAAATTTTGAATTTTAATTGAAAACTTCCTTTTTATTTCAATTATTTATAAATAGAAATCATATTTTAAATATCTAATAATGGAAAATAATTTCAATTATATATCAATAAACCCATTTTAGATTATTAAAATCAGTTTAATATTAAAAATGGATATATAAACATTGTAAATATATGATTTTTTTTATAATCCTACTTTCTCATCTCGTTTGCATGATTAATAATAAATTAAAATTTATCGATTCTATGAATTGAATTTGAAAAAATAAATTCCATATTTGTAATAAGAATAATTTATAATATCAAATAGGTTAAAATTAGTTTTTTTACCAAAATTAATAGTGAAATCATTGAAAATTATTTATCTGGTTTAATGTTTAAATTTGTTTTCCGAGAGGTATGTGGGTTAAAATAATTAAAAATATTATCTGAAATCTATTATATGGGTATATTTATTCCATATACATATTAGGAGCTACAATATTCCATTATCTAGTCTTTTGGAATGATAAAAATGTGGGGAACCTGTTCATTTTCCAAAAATTACAATTGTTCCACTCATCCCACTTATAAAATCCCCACTAGTCATTGCCTTTCTCTACACCTTAAAACCCATTTAGTTTATCAAATACCTACCAATATCACTTTATTAGTTTCCTCTTATAATCTTAGAATTGTTATTGTGTGTATAAATCCATCCTTGTATGGATTTTGGTGAGAATATAAGGAGGTCACCAAAATAATAGGTAACATTCTTCAATTAGTGTTTTCATTTTTATAATTCCACCTCCTTAAATTCATATTTAAAATTTATAACATTATAAACTCAACGTCTTCCTTATACCTAGATGCAATAAAGTTATGGTAATTATCTAAAACCATTTCCAATTCCATCAAATGGCTTGAAAAATCATCTTTTCTGTGTACCACTACTACAAATATGGATTTATCGAGTGTTGGGATTTATTAGAGATAGCTAAAAGCATAAATAATGGGCCCCTTTTTAGCACTAGAAAAGGAACTAATAAAAGGGACCCCATTGTCAGTGCTTTTTTTAGAACTGATAAAGTGGATCTTTATCAATGATAAGAAAAATTCTTATTTAGGGGCCCTTTAACAACACTAATAAAAAAGTGCTGATAATGTGGGTTTCTTTTTCAGTAATAAAAAAAGTTCTGATAATTGACTCATAATTATCAGTGATAATAAAATATATGTGATAAATTTGGTCCCTTTATAATTATTTTTAAAAACATCACTGAAAAAATGTCTCTTTATCTGGGATAGTAAAAAATTGTTTAAAAAGATACACAATTTTTCAGTACATTTTTAAGCACCCTAATAAAATATTCTTCTTTTAAATGAGTTTTTCTTGCACTATTTTGAGGTATTTTAAAAAAAATACATTTGATGGGAATAAATATTAAGATATAATTATATTTATATTGATATAAATAAAAAGTTATTTTTTAAAATATGATTTTGGTCATGATAAATACAATTTTACAGTTAATATATTATATATATTATTAATATATAATTTCAAATAATAAAATATATATTATTAGTTTATTATTTTTTAATTATAATCAAGTAATATTCATTTACTAAAATTTGGATGACATAAAAATTATATGAATTAATGAACTCACTAAGATAAGTTGAAAATGTGACAAGAACATACAAACAATAATAATATTTGATCTTGGTGACCATTGGAGATCTTCCACTTATAAAGCCATAACCTCTAATGGATTATAAACTTTCGTGAAATAAGGGATTCATTGGTCACATTTTTAGAAGCCCAAAATATCCCAAAAGGCCTCCAAAACTAACTTTTTAGTCAAGGTAACCCAATTTTTTAAAATTTAGTAGAATTTTAGCCTCATTTAAGTGGGAATTATTGTATTTATTCAGTGAAAACGAAATTTATTCTCATGTATTACATTCATATTGATGTTATAGTTTTTAATTTTTATCAATTTTCATTATGTAATTTTATTTATAAATATATATGTGCATATTTTCTTATATTTACTTATAATAAATCATCTGTATTAGTGTATATTTTTAGAAAATTATATTTTTAAATGTAGAAACCTTAACTATAGAATTTTTATTATTATTTTCATTAAAAACAAAATATTATCCATTTAATGAAACTTATAAAAATGCATTTCTTTTTTTATATTTAATTATAAAAGTTAAAATGTTTATATAAAATCTTCTTTGTGTATTAATAAACAAATATATATTTGTATTTATATTATAATGTATATAAATTTATATGACAAATAATACATTAACAATAAAATAAATTTACATATATATCACACACTTCAAGATATATAAGATAAATAAAATTGTCATAATAAATAAAAAACAAACATTGGAAAGTGGTAAACAGCATCAAGTCGCTTTTGGAGGTCATGGGATCAAATATTGGAAAAAAAAGTATTTGGGGTATCCATAATACACTGAGGAAGGGTGGGGATTGGAGATCACATGGAAAGTTCGGTGTTTGGGTGTGTGAAAATAATATTTGTTTTACTTTTTTTTATAGGGCTAAAGAATTAATGATAAAGGGTGCCTTTATTAGTTCTTTTTTTACCACTGTTAAAGGCACTCATTATCAATTCTATGTTAACACTAATAAAGGACTGAAATAAAAAAAACCCAACAATATCAACTTATTTTATGTACTAATAAAACCCTTTTATAATAGTTGGTAAATGAAATATTTTCAATATAGTACGGTGGACTACAGTGTCGCGAACCAATGTCATTTTATTTTCCATTACCAACTCTCACAGTAAGGTATGATGATAGATCTAAAGTATATATATTATATTTACAACATAGTTATACCTCCTAAATCATTTTATTATAATTATTTATTTATAATCTATTCTACCAGGAATACGATAACGTCACTCAAGTTTTGTGAACATTGACTTCAAAAAGGATGAGAGTATGTGTCCCTCTCAATACAATTAGAGGAAAATTGACATGTGGTATGAGCATAAATCCATTAAATATATATTCCTTCATTTTGGAGTGAATTTAAATCAATGGATATTTAATTAATAATTCAATAACTTAAAAATAATTAATTTATAATTTTGAATGGATGTTAGGATATACGCCATAAATGAAAACGAGACAAAAGAAAAATACTTTGATGAAATGATTTTATAGGGAAATAAAGAATTGGATTGATATTTCTTGTGTGAAACATGAAATTTTGATTTATATAACTAAACATGTTGAGTTTTGTTGATATGAAATTTAAATATTGGTATAATGAGACACATTTTCTATTTATGTTGAGATATATTCTTAAGGACAATAATGAGTTTATATGAGGGGGTATTTTCTGATTTATTTCATAAATTTAAACATCAAATTTAAATTCAATAATTTTACTAATTAATAATGTATATCATGAAAATAATAATAGATTAAATTTTTTATGGGTAAAAATATTAAATTATTCTCAAAATAAATATAAATACATATATTCTTTGATGGAATTTCATTGACAATAATAAATTTTTTATTTGGAAACTTTATTAGAATTGCGGTTTTTCAAAAATGGTATAAATGATGGATATTGGGACAACCATGAAATGTGAAATGGGGACCTAAATATATTCCAAAAAGTTCCTATGTCAGTGTGTAGAGGACAAGAAATGTAAACATTTCCTAGAATTGGTGAACACCAGGTGGGGAAGCACATTGGGCTGCATGAATGTATTACAATATCAAGGAGTGGAAAAAATGTGGTATTTTGATATGGTATTACCTATTTGTGATTATTGTTCAAAAAATACATGAATGTAACCATTTTATTTGGAAATATTTCATATCCCACATAAAATAGAGGATACCCCAATTGTTTAGCTCATCATACATGAAAAACATATAAAAACACTATTATCATGGATGAGAATCTCATGCTAAAGCTAGAAGGAAACCGGGAACCATTATTAAAATAACAAGGAAGGTTGATGAGTCTCTATGGGACACTAGAGATTTTATGATTAGGTTTTTGATGAAGAAAATTAATTCTTATAGTTTTGTAGTTCCATACATTAATAAAATGGCCACTAAAACTTCTTTTGAAGTGAATCTGTTTTAAACAAGATATTCCAAGGGAAAAAGGTAATAAAAACATCCTGACAAAAAATGGCCATATCATAGTTGATGTAATACATGTTAATGATGATAATTTGCCAAAATTTCACCATAACACCATTATTTGATTATACAGGGTCAACATGGAGACTCTGAGTGTGAAACCCCTATTGAAATACCTTGATATACACTTTGTATATTATGGAATGGATGATCCTTCATTAAAAATTTCTAAACAATATAGATAGAGATACATTATTTAAATGGTTGGTTTTAAGGGAAAACATTATCACTTATGGTATTACTATGCACATGGTATGCATTCATGATAGAATAGAGAATGATGGGATGCACCACCCCTGAAAATAATCATAAATTATAATTACAGAGAAGATTAATATGGGTTTTCATTTCAGATTGTGAAGTGAATATATCATAGGATAAGGTAATAGATTCAATATTTAGATTAATATAAATATATAATAAATTAAAAAACACTCATATTTCCCATTATTAGATATTTTTGAGATTCAATTTTAATGGTGTTGAAATGTATACTCAATCATGGCTATGATATATTTGAAAAATAAATGGGATTTTCTATTTTGAGGTTCATGGAAGGAATCCATTTTAAACATTATCCTCAAATTATAATATTATCATTTCTCCCCTATGTTTTAGGGATTTTTGTTTGGTTTTACTATAGGTATTTATGATTAAATAATGTCATTTAAAAGTGGGGGACCTCGACCACCCGAAAGGAGATTACCGAGTGTTTAAACTAGGTGTGATTCCATAGATTATGTTTTGTTTTGTTTTATCTATGATTTCTAATTTTATTAAATCTGAATATTTTAATTTTTATTTATTTATTTAATTCGTATCTCTCTTTTTATTTGATTCTTGAACCATTATTCTTTCCCCTATTCTTTTCCCAATGGTGATTGATTTATTCATCATTAGAAATCACCTAGAAGTGATTGATTATATAATATGGGAGAGATACGCAATTTTAAGAGTCTGAATTACATCATTTCATGATTTTTATTCTCTTAAGGAAACATTTTATCCTTTAATATCTTGGAAATATGTAATTATTTATCACATTCACAATCAGATCAATGACCATGTATTTTTAATGTTGAATAAAAACATGTATGGTAACGATAATTAATTCATGATAATTGAGTGGGATTATTATTATATATTTATCATCAAGTCGTAATGTTTTCTGATTATTTTAATTCATCGGAACATGATGATTAATATTCTATAATAGTTTTTATAAAACCGACAAAGTTAATTTTTAATATATTTTTGATTGTGTAGTCTTCAAATGTGACTATCTTGTGAGTGATGTTCAATTATTATTTTTATCTAAACCCCTTCAAAACCAAGATTCTCTCTCTATGATACTTTTTAATATTTATTTAATAAAATATATTTTAATCCTTATGTTTAATTATTTAAATTTCTTGGAATTGGATTTCATAATCTTGAATGGACTCTGATAAACTAAAATATTTATTAGTATTTTTCAGTGTGATTTCTTGTTCCTTGTAGGATCAACACCATTCTGCCACTATTCTACATATTATTAATTATTATAGAAATGTAATATAAATTTATAATTTTTTTCATCTAATTAGGTTTACTGAATTTTTTACGAATTTAACTTCAAAAAATAAAACATACAACTTTCATAATTATTTTCATTATATTTGTTTTTGCAAATTTATTCTAGAATAAATTCATGTGAGGATCAATTTCATCATTAGACAAATATTCTTTTTTCAATCACATCCCATCACAAATTATAATTATTAAAACATGATTTTTAGAAAAGTAACAAATAATCAAAAATAATTGCATGAAAACTTTATAATTAAAATTTTTGATGTCAACTATATTTCCACCACTAATATCCACCCAATACTATTTCTTATTATTAATAAAATATATTATAATATTTTCTATCCATAGGTCAATCTAAGGTAATTTCAATATTATCAACCTCATCTTTTATTTTTAGTTTCAATTTAAAACATTTTTTCAGCTAAGGTAACACAACATAAATATTAATTAAATCATTGAATCTATATCTCTAAAAAAATTAAGTAATTCATATTTATAATGTTTCAAATTTAGAAATGTAATAAAATTTTATTCATTCTTAATTCACTCAATCACTTAATTATTAAGTCATTGATAACCTAAATATAGTATTTTTTAATTATAATCACTTATATCATTATCTTTATTATCCTAATTGTTTTTATAATTACAAAAAAGGTAAAAAATGTTATTCATACATGAATATATCTTCTAAAAAAATAAATTTCATAAAAAATGTTAAAATTTTATTATTCCATCCCTCACAATTAAAATAAAATATTGTCCTCAATGATTTAATCAGCCTGTGATAGAAAAATTATATTATCAATGAATTATTTTTTAGTAAAATAAATTAAAATTAAATCATCCTATATTATGGAGGAAAACTATGATACAAAATCCAAAAAAACTACAAAAACCAACATAAATAAATTCATTTAACGAAAAGATAAAATATTTATATTAAAATAATATTACATTTGATTTTGGATAATTATTTTTCCTTGAAAATCATTTATTTTAGTATCATTTCATTCTTTATATTCTGAGAACAAAATTATTTTCATTATTTATTTGTTAACGGTGTCAAAAATTTAATCCAAAAAATAATATACCAAAATATTCCATTATATTAAAAGTATATGATAAAAATATCCATTTGTATCATTTAAATTGTCTCATAAAATATACAAATGATATTAATATATATATGACAATATTTGGATTTTAAAAAAAGTTCAAAAATAATGAATTGAAGACCATAATTATCCTTGTGTTTGGCATATTCATCTCTATTACCCTTCTCAATCCACTAACCTCAGATTATGTTACATGATTTACTTAAAAAATATTATCTTAGGATTTTATAGATTTTCAATCAAATCTCAAATAAAATTTGTATTAAGTTTCATAATTTTTAATTAGATTGGATTAACCACAATTATTTAATGAAAATGGAAAATATGGGGATTTTTTCAACCGATGGATCTAAAACCCATTTGATAGAAATAATAAAAGATATTCATTTTTATTCCTCACCACCTACTCTAGAAAAACTATATCCTTTTATACATTATTATTATAAAAATAATGTTTATTAGAATATCATTTCACTTAATACCCTACTCCTCTTCCAATTTTTGAATTCCTACTCTTTTTTTCTATATCTCAATGAGAATTTACTTATAAAAATAAATCATTTAATATGTTTGTGACGAAACAAGGATTAAAAAATAAAACATCCATTGTAGGATCCATTGTAGTATTGGTTTGAGTAAATATATCAAAAATATTATTTATAAATATTAGGTTTGAGTAAATATATACATTTTAGTAAGAATAAATATATTTTTATCCTTAACCCTTAAAACTAGATCCAATTGTGTGACTGGTGTAGAGACTACTATAGAACATGGTGGAAGATGAATACCCTTTACTTTTAACTTTATTTATTTTTATTTTTTCCATAATAAATCCTTTATATTCTTGATTTTATCCAATTGATAATCAACCTTAGTTCATAAATTTGTACATAAATAATCATATTATTTTTATACTTTTAGATAAAGGAGTTTTACAACAACTTTGATACAAATAATTAATATAAAACTTCCTCTAGTGGTACATTTATATTTACTCACTTTACTCTTATTTTAGGGAATACTTTAAAACATGATTATTCACACTTTTAGTCATCACACCCAAGTTATAAAATAAACATCATTTCTAAAAAATATAGGATCTAGTGATGTAAGGTTCAATTATTACTTATTTTCTCCAAATATATGATCTAATAAAAATTATCTCCAATTTGAGTGATTTTTAGGATTTATTACGAAAATGTGAGTATCCAAAAACCTAAAAAAAAATTTATGTTTCTTATGCCTAATCCAATGAGGAATTTAGAAATTGTTATGGTTAAACACAACATTTATTTAACACTTTGAAAACTATGAATCGTTAATGAACATATGTATAATCCTCAAGGTTCGTTACTTTGGTTATATACTCTTTGGAATCAATGAATCATGATTGGAATGTGGCTCATTTACAATGGAATCTTTCTTTTATTTCATTATTTATTTGATTTTTCTCATATTAATATAACTTCTGTGTGTGTTTGGAAAACTCATCTATGTGTACGAAAAGATGTATTACAAATTTATAGAGTCTTACCTTCCCATGTCATCTACATAAATAAATTTCTACCATAAAATGGTTATGTCACTATGAAATTATAAAATACAACATTATATCTCTTAATTATTCTTATTGTTCCTCAATAATTTTCACCGACAATGTTTTTCTTAAGGACACATTGATAGGATCCCATAATTTTAGGGTTTTAAAATGTGTATGGTTTTTACCTTATAGGAAACCATTTTAGTTATCATAACTAAATACACATTATATTGATCACTTATATCCTTAATATTATTATATAAGTGGATGTGGTCCGACCTCTATTCATATGAATTATATGAGTATTGCATGATTTTTTCAATGGGCCTTTTAGATAGTGGAGTGCTTTGGGATATTGGTTATCACAAAGGGAGTCGTTTGTCATATCTATTTTTTGGTAAATATGTGTTTTTTTGGATTCCATAACTTAAAATCCATCACATTATTTCCCAATAGTATTATTTATGGTATGGGTGATGAGTGTGTATATGAGGCTTTAAAGGGTATGGTCTGGATGGTAAGGGTAATCAATATTGGGTGGTATTTTTAGGGTTCAGGATTTGGGTATAATAATGTGAAAATGTATAGAAGACAAATAACCTCATCCACTTTTAATAGAGAAGAGATGAAGGAAAAATGGATAATTGTTGGTTAAATTTGAAGATTCGGTTAAAGGGGTGGTGAATATTAATTTAATTGAAATTTGTTTCTAATCATGGATAGATCATTACCAAAATTTTATTTTATATGTTTGGAAAAACAATTGGTGACATTAAACATTCCATGGTTTGGATTAGAATCAATATAGGAATTTTTTTATCAAAAACATCATCAAACCACAATATAAATATTTATGTGGTTTGTATTAGGTTTAGTATTTTTGGGTAGTAAATATTATACTACATGTCTTGAAAGTCCATTTTTTATTTTCTAGAATTTATTAGGTTGTATTTCATCAAAATTATATTAAATTATTACCAATGTCTTTTAAAAAATAAATGATACTCGATTATTTTTTTGGGGTTTCTCATACCTTAATGGTTTTTGAAAATGTATGGGGTTTCATATTTTTTGTTTTTTTAATCAATTCAAAATTGGTTCATAAAGTTACCATATCATGTTGAGAATATTTTTTAATGGATTATATTTAATATTACCATTTATAAAAATGGATTGGTGAAATTTAATGGGTTCTATTAATATTACTTGGATTGTGTTTTGAGAAAAATGGGTTGAAGTGTTAGAAATAACCTTGAGTCTAAGTTTTATTTTTCAAATTCAATAGATAAAGTGGTTTGGATAGTTATAATGTTTTTGAGGCATCTTAACCATGGTTTTGAGTCAAATATATAAAAAAGGATGTGATAAAAGGTTGTGATGGTTAGAAAGATTTTATTTTGTTATTTATTATTTTCTCTATATGAGATGACAAGGATAACTACATTATGGATAAGTATCCTTGTCAATGTTTTAGTTATATCTTATAAATTGGTTAGGAAAAATATTTCTAGTCTCAGTCATGGTTTCATAATTTAATAGTGTGGTCCTAATCTAAAATGTGATGAAATTTCATTAGAACGTGGTTTGAGGATATAGATTATTGAAATATTAATTTTTTTATAAAAATTAGTTTCAATTTTAGGAAATTCATTTTTGGTGTAGGTATTAGACTAATTTGAAAACCATATTTATAATGAATGACACTAATTATTTAATTGGTTCTCTTATAGAAACAATATCCTTTCTTTAAAAATTTTAATATTGTAATCATTATAAATTCTTATCAAATTTTCACTCAAAATTTGAATTTTTTGAGATGGTTAAGGAATTGATTTGTCATTTCTTTTGGATAATTGTAAATAATGAATTAATAACATACACTAATAAAAATCATACCTTTACCAACACTTGTATACCAACGGTTCAAATGAACCGTTGGTATAGGTGATCTTTACCAACGGTTTATAGAAACCATTGGTAATGATTTGTAAAAATTGATTTTTCCCAACGATTTCATCAACCTGTTAGGAATGGTGGGAAAGAATTAGTTTACCGAACGGCTTAATGAAACCATTGGGAAATATGGGAAAACTCTATCTTTCCCTACGGGTTTTAATAACCGTTCAGAAAAAAGACCCAAATTCGAGAAACCCAGGCAGCCCCCTCCCCACGATTCTAGAAGCATTTCAGAAGCGTTCGATGCTCTCCTAGAGGTGATTCTGACTTGCAGAAGCCCTTGAGAAGCCCAACTACAGGTGCGCCTCTTCCATCAGATCAGCTGCTAGGTTAGACTACTTCCTCCTTTCTCAAGGATATCTTTCCACATCTTCATAAGTATATCCTTCTATTCTAAAGGATATTGTTAACTATTACCAATTTTTAGGGTTTTTGGAAAATTTTATGATTCACTACTCAACGAATTTTGTACTAAAATAACTACATCGGTGTATACATTTTCCAATTAATGATTTCATTACACTTATACATTTATAAGGGCATGATTTCTCATTAAAACCCAATGACCATTTTCACTGATTTGGGGTTCCTCAAAATGCTTGGAAAATCAGAAAAACACATGTATTGAATCAGGTTTTTCATATGGTTTCATGAATACAAGTTCATCTCTAAAATCATGATTGTGTGGTTAAAATATCATGAGGACCATGGGATTATTATTCTTCACACAAATGAAGTTGTTTTCTGTAATTATGTGTTTTTTATTTCACTTTTGATTTGGCCGAAAGGGGAGCATTGTGGTCATTAATCATAGTTGTGGGTGGACATTTAGGATGTAAGATAGTATGACTTCATTTTACTTGATATATCCAATATTATTATTGATTTATGTTCAATTTGATTATATTTGACAAGTGATTTTGTGTAATAAGTTGTTATTAATGGTTGTAATAATGATGATACGGTATAAGGGTTCACATGGTGTGTATAAGGGTTCACATGGTGTGTATAACGGTTGACATGGTGTCTAAGTGGGGTGACGGTAGGGCTGTCCAGGTGGGGTGAGGGGGGGCTGGGTTTTCCAAGTGGGGTGTGGGGGGTAGGGGTGTCCAGGTGGGGTGGGGGGATCGATTTTCCATGTGGGGTGGGGGTAGTGGTTTCCAAGTGGGGTAGTGTTTTCTATGTGGGTGGGGGTAGGGCTTTCCAAGTGGGGTGGGGAGGGTGTGCAGATGGATGAAGCTCATAACTATAAACTCTCTATAAATTCTGAAAGTATGAAAACGTATAGGGACATTCATGATCATTTTTTGGTGGGATAACATAAAAAGTGTTGCTGTTTTTAGTTCTTTTTTATTTTGAGTTTCTTTTTATACTGATGTTTCCTATTGATACCTATGATGGGAAATTATTTTAGTTTCTCAATCGGCTGAGACTCCCCCACCATGCACAGTGTATGCAAACTCTAACCTTATTTAATGATTCTGTTTACACAGCCTATGTAACCTCTACCCTCATTTAATTAGTGAACTCAAGTCAGTAATTCAAGCCTTCATTTTCACTAGCATGTATCAAATTTAATTATGTATACCCATCTTCACAAGATTTCTTACCTTAGATAGTGTACAAAATATGGAATACGAGCTTTTTAATTCATCAGTTAACCAGGATCATATATTCCATTTCCCTCAAGATGACCGTACTAATATAACTTTAGGGTCAATTAAATATGGTTCTCATTGTACGTTGAATATTATGTGTCCTTGGCCAATACTCACTTTTATGAGGGTGGGGTGCTTTTCACTAGCCATTTTGGCATTTGTAGACATCAATAAAAATGTTAGATAAGTCACAAGTTTAATTCATAAATGTTGTTATCATTGATATACTTTATTATTAATCTCAAATTTAAAAATAAATGTTTTTTTCTATACTTAATTAAATTAAATCTTTTTACAAGCCATGAAAAACCTATTAGTGTATAAGCCTAAAATTTATTCACCCATGGGGTACGCTTGACTTCGGGATGTAATTGGGTATTGAAATGTATGGTCATAGAGGTGCCAATAATGAGTTATTGAACATGACTGATTGATTTGGGATGCCTATAACACATAATGTGACCTGAGGCATGTGCCTCTTATAGACCTAATGAAAATAAATATAAATAAATTTTAATTTCATTTATGAGTACTTGTTCTTTACATTAATTTAATAGTTCACTACATCGACTAGAAACTTAATACATTATCATTTACATAAATGTATTTTCTATTAAAGTTCAATCCCATTGAATTGTTTATGGAAAAATGACTTATATAATTTTTTTACAGAATGGGATGAAGTTGGATGTATGAAATTGATCTGATCACAAGCGATTTTCAAAACGATTTGAATATCTTTATAGATTTTTCATTTCACAATGCTTCAGATAGTGATCGCATACACTGCCCATGTTACAATTGTGTTGGTAGACCTTGGTTGAGCCGTGAAGAAGTCAGCTACCACATAAAAAAAAAACTTGCTTTCAGGCAAACTACTTTGTGTGGTATCACAATGGGGAGAAAATGACATCTCAAATTGGTGATGATCAAAATGAAATGACTGGAATGAAGAATTTGTTAGACGGTCGGTTTCTATTTATTCGTCATCATGAAAAAGAAAGGATTTCGACTTAAGAAGACTTCGATATGAGGACAACTAATGCATCTAGTGAAAGTGATGATATTGATAGGGTTAAAAAATTGAATAATGATGCCATGACTCCAGTATATCAACAATGCGATAAAATTAAAAATCTAGTATTTTTAATCTGATTGTTTCATGGGAAAACAACGTATGGGATTTATAGTACAACAATCGATTACATTCTTACCCTCTTGAAGGATTTACTTCCAGATTATGCAGATATTCCCTCAAACCATTATATTGCATGGAAGTTAGTTGAGGAACTTGTATTTTCAAGAATCAAAATTCATGCTTGCCTGAAAGATTGTAGTTTATTTTGGGAGGAAACCGTTGAATGAAATGATTGTATAAAATGTGGAACATCCCACTGGAAGTCAAAATATGATGGAACACCATCCCGCATTCCACAGAAAGTAATGTGGAACATTCCATTGATCCCCAGACTCCATAATCTTTTTTTCATGATTACATATCAATAAAGATGAGTTGGCATGATATCAAGAAAAAGAAGACTAATGATGAGTTGGTTCGTCCTGCAGACATATTTTCATGGCAGAGATTTGATGCTCGACATCCGGATTTTTCAGCTGACGTTCATAATGTGAGGTTGGGTCTTTCATGCCAGGGTTTTAATCTTTTTGGGGAGATGCTTACATCACACAACACATGGCCATTTTTTATACACATTTATAATCTTCCCCCATGGTTGTGTGTGAAAAAACATTTCACTTCAATGAGTATACTCATATCTGGTCCTTCTGATCCCGGCATTGATTTTGATGTATACAAGAAAATTTTAATAAAAGAGTTGAAACTTATTTAAGATGTGGGTGTGCACACATATGATGTATGTTTGGAAGACATATTTTAGATGTTTTCTTCGATTATGTGGACGATCAATGATTATCTGAATTATGCAATGATTTATGGATGGAGCACAAAGGTAAAACATTCATGCGTGGTTTGAATGAAGAATACATGATCCAGAAGACTGAAACATCACTGTTGTTTCAGTTTTATGGGACATCGACAATTCTTTCCAAATGATAATCCATATAGAATGAATCGTCGAAGATTTGGTAATACCATAGAGCCCGATGATCCACCTCAGCGTATGTCTGGAACTGATGTGCCTAATAAATTGAAAGAATTCAGTTTTTCATTTGGGAAGGGCCAAATAAAATCTGGAAATAGAAAGAATGTTTCAACTGAAACCTGTTACAATTAGAGGAAGAGGAGTATCATTATTGATTTTCCTTATTGGTCAACTAATTTGTTACATCATTGCATAGAATTAATTCATATTTAAAAGAATATATGCGAAATTTTTCTTTTAGTTCTTCTTCTAAATGCCAAGGGGAAGACAAAAGATGATTTACGATATCGGCATGACTTGGTTGAATGGGGCATTAGACCAGAATTGCATCATATGCGTATCAGTGAAAATAAATGGAAACTACCATGTGCTTCTTATGTGATGAAACCTATGGAGAAAATACAATTTCTGGAAGTATTAGAGACTATTAGAGTTCCTGATGGCTATTCAAGCTACATATCTAAATAGGTCAACAGAAGAGTGTTGAAGCTAAATTCTTTGAAGACTCGTGATTATCACGTTCTACTGCATGAGTTGCTTCCAATATCAATCGGTCACCTGTTTTCCAATAATCTATGGGTGAATGTTATTCGGTTGTGCCATATGTTTAGTGATCTTTGTGCTAAGAAGTTTTCCAAGTCTTTCTTGTAGAAAATGTTGACAGAATCCCTATTAATTTAGTGTGAGTTGGATAAAATATTTCCCCCATCATTTTTCACATGCATGCTGCATCAGACTGTCCATATTCCCACTGAAATACTTCTCGGAGGACCTGTTTCTTTTCATTGGACGTATCCAAATGAAAGAAATGTGTACACATTAATGTCTTCTGTCTGAAATAGGAATCATCCCGAAGGTTCTATCCTGAATGGTTACTTGGATCCAGAATGTATGGATTTCTACTCAATGTATTTGTCTGATCTTACTACAAGAATGAACATACCAATGATATATAAAGAAGAAAAGTATGATCAAATTGAACCCATTTTTCCATCACTTCCTCAAATAGGAGGAATTACATGATAATATACATTAAAGACATTAAGCCCTGAAGAGCGAGAGATGGCACAACGCATAGTTTTGTTCAACTATGATTTGTTCGATGACTATATCAGGTAACTAAATTGAATATGTATATCTTACATATATATCTGTTAAATATACATATTTGTTATCTACAGGGATCATAAAACAATGATAAATATGACGCATCGTTCTTTATCTTTGAGAATTTGAGAGACTTTGCATTGCAAAGAGTTTTCTGCTTGGTTAAAATTGAAGGTAAAAATATTACTGTTTAAAATAATTATATAAATATTTAATTAAGTTTAATTGTCATTTATAATGCAGGTATTTATTTTTTCTGTTGACTTTGTCTCGGAGGAAATAAGGGCTTTGGCTTTTGGTCCTAATACCATGGTTCGTGACTGTAAATCAATTTTTATCAATGGCTACAAATTTATTGTCACTAAATGAGAAAAGAACATGAGAACACAACATGATGGTTTTATAGTTAATGCCAAAATAGATTCTTATGCTAGTGCATCATATAGTAGACTGTGATTTGAACATATGGGTAATTATGGAGACGTTGAGAAAATAATAATATTGGATTATTACTCTCATGGATGAGTCACAATGATGAAATGCCATTGGTTTGATTTGATGATGAGACAGGGAACATTTATTGATGATTGTGGATTTTGAGTAATTAATATGACTCGCACTCTTGCTACCGATGAACCATATGTGGTGGAATCAATGACTAAAAAAGTTTTTTATGTCAAAGACCAACATTGACCTGAATTTGGTGTCATATTTGAAGTAATTCCAAGACATATTTTTCATGATGGTGATGATGGAGTTGACACTGTCCCTAGTGCCATTGGAACCAATCCATTTATTTCTTTTGATGAATCAAATAGATCAATTGTTAGAGTTGATTGTGAACCTCAAGTTGTGGTTGAAAATATTTACAATCATTCATCCATGTTCTCAATTCATTTGGTTTACCTTGATCTGGGTTATTAAGGTTTTTAATATTCAAATTGATTTAGTATTGATCACAAATATGTTTTAGCTGACTTGGCCGTTATGTGAATTTTCCATGTTTATTGGTTGTAGTTTTATTTTAATTGCATTATCTAATTTTGAATTGAACTATATTCAAACCTAGTAAAACAATATTTCTAACTTAGTGACCATTAAAATTTGTAAGATTTATTAAATCCATTCAAGATCTTATAAAACAATTAATAGCTAAATTACCAACGATTCCCCATATTCCCTCATATATTTAGTTTTATGGGTTACACATTAGTTTTTGTTTTCTAATTAATTACATATTTGTTTTCAGAAGTAGGAAATGCAGCCAATTGAAGAGAGATGAAGGAAAAAAATTATGGAGAACAATCGTCGAATGGTGGAGTTGGGCATTCCACCATTACTGTCTGCAGTGAGTACTTTATTTCAAATATATATATTTAAATAATATACATTGTCATGTGATTAATTTTTTTGTAAACATTTTTGTACGATCCACCTATACATCGGTAGTTATTCGACGAGGATCCTAGTACTGGTCCTAGTACTCAGGCCGGTGGTACGAGGAGGGTTCATACCAGAGGTGGATGAGCAGCTTCGCGTACCCGATTACACCATTTACCTCCCACTAACATGTCATCCATCCCACATTCTGATCCTGGTGTGCCATTAGGGACACACGGGATAATTAGGCCTCCAATGTTTTCGCCACCTTTTGTATCTTCTGTCCCATCTTTTCCATATCCCATGATGATTCCCACTCCCCAGTGAGAATCCGGTCATACAGATGTCCCGTCTTCTTTTCCTTCTACTTCATTCTCTCTGAGCTTCTATATTCCATCGTCTTCGATTCCAGTTCCACCAAAGGGTGTTCCATCAGTTTCTGTAGATCCAGTAGCGCTCAATGATCAGACTAGAACAAGTATATTTATAAAACCCTTACAAATTTTTCAAATAATATTTATTTTCATTATAACATGTTTTGATAAAATATTTTTTTTTCTTTCAGGACAGATACATCTACTGATAGGAGGTGCAGCGGGGGCACACACGCATGTGTGCGGTGTGGAACTTCCGCACACAGGTTATGGTGGATTACAATGAAGAGAACCAAATGGTTGAGAAAACAGGGCAGCAATGTTGGTGTTTTTTGGTGATGCATGCCAAATACTCTGACATCATTCCAATCAGCCCACTATCGTGGAGATATTTTCCACATGAGGTCAAGGATAGAGCTTCGGCAGAGATATGGGTAAAAAAATCTGTTTTATTTAATTCCATTAATTATTTTTGTATCTATATGAATTAATATTTTGAAGTCAGCTTCGATTTAATTTTCCCAATGGTGAGGGTGCACGACCAGAACAACTAAAGGATTTAGGAGAGCTTTGGGGAGCCTACAAGCCTCAGTTTTATATTGGCTGGTGTGTAGAGTTCGTACTGAGTTAGAGGCAGTACCAGTGGTGGATGATTGTCCTATAGAGCAGTATTGTTAGATGATTACTCATTGGACGACTACCCAGTTTAAGGTATTAATTACATTTAAGGAATTTAAATAATAACGTTCATGTTTTTCATTAATATTATCCTTTGAATTATCGAATTTTATTTTGGAATGATCTGGAAAAAATAAAAAAAACATTGATTCAAAAAAATACAACCACACATTGTGATATACTGCGATGCCTGATCATGAGAGGAAGCAGGTATGACAATTGTTTATAAGTTTTCTTTACGACTTACACTTTCTTTTTTTTCCTCATTTATTTAATAGTTTTCTAATTTTTTCATATATATTTAGTTTTCAATGTCATTGTAGAGGAAAATATAGAATATTGAAGGACGTGTGCCTCAAGAAAAACTGTATTTCTCGGGTAGATAGAAAAAGGATATAAGTGCCATTAACGAAGCGACTTAGTAGCAGATTATAAGTTTTAATCTGTTGATTTTATATTTTAATATCAATTTTGTAACTTAATAATATATTTATATTTGTAACATGATACTTTAAGGGCCCTTGATTCCTAAGAACCATAAAATTTTGGTCCAACTGATCACATACATCAGGTGTTGGGAGAGGAGCATCCTCGCAGAGTACGCTGCCAACCTAGGATAGCCCTGACGAGGTATTGTCCCTCCTCAGGTACAATTTGTAGTGCCACCGTGCTGCAGCAAGTAAGAGAACATGCTAAACAGGCTGAGAAAATGGCCACAGAGATAGCAGAATAGTCTGCTAGGGCAAACAGTGCATCGATGAAATTTATTGACGTTCTACGTCCAACACATCCACCAGAGGCCAGCCCAGCTTTTGATTAATATAGATTTTCGATATGTTATATATATGGTGCACCAGGTGGCAGTTCTAGTGGTGGTCAAGACGATGTCCAACCTGACGATGATGATGGCGAGGAGTGTGATGCGGAAGAGGAGGGCGAGGAGGAGGGCGAGGCAGATGGCAAGGGTGAGGAGGAGGGCGAGGGCGATGAGGGTGCTGAGGAGGGCGAGGAAGATTATGGGGATGAGGACGAGGGTGATGATGATGGTGATGGTGATGTGGGAAAAATTGATCTGTTACATTTTTGACTAATATAACTGAGATTTGATTTTTAATCTATTCTACTTGTTGGTTTTATCTAGACTCGTAGTATAGTATTAGAGTTGATTTATTTTTATATATTTTCTTTTTTCATGGATGTTGTTGTCTTTTAGTGGTTGTGGTGTATCTTGAGCATGTTTATAGATTTTGGTGTGTTTGGGATCTCTCTGGACATACCCCCTCCTTCCAGGACCCTGGACAACCCCCCACCATCATTCTTGGACCCCGGACAGCCCTCAGACAGCACCTCCAAACAACCCTCCCACCCTTCTCCATGGACCCCGGACAGTCCCCCAGACACCCCCCAGATAGCCCCATGAACAGCCCCACCCCCTCTTCCTTGGACCCTAGACAGCCCCCCGAACACCCCCCGGATAGCCCCCCCTGTACCCTCCTCCTTGGTCCCCTGACAGCCCCCGAGACACCCCCTGGACAGCCCCCCCACCATCCCCCTGGACCCCAGACATCCCCCTGGACACCCCGGATAGCCCCCCCCCCCCTCCCACCCACCTCCTTGGACCTCGGATAGCCCCCGAACACCCCCAGACAACCCCCGCACAACCCTCTCACCCTCCTCCTTGGTCCCCAGACATCCCCCCATACACCCCCTGGATAGCCCCCGGACAGCCCCCCCCCCCCCCCCCCCAGACAGCCCCCCCACCCTCCTCCCTGGACCCCTACACAGCCCCCCCCCCCACCCTCCATGATTTCACATGCTTTTTTTTATTTCTCTGATCATGCAATGTTATTTAGGATTATTCCATTTTTGTATATTTTGAATTATACGAATTTCTTAGTAATTTTATTAGCTCATGATCATCAAATTAATGTGATGATATACTCTAATTTGAATACAACATCTTGTTTTACATTCTTCATGTTATGTGAATTATGCCTTGTTTGAAATGGACTTTATTTTAATTGATAACAATAACTAACATACGGGAAACCAACCAAACACATTCAGATTCTATTGAAACATTAGAAAAACGATCCTTGGGTCATATGTGATGTGTACGAGTCAACCACACCTCAATCCGAGGTGTGGTGTGGCCGACACCACTCAATTTGTATCTCTATTGTTTAAAATGGACTTCATTTTAAGTGAAAACAACAACTAACATATGGAAAACTGACCAAACATATTTTTATTATGTCGATACTTTAGTAAAACGATCCATGGGTCATATGTGACATGTATGAGTCAACCTTGCCTCAATCCGAGGCGTGGTGTGGCCGGCACCATTCATAGTGTCTCTCTTTTGTTTAAAATGGACATCATTTTAAGTGAAAACAAAAACCGACATACGAAAAACTGACCAAACGCATTAGAAATGTGTTTATGCTTTAGTACAATGTTCCATGGGTCATATGTGACGTGTACGAGTCAACACTGCCTCAATCTGAGGCACGTTGTGGCCGAAACCACTCTAAGTGTCTCTCTTTTTTTTTCAAAAGGTATCATTTTAAGTGAGAACATCACCTGGCATATGAAAAACCGATCAAACACATTCTGATTGTGTTGATACATTAGGAAAATGATCCATGGTTCATTTGAGACGTCTATGATTCAATCCCATATAAATCTGAGGCGCGGTGTGGCTAGTACCCCTCTAATAGTGTCTCTTTTGTTTAAAATGAACAGGATTATAAGTGAAAAGAACAACTGGAATATGTAAAAATAACCAAATGCATTCAGATTTTGTTGATAATTTATCACAATGATCCATGGGTCATATGTGACGTGTACGAGCCAACCGGGGCTCAATCTGAGTCATCGTGTGGCCGAGATCACTCTAAGTGTCTCTCTTTGGTTTAAAATGGACAACATTTTAAGTACATACAGAAAACCGACCAAACACATTCGGTTTACATTGCAACATTAGGAGAACGAACCATGGGTCATATGTGATCTGTACGAGTCAACCTCGTCTCAATCTGAGGGGCGGTGTGGCTAACACCACTCAAAGTGTCTCTCTTCTCTTTAAAATGGACTTCATTTTAAGTGAAAACAACAACTCACAAACGGAAAACCAACCAAATAGATTCTGATTGCGTCGATACTTTAGAAGATTGATCCATGGGTCTTATGTGACATGTACGAGTTAACCTCGCCTCAATCCAAGACGTGGTGTGGTCGGCACCACTCTAAGTGTTTCTCTTTTGTTTCAAAATGATATCATTTTAAGTGAAAACATCAACAGACATACGGAAAACTGACCAAATGAATTCGGATTGTGTTGATTCATTGGGAAAACGATCCATGGGTCATTTGAGATGTGTACGAGTCAACCCCGTCTAAATCCGAGGCGTGGTGTGGCCGGTACCACTCTAGTTGTCTCTCTTTTGTTTAAAATAGACAAGATTATAAGTGAAAAGAACAACAGACATACAGAAAACTCACCAAACACATTCTAATTCTATTGATAATTTATCACAAGGATCCATGGGTCATATGTGACCTGTACGAGTCAACCTGGGCTCAATATGAGTTGTGGTTTTGTCGGGATCACTCTAAATGTATCTCTTTTGTTTAAAATGGACAACATTTTAAGTACATATGGAAAACTGACCAAATTCATTAGGTTTCCATTGAAACATTAGGATAATGATTTATGGGTCATATGTGATGTGAACGAGTCAGCCTCGCTTTAATCCGAGTCACGGTGTGGCCGACACCACTCAAAGTGTCTCTCTTTTGTTTAAAATGGAAATCATTTTAAGTGAAAACAAAAACATGCATATGGAAAACCGACCAAATGGATTCTGATTGTGTCGATACTTTATCACAAAGATCCATGGGTCATATGCGACGTGTACGACTCAACCTTGCCTTAATCTGAAGTTCGGTGTGGCCGACACCACTCTAAGGGTCTATCTTTTGTTTCAAAAGGATATCATTTTAAGTGAAAACATCAACCGGCATACGTAAAACTGACCAAACACATTCAGATTGTGTTGATACTTTAGAAGAATGATCCATGGATCATTTGAGACGTGTACGAGTCAACCCCATCTAAACTTGAGGCACGGTGTGGACGGTACCACTGTAACTGTGTCTCTTTTGTTTAAAATGGATAGATTATAAGTGAAAAGAAAAACTGACATACAGAAAACCAACCAAACGCATTTGGAATCTGTTGATATTTTATCACAATGATCCATGGGTCATATGTGACGTGTACGAGAAAACCTGGGCTCAATCTGAGTCGCGGTGGGGTCGGGATCACTCTAAGTGTATATCTTTTGATTAAAATGGACAACATTTTAAATACATATTGAAAACCAACCAAACACATTCAGTTTCCATTGAATCTTTAGCAGAACGATACATGGGTCATATGTGACGTGGACAAGTGAACCTCGCCTCAATCTGAGGCACGGTGTGGCCAACACCACTCAAAGTTTCTATCTTTTGTTTAAAATGGACTTCATTTTAAGTGAAAACAACAAGTCGCATACAGAAAACTGACCAAATGGATTCTGATTGAGTCGATACTTAATAAAAACGATCCATGTGTAATATGCGACGTGTACGAGTCAGCCCTGCCTCAATCTGAGGTGCAGTGTAGCCAGAACCATTCATAGTGTCTCTCTTTTGTTTAAAATGAAAATCATTTTAAGTGAAAACAACAACCGACAAATGAAAAACTGACCAAACGCATTCGAAATGTGTCAATACATTAGGAAAACGATCCATGGGTCATATAAGACGTGTATGAGTCAACCCCACCTCAATCCAAGACGTGGAGTGGCCGACACCACTCTAAGTGTCTCTCTTTTGTTTCAAAAGGATATCATTTTAAATGAAAACATCAACTCCATACGGAAAACTGACCAAACGTATTCAGATTGTGTTGATACTTTAGGAAAATGATCCATGGGTCATTTGAGATGTGTACGAGTCAAACTCATCTAAATTCGAGGTTCGGTGTTGCCGGTACCACTGTAATTGTGTCTCTTTTGTTCAAAACTGACTTGATTATAAGTGAAAATAAAAACTGACATACGAAAAACCAACCAAATGCATTTGGATTCTGTTGATAATTTATCACAATGATCCATGGGTCATATATGACATGTACGAGCTAACCCGGGCTCACTCCGAGTTGCGGTGTGGCCGGGATCACTCTAAGTGTCTCTCTTTTGTTAAAAATGGACAGCATTTTATGTACATACAGAAAACCGACCAAACTCATTCGGTTTCTGTTGAATCTTTAGGAGAACGATACATGGGTGATATGTGACATGTACTAGTCAACCATGCCTCAATTCGAGGCACGATGTGGCAAACACCACTCAAAGTGTGTCTCTTTTGTTTAAAATGTACTTTATTTTAAGTGAAAACAACAACTCGCATACGGAAAACTGACCAAACAGATTCTGATTGTGTCGATACATTAGAACAACAATCTATGGGTCATATATGATGTGTACGATTAAACCCCTCCTCAATACGAGGCATGGTGTGGCCGACACTATTCATAGTGTATCTCTTTTGTTTAAAATGGATATCATTTTAAGTGAAAACAGCAAGCGACATACAAAAAACTAACCAAACTCATTGGAAATGTGTTTCTGATTTAGTAAAACGATCCATGGGTCATATGTGACGTGTATGAGTCCTTCCCACCTCAATCCGAGGCACAATGTGGCTGGAACCACTCTAAGTGTCTCTCTTTTTTTCAAAAGGATATCATTTTAAGTGAAAACATCAACTGGCATATAGAAAACCGACCAAACGCATGTGTATTTTGTTGATACTTTAGGAAAATTATCCATGGGTCATTTGATACATGTACTAGTCCACCCCGTCTAAATTTGTGGTGCGATGTGGCCGATACCACTCTAACTCTGTCTCTTTTGTTTAAAATGGACAGGATTATAAGTGAAAAGAACAACAGGCATACGGAAAACCGACCAATCGCCTTCAGATTCAATTAATAATTTATCACAACGATCCATGGGTCATATGTGACGTGTATGATCCAACCCAGGCTCATTCTGAGTTGCAGATTGGCTGGGATCACTCTAAGTGTCTCTCTTTTGATTAAAATGGACAAAATTTTATGTACATATGGATAACCGAACAAACGCATTTGGTTTTAGTTGAAAATTTAGGAGAACTATCCATGGCTCATATGTGACGTGTATCAGTCAACCTAGCCTCAATATGAGGCACGGTGTGGCCAACACCACTCAAAGTGTCTCTCTTTTGTTTAAAATGGACATCATTTTAAGTGGAAATAACAACTAGCATACGGAAAACCGACCAAACATATTCTGATTGTGTCGATTCTTTAGCACAACAATCCATGGGTCATATGCGACATGTACGAGTCAACCCTGCCTCAATCCGAGGAACGGTGTGTCGGAAACCATTCATAGTGTCTCTTTTTTTTTAAAATGGACATCATTTTAAGTGAAAACAGCAACCAACATATGAAAAGCTGACCAAACACAATCGAAATGTGTTGATGCTTTAGGAAAACGATCCATGGGTCATATGTGATGTGTACGTGTCAAGCCCACCTCCATTCGAGGCGCAGTGTGTCCGGCACCACTCTATGAGTCTCTCTTTTGTTTCAAAAGGATAACATTTTAAGTGAAAACATCAACTGGAATACGAAAAACTGACCAAATGCATTCTGATTGTGTTGATACTATATAAAAATGATCCATGTTTCATTTGAGATGTGTATGAGTCAACCTCGTCTAAATCTGAGGTGTAGTGTGGCTGGTACCACTCTAACTGTGTCTCTTTTGTTTAAAATGGAAAGGATTATAAGTGAAAAGAACAACTGGCATACGGAAAACTGACCAAACGCATTCGTAATCTATTGATAATTTATCACAATTATCCATGGGTCCTATTAGATGTGTACAATCCAACCCAGGATCAATCCGAGTTGCAGTGTGGTCGGGATCACTCATAGTGTCTCTCTTTTGTTTAAAATGGATTACATTTTAAGTACATACGGAAAACGGACCAAACGAATTTTGATTCCGTTCAAAAATTAGGAGAACGATCCATGGGTCATATGTGACATGTATGAGTCAACCTCACCTCAATCTGAGGCACGGTGTGGACAAAAACACTCAATGTGTCTCTCTTTTATATAGAATGGACTTCTTTTTATGTGAAAAAAATAGCATACAGAAAACCGACCAAATAGATTCTGATTGTGTCGATACGTTAGCACAACATTCTATGGGTCATATAGAACGTGTACGAGTTAACCCCACCCCAATATGAGGTGCAGTTTGGCCGACACCATTCATAGTGTCTCTCTTTTATTTAAAATGGACATCATTTTAAGTGATAAAAACAACTGACATACGAAAAACTAAACAAATGCATTCCAAATGTGATGATGCTTTATGAAAACGATCCATGGGTCATATGTGATGTGTATGAGTCAACCCGGCCTCAATCTAAGGCACAGTGTGGCCGGGACCACTCTAAGTGTCTCTCTTTTGTTTAAAATGGACAACATTTTAAGTACATATGGGAAATTGATCAAACAGATGTTGATTGTGTTGATACTTTATCACAATGATCCATGGGTCATATGTGACATGTATGAATCAGCCCTGCCTCAATCTAAGACGCAGTGTGGCTAGCACCACTCAATGTGTCTGTCTTTTGTTTCAAAAGGACATCATTTTAAGTGAAACCATTAACTGACATATAGAAAACTGACCAAACACATTCAGATTGTGTTGATACTTTAGGAAAAATATCCATGGGTCATTTGAGACGTGTACGAGTCAACCCCCTCTAAATCCGAGTCGTGTTGTGGCCGGTACCACTCTAACTATGTCTCTTTTGTTTAAAATGGATAGGATTATAAGTGAAAAGAACAACTACCATACGAAAAACCGACCAAATGCATTCTAACTCTATTGAAACTTTAGGACAACGATCCATGGTTCATATGTTAACTGGAGGAGTCAACCGTGCCTCAATCCAAAGTCGTGGTGTGTATAGGACCACACAAAGTGTCTCTGTTATGTTTAAAATGGACAACATTATAAGTACATACAAAAAACTAACCAAACAGATTCTGATTATTTTGATATTTTAGAACAACGATCCATTGGTCATTTGTGACGTGTACGAGTCAACCTCGCCTCAATCAGAGGAACAGTGTGGCCGACACCATTCAATGTGTCTCTCTTTTTTTTAAAAAGCACTTCATTTTATGTGAAAACAACAACTGACATATGGAAAACTGACCAAAATATTTTGAAATATGTTGATACTTTAGTACAATGATCCATGGGTCATTTGTGATGTGTACAAGTTAACCTCACCTAAATCTGAGGCACAGTGTGGCAAGTATCACTCTAGGTGTATGTTTTTTTGTTTAAAATGGATATCATTTATAGTAAAAACATATGGTATATGAAAAACCGATCAAATTGTGAATTTAATCCTAGATTCCACATATAATTGTTTTCTAAATTTTAAATTTATTTCTAAATGAATTATGTATGTTTATAATTACGTTATGAATTCTGATTTCATTATGGATGTGTATAGTTCTGGGATACATTATTTGTTAAATGTGTATGAATTTGTTCTCTATATGTATGTGTTAGTTGGTTATTACAGGTCCAATAATTGTATATTTATGTGTTAGTTTACTGCAGGTAAAATAATTGGAAATTATTGAAAATGAAAGGTAATGGATTGGGTGTTGTTCAAATTTCACAAAAATGAGATGGTAGCTACTGTGCAAATTGCAGGCTACTTTTAAATTTTCACAGCACAAGCTATGCCAATAGATTGAAAGCATTTTCATAGCCTCTCTGAGTATTTTTTTACCAATGGTTGTACGAACCATTGGTAAATATATTTTCCCAATAGTTTATAAATCGTTGGAAAAGAAGCAGTCTCCTTGTTTTTGCCAACAGTTCAAGCCAAACTGTTGGGAAAAACTATCCCAACGGTTTGGCACAACCATTGGGATAGTTTAATTTTTTCTAACCTATCACAATGGGTCACTGTAAACCATTGGGAAAAGCTTTCCCATCGGCTTACTTCCCTATGGTTTGCAGAACTGTTGGTATAATATATACCAACTGTTCTACAGCCTTCCCAATAGTTCAGAACGGTTGGGAAATCCTACATTTCTAGTATTGCAAACAAAATGAGTAAAAACACAAAAAAATCTATAAAAAATTAAAATATTGTTTTACTAACAATCCTAGTTATCCTCCTATAAAACATGATATATGGTATAGATCAAGATATAACATTATTAAAAATTATGAAAAATAATTGTTGTGAGGTGACAATTTATAGATCCATAAATGATCCCACATTTTTCACATGTTTTAATTTATGGATTAATATTCTAATTTATTTTCACCACTCTCCTTTTGAATTGTTTAACATAACCGGAGTGTATAAGAAAAACATTCACAACTAAGTAGATTTTGGTGTTGAAGGAATTTATTATTATTCTATTCTACCATCCTTGGAGCATCCTATGACTCCCTCACAATTATTTCTCTATCCTCATTAAATCAAACATATATTTCCTTTAAATTAACAACACAAAAATTATTATTTTTTATAATGAACACTATATATGATCCTTTCATGTCATTATGCCTTCATGGGTCTTCCAATTATTCTACATTTCCATGAATATCATTAAATTTAGTGAACTGTATAGTTTTTTCCGTGAAATGGAATGAAATTTCACTATTATGTTTATTTATCATTATTGATCCAATGGGTCAAAAATTCATTCATAAGGATAATGATTCTTTATATGATTCTTTTTTTCTTTAATTTGAAAATAAATGATAACTAAAATTCCTCAACATTAATAAGTATGACTATAAGGATTCCAAATGGTTACTTTATTTATAGAACATAATGTTTAATTTTAACTCTTATTTGATTCAATTTCTATTATATATACTTAATAATGATTCAAAATTTAAAAAATTTATGGTTTCTTCTGGTCAACTGTTACGTATATAAAATTAATTGAATGAATTGTGCAATTAATTTAATAACATCCCTAGTATAATGGATTTATTATTATTTTCAATTAAGATTCTATTAAACACTCATTATTTTAGGATGTTATAAATAGCTCTTGAAGATTCATCTTATTTATCAATACATATGTCAAAAAAACCAATGACTATATCTTAAGATATTTCTTTGAATAAAGGGATGTTAATTTTCTTTTATTTCATGATCGTTGAAAATGATATAAAATAATCCTTTAAAAAATTCACTAACCTCTCTACAAATGGAATTAATGGTATTCATTTATATACAATTTGGTTTTTCAAAATTTTATTAGGTTTATCGTTTTATTTATCAATTTCTTCAATAATTAAATATTTTTTCTATTTATATTTTTTTCATTTATTTTAATTATATTTTAAATATTATCATTCATCTCTTTTCATATCAATTATTCATTTCACTAACCAATTAATATGGTTTATTCTTTATATAACATGAAAATATACATTATAATCTAATTTATTATTACATAGTTTCCATTTAGGAAAATTATTTATGATTTAAAAAGTATACTACTAAATTGATGTGAAATTATAATTATTTGTCCAGCCTATGACAATCTTTGGTCATGTATACGATGATCAAATAATATAGTTAAATAATTCAATAATTTTTTAATTTTTTAGCCTACTATGATGAGTTATAATAATAAAACTTCAAGAGATGTTATATCAAATGATAAAGACACTGGATATGATATATATAGTATCATACTCAAGAAATCCTTGAATCCAATTTTTTATTTCTCTACTTTTGGGATGATTAAATATTTAGTTTTGATTCTCAAACAACTATTCATATTCAAATTATTATTAAATTTATTTATAGGATTATTATATATAATTTATGTATACATTAAGGGGTTGATCCTATTTAGATATATCCCAATACTCTTGGAAAAAATGTGGACCTATATACATTTCAAAATATTATAGTTTGTATGTGGATATATGTGGTGCTATATTAACCTATTGAATAGAGTCTATCTTCAGGGATAAAGGTTCCACATATGATTCTAAGTTGTTCATTTCCAGTACTTGATTGATAACTCTCCATGGTATACCTTATATTACTTTCAGCATACTTTAATTATAAAATTTTTCATTACTATCATGAGAATTAGTGGTTCATGAATTATTCCTCTATCTATATTAGAATATATAAAATCTCTTGAGTTCAATTCTAATATATATATATAAATTGTTAAAATTTAGAGATAAACATAAATGAAATTATGAAGAAATTTTCACAGAATTATCATAGGGAACTCACAATCCTAATAATTTGTCCCCCTACGATATAGAATAATTTATTAAAAAATATTTCATGGCACAAATGTTTTTAGAGTTAGGAAGTACTTATTAGAAAATTTCTTAGCATGCATGTACCATATAGTAAATAAACTATCTATTAGGATCTTTTAAAAATTGACATATATGATTACAATAAAATTTTAGCACCCATAACTATAAAAATTCTATTTATTTAATTTTGATATAGAGGGAGTAAATTTTTTTAAAAAAAAATTAAAAGTGGTCATAAAGTCTTTTTGTTTCATGCCATGAATTTTACCTATATTTTTTATCATCTATCACATACTCGACATTATGAAAAATATTATTTCATGAATTGATGGACAAAAAATATGTGGGGTCAAAAAATTAATAGATAAAATGTTGTAAGCCATATTGGTTATCTCTTTTTATTGGGGTCATTCCACATTTTTATGAATTATATTGGTTATTACACTATAAATTTCCAATGTCTCTCATGAAAAATAATTTTTAATGATGAAAATAAATTTTTTTCATAGAGGTTATTTATCAATATCATGGATGTAGTTTAAGGGATAATTTATTTGACCAATTATTAATCCATTAATACATGTTTCTCTCATGCGCCGACTTCTAGAAATTGTTTAAAAAATTCATTCAAACATTCAAAAGAAAAAAAATTAAAATCTTCAAAAATGAGAATATATATAGTCTAATTAACTATTGTATTTAAAACATTAGAAACCATTTTATAAACCTGAAAAAGTTTCTAATGTGTTGTATGATCTATGTAATTTCTATTTCTTATGTATGTTATTTAATTCTTGTAATTTTTTTATCAATTATTGAAAACACTAAAAATACTAAATCATAGAATGGTATATGTAAATTTTTTATTCAATTAAGACAATTAAAAGTCCAGATTCCTGATTCAACATTTTTTAACACAATAAAAAATATTCTATATTATTTTTTTTCAACAGATAATATTGAATATTTTATAAAAAATAATTTATAAAAGAATAGATTTAGATATAAATTTTAAATGATTTGTGTCTAAAAATAAATAATCATATTTACACATAAATTGAAATAAAATAAGGAGTTGTAAGGTTATCATGGATATTGTGTATAATATATTCTAATGGATAAATAATGTCATAAATATGTCACTTATCTTGTCCCAATAACTACATCAACTTAAAAACTTGAAATCACAAGTATTTACAAGAAAATATAAAATATAATATAATTTCATAACATAATTCAATCTATTATCTAGATTTAATCACTAAATAACTGTATTTATCAAATAAATACTTTTTAATATAATATATATTTACTATCAAGAAAAAATTCCTCAAAAAATGATTCAAAAGTTACCCTAATAAAAAAATTATATTAAAAAACATCTACCCTTGACCTACAAACCCACAAGTGACTTATCTACTCCTTTTTTAATGATCATTATGAAAAATTGAACAAATATTCATTAGAAAACTTTTGTGAAATAGATAATTATCTTACTTGAATTAAATATAATAAGATAATATAAAAAATAAAAACACATTAATGTTGATGTGAATTTTTTAACAAACATCCAATAAAATAGAATACAAAAATACTATATAATTAAATTAAAAACCTTAAAAAATTTATATAAAAATGCATAAATTTATACCATATACCAAATCTCAAATGGTATCTAGTCACCACAAATTGGTGAATATATTGAGAAACAAAAATTCCATATCCTTCCTTACAACCAATTTTAAGAAGATATATCTTCAATATTTTCATTATTCATAGAAAATACCATGGAATATTTTTTTATCTATTTTTTTTTGTCTTAAATCACAATTATTATTTCACTCTATTTTGAACTTGAAATTATTTTAAATTTTTAAATGTTATTTTTTCTCCATATAATTATCAAAATGAAGATTTATAACAACAATGTTGTTCTCTAAGAATCATGAAAAATATTTTTCCTTAATTCTACAAGATTCCTTTTCATTTTCCAATGATTTAAGATTCGAATGTTTCCTCCTTTGGAAAACCATGTTATAGAAACTAACCAATTATTTCGTTGTTTTATCTAATACATTCCATTTTTCATAAACATATCATGGTCAATAATTGAGATTAAAATAATATAAATATCATTAATCATGCTATGAAATATGTAATATTAATATCGTTTGTCATTTAAATTTATATAGAAAAATAGGTAATAATAGTATGTAATAGTTTCCAACAGAAAAATTAGGGAAGATTGTTGAGGCCAAAAATTATTTATTGAATTGGGATGAGTATTTTTTGAGAATTACTAAAATAAAGTTTCATATCTAATTAAGGGAGTGATAAACATGATATATAAGTTTAGGGTTTCTAGGAAGATTAAGGAACATTTTTCAGTGACGGGTTATCAAATTATTTATTTATGGTGGATAAAAAATATTTTTTTGAATATTATATATTTAATAGACATAATCTTTATTAATATTTTTTGAAAATATGAATCATTCATCAATTTTAGTGGGTCCTAAAAAACATTCTATTGAAATAAATTTAATCTTCAATTTAATATGGTGTACTAATGTACATTAGATACATGAAGTAGAAAACATATTCTATCAAAGTTACAACATAGTATTTCTAAAAAACATTTTTTATTTATAATTTTTTTATTAGTTATGTTTTTTTATAAATTTGTTATAGTTTTTTAAAATTATTATTTTTCTCATGGATATATAAAAAAATTCTAAAAGTAAATATTATATACAATTCCATATCTTTTAGGAAGATTTTTTTAAGGATATTGGAGACCGTCCTATCTTTCATGTTCAGACAAGTAAAATAAACTCATATTGGTTGTTATGTTGAGATTTTTGTAATAAATAATCCTATTTTCTATTCTTCAAGACAAGAAATTATTTCAATGGTTTCTAAATGTTATTATTAAGAAAAAAATCCATGTAAAATGACATCTTTAATAATAATATGTTTATTATTATAGTTATTGAATAATGGAAAGGGAATATACAGTAACCATTCTTAATAAGTGTATAGGGATATAATGAATTATTTTAGGGAGGTATTTTCCAAAAATTAACCACTTTATAATATAATAAAATACTACATTTTTTCAATTAAATATCATATTTATTTTTATTTTCCTGTTAAGATAATAAAACATAGGGACTCAATGGATGTTATTACACTTATTGTATGTGGATAAAATTAACAGATAAATAATCACTATTAAATGAGTAATTTTCTAAGTGTGGTCTGTTAGTTATTTTAATTATTATATAATATCTATTATATAAAAGGATATTTTAAATTAAAAAAATTCGTGTGTAAATAAGAGAAAAATAATAGAAGAAAAAAATAATAATTACATTATGAAATTTATAAATAGAAGAAAGTGTAATTACATGGAGATTAAGGTGGGATTAATTGTAATGTTTGTGAGCCAATATTTTTGTGAAATTTTGGATAAATTATAATAGTATTTAGATAATAGGTTTTAAATTGGTGTTCCTTAAAGGACAATGTGAATGCTTAAAAAACAGTCCTGTTTTTATTATATTCATTTTGGATAAGCTTATTGTGAATCAATCATTCTCTATATATATAGTCACAACCTTTAGGTATAATTTATTAAATTTACTTATTTTTAACATTTTATTTAATTATTATATGTTTAGGTTTTCTAATTAATCAGAAAAAAGTAATTCTACAAAAGGGAAATTTGTTGAATTCAATATATTCTAATTCACCCCCTCTTATTTTATCCCCTAATGGATTTAAAAAAATTTCACTATTCAGATAATATTATATCCATTAAAATAGTGAATGTTATTTTATGGTAATTTCATTTAATAGTAAATTGTTTTTTTGAAAACAGTGATCAAACCAATTGTTATTAATATAAAACTTATTTAATGTACTATATTTTAATTCATTAGAAAACAATGATCAATAAAAAACTATGATTAATCAAAATTAAAAAATAAAATAGCTCATTCTAAACTATGTTTACTATAAAATATGATGTTTTAGGTGGCTATATATTTTAATGTATTTCAAATATCAAGTGAAAAATATATGATCCCAATTTATTTTTCAATTTTACATTATAAGGATGATTTTGTTTTATTATAATAATTTTAAAATGATGTTATGATTGTATAGGATGCATAGAAATTCTAAGGAGGGGGAAATTGTAAATACATATATTTTATGGTCTTCAGTATGTTGTTTAAAATATTGTTGAAACTCTAGTGGTAGTTTAATAGAAGTATAATGGGTGGAATAGTGGAACAAATCCATTAATTATTATAGTATAACTAAAATTCATTCCACTATATATTCAATCCTTTGACATGAATTTTTGTTAGATCATGGGTCTTTAATGGTAGTACATCTATGATTTCATGATGAACCCTCTCCATTAATTTTTCATAAAAGGGGAAATATAAGGGAAATTTTCCATCCACATATAATTTTCTCTTCCACTTTACCTCCTTTTAATACCTGGATTATTATATTCATATTCATGTATTTTTATCCTGCCAATTCAGTGTAATATATCCCCTTACACATAATTTTTTCTTATTCACCACTCCCCTCTAATTTCGTATTCCAAATTTTTGTGTTTCTATATATATGATGTAGAACCCCAATCCCAATAATCCTAGATCCTATTTCTACTAACATTAAATTTCCATAAGATACACGGACACACATCCTGAATGAATAATCATTTTAGTAGTATTGGAAACTAGATACATAACTGAGCATCGTATTACAAATTAATTCAAAAATTACCCCATAATTTTATATGAGATTAATTTAATTCAATATATAATATAATTTCATATCTTTCTTAGTACAATTTATGAAATATTGGGGAAGGGAAACAAAGAGAGGTGAGCTCAAATGATTAATGAAAGTTATGTATAATGAATGAAATAATTAATCAATAAAAATAATCAATATGGAATATTAATAGCTGAACAAACATTCCATACAATCAATAAATAGATAAAAATGTGCCTAAAAAATGTTAAGGTGAATAACTAAAAACACATTCCAATTAATCAAAAAATTGAGAATAAAATGCATCTATATATCTTTTTATAGTGAAAATATCATATATATATATTAATAACTGAATCTGAATGAATTAAATGCTTAATTTTTGGATTCCGGGATTCTGAATAACATGATACCTGTACTTTGATGACGTTTCAGAAGATATTTTAAAACATAATGGGTGAAAACTCCACTAAGGAAATCTAATTGACTCATCCCATGAAACTATAAATTCATGGAGGGCGTATCTATTACTAGACCACTCCCATGTCATACCTATCTAATGCATTCATGAAATATTGAATAATTTATTTAATTTAAGAAAAATGTTCCTTATTAAAAATATATATTAAATAAAAGATATATATTTATCAATATTTTCTCTAACATCAAATAACTGTAATGTGAAGACTATAATTAAAAATGGAATACAGTTTTCGAAATAATAAAATCTATGATAAATTATATTGATATTTGGGGGAATTTAATATTCAATGATCACATGAATATGAATATTTCAAGGGGACAAAAAATATTAACCAATGAATTTAATTTCAATAATACCCTAGTCTAGATTAATGATAAACAATACTGAGGAGGAATATGACTTTTATCAATAAAATATATCTTTATTGGGATAAAAATAAATGGTTATTGTATTTAATGAATACAAATACTATAAAAAGATATTTTTAAAATGTTTAAGAGTAAAATCTAATTCTCATTTTGAATTTTTTTTAAAAAAATAATTTTAATTAAATATCAATTTTAAAAACCATTTCACTGAAAATGAATTTGAAATTTTTTAATGTAATCTTCAAATAAATTATGATAGGTAATTTAATAAAATGTAAAAATAACATTCTTTTTTCACTGTAAAAAGTATATAAAAGTCCTTTTTCTAAAAGAGATATGAATATTCCATAAAATAAAAAAGGGGAAAAAATATTTTTTAAAAATTATTTTTGAAAGGTTCAAAATATTTCTGAAAACATTTTTATAAACATTTTTTATAGGGAATATAGATCTCCAACTTAAGAGAGAAATGGAGTTGGGTTATATAAAAAAGATTTTATAAAACATTTTATGTACCAAGGAATACAAAAATAGTACTATTATCTGGAAAATATCTTGAATAAAAAAATCAGATTAAAATTAAATGATTTACTAAATAATAATTATATAACTTATTTTAATGTAAATTCATTAATAAACAATCTCTATTAGAATTAAATTGTGAAATAAATCCTTGAAATAAAGATGATATTGAAGTAAGAATTAATAAATGAATGGATTATGTGAATCAATTTTAAATCCAACTAATATATGGGAAATTATATTTATAGATATTTAAAATTATTATACAAATAATCATATAATATTAATGATAATGAAGAATTAATATAACCTAATGGAAAAGGAATTGAGTAATGAAATTTATTTACCACATTGTAACATGAAGTTAAAATACTGTTAGATGAAATAATTCAAATTAAAAGTAAATTACTATAAATAATGAAGTATTAATGGTATTAAATCACAAAGTATCAGTATATACACCATATTAAATAATTTTGTGGTGAATATGGAATAAGTCTCACACAAATAAAAGTGAGACTATAAGTCCTCTTACATTACAATTCCCTTAGTAAAACATGTGTTAAATTAATTTATAATTGTTTTTGAACATGTTATTAAATTATAATATAACCTTAGTAATTTTTATCATATCATATATGATTCTTTTATATTATCCCAATACCCATCCATTAATAATATTTCATATTTTCATTATTTCGACTAATAACCGCTTTGTTTATTGAGTATGTCTTGATTTGTTCTTTTTTGTTTCTATTACATAAATCGTGAATTAATAATATCAATAATATAAAACATAAAATAAATATCATATATATTAAATATATATGTATTTATAGTAATCAATTAAATTTGGATACATGAAATGAAATAGACCATTAATGGAGATAGTAGGCCCTACATACTCATGAACGTTGTTTCTATTTTATTATATTATCAAAAGATAAGAAATTGAATGATATATATTTATATTATAATTATAGTTTTATTTTTATTTCATATATATAATATATTTCTATTATAACCATCCTTAATACATTCTATGTAATGCGTGAGGGAACAACTTCTCTTTGAAGAGGCAGTAGTCAATTTGTCTATAAACAATGTCATTGTTTTTCCATAAAATAGAATGCATGGAGTTATGTTCTGTTGAAGAATTTAATAATCATAATTATATTATAAATTTAACATATATAATATAGATAAAATTTAAATAAATCATCATTCCCCAACATGAAATGAGGTAAGTAAAGAACGAACGACATTGGTTCTGAAGGCGGTAGTCTGCATTACACCTGAATGATGAATGCTTATCTAATTTGATGGATGAGTGTGAATGTATAGGTAATAAAATTGAGAAAAAAAACTACTCAGTATAATAACTATACAAATTTTATTATATAATAAACATATAAGTAGAATCTAAGGTGTGGATAATAAAATAAAATAAAAGTGTTAATTAAAGAAGGTTTCCTTTTTTTGAAACTCTTTTTGGAATAAAATAAAAGACATATATGGATGGATTTATTATAATTTTTAGGCAAAAATCAGGTGAGGGAAGTTTAGAGATTATTTGGGAATTTTTTGGATGATCCCTAAGGATTTATTGTTGTCAATATGTGGGATGGGGGAGTACTCTTTTGTAGTGGAGGAGGAGTGGAATTCTAATAAATATAAAAAGGTAAACATTATTGAGATGTCTCCCTTACATAATGTGACATGAATAATGAAAAATAATATATAAAATGGATGATCTTTTCAACATAGTTTTATAAAATAGTTTTCATACAAGTGTCTAGGTCATTTTTTCCTTTAAGATTAATGTTTAGTCACCTATTAAACTTGTTTTTGCTGTAATTAATTTTAATTACTTTCACTAAAAGTTTATTTTTCAAAACATTGGATGTAATTAATTGAAATTATAAATTATTATTATTCCAAATATTTAATCCACTTTTAAAAATTCCAATCGTATAAATGGAGATAAATTATTCAAAATTAACCTCACATATAAGATGGGAAAGTTGGTTTTTAATGTAAAAATGTTGAAAAGATCACTATGTTTTTATATCTAAATTCAATATAAAAATGATAAAAATGGCTCAAATTTTATTAATATATATAATTTATATATAATAATTCTTTCATAAAAATTAAATTTCAAATTTCACACTATATATTATTTACATGAAAAGTCGGTTTTCATTTAAATTTTAGTATTTTTCAACACAAATGAAAAAGTGAAACATCACAGAAAAATAAAAAAATTATACTGATAATTTTTACATCCCTATATTAAAAATAATGATTATTTTTCATAAGAAATTTATAAATGTTCCAAAATTTAGTTTTAAAATAGGTCGGTCACTAAAAGGAGTAAAACTACCTTTAGAAATATTGCTTTTATTCATAAAATTGGATTTGTTTCTTATCTTATGTCTACCCATTGAATTAGTTTTACATTTGTGTAAACAATATAATTTGATATTTTATTTAATCCTATTAATGACATATAATTCAATGGGTAGGAGGTAATTGACATTTTATATAATAATATTAATAGTATTTGGTAAAAATCATTTATATGTGTAAATAAATCCATCCATGAAATTTATTGTTTTGTGTAATAGAGGACAACCTCAGTGTTCCCAGTAGAGAAATATAAACATTATGTTGTGTAACATGCAACCTAAAATCATTGTTTTGGGTAATATATTGTATTTAAAATATTTAATGTATTAAAATATAAATATATTCTAATGTCTCTGGTTGTTATATTCCTTTCCATTCATGGTGTTTCATGTCATACATTCCATCAAAAAATCATTTTTTTTTTCAAATTTAGGTTTCTAATTGGGATTAATAATTAATAGATAAACTATATTTTCTGATATGAAACCTTCGTGAATTATTTAAAATAGATTACATATATTTTAATGAAATCCATTGCTTCATGTATTGGTACTATTAAACTAATTGGTGAGTTTTAAATTATATTCAGTCATTTTTATTGATTTTATTATTTCTATAGATTTCATTTGTAGTTAGAGTTTTTAATTTTTATTTCATTTTAATAGTAACTTCCTTTTGACACCCACAAAATGGGCATTGAAAAATTCACAAAGCAAGAAAGACCTGGATTTGGGTATTATTTTCCCTACAAAATCTGAGGAAGAAGAAGGTGGCCAAGAATAACATATCATGTAAACCACTAAGAGACACATGTTCACATGACCATCACAAGGTCACATGACACAACCATGAGAATTTCATATCCTGCAATAGATTTCACCAAAATCCTTCAATATGATATTCTTCTCTGGTAAAGTAGCCCCAAACAACCAGTGATCCCACGGTTATTTCCAGATGAGATCCCTCAAGTCACATGATTTTTCAACCGGTGATCACCTAAACACCCATCCAAATGTCCTTCAAAAATAAAATGCTAATATCAAAAAGTCACAATACTCTTGTGGTAATAAAAATCATGTGACTGAATACCATTATGGAGAATGACTATTCTTGAAAAAATTCAAGAAAACTCACAAGACCCTCGATCCATTGTAAAATAGAAAAATGGAAATAAAATGTGAGTAGACATAAGAATATTTCAAACATAAATGTCATGTGATTCACCCTTGGAGATCAATAAGACACTATGAGACCCCAATGACATGTCAGGATCATATCAAAAAATTCCACTTAAATTTCATCCTCAACATGCAATGACCTGTGGGTATGTTCATGAGGCATCACACTCCCCCTTTGGATACCTAAGGATAAATGGATGGAATTGTACATGAAATGATCATGAATTCTCATTGAAAAATTATTGGTCACACGATGTATTGCCAATAGGTAGAGTATTTTTCTTTGACAATAATCATTGAATATTGCATGACTCTCAACCGTTATAAAATAAACAATTTAAATAAAAAAAGGAAAAGATGAAGGAGCCTATCACAGTTGTAAAACCCTTGAGACACTCCATGGGAATCTGCAGCATGGTCTGTTGAGACTCATTGAAATGTAATCATGATCTCACCAAGTCCCTTGTAAGTGTATCCCTCTCCCATGAAAATTCCCAATAAGGTCACCTGAGGTCACACAAAATACATTTTATTGGAACTCTGATATCACTAAGGCACTTGGACATGTGAATATGGAAATTTGAAGCAAAATCTCATAATTAAACAGGTCCCCATTAATTGAAAATAATCTAGTAAAATAGGAATTTTTGAAATCGGAATATAATTGTTGAAAATCACAAGAAGACCACAGAGATATCTACACCAAAGGCACATAATGAGGTGTGATACCAAATCCCTTATCTGACTCCTGACTAGATTCATATGATCTGCACCACAAAATGTTGTCAAAACTAGGTTGGAGGGGAATATAAGTCACACAAAAAAGCATTAAAAATATAATGTGTCCACCACCAAGGAAAGAGCATGACTACTCTTTAGATGAAGATTTTTCCTTGTCACAATTAGGGGCACCAGTGCTAGAGCATATTTCTCAGAACAGTTGAGATTATGATGAAAAAACATTCAATCACGTACGATGTAGTGTACAACTAGAGAAATCATTCTCCATGCATAATGAACATCATGTGATCAGTCATATATCTCCTGAATGAATTCTAGAAAGACATGTAGGTAACATCCATGACATTTTCTAGGTTGATCGAGACTAAAAAATTAATTAACTCTTAAAAAAATATAAGGAATTTGAAATATGAAGGCTATAAAAAGGACTAAAGCCGGGAGAATTTTGTGATATACGTACATGATAAACCTCAGGTGCTTCACATTAACCAGCTTGGGTATACAAATGCACCATGAATTGTCTCCCAAATCTCATGATGCTCCCTCATTATATTATTTTGGTCCTCAGATTTTCATTGGAAATGTAAAATCATGTCAGATGGTTCCCCTCAAGAATTCCACCCAAGTCTTGAAAACCCCTCTGGGATCGCCTTTAAATCGTTGTTATTTTTTTCAAACATGTTTCCAAACTCATATGGAAGAACCATTTCCTATCATATGAGTCTTATGATAGCACTCGAGCACATCAAATGGCTATCATGATGCCCTATAGGCACACCATAAAAGTTTATCTATGCCCTACGTACATGTCATTCAGGGCATTCGAACCCTATGAGACATGTCACAATAACTCTCTCAAAGTAGTCCAAGTGTTTCATCCTGAACTGGTGATGACACCAGTAAAGTTCAGCTATATCATGTAACACCCTATATAAATGTGCACTATGATCATGCAATGGCTTCCAGGATCATCTGCCCAGTTCATACGATATCCCCCAAACAAGCCATCCTTGATCATGAAACAAAATTCAAACATGCCATCTAGATTATATGAATTCTTCCACACAAGTAAACTTGATCATACAATTGTATTTGGACATGTTACACAAACACTCTATGATAATTTGAGCACGAAATCAAGGCATAGCAAGTGGAAAATCACCACATTTTAGGCAGGAAAGTAGGGTAACATCAATGTGTAAGCCTGATCCAAGGAATCCTATGATTTGATGACCTTTTCCATCATTGGTGTTTAAATGTTGATTATCAGGGAAATATCAATGTGTAATCCCCAATAAGGTAATGCTTGTATTTGGTGACCATGTTCATCCTTGATGTGTAAGCCCCAATTATATGGGAAATGTCAATGTGTAATCCCCAACCAAGGGAACTAGGATGAATAAGATTTATACCATAACCGAGATACATTGGAAACCTCCATGAGGTTCGATCCCTATATTAGTCCTCTATGGAAAGTCCGAACACATAGATTCCACTTCTATAAGCAATTTCATTGATTATATTCCATATCTTGTTTATAATAATAATCATAACTAAAGTGGTCTAAGGTAATTGTAGTAATCATATAATCTGAAAAATAACCTTTAAAAAGACCAAGTAAATGTAAATGTGTAAGCCTTGATAAATTAATGTATTGAGACTCTGATTGATTCCATAACTAATATATATATGGCCCCTTACAAAGGACCAAGAAAGAACTCAAATCAGAATGCATGGATGTAATCATCTTTTTCATCCTAAGTGTGTAAGCCCCACATAAAATGGACATTTTATTGTCCAATCCCCAATCAATCAAACAATGAGAACTCAGATTCTTTGAATAACCGGGATATGTAAGACTTCCTCTTAATTCATGTGATCAATGAAAAATCCATTATGATGTAAGACCCACATCTCTAATATTTCTACCATTGGAACTAAATCATTCCAATAGAATGATCAGTCTACCTCATCATTCACTGGAATGAAGAATCAACTGATATATGATGACTGTGATTCCAACCACAATCAAGAAACGTAAGATGCCTCTTCAAGTCATGATATCTATATTAAACATCCCAGTTTCAATATCATCAAATAAGTTATGTATCCATATATAATTTAGCATATCACCTACCATCCCATGTTTCTCACACTAAGCATATCTCAAAGGGGCTTGGGGATTTACAACAATCACCTAATCAAACCCATGAATCTCTACCATCCAAATCAGTCTCATTATATATGACCTGATGAGTGGAATGATAAGAATATCCCTCATATAAGGGAATATACTTTGGGTTAAGCACCAAGGGAATGATTTAACAATAGAAACTCTGATTCCTTCCATAAGAAATATATGTCTGAATTCACCTCAAGAGGGGATCTCAAATATTCAGTTTCTCAGTTCCCACACATACTTACATTCAATACAATTTTAAACTATAAGGGATTAGAAAACATTGTGGGTTCTAATTCCTAAAATATCCAGGATATGTAGGATGCCTCATAATGGCCCAATACCCTCCACGATATCTGAAATATAGAATTATATTGAAACAAATTTCATTGTTATTGGTTATACGACATCAACAAATAAGTATCTTTTTAAAACTTGAAAATGGATGAAGATCCTTACATACATACAGATGGATCGTAGAATAATATTCCATTTCTTATTTCCCCTAATGAGATCCCATTTATTATGTACATAACGAACATTATCCTAGGATCATTTTTTCATGGTAATGAGTCCATCATCGGGATTAGGAAGAGATTCCCGAACATATCATGTAACTATAAGAGAGCCCCATAATAGGAGAAAAAAATCCCCTAAAAAGGGTGTGATGAGCCCTACCTCCCATCCCCTCAACCAATGTCGCTCCCTTAGAGTCATTGGGTATGAAACTCTAATTAGTCAGCAGACATTGGAATGTAGGTATGAACTACGTTATGGATGAAAGAACAATTTGGATTTTCCATTAGTAATGAAAATGGTGACCCCATTATAATGATTGTACAAGAAATGAACCCCCACGACCATCTGTTGGCCCCTATCAATTCCAACTCAGTAAGGGTTTTCACAGTCATCAATTCACCATCAAAAAAAGATATTAACCAAATGATTCTCTCTAATAAAAAAATTATTGGGATATTATTCATCAGTCCATTTTTTCACACCATATGAAAAAAATGTTGATCCTGACATGAATCGCTCCAACATAATAATGATTGGTGTTTTATCTTGTGATCAATTGTGTTTAGACACCACATGGAATCAAAAATTCAAAACCAATATGAATATATTCAAAAAAAAACTGGGTTATTGTCTGTCAGACCATTTTGTTTTTGCAATATACGATATAAATGGTGAACCTTAGTGATTCTCATTAAAAAATAAGTGATTAGTTTATTATATTTCGGGGGATTTTTTACAAAATATATTAAAAAATAAATGGTGTTCCCAACATTGATCATTAAATTTACAGAATTATTGGTTAGTCATGGGTTAGAAAACTTTTTTTACATGGCATACACAAATAAAGATGGTATGATCTGCATAATCTTATAGTTGGTCCTTTATAACATGGATTCTAATTAAATAATTTCATACTCACTTTGAAAAGTCCAAATGAGTAGAATGGTTAGATCACAAATAAATTGTGTATTATATGTAATATGCATATCTAATCCATAACACATAAATCCTATGATATTAAAGAAATCCATAACTGTATTCCTCATTTATAGAATGACTATAGATATTACTCTCACCAAAAAAATCTCTATCCAAGAATTTCATCTTCATCCCATGATCACTCTGATATATCACATATGTCTACAACCCCCATGTTTCACAAAATGATTACACCTGATTAAAGGCTACAATACTAGGTGAAAAACACAATGGTTTGGTAGTACCAACATCATAGTAAATTACATACCCTATAGGCTACTCACAAGTTTCTCCATGTACTAAAACCAGCGAATCTGCATCACCGAGGGAGAGCTGCAGCCATGCCAATGGCCTTTGTCACCATAGATAATCCTTTTAGGAGCTTATCCCTAGTGCATGACAGATTCTACCTTCACCCTCTAATAAAGGCAGACCAAGTAGTCAAATATGGATCTCATACTATTCAAGGGATTCCCATGAGGGCTCCTATAAACCATCATTGCCAACATCACCCCACAAATCCCCACCAATTGTCTGCTGAGGGTACCACCTAAGAGACTGCCTCCTCTGATTCTCATGCATGGGTTATAAGGAAGAAACATTACATGTTGGAGATTTTGGATAACTGTGGGTGGGCTCAAATCTACACTATAATTGATGATATATTTTATAATATTTTGACAGAAATCCGTGTTCTTGATTATATCCCATCTCACTTGGAATATGTCTGCTAGCATATTCATGCAATAGTTATGGGGGAGGATCATATCCCTACCCCCTTGCATTAAAAAGATCATCATATTCTGATAGGTCAAAGAAGATATAAGTGGGATCATATTTCTTCTTCAATCAAATATATCTTCCAGTACATAGTGGGGAAGGTAAATGTCTAGGATTATATACCTAACCACACATTGTGAAAATGAAAAAATATTATACCGACACCTAAAGAACTCTTGTGGAATATTTCAGCACTGTTGCAGATAATGGGATAGGTGTATACTCATATCCCTACAGCTTGGGTAAATAAAAAATATGATCATTATGAAAATTAATTAGCATAAGAGAAAGAAAAAATCCATGCACCAATACTATAGGATTATCGACAAATTCCGATCAAATATGATGCAATAGATATGGACCATATTCTTATTACAATAGAGGCTCACCATGTGAGAGAGAAACTTGCCTTGGGACAAGGGCACAAGAGTATCAATTATTTTAGGCAACATATTGAAAACACCTAGGTTAAGACTCATATCCTCTTTCAAGCTGTAGATCACCATGTGAGATGGGAAGATGCCTTGGGATATGATAATATTCATGTCGAAGATGTTCATCAACATACTTCAATGACCCTCGATCGGTCATATTTCCCCATTCTAGATGAGGATAACAAAGTAATAATTGGACATCTCTCTAGATAGAATAATATTCATGTAACTGAATCTATCTAGAATATTCTTGGAGATCAAGTGTCCATGAACATATTCCTACTTCTATAGATGAACAAATACCTGAGTATCATTATGAAGAAATACAATTGGTGGATCATATCCCTTCTCCCATTCTGGAGGTCCATCTCTATATTATGTAGGGGAATGAATATTCAGACTAGGATCATACTCCAAATAAAATTGGGGATCACATGGTGAAGGTGGAACATGCCTCAGGACATGCTCACAATCCTATCACAAATAACCAAAATCATATCCCGATGCCTGAGGATCAAGATCATACATTTTTTGAGACTGAGGCTCGCTATGTGGGAATGTAATATTCTTCGGGATAAGATCATATCCCCTTCAATAATGAGACAACTCATTGGAATATTCTAGAAGCATCTCAATATAGGGCTCATATCCTTAAAGTACTAGATGGTTTTAAGATTTTTTTGAAACCATCATAAAGTAGGTTCATATCCCTACGCGACTATAAAAGGTAGGTTATGAGATTAGGAACAAGATACAAAACATGAACCATATTACTAATTTTCTGAATTCTAATTTCCTTGAGGTCATTCGAGACACATTTTAAACACCCTATGAATCTATCAACTCTTCAAATGAAGCTGATTATGATCAATATAGTGATAGTGCTTTTAATGTTTTTGTGGAGATGGTTCTTAGAGAATCTAATACTGATATCCACCATGGTCAAACTTCTCACATTTATATCTCCATTGGACAAGGAAAAACACCCCTTTTCTAGAAACCTCTTTATAGATAGTTGTTTAAAACAATATCACCTTCATATAGAGATGCAATCAAAATACTAGTTTCAACTACCTAACATTCCCCATCGATATCTAGCAACACTCCACTATTGTTAGCATGTGATCCAAAGAATAATCATCTATCGTCTGACTCGATGGATCCATGTAAGATTGATGAATGAGGATAAAATTTACATAAGGATATTTTTTTCTGGAAACAACCTCCCCATCATTTTTTGGCCCATCTCCACTTCTAACTATGGGGTCCCAGATGATCTAGAGAAGTATTTCATTCCTTATCTGGACCAAAATATGTTGGATACTTATCAATGTTTAAAGGCTCGTCATCTACCACATTTAGGATATGGGTATCACCTTCAGCTCATCAATACACTCTGATGTCATTTGGAAATGGCCTCCTTTTCCATAGCTCAGAACCCATTAGTGGAAGATCGTGAAAAATGACTATGCATTGTTTGTCATCAAATCATGAAAAACCTCTACAGACTGATTTCTTAAGCCTATAGAGATTTGAATATCCTAGGATGGATGAAATATTGAGCATTACACTTCACAATGTACCCAGAATAGTAGGACCCTTTAGAAACCATGTCCAACAATGTTATATCCTCCTTGGAAATTAGAGGATAGGGTAATTGTTCACCATGTTGGTCACTAAAAAATAATTCACCCACTTCGATGATATCTATAAATTAGAAATGAAGTTATATGATAGCCAACACAACATCCAATTAGGCCCCAAAATGAAATTTGAATAGACTTTGGATAGATATTCTAGTTGTGTGATCAACCGAACAACTTCCCATAAAGAATAATTCCCATCATGGGTTTTTTTTCACATAGATCCTATGTGAGGATAGTTGTGCCACATATGATGGCCCATAATAATTTTGATTATCATTTATCTTAGAGAATAACATTCTCACTAGGTTTTGGGAATATCTAAAACCACCACCACCTCTCGAATTGTAACTTTTGAGAGGATTTGGGATATATTAGAAATAGAAAATAAAAATCTACATCCCACTTGGCTAGGAGAATTTATCTCTCAATCAATATCAACATGATTATAATCCCTTAAAAGAATCTTGGAGAAATCAACATGGATTCTTGATCATCCACATATTACTAGGATGGGAGAATTTATATCTCACAGTTCGTCTCGTGAGTCATAAAATCCAAAACTCGAATTATTGGATTATCAACAACTAAGTCATTAAATTCAAATTGTGGCCCCAAATAACCCCTAGTATATAGGGATAGGGTATTTTCACTATCGTCTGCACCACATAGGGAATAAGTATTCTCAATGTTAGGAGAATAGGTTTCATGGTCGACATCCCATCTATCCCTCTCCCTACAAGACAAACCTCTACTGTTTATGGATTATTCGGCAACCACAACAGAAAATTATGTCATGCTAACTATTCATAGACCATGATGGGAGAATCATATAGAAAATGTGATTTCACCCTTCTGGGGTGACAATCCAAAATGATCCAATATGAATAGAGGTTCAAATAACAACCTTGTTGAAGGTAATGTAGAATCAATCTATTGCGTCAAAAAAATGGTACAACAAACATTTCCTAATATGCCTCTGTGAATTTCATCATTGTAAATCTGATATCATTTTTAGATAAAGGTAAAAATGTAAAAGGATGCAACATGAGGAATATAACCTAAGAGGATGGTGACATGGATACACCAACATAGGATGAAAACATCCATAACCAAGGAAATATAAAAAATATAGAAACACTAAATATCGATTTTCTACGTCTCCAGAAGAATAGTACAAAATAAAAAAGGAAAATTTATTTCTATATCCCAAACACCAATTGAAGAATTGAAATTAATTCCATAACGGAATAGTTATATAAGTACAAGAGTGAGATAAAAACACTCATACAACACAATTAGGAGCTACTTAGGGGAAATATTCCCAATGGGTATCATCTTATAATAGGGAAAAATATTCTCCCCACCATATCCAATCCTCTAGAAATAGAGGTATCAGAGTGTCAAGTTCCCTATGGATCTAAGAATCCAATATAAAAATGGATGTTGAAAATGATTGTAACTTGTCTCTATTGTAGTGATAGCCTCAACCACACTAGGGAGATCATTCAGTCTTACGAAAAATTGAGAAACTATGGAGTTGAAAGAGGGGCCATCTCATCGACCCCCATCCTCTCCCTGTGGATGGGAGGAAGTTCAATCAGTAGTACCCCTAGATCTACATAACATCATTGAATCCCTAACTACTAGATTGGAACTCATGTAATTGTGATGAAAAGTTTTGTCCCAAAGAATAATTGATATCTCATGTGGGTGGATGACACTTTTCTTCCACCCGATTTCAAAAATCCTATCTTCCACTCTTTTAATGGTGAAGGAAACCTTGAAAAAACTCTCAAAAGCATTTTATCCCATTGTGTGTTGATGATGGTCCCTCATTATCAATAGGAGGAATCAAATCAGAAGTTTTATTATAGACTCCGATTGGGAATACATTTGTCTGGAATAAGAGTCGTCTATGAGGATCCATTGTAGGATGTAAATACCTAAATTGTTAGTTACATTACCATTTCAACTCCAAGAAGTGGAAGATGAAATTAATCAACCTGAATAACTATAATTAATTTGAAAATGAGAGGGTATCTAACATTATATCTAGGTGGAAAGGTTTAATCTATTTTCTCATCATACTTCTCTCACAAGACAAACTTCTAGAATACTATGTTGAAAATAATAGAGTTGAAAACAACTCTGGTCCCAATGAAATATCCAGGTGAGTTTCAAGAGTTCAAAGAAATATTCAAATTTCTTGGGGACACCATTAATTGAACCTTATCCAAATATATACTCATGACCACTTCATAATGGAAACATCCATGAAAAATATATGGTGTACATTTAACTCCAAATCTAGTAGTGGTGCCCATATATGCACCTAAGAAGGTCTTGAAATGCCAAAGACCTCTTATTGAGTGATGAAAACCACCAAATCGCTCTCATCCAAAATCATAGAGAAATAATGGTGTCATGGGATTTGAGGAATAGATGAATAAATAATACTCCTTATTAAATGAATATTTCCCTAGTTAGTTCTTAGCATCCATAAACAATAAACTTCTCACTCTACAACAGCCTAGGAATCCCAGTCAGATCAACCCTACTGACCATCCTAAATACTCCCCATTCCACATAGGGATGGTTCATAACATCCATGACTACATCATCTTAAAATGCATCCATCAAAGAATGTTTAATTTCTTGACAGCGGTCTTAGGTATCTCCTTAGAGAGGGTTTATTTTATAAATGTTTCCCTTCTATATGAAGAGGGTGGTTGAAAATTTTGGAATAGGGATGCCTGATAATTATATAACTGTAATAATTAAAAAATAGTATTCTATTTCCTGAAACCTTTAGAGAATAGCTACACAGACCAACAACAACACCTCTACCCAATTAGAAAACATAAAATATGCCTGAAAAAAGTGAGTGAAACCATCAGAAGTAGGGAGAAACATATGAGGAGGAATAATACTCTTCTTCAAATAAATATCTTGTACAAACATATTTATTCCATGTGACATATGTATCATGGTAACTGCCCCAAAGAATGGAACCATCATCAGATGAGAATCTCATATTTGGTTCTATCAATAGGATACACTTGGATGACCCCTTATCTGAGGATGGATATCCCTCAGAATACATGTTTCTCATGCTTAAATAGTGAACAAGATGCCTCCTGTTCTAGAACTGTGGATATTGGGTGTATCACAGATGTGGTCAGACATAATATTTTGGACATGTCCCCATTGAGAATATATATTTAGTCGAGACTCATGAACATGTACTCCATTGAGCCCAAAAAATAACTAGTGGTGTCTTAGAACCCTCCAGATGTCATCCACGCCATGTTGTCTTTAATTACCACCTTGAAGGGGATAAATTATCCATTCAACTCAACTATTGGGGAAGGATGGCACAATATTCTCCACTAGAACAAGATTATATCTCAATCTCTACAGAAGAACCCATACATTACACCTTGAATTTCATATCTCTTAAGACACATGTCTGGGAAAAACCCCACATTGGGAAGCACCAACATCTGGCACAAAAGAACAACATTATGGAAAAAATGGTGGTTGTCAAATACAATATCTCGATCATGGATGAATTTCATATTTCAAAAGAACTCAGTGTGGAAAATGTTGAATCCTTTTGGATACCATGAGAGTTTGATACAAATGTTCCTACATGAGAGGATTATCGATTGGAGAGTATGTGAACAAAATGCCACTTTTAGATCTTATTTGATGATAAAGATTAGGAATAGGTCATACAGAGGAACATCATGAAACTATATATTTTTATTATCCTCAATAATGTTGACATAAAAATGGAATATATTTATAATTTTTTCGGTATCAACCTCATCCTTGTTCTAACCCACCTACATTTAGGATATAGTGTAGGGGATTTGTCTCCTACAAACCTCACCATTCAAGGGTGTGATAAGTGTAACCAAAAAACTCTTGGGAATATCAAACTTGTAGATCAGGATGAGGATATCATGTATGATTCTCAGTTTATTGTTATCCAGAAAGGCACCACAAATAGTGTCCTTCTTGGAAAGACCTAGCTCCTAAAAAAACCGATGGTACCATCAACATTCTTTCATTGTTTTAAGTACGTCATTGATGGAATGTTCAGTATACTACATGGTGATAGTTATAATTTCGAGTCTTGTGGAGAAACGTAAGCTGAAAAATATTTCTAAATAGGGAAGGTAAATAACCAATAGATTATTATGATATACTACTTGGAAACACCAATGGACTAGGGACGGACCCTAGAAATCATTGGAGTATGCTCGAAAGAGACTATGAGCTCACTATAAATATAGTCGAGGTGATAGAATTTACCCTTGATGTCCATGAACCTTAAATTCCCACTGAAATTGTAAAAAACTGTCAAACCTGAGACCAATCTGAAATTAATCTAGTGGAGTGGGTGATAATGTATCTTCTGATTTATTCTCTCACCTTAATGGAGATAAATAATCCCATAGTTTTTTAATGTAATTTCTAATTTTCTCTACATAATCAGATATAGAAGATGATAATAATGACCTCAATAAATCCCCACTTTTATTTGAGGATGGTTTCTCCACCCCTATAGGTGAAATCATGTAGATAAATCTGGGAATAAAAGAAGAGTCATGGACTACATAGATTATTACTTTCATTACCCTCATATTTCATGACGTTTAGATAAATTTTTTAATGAAAATTCCATACGTGTTCTGTTAGAGCTATAATGAAATTCTTGGACTAAATTTAGAAATGGTTATACACCATCTTGGATTACCTGCAGATAGTCAAGGCTTCAATTATGTAAATAGAAGGACACACCCCTATCATGCCACCAATATAGAGGAAAACGTTGACAAGTTTATCCATTCAAATTTTTTTCTGAGAATTGAAACACTCAATATGGCTCTCCAACATCATACCCATAATGAAAAATATTGAGAATAATAGGGTTTTAATTGATTTCAAGGACCTTAATCTGAACATTATAATTGAATATTTTCATTGATGATCACATAATTCTTGATTGATGCGACTATTGGATTCAATGTTCTATCCTTCTTGGACAAGTATTCTAGGTATAATAAGATTATGATGTTTCCAAAAGATGGTGAACCCACTACCACCATATGACACAAGAGGATTTTTTTTATACGATTTATTCTTTTTAAATTAAAGAATTATTCCACCTTATAGCAAAACACCATATATCATATCTACAAGATTTTGTTGGAGAATAATCGAATGTTTTGTTGAAGACCTTGTGGAAAAATATATAAAGTTGTGTGATCACTTCATGGACCTTAAAAAACTATTCAATAAGATGTGACAATATAGTATCAATATGAATATAATGAAATTTTCATTTGGGGTAACATGTGGGATGTTTCATGTATTTTTGGTATACCAATATTACATTAACATCGACCCAGAGAAGACTACTGCTACAACACCCCAAAATTCTTGATTATAAATTTTTTATTTGATAGTGTGTACTATATGCAACACGAATCATGTATGGGAATATAATACTATCATACATTAAAATATATTTATTATTTTATATCGATTAGATATATTCTATATTTGTTTATGACATGAAAAACCAAGTGTAAAAAAGGGAATATATTAACCTGATAAGTTTTATTATTAAATAAATATTATATATTATATAACATATAATGAACTCAACTCTAATTTATATTACATCCCATGAAAGAGTGACCTTCCTAGATAGCATGTGTTACACGCACGACTGAGTTTTACCAAATAACAACATATTATTATAATATTATTATTTAATATAATAATATATAACCTAGACTTTAAATTTGTAGTTATGAAAATTCTTAACTAATTTTTGAAAATGTATATATTACATAGATTTTAAATCAATACATTGGTTTTAAATTAATCATAAATGAATATGAGAAATGATTCAATATAAAACAAAATATTATTATTTTAAGAAATCTATTTTTCCGTTATTGATTTAATTTAAAAAAATTGGTGGTGATATTAAGGTAATATAAATATATATATACATAATATATTAAATATAATATTTTTTATGTTCATTAAACATATTTCATAAAAATAAGATAATTACAAAAAAAATATTATAATTAAAACATATATTTTTATAAAGGCGCCTTTATCGCCTTTTAATAGAGTTACCTATTTAAATCTTAAATTTGAAACTTTAATTGATTAAATATATCATAATAATCATCATATTTTATTTATAAATATAATAATTAGGGTAGAGTGAATTTTTTATATTTTTGAGAAACATGTCATTTTTAATGAATAGTTAAAATACTGAATTTTGTTTTCAAAACAACATTTTTATTGAAAATATTTATAAGGATAAATTGTATTTTGAATTTGTTTTAAAGTTTAGGTCATTAATATTTTTATCATTTAATAGAGTATATTTAATTTTAATCAATTTCACATTTAAAATGTTTTTAAATACATATAAATCTTTTGGATGTTTTTACATTAAAACGTGCATTATAGTCCGATATGTAGAGTGAATTTTAATTTAATTTCTACCACTTAAGTGATTGGAATTTGGAAAAATATATATCTATATATGTAATGAGAATATTTTATAATGTATAATAAGGTTATCTTTGTATTTTACCAAATATATTAGTGAAAGTAATTAAAATTTATTACAATTATAAAGGTAAATTTAGGCTTCAAAAAGGACTTATCCTTTAGCTTAAGGGCCCAAATGACCAAGACACTTTCCCAAAACCCATTTTATATCCATATATCTTACATGAACAATATATTATTGAGTTTTTTTGGTTTTCAAATAATAATTTAGGTAAGAACATGGGTACAAAAAACCTTTTTTCATAAATTACGAGTGATTCATTTTCCTCCCTTATAAAGGCTACCACATATCCCTATACTATAAACCTCTAAAACAAATTATTTTTATTAGTTATCAAACAATATAGCTTCATAATATCAATAAAATTGTCTTTTAATCCTCCCATTATGTATAAATAATTCCATGGAATCATTGTGGTACAAAACAAAGGAAGTTACCTAATTTAGAGGTAACATCTCCTCTCAATATCTCTAGTTTCATTTACATTATCCACACCTTAAAATATATTTATTCTATGAATATATAAAAACAAAAATATAATAAATATAATAAAATGTTTTTATGTAATATTTTTAACCTATACTTTCACAAACCTACATATAATGGGTAACAAACTTTTTTTTTCTGTGTATGACGAACTACTGCCTCATGAAAAGATTATTGTTCATTTTTTCCTTTACCACCTACCGTGGTGGACATTATGATGGAAAAAATATTTATATTATAAATATATATGATATATATTATTTATTAATTATTCTCAAAACCTTTTAAAACAAATACCATTAATAAATTCCCTTTTGAGTCAATATGATAACCTTGTTTGAAGAAATGTAGACTACGACCCCTCAAAGTGATGGGATTATTACAAACTATACATGGAACAAATTAATAACAATTTAAATAAAAAATGAAATATATTAAATAATTATGGTTTTGTAATTATAATATAAATATTTATCATTTTCATTCATTATTTTAAATATGATAATGAAATGAAATTAGTATCCAGGAGTACATACGACCTACTGTCTCAATGAATGGTGCACTTAATATCTATTATCCAAATATAATATAAGAAAAATACATATATAAGGAATTTATATTATAATTATTTCATGGATTACATTCTGGATATTATTAAATCATTATCTAATTAATAGGAACAACAAATTAAAATTCAAAACATTCATGACTAAACTAGGCAATTAACACTAGAAATAGTTAAAATAATGAAAGAGTGTTAACTAATGGATAAGAAAATGTTATAAATAATTAATATATGATATTATAAATATTATTATGGTTCCTTTATAAGTTATTAACATATTTTAAACAATTATATTGGAGGATAAAGACTAAAAAACAAAAGAAAGGTTAAGGTAAGGTATTCATATCTCACCTTTTACATCAGTGAGATAAATGTCATGTTCTCCATTTACTTATTTTTTGTGGCATATCTACTAACCATTTTGATAAATTAAATAATGAATTATTTTAAATTAATTGAATTTAAAACATTAATTTAATATTATTCCTTCATGAGGAATATCATTTAAATAGTATCAAAGTTGAATGAGACACTTTGCAATGTTTAATGATTATTTTATTCAAGAACAGTAAACATGATATTTCAATTGAATTTCAATTCTATGAAATTATATAAAAATTTATAAATAATACATTTCATTATTTTCTGGTTATTAATGACCATTTTCTAGTATTAGTACCATTTTTCAGTCTCAATTCCTCATAGAATTATAGAAGATATTTTTTAGAATATCTTAATTTATTTCTCTATTTAGTCGGAGAACCTATTTTATTTAAAAACCCATTTTTTATTAAAAAAATTAAAAAAAAATTCAATATTATTTGGTAAAGAAATTTTTACCCATTTTATTTTACCAATTTTTTCAAAGGATCTTTCTTATTTTTTTCTATACGAGAAATTGTTCTAACCTTCTTACCATGAAAAATTAATGTACTTTTTTCCACGTACGACTTGTATGGATCTTCTCATAATAATTTATTTGAAAAATACTTTGCATGTTTAAAAAGATAAATATTAATGAAATTACACTCAAAAGTGATTTCCAATGATAAGGTTTTTGAAACGGTTTTTAATAATGAAAGTATATATTCCTCAAGAATGTTTTTAAATGACCATTTTGTAGTATTTCTATTCATAAACAAAAAAAACCCGATATTGTTTACTATAGTTGTAATATTTGTATTGATACCATCGACATTATTCATCTAGATGGTTTATTATTTATTTATACAAGGACATTTTTCACATTCACTTCCTAGATTCATTTGGAATTCCCCAATAAATATTCAATCTCATATAATCATTGAACATTTAACATTCCCTAATGTATATATTTCATTTATCATAGATAATCATATATCCTAAACTATAAAACATTTTACATATGGTCTCTACATTTAATTTTATTTCAGTATTAGTAGAAATATTGAAAATATTTTATAAATTATTCAATAAAGTTATTTGATAAGGAATATTATTTATTTTGATTATTTGATATGAGTAATTCTTTGGATAGGAAATGATGGGAGGATCCATGACATTATACAACTCCTCTATGAATATCTAGGTACTCATAAGACAAATAATTGGATCAAATTTAAAAGGTTTCTATCATTGGATTTAATCTATCTTTTGAATGGTCTTGATAGTATAGGTTTTCATGTTCATTAGACATGAAATCAATTAATAAAGCATTACCTTAATATTAGTATCATTTTCTATTCATCCATGAGATTTTTTGTCAATTATATCAATGAATAAATTTCATTTTTAATTATTTAATTAAATGGAATGTGTTATAGTTTCTTGATATTCCAAAATTATTTTTATTTATTTAGTTTTTTGAATGGCATGTTTTTTAGTCATTACGTTTCAATATTTTTTTCACACTTCCATTCACATTATTGATTACATGGTATAGGTCTTTAGTTATTTAACTTTATATATTTACTATTCTTATTGATTCATTAATTATTCCATTTTATATACCCTTACTCATCATTTTAACTTACCCTTATTTTATTTCCATTCCCAAGTTATGAAGAGGAAATAATTGAATAAGAATTCAAGGATGCAGTTTATTTTATATGGATTTTTGTTATGTTTTTATTTTATATTTCCACAATTATTATGGCATCATGTATGTAATATTGATTTCCAGGACTGCTGAACTGATTCGTACTTTCGGATTTGATTCTATAAAATCATGCCATTGTAATAAAATAATGCACTGACTCCTAGCTTTGGGGGATGAGTTGTTTCAGTTGTTGTAAAATAAAGTTTATTGGGGACCCTAGAAACTAGATTTAGAAAATTTGGATTATGAATAACAACCCTAATATATACATTTAGGATAAGTATACGAAAACATACAAGAATTTTGGTAAGGTACGGATTATGTTGGAATTTATTGAAATTCTTATCTGTCTCGATGCTAAAAATGGATGTGGTTCTTGCATAGATGTACCTTGGAGTGATAGATCTGACAAGGTGATCATGTCCTATCATAGGTTAACCTGGTATAGGACAATGATCCTTACTGTGCACATATTTTGAATCTCATGGCATATATTCTTAGGAAAATTCAAATTTTATTTACCTATCACTATAAATGATTCAAAATTAATGATACCCCCAATGTAACCAAATTTTATGATTCATGGATTTAGAATGCATAAATTTATGTGGAAGAATCCCCTATCATTTAGTGGGACTACTTGTACAATTATAGTGGAGCAATGAATTAATTCTCTAGAAATGATATTTACACCCACAAAATGTAGTGAAAATGAAAAGGTAACACATGTGGTCAATTATATCCAAGGTGATGATGATCAATGGAGGACCTTGATCAAGAATAGTTTGATGTAAGAAAAAAATTGAAATCATTTAATGGAGGAAATTTAAGGATGCATTCTTCAATAAATTAAACCCAAATGATCATCAAATTGAGATGAATATAATGTTCATTAGCTTAAATATAAAGGAATTAGAGGGTGTGGTGGATTATAAATCTACGATTAAAATTTTATCCTAGTAGGATACAATTTATATAACCAAAATGGAGTAAAATATCGACCACTTTTAGATGGTCTAAATAAAAATCTTCAAAATGTGTTGGTTTTTTAGAATTTGTCATCATATAAAGGGACAACATTATGAGACATAAAAATAGGGAAGAGATTCTCTATATCCTATATATTCAAAGGAAACCAAGAGAATAATATAACATATAACACCATGAAATATTGAATGAGTCAATAAAGTTTAAAGGAAGGACTGATTTTCTAACATGTGATAACTATGGGAATAATCAACAAGGTAAATTCATGAAAGGAAAAGGATATTTTTATACATGTGGGAAAAAGTGTCACCAAGAAAAATAATGAAGATGGAAGAAGTAAAACACTAGTATTTATTTTTACAACTACAAGGATATGGGTCACTATGAAAATTAATTCCCTATACATCAATATGATGTACCTTAGAAGAAGCTAAGTGATTAATGTCAATCATATGTTATTGACATAACTGATGTGGAATGATTAATGTTCTAATATATAAGGATCCTTGAGTAATGTTGTAAACATATTTTGTCAGGCATTTAATGGTAATAAGAACTATGAAATATATAAGGATTTTACTATATAACTATTTTATCATTGGTTTAAAATCTTTTCATGAATGATACCAATAAACAAGGAATGAGATTTGGAATAAAGTTAATTTTTTTATAAAATAAATTCTTGAGGGAAATGTAAGAATTAATATGTCCCTAATATTAAGTTCATTTTAAATAAATAAATGATTAATATAGATGGAGTAAATTGTTTACAACTAACTACTATGGGAATGACTCTAATATGTCGAATCATAATCTTTTAAAATTTTTAAAAATTTATGAAATGATTTAATTTTATCTTTGGACATGGTTTATAGGTTTTTTTATTACCTATCCTTATAAAAAGGAAAATAGAAATAGATCATGTCACAACTAAAGGATAATATTGTTTTTATAGAAATATATATTTACTTATATTCTAAAAGATATACATTATTACTCACGTATATAAAACATGAGTCATGAAACAAAAAACAGTTTTCCATGTCCATCCATAATCAATGCATCAAATGGCCCTTAGATCAACATGGATTTAGGGCTTTCGAATTGTTAACTTTCTCCTAACTATGTTCTCTAGGACTCCAAATCCAAAAAATGATTGTCATATATTTACGTCATATACATTTTTCTATTCCCCACTTATTTTCTCCCACTAAGGGACCTCTTTAAATGAACATTTTACTTTACATCCCCTCTTATTATGAAGATTTTATTTTAACCCTTTTTACGACGAGGGCCTTTCAACCATAGTTTAATTTCTATCCCAATATTACTAATATCAAGATATAAATGAATGGAAAAAATATAATTAATGTAGGTAGTATATAAGAACTGGAAATTCTAGAGTTTGAATATTTCATTTGATAGAAAATATGATACGAAACACAAAGCATGTAATAGAATATAATACCCTGATACAATAAAATATATTTGATATATTCCATATTATTTTATAACACAAAACTAAAAGTTTAAATAGGGAATATATTAACCCAATATAATAAAATATGATATATAATATGATATATAATATATCTACTAATTCATGAATCCCTAAGTTATCATTCATTGCATGTAAGAGAAACCTTCCCCGAAATCTTGTGCTACACACAAGACTAAGCTTCACCAAATAACAATGTATAATTAGAAAAGTATTATTTAATACAACAAGATATAACCTATCCTTCATATTAGTAGTTATGAAAATGGGTAACTAATTTATGAAAATCTATGTTTTACAGAAATTGAAAATTAATTCATTAGTTATAAATTAATTTGAAATAAATATGAAAACGGATTGAATATAGAAGAAAATATAATTATTTTTAAAAAGTAGTTTTAACCTAAAAGGATTAACTAATAAAAATTAATTTATGATATTAATGTAATACATATATATATCATATATTTAATATAACACTTTTTAATTTTTTTGAATTGATTTGATAAGAATAAGATTAGAACAAACCAAATAATGCACATAAAAACATATGTTTATATAATGGAGATTTTAGCACCTTTTAAAAAATAACCCATTTTAAATATTTAATTTGACACTTTATTTGATTTAATATGTCAAAATAAACTTCATATTTAAAATCAAATCATAAAAATTAGGTAAGGGTGACCTTTATGTTAATTTTCAGAGACATTTTATTTTTTATGAATAGTTAAAAATTCTGTATTTTAGTTCAAAAACATTTCTTAATCTAATTTTATTATAAAGATAAGATATATTTTTAATTTGTATAAAATTTTAATTATTTTATATTATTATAAATTAATATACTTGATTTCCTTATAATCAATTTCACATTTAAAATGATTATAGAAACTTATCAAACTTTTGGGTGTTTCTACTTTAAAACCCAACATTGTTTTCTTGCCTGCAGGTTGAATTTTAGTTTAATTTATACTACATATGGGATTGGAATTTGAAAAAATGGATTCTATATTTTGAATCATCATTATATATATCTTATTATAATAACAAAAAAATTGAAAAAAAAATTGGTGATGATAATTTAAATTAATAACAATTATTAATGTAAAATTAAGTATAATAAATGAATCAACCATTATATTAAGGGACCAAATCCTGTAGAAAATTTTCTTAAACCCATTGGAAAGAAAAAATTTTTAAAAATAAACTTTCCATTATTGAGTTCGATTTGTTTTTGAATAATTTTTTGGGTAAAAATCTTCTGAAACAAAACATCTTTTAAAAAATAAAATGTGACTCATTTTCCTCCCTTATAAAAGGCCACCACCTCTACCCATTCCTAAAACATCTAAAAACACTTATGGTATTCCAAGATATTTGAATAAAGATTCTCAATAACCCTTCCCAAGACCTTGATCCTCCCATTGGATATAAATCCTTCCATGTAATCCTTTTAGTACAAACCAAAATAAGTTATCCGATTAAGAGGTAACATCTTCTCTCAATCTCCCTAGATTCATTTACATTAAACACCCCATAAAATCTCTTTATTAAAAAATTATATAGTAAAAAAATTATCCTAAATATAATATGGAGTTTTTATTTAATTTTTTTCCTAAAATTTTACACATTTCCATCTAATGGGTAACACACATACCGTTTCTGTGTATAACGAAGTACTGCCTCGTGAAATGATGATTGTTCCATTTTTCATTCACATGTCATGGTGATAATTATGGTAAAAATTATATTTATATATGATATATTTTATATTTATTATGTATTTAAATTTATTTTATCCATATATTACACATACATGTAATACATTCCATTTTGAGTTAATACGATAACATTGTTTAGGGAAGTGTGGAACACCGCCCCCATTAAGAAATGTGATTTGTAGTCACGACCTATCCTCGGGGCCCATGACATGACTACCCCAAGTCCGCCTTCCATAGGCTAGGGGTTGGATACTAGCACCAAAGGCGTAAATCCCGATAAAAAGGGATGGAATTGGCTTTTTATGAGAAATCAAACACAACAGAGTACACAAGATGAAGTAAAAACTGAGTAAACTGAGTACAAAAGTAAGTGTTGGAAAGTAAATGAGCTATTATACAAACCCTACTGAAAGAATAGTACACCTGAGAAAAGTAAAGACAAAATTAAATAGAAACCACCGAGACGACCTCCGGAATCCCCACCTGAAGGGTGGGTATAGATGGTCTCCTCAACTCCTTGAACCCGTCTGTCCACTCCATGTACGTCCCGCCTGATAGTCCACCACCGGATACTGTCCCACTCCATAATCCTCAACCACAGTTAACGTTTTCCATCATCTACCACTGACACAACGTAGTGCGGGCATAGCATGTGTAGGGGTGAGTATACGATACTCAGTAGGGACCCCGAGACCCCCGAAGGCCTCAAAGAATCCACAAAGGATATACCACAATGGAAAGATAAAAACAAGAATTATCAACCAACTCTACTTAGGTATATTCTCATACATATACCTACGTCATCAATTCCAATTCGTCTCCAACTCAAGAGCCCAAAAACAACCCAGTCCACATAGAAAGCACAACCCAGTCCACACAGGAAAGCAAGTCAATCATATCGATGATATTTATTGAATTTCAATACTCAGCTCACACAAGTAAAATACTCATGAAGGGGGTGGAGATGATAGATGTAGCCTCTGAATAATCTCCCCTACTGAACCCATGTAGGATCCAAGTACAGAAGTTGTCGCTGCCGAACCCACGTAGGATCCAAGAACAGTAACCATCACTGTCGAACCCACGTAGGATCCATGTACAGTCGTCATCACTGCCGAACCCATGGAGGATCCAAGTACAGTCATCCCCACTGACGAACCACGTAGGATCCATGTACAGTCATCATCGTCGTCACAGTCGCAACCAACTCTAGGGTTCCCGCACACAGCACGCTCGATTCCAAGAGGGTCTGCTCCACAAGCCCAGGGTGTGATACATCAACTTTCATGAAGTCCAGATTTGATGTATCCCAATGTTCCATCTCATTAGTAAGATCTCAATGTGACAGACGGCGCGTCAATCAGCCGCCCGGTCTGAGAGATAATGGCTTTTTCGTCACAGGGGCCCATTTGGTTTTTAAGTTAATCAAACCTGACCATACTACAGCTGCATCCAATCCTTGATTGGAGAAATCCAAAAGTACTGTATCACTAAGAGGAATTCAACGTATTTTACGGCACGTCATTCGGATGTCCGGTCCTTAATTTATAAGTGTTTCCTCTCCAGGGGCCCAGTTGGTTTTGGGTTCGAACCATCTCAGAAATAACCAAATTTTTTCCAAAGCCTCAATTGTAATGTACTAAAATGACTGTATCGATCCATATATCCCTACTCAACTGACGGTGCGTCGATTGGAGGTTTTTAGCCCAAGATATGGGCGTTTGAACAAAACTGGTCCGAAAATAGGGGGTTTGGGCTCAGTCCGACCTCGCCCAATACCCCATGGGTCGCCCCAAACCGGCCGGGCCCTGGCCCAGCTGGCATGGCCCAGCTGGGCGCTGGCGGCCCTGCCCGCAGTTGGGCGTGGCCTGCGGCCCAGCTTGGAGGCAGGCCGTGGCTCGGCTCGCGGCCGAGCGGGGGTGCAAAGGGGGTGTTGCCCCCTTCTTTCCGAAATGGCCGGCCATAATGGCTTGCCTTGGAGTAACCACAGGACCCCATCGGGTCCCGCCTCCATGTGGCGCTAGGGTCCAGCTCAGCCGGCCGCGCCTTTAAAGACCGTCGCGGCCTTAGGCCGCGGCTCCTGCCCGAATGGTGTGTCACAATGGCGTCGCGCCCCTCTGCCATGGCCCGCCCCGACCAAGGACCCTTGAATCTCCAGCATGGACTGCTCCTAGCCACAGCCTCCTTCGGCTCACCGGCGCGGTGTGACGGCACCGCGCACCGTCGCCACGGCCCGCTCCGGCATCAGTTCTCTTCGTTCCCGCACGGTGCATCGCCACTGCGCCGCCTTCGCCACAATGATCAACAATGATCAACAAAGATTAACAAGATAAGGGGAGGAGGATCGACCGTGTTTGTGCGGTCCGATCTCCTCCCATTTTGATGATAACAAGCGGACAAATATTTAATCAATGATGGTCGATAAATAAAACTTTGAATGAAGATAACCCATACCTCAACAAACGATGAAGATTGTCGGCGTCGCGGTTGACGGCATCACGAGATGAGGTTTCATAGACATTGACGGAGAGCATCCCAGGAGGAAACGGTGTCTCATATTCTTATCACGGTGAGAACAAAGCATGACATCATTAGTGAATTCCCACGTCATTGTTTCCTTCTTTTCCGCAGATAAGGAAAAGGAAAAAGAATCTGGGGTTGCCGAGTCGATGTTCTTCATCGGAGTCTTGGCATTCTTCAAAAATGCAGATGAAGTTCTTCAAGTCTCAAGAGCTTTCTCCACTTTCTCTCCACACAAAAAGTCTGACCAAAATAAAATAAGGAATCTCCTTATTTTATTATTTTTCCATGTATTTCAAAAATACAAAATTCAAATACTTTTAATTAATTAAATGTTGAGTTGTTTAATATAATTATGAGGTAGGGTGGAAAATTAAATTGGAAGTGGAAGAGTTACCTAAATCAAAAGGGGGTTAACAATTTTAAAGGGGGAGAGTTAAGGGGTTAGGGAATGTGAATGGTTGGGGCTCGTGTGGGCCCCAAATCACAAATCTCCAAACATGAGTAGTTAGAAACTTGTGGGTCCCACCCCAACTTCCCCATGTAGATTAAAACCACTTTAAGAAAATAATTAAAATTTTAACACAATTTTATTTTACTTTTCTTTTAATGCACATTTTTTAGAAACGCTTCCCGAGCTGACACATCTTCGGTAAAGGTCCTCTTAAGAAATTATTGGCGCTGCGGTTTCATCGGTTCCCTCGGATTTCAGTTCCGATGACCGATTCAAAAGATAGAAAAACTCACTCGTTCATTCACTGAACGTACCCGAGAAAAACATTGGAAATTGATTCCAAGAACACTGGTCCTCAAAATCAGGTGCCGTCAGAAACTGAGTACTCGTAAAATGCCAAATAATTTAAGAAAAACTTTTATTTGAAATTTATGGGTCTTTACATTACTTTCACTTCATGGCTTTACGTCCCCATAAAGCTACATCATAAAATTGGGAACCAAATGAGGGTATTGTGCACGCATCTGAGCCTCCCTCACCCATGTGATCTCGTAAAGGTTCCCATGTTGCCACCTGATGCGCACTACAGGAATCGACAGTCCACGTAGGACACGCTCCTGTCGATCCTTGATCTCCACCGGAACCTCCGCAATTGTCAACCCGTCATCGATGTCCAGCTCCCTGTGATTAATGATATGTGTCGGGTCATGCATGTATCTCCTCAACTGAGATACGTGGAGGATGTCGCGCACTCAGTGCAACTGAAGTGGAAGAGTCGGGTAATAAGCCACCATGCCTATCCTGCTGAGAACCTGAAATGGTCCGATGAAGCGCGGAGATAACTTCCCGCCCCTGCCAAATCATCGTAGTCCACGTCGAGGTGAGAACCGTAAGAAAACGTGGTCTCCATCCTCGAACTCTAGTTGTCTCAACCTCCTATCAGCATAGGAATTCTATCGGCTATGTGAAATCTTCATCCTCTCCTGGATGATCTACAACTTCTTTGCCGTAGCCTAGACCATCTCTGGTCTTACGAGTGCTGACTCCCCAGGGTCTGTCCAGCATAGAGGTGATCTGCAATGTCGGTCTTACAATTCCTCGTATGGTGCCATACCGATGGTGGAGTGGTAGCTGTTGTTGTATGTAGACTCCACCATGGGTAGGTGATCCACCTAGCTGCGACCAAAGTCATGGACACATGCACGGAGCCTGTCCTCGAGTGTCTGAATGGTTTTCTCTGTCTGACCATCTGTCTGAGTATGAAAGGCAGTGCTCAGGCATAGATGCATCCCAAATGCCTCCTACATCCCCTTCCAAAGTCAGTAAGTAAAGAAAGTGTATCTATCAGAGATGATATACTATGACACACCATGAAGCCGTACGGTCTCCTGAACGTAGTGTAGGTTTCGGGCGCAGCGGAAGCACGTTGGTGGGTTTGCCCAAATTTAATTTTAACGTTAAACAACGTTCAATCCGAGATCCGTCATGATATAAAACGCCGGATCTTCGGAATAAAATGAAGAATGAAAAAGAAAAGAAGAATCCTAGAACCCTTCAGATAGGATCTTCATATATTGGTTATAATTAATTTAATTAATTCATAAGAATGAACTCGATGGAATTCTTTCTTTGTTGGTGTCTCCGGTCATGATCCTATGATCCGTCGTTGCGTCGGATAATCCAAGTGTAGGATTCCTCTAGCTGTGATCCACATGTGTGCCACGTATATCTAGACGTCGCCGAAGGGAACTCTGGGTGCTAGCGTGGAAGATCCTTCGCTTGCGATGTCTGTCTTCGATCTCCTTGATCCGGTGGAGGATCTTGATTTCGTAACTTGAAAGTGTTCTTGGTGGAAAGGGAATTCACTCTTGGATTGAGAGTATTTCCAATCCGTTGTGCACAACCAAAATGGCTTACCTTTTTGAGAATAATGTAATTAGGATTTATAATACCTAGAATAATAAAATAAATTAATTGCTCATAAGCATTTAATCATTTCATTAATTCTTAGTAATACCCCATGTCTTAATAATGACAGTTGACCATAATTATTACTTGATATGAATCCAAAATATTACTTAAAATATCATTTAATTAAATAAACAATATTTTCTCACGAATCACGATGAAAAAACTACACGACGTGTATATATAAATATACACGGTGTGTACTTTTATTTTTCAGTTTTATTTATTTTCCTCCACCATATTTATTAGACCTTGGGTAATGGCTACTTATTTCTTAAATAAATGTAACTACATTACTCGCTAATAAATATATATTATTTCTCCCACAATATATTCTCTCGAATAACTAGTGTCGAAATAAATGTGATCATACATCCTTGAATAATTATTACACAAAAATCTGGAATAATCTTTATTCAACTTGTTAAATTAATATTTAACTGAGATACATGGACACACTTAGTGTGTGACCCTCTAGGCCTCTTTCTCAGTGGCATTAGGCTGAGCCTACCTAAAGTCCAAGGATAGCATCTAGAAACACGCCAAGGCACCCATAGAGAAAGAAGTTAACGCCACCATGACGTGTCACCTCCTACGAACGCTTACTATGTAATATAAACCCTTTGTCTCGATATCTCCAATCAAACGGGTTGCATGCTAGTTCCATCAACCCATGTGCTTGATTATTCCTTCTTTGACTTCCCGGAATTGAACATTCCCATACCTTACCATGGCCATGGATTTATTTATGCTGTATCAATTCCATCAAAGGGCCTGAGATATCTACTTCCGTTATGGAACAGAAGGGACAAATCCTTTCTCGCATTATCTATTAATGCGGTATTACTCGTAAGGCACCCAACGTATCCTACCTCACTGTGAATAGTGTGTCGTCACAGTTTTCGTCAATACATCTAAGTGCGCGAGTTGTAATGACCATTAAAAATAATCTTAAATTCTAAGGACCAAGACACATGTCCGCATATAGGAACATCCAATGACACTATGAAATGTGTATTTCCTATTGGTGGGTCTCGTTCTCATAATATCCTCCTGGATATTACCAAGGTCACACACCATGAGAAGGTGCCTCAAAGTTTTATGAGTCCTCACCCCTAATGACCTATATTATTTGTGTCCTTCAAATAATATCATCCGGCCATAGAACATACATTCATGAACAGTGTTATGGCACTTCTGGGTTCTCATCATTGCAGGGATCCGCTATGACCCTTTAATGCAACAGTTGTCCTTAGGAAATTATCACATGACATGTCACGCAGAAGAACAATCAATATGTGATAAGGCTTTTATATAATGAATAATGTACAAAGTAGTTGGTTCTAGACAACCAACTCCAACAGACTCCCACTTAGACTAGAGCCAACTTCTAATAACATTTAACCCGCTAGCTCTCACAAGATATTCATGCTTCTGTTGAGATAGGCCTTTAGTCATGGGGTCCTCCACGTTCTCTTCCGTGGACACTCTCCTCACTGCAACTTCACCCCTTTTATAGAAATCCCTCAAGTGTGATACTTTCGGAGTATGTGCTTTGTTCGTTGATGTGGCCTTGGTTCTTTTTCAAGAGCCACCGCTACTGTATTATCACAATACAATGTAATGGGATCTTTACTGCTTGGCACCACATCAAGCTCCTGGACAATGTTACGAATCCAGACGGATTCCTTGGATGCATCAGAAGCAGCTATATACTCGGACTCCGTTGTAGAATCGGCGAAAACTGGCTGCTTTGAACTCTTCCAGCTCACAGCTCCTCCATTGAGATAGAAAACATATCCAGATTGCGACTTCAGATCATTCTGATCTGTTTGAAAACCAGCATCATCATACCCTCTGATGACAAGCTCCTTGTATACTCCATACACTAGGAACATATCCTTAGTTCTTCACAGATACTTAAGGATAGTCTTAACAGCAGTCCAATGCTGTTCTCCTGGATCTGGTTGATATCTGCCTACCATGCTCAGTGCCTAGGAAACATCAAGCCTGGTACATAACATGGCATACATGATGGATCATATAGCTGAAGCGTATGGGATCTTACTCATCCTATCTTTCTCTTATTGTGTCTGGGGACACATTTTCTTAGAACGATGTAAGCCATGTGACACTAAAACCAATCCCCTCTTGGATTTTTCCATACTAAATCTCTTTAGTATCTGGTCAATGTATATACCCTGACTTAGTCCAACCAGCCTCTTGGATCTATCACGAATGATCTTGATACCTAGAATGTAGGATGCTTCTCTTAAGTCCTTCATGGAGAGACACTTGTTCAACCAGTCCTTAACTGACTGTAAGGCTGGTACGTCGTTTCCAATAAGCAATATGTTATCAACATATACCACTAGTATAACGACCGCATTCCCATTAAACCGCTTATAAACACATGGCTCACATTCATTCTTAATGAAACCAAATTCCCTTATGGCTTCATCAAATCGAATGTTCCACGACCTAGAAGCTTATTTCAATCCATAAATGGATTTCGGCAACTTGGAAACCCGTTTGGCTTCACCTGGTGTCACAAACCCATCTGGTTGTGTCATATAGACATCTTCTAGAAGGTTCCCGTTAAGGAATGTTGTTTTGACATCCATCTACCAAATCTCATAGTCATGGTAAGCTGCTATGGCATGTATGATTCTTATGGATTTAAACATGAAAACTGGCGAGAAGGTTTCATCATAGTCAATTCATTGACGCTCTCTGAATCCTTTAGCCACTAGCCTTGATTTATAGGTGATAACCTGACCTTCCATGTCCAGCATTCTTTTGAATACCCATTTGTATCCAATAGGCTTTACATCAACTGGCTCATTGAACAGATCCCAAATTTTTTTCTGATACATGGAATCCATCTCAGAATTCATAGCTTTTATCCATCTTGCAGCTTCTGAGCTTTCTACTGCTTCCTTGTAAGAAAGAGGTTCATCATTGTCCAACAATAATGATTCACCATCCTCGGTGACTAGGAAACCAAATCTCTATAGTTCCCTTACCTCTCTTGAGCTCCTACGCAGTACTTGTGTTTCTGGAACCTCGTCCACGGGGACTTGTGGAACTTTTTCCTGTACCAACTCCGGTGTATCTTGAGCATCAAATTCATTGAATTCAATCTTGCTCCCACTATCTTTCTTGAGGATGTGCTCCCTCTCAAGAAAGATGGCTTGTCTAACGACAGTCACTTTCTTGACTTGAGGGTTATATAGGTAATATCCTTTTGTTTCCTTGGGATATCCTATAAAGATACACTTCGTGCCCCAGAGGGCGAGTTTGTTTCCTGAGAAGGCCTTAACATACGCCTTGCATCCCCATACACGTATGTGCAACAATGTGGTTTTCCTTACATTCCATAACTCGGATGGAATTCCATTTGCCGCCTTAGTTGGTACTCGGTTTAATGTGTATGCTGCAGTTTGTAATGCATATCCCCAAAAGGATAATGAAAGATCTGCATGACTCATCATCGACCTCACCATGTCCAACAAGGTGTGGTTCCTCCTTTCACTAACACCATTCCACTGTGGTGTATACGGAGGAGTGAGATGAGATAGAATCCCAGACTCCCATAGAAGATCGATGAACTCTTGGTTCAGATATTCTCCACCTCGATCCGATTGAAGCTTCTTTATCTTCTTACCAAGCTGATTCTCTACTTCATTCTTGAATTCCTTAAATTTATCTATGGACTCTAACTTATACATAATTAATTAGACATAGCCATATCTACTCAAATCATCAGTAAACGTAATGAAGTAAGAATATCCACCTCTAGCTTCTACTGTAAATGGTCCACACACATCCGTGTGTACCAATCCTAGAAGCTCTGTGGCCCCTTCACCTTGTCCACCAAAAGGAGGATTGGTCATTTTTCCTTGTAAACAAGTGTGACATCTATCAAGTGGTTTTAGCTCAGTAGAGTCTAAATAGCCATCTTGGCAGAGCTTTTTCAAACTCTTCTCGTTCACATGACCAAGGCGGTGATGCCATAACTAGGTGATGTATGAGTCATCTGAGTTTGTTTCGTTATCGATTGCCAACACTTGGTTTTCATAATTCAATACATAAAAACCATTATTTAAATGTTCCATACCATAACATATGTTGTTCTTATAAAAGAGACAACCCTTATTTCCAAATTTGAAAACAAATCCATCCATATCCAAACAAGATACAGAAATTATGTTCTTGGTAACACTAGGAACATAATAACTGTTATGTAAAACCAAAATCATCCCAGTCAGCAATGAGAGGTGGTAGTCACCAATAGCCAACGCAGCCAGCCTTGCACCATTGGCAGCTTGAAGATCCACCTCTCCTCTGGAAATCTTTCTAAATCTACTTGGTTCCTACATTTGAATACAGATGTGAGCCCCACAAGTTGTATCTAATACCCAATGTGTAGAAATAGAAAGATTGCACTCGATAACAAACGCACCTTTAGCATCCCCATGCTTCTAGGTGCAGTTCCTCTTCCAATGGCCCTATTTGCCTATGAAAAACACACTGCCTCCCGTTCCTTGCCCTGCCTCTGGATCTTCCCCTTCTTGGAGGGACAGTGCTCAGGGGCTATAGACCATTTATAAGTCTTTGGCCCATTTGCCTTGTCCTTCCTTTTCTTGTTCACCGTAAAGACTGCGGGTTTGTCATGCCTCATGTCCTTATCTACCTGGAGAATCAACGTCAAAAGCTCCGATAGACTCTTCTCATTGCCGCTCATGTTATAGTTGACAATGAATCTAGAGAAGTTCTTGGGCAGTGATGATAGGATGAGATCTATACACAACTCATCTGGGAATTTAATCCCTTAGATGTCCAGGTGTTCAATGTAGCCAATAATCTTGACTACATGAGGCTCAACTGGCGCAGACTCTACAAGCTTCATTGTAAACAAATCATTGGAGATCTCATACCTCACCTGTCTTGCCTTCTCTTGGTAGAGATATTTAAGGTGAGACATCATGCTATATGTGTCCATGTTTTCATGTTGCTTCAAGAGCTCATTAGACATGGCCGATAGCATGAAACACTGGACATATGTGGCATCATCCATGTGTTTAATGTAGAGAGATAATTCCTCACCACTAGCCTCTTTCCCAGGAGCAACTGGAATAGGCTCTTCCAGCACATACAATTTCCTTTCGTGGCGAAGGACGAACATAAACGCCTCTGCCACTCTTGGAAATTGGTGCCGGTGAGAATGTTTTCCTTCTAGAGTATGGTGAAAAATGATATTTTTGAAGTAATTTTCTTGTTGTTTCTACAAATTAAGATGAGAAAAGGTTTAGTACTTTATTAAAAATATTGAGACAAATAAATAATTTAATTCTTATTAGTCTCCAACTATTTTATCGAAATCCAATAGCCCTCACCATTGACTTCGGCATATTCTGTTGCGTGAATATTCTAGTGGCAAGGATCCATATTTCCCTTTGCATTACCCCAACTAGGGATGTAAAGAAACTTTAAGGGTTTTAGGTAGACATTCCAAATGCCAACTGCATTCACTTGCAGCTCCTTGATCTACTGAGTGGACTCCCCAATCCTGAAATCCTTTTTGGATTTCCTCAACCTTTGCCTCTTGGTCACACCAAGTCCTGCTGTGGAAGTGAACCCTTGAAGCGAACCAAGTCAAGTCAACCCAAAAACATGAATTATAATTCCCTGATAATTGAAAGCACCCCAATTAGGGTTGGTCAAGCACTTTGAACTATGGTTCGATTCTAACCAAGATTATGGAAGGCTATGCCGACTTAATATTTATTTTGAGGGATTTTATCCTTATATGTAAATTGAAATTTTATTATCTTTGATTACATTCTTGTTAATACTAAGTGGGATATACTTATGTGATTAACCATGTCTAAGATAATATTTACGTATAATTTGTTTTTATTTTAGTTCCATCTTGCATGCTCGTTTAATTCATTAATTTTGTGATCGTGACAACACACCCAGAATAAATAAACCATGAAACTGATAGAAATAAAATAAATGCTATGATCATGAGCTTTTATATTGGTTAGTTTATCTAGCAGTTTATAAACTAACCCAAGACCTAGGGGAGAAACACCTTGAACCTTTCGGGTTCGTGTTTACAGCTTTCCACTTGTCCACCTTTGTATATCCTTGGATTGGTTTCACCATGGCTCCTGACTTGAGACGCCTCCACTATCTTGGGAACTCCATCCATTACATATGCATTTATCTCCCATGTAGGTGAGGGGTAAAAGGGGTTTTTACATAAAATAATCCTTGGGTGTGCAGGACCTACATATTAATGAGGAGATTGATCGCAGGCCAACAAATTTAATTTAAATAAGTAAATGAAAAGAAAACATTCACATACAAAGGTCTCGGTCTAGCTCATTATCATTCATACATGAAACAATATTTACGCATAAATAAAACTAGCATTCAATTCTTTAATCGTTCTTGTTTAAGATAAATCACGCTCGAATCAATTAATTATCTTTAAATAATCAATCATTTTATCTTAAATCCCTTTTCTGAATTTCCTTGAGATTCTCATCCATCATAATTTTAAACAAATAAATTCATTTAAAATTATCCTTGTACGTAACTTGTACCTTGGAGGCAACCAGGTGAATTCCCATTCATTTCATAGATGTTAAATTAAACACATATATATAAAACACCCATCTTGTGTTGTGCCTCAACTTTACCCATGCACCATGGTACACGTCTCAAGGGTTTGTATAATATAATAATAAATTTTAATAAATTTGCGTAATTTGGGTGAGTACACAGCGTGTAGTTCCGACTACATGGCGTGTACTTTTCTTCACCGTCCATCCGAAGTAAACGCCGGGGGGCAGGGCGTGTTAATGTACTTCGGAAATTTTTGGAGTACACAACATGTACAGTGAGACACATGCTGTGTAGTTTCCACATTACACGGTTTCCAGCTGGGCAGGCCGTGTACGGAGTACACGACCCAACCCTAACCTGAAGAGAATACAATCCGTGTTTCATTGGACCACACTGCGTGTATTCTGGAAAACATGTGCCACCTATTTCTGGTCAACACACGGTGTCATAAATTCTTAGAAAGAATCCAATACACGGCCTGATTTGGCGGATCAGTCAATGCATTTAACCTAGACTACACGACGTGTACTTCCGAATACACGCCGTGTATTCTGGTGTTATATGGCCAGAAACGTTTGGCTCCTCCGGATGAGTTCCCTTATTTTATTTTAATCAGAATTAAAAGAAAAATTCATTTCTGTGAGGTGAACGAGAAATGAGGGAGGAGGAATAGATCTCGATATTTAGATTTCTAGAATGATTAAACTTGAATTGAAATAACTAAATTATTAAATGCGTAAATTACCAACGAAAAAATAAATAATTATAATCAACGATATGACTCCTTTGATACCACTTGTAGGTTCCGGACGCAGTAGAAGCACGTTGGTGGGTTTTCCCAACATTAATTTTAGAATTAAACGACATTCAATCCGAGATCCATCACGATATAAAACGCCGGATCATCGTAATAGAATGAAGAATGAAAAAGAAAAGAAGAGTCCCAGAACCCTTGAGATAGGATCTTCATATGTTGGTTATAATTAATTTAATTAATTCATAAGAATTACCTCGATGGATTTCTTTCTTCGTTGGTGTCTCTGGTCACGATCCTGTGATCCGTCGTTGTGTCGTAGAATCCAAGTGTAGGATTCCTCTAGCGGTGATCCACACATGTGCCATGTATCTCTAGACATCGTCGAAGGGTACTCTAGGTGCTAGCGTGGAAGATCTGTCACTTGCGATGTCCGTCTTCAATCGCCTTGATCTGGTGGAGGATCTTGCTTTCGTAACTTGAAAGCGTTCTTGGTGGAAAGGGAATTCTCTCTTGGATTGAGAGTATTTCCAATCCGTTGTGCAAAAACAAAATGGATTACCTTTTTGAGAATAATGTAATTAGGATTTATAATACCTAGAATAATAAAATAAATTAATTGCTCATAAGAATTTAATCATTTCATTAATTCTTAGTAATACCCCATGTCTTAATAATGACAGTTGACCATCATTATTACTTGACATGCATCCAACATATTACATTTAATATAATCTAATTAAATAAACAATATTTTCTCAAGAATCCCAAAAAATAAACTACATGGCTTGTATATATAAATATACACGGTGTGTACTTTTATTTTTCAGTTTTATTTATTTTCCTCCACCATATTTATTAGACCTTGAGTAATGGATATTTATTTCATAAATAAATGTAACTGCATTACTCGCTAATAAATATATATTATTTCTCCCGCAATATATTCTCTCAAATAACTAGTGTCGAAATAAATGCGATCATATATCCTTGAATAATTATTAAACCACAATCGAGAATAATCATTATTCAACTTGTTAAATTAATATTTAACTGAGATACATGGACACACTTAGTGTGTGACCCTCTAGGCCTCTTCTTCAGTGGCATTAGGCTGAGCATGCCTAAAGTCCAAGGTTAGCATCTAGCAACACGTCAAAGAACCCATAGAGAAAAAAGTTAATGCCGCAATGACGTGTCACCTCCTACGAATGCTTACCGTGTAATATAAACCCTTTGTCTCGATATCTCCAATCAAGCGGGTTTCATGCTAGTGCCATCAACCCATGTGCTTGATTATTCTTTCTTTGACTTCCTGGAATTGAACATGCCCATACCATACCATGGCCATGGATTTATTAAGGTTGTATCAATTCCCTCAATGGGCCTGAGATATCTACTTCTGTTGTGGAACGGAAGGGACAAATCCTTTCTCGTATTATCTATTAATGCGGTATTACTCGTGACGCACCCAACGTATCCTACCTCGCTGCGAACAGTGTGTCATCACAGTTTTCACCAATACATCTAAGTGCGCGAGTTGTAATACCCATTAATAATAATCATAAAGTCTAAGGACCAATACACACATCCGCGGATAGGAACATCCAATGACACTATGAAATGTGGATTTCCTACTGGCGGGTCTCGTTCTCATAATATTCTCCTAGATATTACCAAGGGCGCACACCATGAGAATGTGCCTCCACATTTTTTGAGTCCTCACCCCTAATGAGCTGTACTATTTGTTTCCCTCAAATAATATCATCCGGCCATAGAACACACATTCATGAACAGTGTTATGGCACTTCCAGGTTCTCATCATAGCAGGGATCCGCTACGACCCTTTAATGCAACAGCTGTCCTTAGGACATTATCACATGACATGTCACATAGAAGAACAATCAAGATGTGATAAGGCTTTTATTTAATGAATAAATTACAAAGTAGTTGGTTCTAGACCACCAGCTCTAACACGTAGAGGTATCTGAAGCTCTCCACTGAGACCTGATCTGATAGGTAGGAAGTGGGCCAACTTGGTGAGTTGGTCCACGATCACCCAGATTGAGTCATGTCCTCTGGATGTAATTGGAATTCCTGTCACAAAATCCATAGATATCACATCCCACTTCCACTCCGGGATCTTTAAGGGTTGTACCAAGCCTGATGGTACCTGGTGCTCCGCCTTCACCTACTGGAAGGTGAGGCATCGTAAAACAAACTCTGCCACAACCTTATTCATACCCTGGGACCAGTGCTTTCATCTGAGATCATGTTATATCTTCGCTACATCTGGATGTACCGCCAATGGGGAAGTGTGAAACTCCCACAACACCTCCTCCTGTAATGCAATCGGTACTATGGTACGTCCTCTGAAAAGGATGATGTGCTCTCCTCCTACAAAAAAATCCATCAGGTGCATGTCCTGTGGATATCTGTGCATGTCGCGTCTCACTGTCAACGTCCTCATGATGTGCCTCACTAACCCACTGAAGTAGTGGAGGAGTGACTGTGAGAGACTATAGAATGGCTTCCCCATCACTATCCATGAAGGATATCTGCAAAGTAGCTACATACTCTGTCGCCTCTCCAAGTAGCTGAATGCCCGACCGCCTGCTGAGAGCATCAGCTACTACGTTCCCCTTCCAAGAGTATAGAATATCTTAAAGTCATTGTCCTGGAGGAACTCGAGCCATCACCACTGTCTCAGGTCCAGTTCCTTCTACGAGAATATGTACCTAAGACTCTGGTGGTCAGAGAAGATTGTAAATCGCTTGCAATCAGATAGTGCCGCCACATCTTCAAGGTGAAGACCACTGCCGCTAACTAAAGGTCATGGTTAGTGTAGTTCTTCTAGGGATACCTCAACTATCATGAACCATAGGAAATCACTGCTCGCTACTACATCAGTACACACCCGAGTCTGGTCCCTGATGCATCATCGTCCACTACGTACCCTACACCTTCCTCCAGTAGCCTCAAGATGGGTACACCAGTCAATATCTATCTCAGCTCCGTGAAGCTTTGCTGAAATCTATTAGACCACATGAAGGGTTTCCCCTTCTTTGTCAAAGCTGAATGTGGTGGCGCATCCTTGGAGAAGTTCGGCACAAATCTCCGATAGTAACCATCTAGACCTAGGAAACTCCGCACCTCCATCACGCTCCTGGGTGGCTTCCAAGAAAATACTGCCTCGATCTTCGTAGGATCCACTACAACTACCGCCTCAGAGATGAAAGGCCCCAAGAAGTGGACATCTCGAAACCAGAGCTGACACTTCGATAGCATACCATAAAACTGGTGCTCTCTGAGTGTGTCCTGTACAACCCGCAAGTGGTAGGCATGCTCCTCAATAGTAGTCGAGTAAATCAGTATGTTGTCGATGAAGATTATGACAAATCGATCAAGGTAAGGCTGGAAGTTCCTGTTCTTGAGACTCATGAACACTTCTGGATCATTGGTTACGCCGAAAGGCATAACCAAGAACCCATAGTGGCCATACCGACACCTAAAGGTCATCTTCTGCACATCCTCGTCTCGAACTCTGAGCTGATGAGAGCCTGACCTGATGTATATATGTGAGAACCATCGTGCTACCTTGAGCTTATTGAAGAGATCATCTTTCCTCTGAAGTGTACACTTGTTCTTCATGGTCACCTAGTTCAGGCGACAGTAGTCGACCCATAGTCTCAAGCTCCTGTACGCCTTCTTGGCGAACAAAATCCGAGAAGCCCGGGGTGAAACACTAGGTTGGATGAATCTCTTTCCCTACAAGTCCTCGAACTGTACCAGTAGCTCACAAACCTCAGTGGGACCCATCCAATATGCCGAAGTAGATATCGGGGCTGTCCCGGGGTACAGGTTAATATAGAAGTCTACTTCTCTGCGAGGAGGTAGTCCTGGAACATCGTCAGGGTAAACGTCCGCGTATTGATCCACCACTATAGTAAAACCTGGACTCCACACATCAACCGCTCCAAGGATCAGACTATCCAACTGATGTGTGATCGGCTACCCTCTCCTCTGCGCAATTCCATCCTGTGCTGCAATGGCTCCCTTCTTACTAGTGAAGGTGAACCTGCTCCCATCGATGCGAACATAGCGCACCTTGCGCCTAATACATTTGATCTGAGCATAGACTGTAGATAACCAATCCATTCCCAAGATGACGTAATAAGGCCTCGACGTCGCTACAAGAAGATCCCAGCCGAAGCTCTCGCCTCCTAGAGTAAGCTCACACTGCCAGAAATAGTGCGTAATCATCGAGTCTACTCCCATAGGAGTCTCTAGCTGTAAGGATCGAGACAACAGCTCTGTCAGAATCTCTGAGCTTCGAACAAGGGCAACGACAATAAAATAATGACTCGCTCCTGTGTCTATAAGAACTACAACAAGGGTTGAGTAGACATAGATAGTACCTCGAATCACCTCTGGTGCGCCGTGGTCGTAAGACTCCACTGCCTAAAGCTGAGCCTGCCTCTCTCTGCCAACTCCTTGTGGTCGGGGTGGACCTCCTGTTGGAGGTGGTGGTAGAACACCAAAGCATCATCCACCACCTACTTCTCGGCCAACTCCTCTACCTCATCCACCTGCTCCCTGAGGACTGCCACGGTCGAACCTCTGCCTCTTCTTGAGCGGTCCCTCAACCGTCTGTTGCTCATCTGCATGGCGGGTCGGGCAGTCACGAGCCATGTGGCCCTGCCTGCCGCAAGCATAGCACTGCCTGCCTCTCGTATAACTATGTATACTGCGTGTTCCCCACACATCTGAACATGTATCCTGAGGTCACCCACCTAATGGCTTGGTCAGATTGGACCTCTATGACATCAGTCTTTGGCTGGCTTCAGAAGACTCCAATACATGTTGCCATGCGGTCGGTATCACTACTAGTGTAGGCTCATCAAGAAAACTCTCCACAAGAAAGCCTCTCTCCAGTACTCCTGTATTCTTCAGAATGCTGAGGGAGATCATCGAAACCCTATTCTCATGCCTCAGTCCCTGCTCAATGTTCTGGGCCTGGAAGAATGGGTCTCATGCCCTGTCTGTGGAGTAGCGCGAGAGGTCGGTAAATCTCACCGAGTACTGGGCTACTGTCATGCTTCCCTACCGTAGATGTAGTAACTCCATAATGTGCACCGCACGAAGGGTGTCTAGAATGAACTCCCAATGGAAGAGGCTCATTGAAGTCCATAAAAAGTAGGGATGCCTCGTCGTGCACTTGGAGAATCATGCTCCACCATCTACCTACTGCAGTTTGCAAGAGACTCGCCGCAAGGATCACCATGAGGTCAGCTGGTGTCCCTACTAATATGAAGACTCAGATGATAGCCTCCAGCCAATCCTCGGCTTCTTGAAGGTCTATCTCTCCACAGAACCTAGGCGGCCTCTGACACTGAAACTCATGTTGTTCATTTAGGCGACATGCACTCTCCACTGTTGGGGCTGCTGGTATCGATGGCCGAGCCTGAAGAGGTACCACTGGTGCCACTTCTATAATGGGGCCCTACACCGAGGCCTCATCGCTCGATGGGCTGCCATCCCGCACATAACTAGGAACCCCAGCTGGCTGCCATCTTGGGGCCATCCTGAAAAGAAACATGTGTTCCATGGTTAAAAAAATATACCTGGTGAGCTGACATAATGTAATCAAAAATAAATATTTTGAAACACACATGCAATCAGTGTTTTCAAGCACTGAGACGGAAATCAGAATTCAGGGTCCTGGTGTATGGATACGTCGGCCGCCGCACCAACACCGGACTCACTGTACTGATAACTACACTCAATACCATAATCACTATTGCTTCACATAGAAGGAATTATCATAGTACTGAGTTATGCAGTAGAACCGACTCCTCTGAAACCAATTTGTCACGACCTATCCTCGGGGCCCGTCCGTGACTTCCCAAATCCCTCCATCCATAGGCCAGGGGCTGGCGACTAGAACCAAAGGCGTAAATCCCGATAAAAAGGGAAGACATTTCCTTTTTATAAGAAATCAATCACAACAAAGTACACAAGATGAAGTAAACACTACGTAAACTGAGTACAAAAGTAAGTGCTAGAATGTAAATGGTCCAGTATAAAAACCCAACTAGAAGTATAATACAACTGAGAAAAGTAAAGTACAATAGCTGAAAAGTAAACAGTAACCACCGAGACATCCGTCGGAACCTCCACCTGAAGGGTGGGTACAGATGGTCTCCTCAGCTCCTTGAACCCGTCCGTCCACTCTGAGTACATCCCTCCTGATAGTCCACCACCGGATACCGTCCTGCTCCACAAGCCTCAACCAGAATCAGCGTTGTCTGTCATCTTCAACCTATACAACGTAGTGTGGGCATAGCCCGTGTAGTGGTGATTATATGATACTAAGTAGGGACCCCGAGACCCCCAATGGCCTCCCAGAATCCACAAAGGATATACCACAAAGGATAGATACAGACACGAAGTATCGACCAACTCTACATAGGTATATTCCCATACATATACCTATGTCATCAATTCCAGTTCATCTCCAACTCAAGAGCCCAAGAACAACCCAGTCCACATATAAAGCACAACCCAGTCCACACAGGAAAGAAAGTCAATCATATCGATGATATTGATTGAATGTCAAGACTAATCTCACACAGGTATTCTACTCACGAAGGGGGATGGAGATGATAGATGTAGCCTCTGAATAATCTCCCATGCCGAACCCACGTAGGATCCAAGTACAGAAGTCATCGCGGCCGAACCCACGTAGGATCCAAGTACAGTAACCATCACTGTCGAACCCACGAAGGATCCATGTACAGTAGTCAATGCTACCAAACCCACAGAGGATCCACGTAAAGTCATCCCCACTTCCAAACCCATGTAGGATCCAAGTACAGTCGTCATCATCATCGTAGTTGCACCCAGCTCTAGGGTTCCCGCACACAGCACGCTCGATTCCAGGAGGGTCTGCTCCACGAACCAAGGGGTAGATACATAAATTGTCATTAAGTACAGATTTGATGTATCCCAATCTTACGACTTGTCAATAGGAACTCAACATGATAGATGGCGCGTCAATCGGACACCCGGTCTGGGAGATATTGGCTTTTCCGTCCGAGGGCCCCGATTGGTTTTTATGTTAAACCAACCCGACCGTACTCCAGCTATGTCTAAACCTCGATTGGAGTAAGCCAAAATAACTATCTCAATAAGAGGAATTCATCGTATTTGATGGCATGTCATTCAAACGTCCAGTCGTTAATTTATAAGCATTTCTAATCCAAGGGCCCAGTTGGTTTCGGGTTCGCACCAACCTGGTTGTACCCAAACATCGCCGAGCCCTCGAGTGTAATATACGGAAATGACTGTCTCGATACAAGAATCACTACACAACTAACGGTGCGTCGATCGAAGGTTCGCAACACATGATATGGGAATTTGAACAAACCTAGTCCAAAAATAGGGGGTTTGGGCCCGGTCCGTCCCAGCCCAATACCCCCGGGGTCGGCCCGAACCAGGTCGACCCGACCTGGGTCTGGGTCCTTCCAGATTGAGCTCGGCCCGGCCCAGCGCTGGCGGCCCGGCCTGGAGCTAGGTGCGGCCTGCGGCCCGGCTCGGCTCGCAGCCGAGCATGGTGCAAAGGGGGCGTCGCCCCCTTGATTCCGAAACGGCCGACCATAATGGACGGCCTTGTTGTAACCGTGGGACCCCCTCGGGTCCTGCCTCTAGGTGGCGCCGACGAATGGCTCAGCCGACCGCCCCTTTAATGACCGCCGCGGTCTTAGGCCGCGGCTCCTGTCCGACCAGCGAGGCATGACGGCATCGTGCCCCTCCACCGCAGCCCGCTCCTGGCCGCAACCTCCTCTGGCCTCACCGGCGCGGTGCGACGGCACTGCGTACCACCACCGTGGCCCGTTCTAGTCATGGTTCTCTTCATTATCACGTGGTGCATCAGCACCACGCCGCCTTTTCCACAATGATCAAAAATGATCAATGAATATTAACAAGATAAGGGGAGGAGGATCGGCCGTGTTTGTGTGGTCCGATCTCCTCCCGTTATGATGATTACAAGTAGCCAAATATTTAATCAATTAAGGATGATAAATAAAACATTGAACTAAGATAACCCCTACCTCAACAAATGATGATGATTGTCGGTGTCGTTGTTGACAGTGTCACGAGATGAGGTTTCTTAGACGTCAACGGAGAGCGTCCGAGGAGGAAACGATGTCTCCTCTTTTTATCTCGGTGAGAAAAAAGTGATACATCATTGGCGAATTCCCGCATCGTTGTTTACTTCCTTATCACGGAGGAGGAAAAGGAAGAAGAATCCGTGGTCACTGAGTCGATGTTCTTCGTCGAAGTCTTGGCATTATTCAACAAAGGAGATGAAGTTATTCAAGTCTCAAGAGCTTTCTCCCCTTTCTCTCCACACAACAAGACAAACCAATATAAAATAAGGAATCTCCTTATTTTATTTTTTTGCCATGCATTTCAAAAATAAAAAATTCATATCCTCTTAATTAATTAAATGTTGAGTTGTTTAATTTAATTAAGAGGTAGGGAGGCAAATTAAATTGGAAGTGGAAGAGTTCCCTAAATAAAAAGGGGGTTAACAATTTTAAAGGGGGGGAGTTAAGGGGTTAGGGAATGTGAAGGGTTGGGGCTCATGTAGGCCCAAACTCACATATCTCATAACATGAGTAGTTAGAAACCTTTGGGTCCCACCCAAATTTCCCCATGTGGATTAAAACCACTTTAGGAAAAAATGAAATTGTAACACAATTTTATTTTATTTTACTTTTCTTTTAATCCACAATTTTTAGAAACTCCTCCCGAGCTAACACATCTTCGGTAAAGGTCCTCCTAAGCAATTACCGGCGCTGCGGTTCCATCGGTGCTATCAGATCTCAATTCCAAGCACCGGTTCAAAAGATAGAAAAACCCACTCGTTCGTTCACTGAACGTACCCGAGCTAAACTTCGGAAATTGATTCCGGGAACACCAGGCCTCGAAATCAGGTGCCGTCAAAAACTGTGTACTCTTAAAATCCTAAAGAATTTAAGAAAAACATTTCCTTGAAATTTACGGGTATTTACATTTGTTCACACAATAAATGTTACGTATTATTTATAATTTAAATAAAAACATATGAAATATATTATGTGAACACATTACTTAAATTTAAATATAAATATGTTTCATTTTCATTCATTTTTTGAAATATGAAAAATAAATGAAAGTAGCTTTCATGTGTACGTACAACCTACCGTCTCCATGAACGGTTCACAAAATTTCTAATCTCAAAATATAATGGACTAAAATATATACATATATATTAAATGTATATGATAATTAACTACTTGTTTACATTTTGGATATAATTAAATCATGATCTAATTAATAGTAAAACCAAATGAAGAGTCAAAACATATTTGATAAAACTATGAAATTAACACCTAAAATTGTTAAAATGATGTAATTGGGTTAAAAAAGGTGTAATACAATATTATGATGAATTAATATATGATATTATAAATATTATTATGTTTATACCATAAGATAGTAACATATTTTGAAAAACTATATAGTAGGATAATGACCACATAATAAATGGAAGGTTAAGGTTAGATATTCTCATATCACATTTTTTACATCTATGTTCACTATTTACTTATTTTTTGTGGTGTGTGTACTAAACATATTGATATATTATATATGGAATTATTTTATCTTCATTGTATTTAAAAAATTAATTCAACATTATTCCTTCACTATTCTCATGATTTAAAATGTTTCAAACTAATAAGGGACACATTTGTTTGTTTAAAAATTAATTTCCTCAAGACTATTAATAATGATCTTTCAATGGAATTTTCATTCAAGGAAATTATGTAACCATTTTTAATAAACATTTTCAATATTATATGGTTATTGATGATAAATTTCCTTTATTATTATCATTTTTTCACACATTGGTACTAAATGTATTTTATATAATGTTTTTAAAAAAACCCAAATTTATTTCTCCCTTTAGTTGTAGAGCCTATTTTCTTCTAAATCACGTGTTTTATAAAAAAAATTCAACATTGTTTTTAATGTTATTTTGTAAAGATATTTATATAATTTTTTCCTTTGTACAATTATTTCAATGGAATATTCTTTTTTCATTCCAAAAAAAACATTTTTATATCCTTTTTCCATGAAAAAGGAATATAATTTTTACCTCGTACTACTTGTACATATAGAACCTCTATAATTTCATTGAAGCTGCATTTTTATGTTTAATATATTTATTTTTAATGGAAATAATTTCACAGGTAAATTTGAATGAAAATATTTTTCATAAAAGAACTGTATTTTCCTAAAAAATATTTTCAAAATGACATATTAATGTATTTTTAATCCTCAACACCAACAAACCTTTATTTTTTACTTGACATTGGATTATTGTATTAATACAATCGTTATTTTTTCTTCTAGATGGTTCATCATTGATTTGGATAAGGATATTATTCACATTAACTTCCTTGATTCATTTTATATTCCCCTTGAAATATTCAATCTCATATGATCGTTGAACATATAATTTTCCATATATTCCTATTTAATTTTTCATGGATATTACTATTGCCTAATTTTTTTACCATTTTACAAATACTGTATACTTTTATTGTTATTTAATTATCTGGGAAAATATTGATAATTATGAATTATTTACTTAATATTGATATTTTATATGGAATATTATTTACTTTTGTTATATTATATGATGAATTATTTAGATAGGCAATGACGGGAGGAGATCATACTTCATATATCTCCTTGATTCAACAATATGTTCTCATGAGACAAATAAGTTGCACAAATTCAGTGGTTTTCTATATATGGTTTTAAATAATATTTTGAAAGGTCATGATGGTATAAGTTTTCATCTTAATTAAAAATGATGTCCATTAATAATGCATTACATTAATATTAATTCTATTATTTATTCATCCATGAAATTTTGTTTCGACTTATTAATGGATACATTTCATTTGTTGTTCATTTATTAAATTAAAGGTGTTTTAGTTTCATAACATGCCGTATTTATTTTTCCTTATTTTGTTATTTGAATAGAATGTGTTTTTATTTATTACCGTGCAATATTGTTTACACACATACCTTAAATTTATTTATTACATGGAATTTTTGTTCACTTATTTAACATTCCATGTTGACTATTCTCACCAATTACTTATTTCCACCCCATTATTTCCCCTTAATGATCATATGAGAAAACCATTATCATGTTTCCATTCACAAGGTTATTAATATTAAATCAATGATTAATATTTAAAGGATGCAATTTTTATCAAATTAATAGGTATCATGTTTTTATATTCTATTTCCCAATTTAATATAGGTATCATGTATGTAATCAGGATTTCCATGGATGATAAACTAATAGGTAATATAGGATTTAATTCCTTTTAATAATGCTAATGTAAAAAAATGTACTAATTATGGGCTTCTGGGGTTGGGTTGTTACAAGTGAAATCTTTGTAATGTCACCCACAAGGACCCTTAATGAAAACAGGGGGATATAAGGTAACTTATCCTAAATTTGTTCATTCATTTCCAACTTGGGAGGTGAATTTCTCCCCTTAACTAGTATAATAAAGAAGGGAATCTCTTATCAATGGGATGATGAATTCCAAGAACACATTTAAATAATCAATTACTATCTACTGCAACAACAAGTCTTGATGCCTATTGTGGAATGGAAACCACTCAAATAGTATGTGGGTTCCAAGGAACGCTCTCTGGGAACCCTCCACACACCAAAAAATAAGGTGGGAATAATTTATAGTCTCTACTACCTCCGTCAAACGATGTTTTGTACTAAGACCCAACACTTTGATGCGAAGAATAATTTCCTTTCACTCAACTTCAAAGTCAAAAAGATTAGTCATTACTGGTGGCATCATGAGGTCCATCTGGTCACACATATTGATCTACACAACTATATATTTGTCTGACCTATGATGAATGAGATATTTTATTGATGGGTGTTCAGTTTTTCTTCCGGATGAGGAGTTATTTTATGTCCATGAAACTCAACATAAATGGGAGATGTATTTTGATGGAACCTTCCCTATCTTATTATAAAATTGATGGAAATCCCAAGGCATAATCATGTTATATTAGGCACTATTCTTGTCTCTCTAAAAATAGAAAATATTCCATAATGTCTCTCACTATCCAAAGGCAACAGAAACAATGAGGCCAAATACCTAGCCCACATGGCTGGAATAGAACTAGCCTTATAACTTTATATAGACTACATTATTATACACATGGATTTAGAACTAGGGAAAATGGAAATCAATGGATAATATTCCATCAAAAAGGAATAACTGGCTCCTCTGGCTAGCTTTGTCTGGGGATTGATGGTAGAGTTCCACATTGATCCTACACTGCATCTTGTTTCTTAGTCACAGAATAAATTTACCAACAGATTTTCTAATGAATCCATAGTTTTGGAAGACCTTGATGAGGGGGAGTAATATTTAAATCACACACCAATGAATGGTTTCATATATCTTTGTATGTGATATGGAAGAAATCAATAAGGTCTACATGAACCAAATTCACAATGAACTAGTATCCACCATGGGATATATGGAGCCCATAATAATATATCTCCAATATAAGTCTCTCCTGATAGACCAAGTCATAATGTAATAGATTCAACATCGTGCATTGAACATTACCTTGCATGATGGCCCAAATGAAAAAAACCATTAAATATGATAATTTTATGTTATCCTCAGATTATTCATAAAAGAAGGTGATATTTTCAATATCATAGAGTAATTATATATGGGATCTTGTGAATTCCATCAATCTGGGATTAGGGTTTTCCACAAAATTAGGTGTATGAGATATTTCTGGAAATACATTATACAATATTACATGGAATTTAAAAATAACAATTAAATCTACATATATCCATGAAAACATCATCTATTATACTTGGTAATTTTTACATACAAATAAATATTCATGTCCATTTACCATTGGGGATAGATATTGTGGGTCCATATCCCCCTACCGTAGATAAGTAGTTTATGTACATCTTTACTGAAACCAACTTTTTTACAAATGGGATGAGAAAATACCATTTAATAAATTCTGTTTGAATAATATCATCAAATTCATAATGTACCATATCATCACCTTGTTTTTGGTGACACACACATAATATTTATGGAAAACATCACTAAATATTATTCTAAGAAGTTAAAGAAACTGTACCGGTAGAGTAATATTGAGTCTTATGTCTCATTCCAACTTCAAGTAGTGTTGAATGGAAATATAGAGGAAATTATATAAGTCTCTATTTAATATAATATTGAATATGGTGAATAAGTATAAAATGTGTTTTCTAGACAATCTCCTTCATGATTTTTGTTCCGACCTTACCACCACCTGTACTACTGCATAAGTAACACCAAACTCATTAGTGTACGAAATCAAGAAGCATTACCCATAGGGGTCTAGCTAACTTCACCCCCAAAATATCCATTTGAAGATAGCCTTTAGATTATTAACATTAAAAAATGTGGCTGGATAAATAGTATTTGGTTATTAGAACAGGTTTTGTACAGTACAGAACCTAGAGATATATCAGAATCAGATCAGATAAGCCTTTAATAAGTACCTTTTCTTTCATTCATTCCTCCAAATAGATTTGGTGTTGGATCTATGAACCCAAATTGTACCAAGGAAGAAGTTTCAAAATCAAAAACCTAAATGGGATAGTCCTTACTTCTAACATAAGATTTATCATTTTGGAACCTATTCATTGGCCACCATGGATGGGGAGCACATCACACCACCCACCAATGAGATATTTCTTAAGAAATAGTTTAAATAGTTGTCATCAAGCACCCTTCACCCTGACTACGTATTGAAAAACTATACATATAATTCTAGATTACATGATATTAAACTGTGCAAGGTCATTCTAGTAGCAAGACTCTAAACTACATATCACCTTAAGTCCAAGCAGCAATACTTTTAACTACATGGTGTTTGAAGTCCTTACAACATGACACTAATTTTAAAGTCTGAATATGTTACTACATAGTGCAAAACTTCATTGCTGAATTCATCATTTGATGAAGTTAGACTACATGGAAAACAACATCTCACAAATTACATACCATACATGAGCCAGATCTTTGTGAAGTATGAGAAACCTCATTCCCCATGTGAGATTCAACTCCAAATTAGTTATATATTCATCCATTAACTATGTGCATATTTATTCATATCATTTCTGGATATGTAGTGACATTCGAGCCTCAGTTTTTGGGCCTATTCACAATATCCATTTTCCTTTACATCATGGGATCCATGTCCTTACCAAAAGAAGTTAAACTGAAAAGCTATTTTTTTCCTCTTGACCTTAAACTACATTGGTTTTCTATAACTATGTACATATTGATTCTCATTATCAATGAGATACATAGGGATGCCTTAATCCTATATCTTTTTCTAGTCACCACATGATGAAAAATTCCCATATCCTATTCTTTATTACCTAAGCATAGTGAGAGGACCCCTTGTTTATCTGTGTTTCTCACCTGAATTTCAGTACTATATTCCCCATACAAATAAGGAATTAAATATTTTGATAATATTTTAATGGTACAAAAATGCAATCCCATTAAAGGTATTCCATCAGTCCTCAATAAAAACATAAAATTTCAAAGTTAATATACATCCCATGACATAAAACTATAAATTCTTATGAACCTCACTTGAGAGGACCGTCTTTGTTGTTCTCATATACTACAACACATCCATTTAAAAATAACATATGGATTTATTGTCATTACATTGAGATACAAAGTTATTCATGAAGACTCTATCTTGGGTTTAGAAGCAATAGAAAATAGTTCCCCATTCCATGTGAGTGGAATATAATTACACACGGGACCTTAAAAGAACTACTTGTGGATTGATTATCATTCACATGAGACAGGTAGTTACACACAAACTCCCACCCTTTGGCCAAGCTGCAATATTTCCATTCATTAACATTGATTCATCTTCATCTTCACCATATGATATTAAACTAAATGGGATTTAAAGAAATATGTATGTCTTGATTCCTATTTATATTGGATGTGTAGTGAAGCACATATTTTCATCCATGGGCCTAGCTTTAATTCCCCTTTTCATGTCAGGAAGCCCAATTCATTTCCATATGATGTTAATTTTCACAGTTCCCGAATAACAACATCTGGGTTGATTACTATAATCACAGGATATGTAGTGAAATTCATATCCCCAAACATTGTTCCAGTTACAAAAAAAATGGAAACAATTCCCACCTCTACGTGTGGGCCAGAACAATAGACTGTTTCCCACTCAAGAACTATATATAGCTCAATTCTTGTCATCCCTAGGTACATATTGACACCCAGATATCCAATCCACGGTCTCTCTACAATAAATAATAACAAATAAACCCCAATATCATAGGAAAAGAGTCACATTAATTCATTTTTCCTACATATGATCTAGATCTTTGTACAGATTTTTTTTATACATAATATTTCAAGCACAAATTTCCCATGTTTGTTCCCATGTCCATACAAATAAATAATAAACCACAAGGAAAAAATCATGGTCACGTGACATTAATACTGAACAATAGAAATATACTCACCACAAAACAATAAACTATACGACATTTTTCCATACCACGTGATGTTAAACTACATGAAAAACATGCCAACTATGAGATGATAAACTGTGGAAGCCATCACCCAATTTCATCCTCTATCAAGGAACCAAAATAGTCTTACCCTAGTAATCCATAGTAAGGTGTGAATATATTATCATTTAAAGACACCTCAATCCATCAACCACACTTCTTGGCTCATGTACATTGATTTACTATAATATTACATAGCCATGGGAAGGATACTCAAAAGAAAGCGATGATTTTATTGACTTTTCATGTATTCCTATGAATCCATCATATGAACCTATAAGCATCAACCAAATATGTCACTTTACTAAAATGGAATTATGATCCTTGTAAGGCCTAACATCACCATAGTAGAAATCAACAACCTATAATGATTTGAACTACTCCCTGTATGATTGTTCCATATCATTAATCCTAACTAGGGTTCCTTGATCTAGGGTTTACAACATTTTCATATCTTTCTTAGAAGGATTTTCGGTTATTCTTGGTCCAGGGTATCCTTATTGGGCTCTTATGTATCATTCTTCATATCAGGTCCATGCGCATCAGGACCTTAAACTTCCTAAAAATTGTTCAATGTTTTATGACCTGAAACTATATCCTATAACGGTTCAAATCACAAGACCTTCAATTTTAAGTGAAAGAGTCAAAAAACATGTCAGGTCAAAAACCTGCAAAGGTTACCCTAAGAAAAATTCATGTCCTCTCTCTCTAACCTCTTCATATTTATATTTTATGAAACAATATGGGGGGAAATAAAAATGTCCTAAAGCTCGTAGGTCCTATTTTGTATCGCTAGTAAAAACGATATTATTCTCACTGGACCCCTTAGGTTAGTAAAAATTTATTGTAATGATTTTTTACATATACTGGCCATGAGAATCAATTTTGTATGTGGTGACACAAATTTTATGATGCATGGAAACTTTTTGGTTGTTACACATTCCAAAAATCACACATCATGATTTGAGTTCCTAGGGTCACTATAACCTTATAAGTCCCTTTGAAAGGATACACGACTTTAAGGGGACCTTTTCATGATTATGAATCTATGATTATGGATCATGTATATTCTTTTATAGCTATCAACAAAATGTGTCACTCTAATAGAAGAGATTTGTTATCCTTGTGATCCCTAACATTACTGTGGTAGCCACAACATCCCACTATGTTTTGGGTCATTCCCCATATGATTTTTCCATATCATTAAACTTGTATGATAACTTTTTGATAAGATTTAAAATTTTGACACCAAAATATCCAGAGAGATATGACATCCTTGATGCTCCATCACCATGTTTTGTATGGTTTTTCAGAGATGGAATTTTTTCACTCTGTTAACAAATCTCTAATGGCCCACACCTCATAACATGATACCATAAGAAATATTTCTTGAGAATTACAATATAAGATCCAAATTTTTCTAGGGATCCTAAATCCTTCATAGATAGTATTCCTACCATACCTGACCTCATCATCCTCATATTTGAGTCATCAAAAAATTTTCATGACCCTAGAAACGAAGAAGACATAATCTATTTCATTACCATGACACCAAAGCATAAGGGCCTTGACCCTCTTAATAAGTGAATATCCTCCTTAAAATAATGGGGCCATAATCTTTGTGAGCCCGAGAAACACCATGGTGGAACCTAATGCCTCATAGTGGTATGGGTCATCCCCTCCATGTTTTCCTCATCCCATATTCATGGAATCAAACCTTTGTGTTATGAATTACATCATCTAACCTACAACAATCCAGGTGGACCTAGAATCCCTAGTATTTATTCTCAACAGATATTACCTCCATAAATCTTCCATATCCCCAAGAAAAGATACCCCTCTTTAAGAGACCAATTCCTGAAATTCCATGTATTCTTATGGATCCTTCATATGCACCTATAGTCATCAAACAAATGTATCACTCTGAAAATAGGTATTTCTGATCCTTGTAAACCCCTAGAAACACCGCAACATAACCATGAAAGTTAGTGTGCTTTGGGCCATTCATGGAATGTCTGTACCATATTCCGTGATCATTGATCAAGTCTTAGCTAAAAGACCCTATACTAAATTTATAGATGGTCCAAGCCAAAATACCATAGTCAATAGAGCTAAATTTTCTAAGAAAAAAAACCCTAAACTAATGTAATGGATGTTATGTGCTCAATGACCCTAACCTATAGTGATAGAAGTTCTAAGATAAAATATCCTAAACTAAAGTGATATATTTTTTGAGTAAAAACATGCTAAACTATATCAGTAGAAAGGTTGACCAAAAATACACTAAACTACAACAATATAATGTTTGATATAAAATATCAGAAACTATAGTAATATAAGGTCCATTTTAAAAGACCCTAAACTATAGAAAAGCATTTATATAGTCTATAATATATTTTAGGGCCCACTATAAGGGATTAACAAATGTCAAGATTCTCTCCCCAAGCCTATTAGATTTGGAAAAAGAAAGACCACGTTCCCTATGGGGTATATATTCTCCCAAGAAATAATACTATAAATCAGGTGATCTCAAGATTACTATAGAAAGTATATCCATAATGAATCTCATGTGAGTTGGAATTCATGATCATTTGTTAAAAAGAAACTATTATAATTTCAATATTCATATATGTGCATTCATGTTTACCAAAATTATGAAATATATGGGTATTATGGGTGATTCATATAATATTTGAACAATGATAAATCATGCACATCAGGAATAAAATAAAACTAGACAACAACATATTGATATCTAAAGATATATTCAGTAATAACATGAATGAATAGGACGAATATTCACATTATGGTGTCTCTATAAGGATATCTTTGAAAGAGAAATACCTTAATTCAATCAACATATAATAATATTTGATCGACAGAGTTGGCCTAGTTGGAAAGAGACTGGACAGTAACAGTGATGGAATGTCGAATTTCCACTTTCCCCGCCTCTTCTTCTTCTACACTGGGACGGAGAGTCATGGCCAAATTGTTTATCTCCTGAACTATTTTTAAAGTTGTTTCCAATGAGAATGGATGAAAAAATCACCCAGAATACCAAACCCATATAGGTGAATCTAGTGAGACAAAGGATAATCAAGAAGCTCAAATTAGAGGAACATATTTAGAATATAATTATCAGAATACAATCTATATCAGGTGTTTCCATTGCATTTTCTAGAAATCATGTCCATTTGATTGGCCATGGCAGAGGAACATCAGAGAGAACTGGAATATATATGATTAAATTTACATTACCTATGTTATATAGATATAATAAAATATTTTCAGTGAAAATAAACAACAAACTAGTGGCATCATGCACATCGTATGAATGGTCAATGGATTCCCTAAATCTCATAATGATTTAATGTATCCCATAATGGTCTTGAATATTTCTCAAAATTGCATGTAATCACACAATCACATGACCTGTAAGAGAATTGTGATTTCATGACCCAAACATGGTAATGAGAGATACATTATATTCATATAATAACATGATTCTTCTTGAAGAACCATATGAACCCTCGAGATAATATCAAAACTCTTGTAAAAAATCTCAATAAATTACTAAAATTTATTTTATAGTTGGTTTGAACGGGTGCCTAGGTAAAATATATCTCAAATTATTGTCCTCATTAAATAAGCCTCATGGAATTTTCTCATGAAAGGGTCTTGTGGAATAGTCTTGCAAAAAAGGAATGTGATGGAATAAAAGAAGGAGTTCTCTTGAGGAATGAGTAGGTGGTGAAATGAATGGTTCTCTATCCCTATTTATAAGAAATATTGTAGAATACCAAGCATCACACAACAAACAAAGCATCATCCGTGACACTAATTCACAATATCGTAAAATACTTAGGTGGACATTTAATTTCTATAGAACCAGAACCTTGTCCTTATAGACATATCTCTTGAGAGGGTGGGGGATTTAATGACTAAAAAATGAAAATCTTAATTTTGATTAATTATAAAATACCAAGATATAGATATCATTTTCCATGAAAAATAAATGATGGATTATGGTGGACAAGACTCATATATCGCGTAATCCTCTAAGAGACACATGATCATCTGACCATGATAAGGTAATGGGATAAAACCATTTGTTGCACAAATCCCAAAATAAATTCCATGATGTCCCTTTAAAAAGTCCCTATGCTCTTCCAAAGCTGCCTCAGAAAACAAGTGATCACATGTTGGTAGCCAGATGATCTCGCACTGGTCACACAATTTGTTGAAAGGTTAGTGACCAAAAACCATATTAAAATCCATTGAAAGTAGGAGGTTATTAGCTAAATGGAAGAGGCCCCTTGTGGTCATAAAACTCACGTGATGGATCACCGGTTAGAAAAATTATTGTCAATTAAAATATTAAATCAATATAATGAGATCCCAAAAACATTTTAAATAATAATAATGGAAATAAAAGTGCAGTTGGTGGAAGCCTTTTTAATCCATACACATCACACGATGCACCCCTGGTGTTCGATAAGGCTACGTGAGACCATGGTTACATGTCCACCTCATCTTGAGAAATCACACCATCATGTCACTCTTATCACTTGAATAGCATTGGTTATGACCAAGAGACATCACACCACCCCTTTGAATCCTTAAGGAAAATAATATGGAGTTTTCCCTGAAATTATTGTGAACCCTTTAATTTCTTTCATTTTTCAGGTGACCTATCACCAATAAGTAGTGTATTTTTCTTTTAAATTAGTCATGAAATTTTGTATAACTCCCCTACATTGTAAAATAAAAAAAGAAAATAAAATGGAGATGAGAATGGAGACTCTCAGGGTTTTAAAAACCTTGCTACATGTTATGGCAATATTCACCACAGTATTGTTACACTCCTTGAAATTTTGTCCTGATCTCACAAATGATCCTTTATGTTCCATCCTCATCTCATGTAAATTCCTTGACAAGTCACACATGAATGCATTTGGATAGGCACCTTGATCATGTTAAGACACTTTGGAATTTTAATATGACAATATAGAAGCCTTTCATCATGTTTTTATAACACAATAAGTCCCCATTAATTGGAAATAATCTAGTAAAGAAAGAATACATGGAATGGTTTTAGGATCGCTGAAAATAAGGCAACAACTTTAGAGTGGTCAACAAAAAAGACTCATGAAGATGCATAATTCCAAAGACCTATGTTAAATATAGCCTGGATTAAAGAGATTTTCACTGCATAAACCATAAAACATCCTAGTTGGAGAGGCCTATGAATCCCCCGCCTCATCATGAAAAATATTCCATGACCACCATCAAGGATGGAGCATGAAAACACTGAATTTGATGAGTTGGTCTTATCATATCATGATGCATCGACGATTGAGCATATTTCTTGGATCTGTTGATATTGCGACTGTAAAAACAGCCCTTCTATTAAGATATGGGTAAAAACCAATGTAATCATTTTCAATTCATAAATCAAATCACATGTTCAATCATATGTCACAAGGAAATCCTGAAAGAAACTCAAGGAACATCCCAAAAATCCGCTTAGTCGAGCAAGACATAAAATATATATACATTGAATAAATCTATGACATTCACAATATATAATCAATAACTAGGAATAAAGGTGGTAGAATTACATGAAGTAAATACACGCTGACGCTGATGCACTTTGCGTGGACTGCCAAGGACATGTGGCAGGACCAAGACATGTCACCCCGATGTTACGATGATTTTTTAGTATACTATTTGGGTCATGAAAATTCCTCAATACATTCCAAATAATGTCACATTATTCCACTCATACAGTACATCAATCTTTAAAAAAAACCATTTTTTCTTATTTTTCAAGCCTCAAAATGTCCTTAAAACATGTTTTCAGACTCATATACCAGCATTAGTTCATCTGAGCTGAGTCTCACTGTATCCCTCAAGAATGTAAATTTGATCTCTTAACACCCTCTGGGAACACAATCCATGTATTGAAATTCCCTCCATACATGTCATCTAATACATGAAAAATCAATTAAACAGGTCACATTAACTCTTGAAACTCCCTCCATGTTTTTCATCTAGCACTTGCAATTACACTAGGGCATGTTAGGTAGATAATGAGACACCTTCTGAGAATGTCCCCTAGGATCATGTGATGGCTTCCCAGATCTACCATATTGATCTTTAGATGTCCCCCACACATGCCATTCTTGATCATGAGAAAATTTCAGATATTAAATCCAAATTATGAGAAGCTCTCCAAAAAAGTCAATTGTATCATACAATTGTCTTTAAACATGTCAGGCAGCCACTCTATTATATGAAGAGAAAGAAATCAAAGCATTTGGAGTGGACAATAAGGGAATATTATGTAGGAATGTATGAAAATGTTAGTGTGAACACCGTGTCTAGGGAATCCTATGATTTGAAGAACTTTTCTATCCTTAGTGTGTGAGACCTGATTATCATTTAAACATTAGGGTATAAGCCCCCAAGGGAATCCTAGTATTTGATGACCTTGTACATCCTTGGTGTGTAATACCCAATTATAAGGTAAATGACAATGTGTATGCACCGAACAAGGGGGTGACAATATATCAAATTCCTCCAATAACCAGGATACATAGGACACCTCCCCGAGGTTCAATCGCTATATTAATTTTTCTTAGGTAGTCCATACACATAATTCCCATATCCATAAGTAATGACATTGATTATTCTTAATCCCATGTTTCAAACACATATCATAACTCGTGTGGGACTAGGGAAATACAATAATAATATCATCTTCACTTTAATCTTATACAATGGTCAGGTAAATGTTACTATGTAAGCCATGATCAATTGAACTACGAGGACTCTGATTCTTATCATAACTAGGATACATAGAATGCTTTCCAAAATCCAGATCCCAAACTCAAACTAGAATACTAGGGTAAGATCACCTTGTTCATTATCAGTTTATAAGCCCCAAAATCATGGGAAACACCTGTTTATAATCCCTAATCGATTGAACTATTACAATTATAATTCTTATAATTACTAAGATACATATAACTATTTGCAATGGCCCTAGCTCAAATAAACATCCATTTTGATTTAAGACCCATGTCTTTGACATTTCAACTATCAGGACCCAATCATTACCTGGATATGATCACTCTACCTCATCCCTCAGTAGACTGAGAAATCAATTGAACTATGAATAATATGATTCCTTCCATAATCATGATACATAGAACACCTCTTAAAGGCTTTATATCTGTATTAAACCATCCAAGGGTCATATGAACCCATAATACTGTTATCCACATGTAACGAGGCTTATCACATGAAATCCCTTTTTTATCACCACAATCATTACTCAAGTGGGATTATAGAACCACTATAATCACCTAATTAATATCATGTATCACCACCAACCAAGTAAATATCAATATGTATTCCACTATGTGTTTCATGATATGAATATCCATTGTATAGGATAATCTTCTTTGGGACTTGGCGGATGGTCATGATTGAACTTTGTTAACATTGATTCCTTCTATAACCAAGATATGGGGTACATCTCCTCAATAATCTAGCTCAAATATCTTTTTATTTAGTTTCGTAACATATTTACATTCCTTAAGTAGTTAAAATATATGGTTTTTGAGAACTACATGGGTTTTTTCTACAATAACAAGTACATGTAGGACACTTGAAAATTGATCAACCCCATCCCTATAATATCAACTACCTCCATGTATGTAAGTAAATTTTGAAGTTCCTAGTTAAGTACATTTATCATTTATAGATAATTCCATCACTTGAAAATGGATAAATAACCTTATATCCATATAGATAGATTAACTAATTTGATCCCCTTCCCTCTATTCACTAATGAGATCCCCTTTCTTTCTCATATAAAGAGAATTATCCTATCATAATTTTTTAGGGTATCCAATCCCAAGTCGAGATTAGTAAGATATTTGGAAACATTTCTTAGGTATAAATGAGTGTCCGAGAGTAGAAAAAATGTCTCAAAATGGCGTGATGAGAAGAACTACCATCATCCCATCCATTGTGAGTCTCTGAGAGACGTTTTCTCTGAAATATCAATTGGACAGCTACCTTTGAAAATTATGTGTGTACCTAGATATGGATGAGGGAGCAGTTTGGATTTTCTATTGAGGAAAACAATGGTGACTTGATGTTAACTATTATGCATGTAATGAACACCCCACAATCAACAATTAGGCCAAACTGAACCCACCTCAATGAGAGTTTTCCCATCCATCTCCTCTCCTTCAAAATATTTTAAAATAAAAATTTTAATATCAATAGTTCCTATTAAAGGATTTATAAATTTGTATAAATTGAGGTGTTTATTTCAATTTCTAGTGTCTTATATATATATGGATTAAATTATTTGTCTATTAGTGTGTCATTATTTTATTTTTACATTTTTTATTGAAGTATTTTTTATTGAAGTATTTTTTAATGATAGGTAGTATTATAATAGAGGGAATTTGTGTACAATAAAATGTTATTGGACTTAATATAATTTAAATTTCAAAAAGGAAATATGCTATTATGACTAAATTGTTTATATTTTGGTTACCAAAAAAAACTACACGTTATAGTTGGAAGGAAGTTTTTGGTCATTAAAGTATTTGTTTCAGTTTATATATAGTGTATATATTGAATCAAGAAGGATATTAGGTGATGAAATGTTATGTAGTGTAATTTAATAAGATTCATAATTTTAAAATATTTATTCTAAAATTGTTTTCTTATATATCTATGTTGTAAAACTGAGAATTAAAAATGAGTATTAAATGGATATAAGACACATTAATTATGTTTTATAAGAAATATTTTTAGATCCGAAAATAGAATAAAGATTTTATGAGATGAATTGAATAATTTAGTTTGTTTTACCTTTTATGATAAAATAGTTGGATATGAATATATTTTTTTATTTTTATATAATGGGTAAAAAGGTTTTCTGGTTTTTCTTGATTTTCATTGGCTTTTGTTTTTCACATCAGCATGTATATTTCCTCACTTATACAACATCAACCATCATTATATGGCTAGTTAGGTCAAGATAAGTATGAATTCCAATTTTATTAATGTTTTTTTCATGAATTTTTATCGAGTATTGGGAATCATTTCTTATTATTAGTCTCATTTATTTCGTGATAACATTAAAATAGGTCATGGAATCCTTACGAACTCAATGGATTATTATTTTTAGAAATTTGATAACCTTGTTATGGTGATTTATTCATTATCTTAATTGATAATCAGTATAGATGTCCCCCTCTTTGATTGTTTGGATTATGTTTGCCATATATTTTAAAAAGGGTTTTGAAAACCCCTTTTGAATGACTGGTTAGCCACCTTATATTATATATATATATATATGTTCTTTCATAGATTTACCTCATCCATTGAGTTGGGATACTTTCAAGGCTATGATTTGTTTCTTGTGTTGTGAAAATTATTGGATTAATGTTGGGAGTGTTTCTCATATTTTTTTATTGACATTTCCTTATAAGGGAGTGATGTTATTAAAAATGTGTTTCTAGATTTTGATGCTAAAATGGTAGATATTGTATTAAAGAGGTGGATAATAGTTCAAGAATAAGGTTTTTTTCTCAAATCCCACTTGAATAATTTTGTTTATTTACCAATGTATGGAATTTAGTGAAACAAATATGGTTGGTATCTCAATGTTGCCCCTTATTTCCATGAAATTACTATTATATCAATTTATTTATTAAAATATACTTAAAAAAATCTTGACCCAAATATTTTGAGTTTTAAAAAATTTATATAATATATGAATATAAATTAATGTAAATGAATTTGAAATTGAAAAACACAACAATGTTAGTGGGAACTAAGCTATTTCTTCAAGATTTCAAAGTAATGACTATAATTATAATAAAATTAATTCATTCTAATTATTATATTTAGAGTAGAGATCATTTATTTTCAATCTATAACCTCATATTTAAATATTTATTATCCTACACCAATATAACATCATGTAATAAAATTCATTTCACATCGATAATATAAAACTAATCTATAAAAACCATGAATTTTTGTAAAGGACATTTTGTTTCCATAATAAATTCTTGTTAAATATTATATAATTTCATACACATTCAAAATAAATACCAAAATGTTTTTTCCTCATTATTAAGGATATTTAAATTTGTCAGTAATGAAGGAAATTATAACTCCTAACATAAGAACTAGAGAAAACAATACAAAATTGAAAATCTAAAATGGGAAAATAAGGATAACGCTAATATATGAGAATCATTTCTCCCAATTAAAATGATATTGAAATGAAAAAATTAATAATTACCAATCAATATATTTCAAAATGAAAATATAACCCTATGTAAAAATGGCAGTGAATTTTTGAGTGAAAGAATGACATGGAATTTATAAGGCAAAAAAGAAAATATGACTATTGGAATTCTTCTCTTATATGAGCATTGGTAAATATGACCCTTGAATACTATACCCATGGTTGAAAATTTTACCATTATAAATAGAGTTTATAAATAGTAAGGGTAAAAAAAATTGATATAGATATGAGAATCGGTGGACTCAACTAGTAGACACGTACTATTTGAATCAAATCTGTTCATACAAGGGATTGAGGAAGCATCACCGTGGTTCGGCATGGACCAAGCCCATTCGGAGAATCAACAAGTGATTTTGGATCAAAATCACCAATGTTCGGAAGTTTAATGTAGTGGATATTACAACTTTGGCAATGTTAGTCGAGCCACCCCATGAAATTACCCTCATCGCACAACTTACCCTTACGACTTATGTGGGTGTTATAAGGGGTCATGTGTCTAGAAATTTTGTCACTTACTATGAAATTTATTTTTTAATAATAAATTTATTATTCCTTTAATTATTCTTAAGAATATTTTTTCCAAATAAATTAAATTTTTAATTGAGGTGAATTTGATAATTTGATTTATGGAAGAAAATAAAACATATTTTCATTATTCAAGAAAAAATATATAATTTTTATGTTAAAAGAAGGTATTATAAATAGTATTTTTTGTAAAATGTTATTTATAAAAATATTTAAATAATAAATGATAAAATAATTTTATAAAGGCCGAGTAAATTGTTTATAGGTGTCAGAAATTTTATTATGCCTTAATAAGTATTATTTTTAAATAAATAATTTTTTTTTATTAAAAAGTATTAAATTATCATATTTAGATACTTTTTCGAATAAAATAAATAGTATTTTTTAAATTAGCATGTGGAAATTAGTTTGGGATTAATTTGTTAGAATTTTATAAAATACAATAATTTTTTTTGAATAGAAAAAATATAATATTATGGTTTTCTTATATTTTTTTACATCATATTTTTTCTTAATGATTTAATAATTTATTAAAAACAATAACCAACCAAAAATATTTTATTTTATTGGTATTATATGTTTTAATTTATTTTTATCAATTTTAAAAATTATAAATGAATTTCCAAATATTAAATAGAAATTTTTTATTTTTAAAAGCATTACATTATAGACTATTTACTCTTCCACAAAAAAGGAATTATTAAAAAAATGAAGATCAGTTCTGGTGGATTAAAATAACATTGAACTTTACTTATATTACCAAAAACATGAGAAAAATCCTATGTAAGGTAAGGGGTTTTCATTTTCGACAACCTAGTTTTTGAACACTTATATTTGGAAATTATTATACAATTCATCCAATTGTTCTATAAATTACCAACCATTTCACTATTTCTCATCACTCCCAATCCATACTCAATGAAATTATATTTATTTTTTCTCCCAAGCCCCCTACTATGTAATCATTCTCCAAAGGTTCCATACTCATGATTTAAGAACAACACTTCAATGAAAGGGAAATATAAACTTCTCTTATACATTCTAGTTCTTCTTCTAATGGTATATCTTATAATTTAAAATCTGTGTTATTTTATCCACATATTATTATCCTAATACAATAATAATATTCTATTCTGAATTTGATACCCTTTTCCCTATGAATTTTACCCTTTCCTAAAACCATGACTTATAGCTATTTTACTACGGAATTTACTTCTATAATTTCTCTCTTTTACATGAAAACTTTTGTTTTACTTTTTATTATAATACCAAATTCTCTCTTATTTTAATTCGTATTCAGCTATATTTAAAAACTATCTTATTTATATTTTGTTATTTATATATATTAAACCCTCATTTAAATTCATGGGTAAATAATCATGTAACAATCATTTATTTATGACCTGTTATTTGTCAAACTTTTGATAAGAAACATATTATTTATCCTACTCCATTTATTAATGATATGATTTATTTTGATCTATTTAGTTCACATGAAATTGATGTATATGAATGATTTACACTAATATTACACCTATTCATTTTTTAAATAATTAAGTATCTCGAGATGACATGTTTTATGAAACATTGTAAAAGAACTATGGTAATTTTTATTTATGACGCCTTAGTGATAAATATTGCTGATATGATCATGAATGTCTTATTTAAATATTTTAACCACATATTCATGTTATTATTTATGTTCATATTATTATTTTATATATATTTTTCTTGCCTTATTATTATTCCTCATGTTCTTATTGATATTTATAATGATGACATGTTTTTGTCCCCCTTTCTTAATACCTTAATGGGCATCATGCTCACCCCTTTCCTTTGATGTATGTCCCAAGAATATGAGATGAAGTAACAATAACCTACAGTGAATCCGTAATGATTCATTTTCATTAATCTTAAATGTATTTTTTATGTTCCTATGAATTATATATCTTATTTCAAAGAAACTAAACAAGAAAAGATCCTCTATTTTGTACCATGTAATCAAAATTTATGTAATAAAATGGAGATATTCCATAGTTGGTATCAAAATATTGCTTACTTTTTACGGAAAATTAAAAATTGATAACTTTAGGAAGAACCCTAAGTATAAGTATGCATATATGAAAAACATTCTTGTATTATAGTAAGTATTTTGTAAGTGGTTTCCATAAAAATAAATACATCACTCAATACTACAAGTGGATGTGGCCCCAGAATAGATGTTCCCATGCGTACAACTCAAAAATATTATTTTGAGGTACATTCGAAAGGGAACTCATCCATGACAATATGTCATGTTTCACACCTATATTGACACTCCCATGGGATATGTTTGGTTATTCAGAAGCATTTAAAAATATTTATGAAGGATATATTGAAAATAATTTTTTAATTAGAGGACATTAATAACATATTTAATAATTATGTTTTAAGGTATTAAACCCCTTTATAATTATAATATTAATAGAAGCAATGTGATTCTCATAATGGTTTTATCTTTTTTATAAATGGAAGGAAATAATTGGAATCATATAAATGAAGACTGTAATGGAATATGTGTTAACAGTGTTCCAATAGAAGTTATAGTGGAAAAAATTATAAGGATGATAAATAAACTTACTTGAGTTATGAAATATAACTTGAATCAAGTAGAGAATTCATAATAACCTCGAAGAGAAAAACATACTGTTGGGTCCTTTATAATTAAAATAAAAACTTATTTCAGTGGATATACAAACCCATTAAATGTCAAAAAAATGGATAGGTTCTATAGAAAAAAATCTTATATAATCCATTATTCTGATCAACATTATGTATCCCTGGAAACATACCTCTTAGAAGGAGGAGTTGATCAATGGTGGACTTAGATTAAAAAAATGAAGCCAGGAAGGGAGATAGATGCTAGTGTGTGGAAATAGATTAGGAGAATACATTTCAATAAATAATTACCTTAATCAATTAGAATGAAAATTGAGATGGAATTACAAAAATTGAAGCATTTTTAAAATGAATCGGTGGGAATATATGATCTTATATGTACAATAATTTCTTGATAAACTCTTATCTTAGTTATGGATCCTATAATAAAGGTTCGTAGATTCTTCAATGGACTAAGACCCCATTTGTGGGGAAATATATAAAATCATTTCAATGAAACCTAGTCTGAGATACTACAATGTTTTATGAAGGTTAAATTAGAGTTGGAGAGACAGAGTGGTCACATAGGTTGAATTATTAGAAGAGGGAAATGAAGCCAATATAAGTAATGATATTTGATAATGAGAGAGGAGGAATGAAAGTGAAGCATACCACATGAAATAAATTTGAGAAGACAAAATCAGGGAACTTTATTTTATTGGAGAATAATAAAATATATGAATATATGACCATATATCTCAAAACTATCACGGTGAGGTGGAGACTCAACTTGTTATCACAGAAGACAGAGGTATTATTGTGAAGTTATTGCCAAAATTTCAATGCTTAATGTGTGGATAACTTAGGAACTTTTCTAATCAATGTCCAAATAGTAGGATACTAGAGGGGAACCACTATGAACTATAACATAGTCTAAGGGATCATGTTTAGTAATTTCTATCACTATGGTTGAAGTGGATTCTCTAAATGATGTGATGGTTTCTATACTCATTTTTTCCTCAATTATATAAAGTAATTTGTTTGATTATTTTTCTAAATATTTATTTATTTAATTTATGTTTGCAATCAATATTGAATCTAACCCTGAACCTATAAAATTAGACTTATCAGGCTGGACTCTTAGAGTAATTATACTAGAATCAATAGTGTATAGAAACTCTAATATTATATTTGGTGAGTAAAATATCATCACAAAAATAATAGTCATTATCATACAGTAAATCGACACTATACTACGAATCTACTGGATCTCGAAGTGCAATATTAATATCAACTACTAATTTAAGGAAATTTTAGTAGTCTTGAATGGAAAACTAGTAGTTATTTTCAATGGAGAGATATTCCAGCCTGATATTTTCTTATAAGAACCTCCTATAGTCGTTTTATGGAGATGATCAGAAAATAGGGATAAGGAAGCAAATATATAATGATAGATATTGTTTATATCATTCATGAATACATTAACATATTTCTTGAAGATTTATGTGGACCTCCCCTATAAAGAGAGGCAGAGTTATCCATTTTACTCATACCTAGAATTAATCCAATGTCAACAACCCCATATATAATGGAAAACATCGGGATAGTAGAGTTAACAAAACAAGATTATGATTTTATGTAGGATGTATTTATCGGAGCAAGTGTGTCTCCTTGAAGATAACCTATTATATTTTTTAATAAGAATGATGGATCAATTCAGATATTTATTGGTTATAGAGAATGTAATGGTATCATATCGAAGAACATGTACCCTCTCTAAATGATATATGATTTATTTGATTTGATTTTAGGGAGCAATTATTCCCCATGATTTCCCACATGTCTAAGAATAATCAATTGAGAGTAGAGGAAGATTATATTCCAAATAATTTCATTTGAAAAAGATACAGGAATTAAGAGTTTGTTGTTATGCCCTTCAGATTGTCTAATGATCCTACTATATTTATAGATATTATGAATTAAGTCTTTAAGGAATACCATGATAAATTCATGGTAATTTTTATTGATGATATAATGATATATTCCAAAAGTAGTGAGGATCATGAAGATCATCTAAGTGTTATTTTTTGAACTCTGAGAAAAGAGATGATTTTTGGAGAATTAAAAAAATCAGAATTCTAGTTTAATAAATTTTATTATTTTGGAACACTATATCAAATGAATGAATTTCTATTGAACCTACACAGAAAAATTATATAGAGTTTTCTCATCCTACAATGGAAACTGATATTCATAGTTTCTATGGTTTATCAGTCTACTATAGGAGGTTTGTGAAATAAATTTCGTGTCTTTATTTTCCAATATCCAAGTTAACACTAAAATGGGCTACGTTTTCATGGGAAAATGGGTGTGTATAAAATTTAAAAGAACTGAAGATGAATTTGGTAACTGAAACTTTGTTAACACTACCCCTTATAAGAGAAGGTTTCGTTATTTATATTGCTTCACCTCAAAAAGGACATGGATGGATCCTCATGAGAAATAAAAAGTTGATTGATTATGCATCATGATAGTTAATGCTTCGTGAGAGGAATTATCTTACACATGACTTGGATATTGATGTGGTTATATTTTCTATGAAAATATGGAGGTACTATCTTAATGGGGGAATGTGATATATAAATAGACGACCAAAGTCTGAATTATATTTTCCAATAAAAGTAATTGATCATGTGAAAAATGACATGGTTTTAAATTCATAAATACTACTAAATTTCAACTAATTTTCAATAAGTATGAGAGAAAACAATTCCTTGATGAAATAAGTAGGAAAGACACTATTGTGATGGAAATGATGAGGATATAAGGAAATCATTTGATCATGGACCTAGAAAAATTGGAAATTGGAATCCAATGGGAAGGGACATCATGAACCTTCTACAAAATTATTTCTCAACCATCATTTCTAGATAGGATAAATAGAGATATAAGGGATCATCCTTTGTTATAAAATAATATATAGGTTGTAATGAATGATATTTTTCTTGAGTTAAATATTTATTGAGAAAGTGTGTCCAAATTAAATAAAAGGCTATGTGACCCATCTATCATAGAGATAATGAAGGGGTTTATGGATAAACCTCATATATCTACATTCTATATACATTTTGGAAACAATAAAATTTATATGGAGATTCATGGTAATTATTGGTATGAATATCTGAAAAGTGAGACTCCTGACTATACTTTAAGGTGATTGGTGTGCCATAAAATTAAGGTGTAGTGAAAACTTCATAAAGGGGTATTGAAACCTATACCCATACCAACATGGAAGAGGTGTATTATTCCTATTTACTACATTGTTGGTCTCCTTAGAACATCAAATGTAAACAATGAGATATTGGTTATAGTGGATCAACTCACTAAAACTTACAAGTACATCACTATTTTGAATGATATTTCTATTTACAAAAATTCCATGATATACATAATATAAATGGTGAGGTTTCCTACATTTCCACATTATATCATTTTGAATCATGATCCATGGTTTACGTATAAATTCTGTGAGATTATTCCACATTCTCTGAATACTGAAATAAATTTTATTATGTCATAACACCCCAAAATAGATGAAAAATCCAAAAAGGATGATTTGGACTCTTGAGGTCATGCAGAGAACATGATCGGGGGAATTTAAAGGTGGATGGGATCATCACCTTTTATTAGTTGAGTTCCTATATAGCAATATCTTCCATTGTATTATTGAAATGGAAACATATGAATATTTATATGAAATGTGTGGTAGAAATCCTACTTGTTGGGATGAAGTTGGTGAGGAAAACTTCTTAGGCAAGATTATATTCAAGAGGTGAAAAAACGTTCATGTCATCTAAAAAAATTTAATATGCTACTAATATTTACCAGAAGCTCTAAGTATACAATCAATGACGAGACTTGGTTTTTGATGTTGGGGACAAATTTTACCTTCAAATATCACTATGGAAGAGAGTCATGCCATTGGAAAAGAAAAGAGATATTAAACTTATGTACATTGGCCCTAGTAAAATCCATGATCATATAGGAGCAGTAGTCTATTGGCTAGAACTTCCACCAATTATTTCTCAAGTTTATTATGTATTCCATGTATCCTTCTCGAAGAAGTACATACTTTATACCCCACATGCACTAAATATAGAGGTGTTACAACTTAAACATGACCGCTATTATATGGTGCAGTTGGGGGAGATCTTAGACCATAGAGAAATGTTTCTCGACAAAAGATTACCCAAATCATCAATGTGTTGTGGTGGAAAATAAGATATGATTAAGAGATGTTGGATCATGAGGAGAAAATGATACCAAAGTACCCTCACCATTTCTCAACTATAAAAATGATTTGAAATATCAGAGACTATGTTTCTCAAGCGGTGAAGAATGTAAAGACCCAAAATTTATTAAAATTATATTTGGTTCTTGAATAATTCATGTTAGATATTATATAATATTATACAAAAACAAAATAAAGTGAAAAAAATATTTCACCTCAATAATAGTGATATTTACATTATCTAGATATAAAACCAATGAAAATTCCAAAAATTAAAACTACACAGAAAATATAAAATTGAAATGCCAAAATTGGAAAATATGGATCACCCCATTATTCTAGAATCATCATCCACATTAAAAAATCAATGAAAATAAAACACAATATTGGAAATCCAATCAACATCAAAATAAAGAAATATATAACCATAAGAAGAAATAGTATTGAATTTATGAGTAATTCAATGAAGTGGTATTTATAGGGTATAAAGGAAAATATGACTTTTGGGATATCACTATTAAATGAGAATTGGTCAAAATTACTATTGGGGAATGTGAAAATTAGAGGCTATACAATTATATTATAATTTTATTATTATAATTTGTGTTTATAATTAGTAGTGACCAAAGATAATTGATACAGAAAAGAGAATTGATGGCCTCAACAAGTAGAGTAATATTGTTTGTAGCCCATTTTCCAAAACATGGGAGGGAGATACCATCTCAGGGGTTCAACCTTGAAAAATAATTATGAGATTCAACAACCAAAAATATAACAAAATTTACTACTTTTGACGTTTATGTTAGTGGATTTTACCAGTCGGTCTAGGTTAGCCGAGCCACCCTAGTAAACTACCACCATCACGCACATTAACTTTAGGGTGTATGAAAGTGTATTAAGGTGTTACATGTCGAAGTCTTGGTTACATAAAGATAAATATCCTTTATATTGTTAAAATGAATATTCCATAAATTCTTCTTAATAATAGTCTTTCTATATAAAATATATATTTTATTGACATGAATTTGAAAATTTTATTTACGGTTGAAAAAAACATAGTTTTATATTTCTAGAAAACATATAAAATTTTTATAATAGACCGAGATATTCTAAATATTAATTTTTTTATTAAATAGTATTTTAAAATTGATTTAATTAAATAATAAAATACTGAATAATTTTCTAATGTCTTAGGATGTTTTTTATACGTTTCTAAAATTTGTTTGTACCATAAAAACAATAATTTTTAAATAAAAAAGGATATATATTTAAATGATAAAATTATCATATTTAATTATTTTTTAATGAAATGAAAATAATCTTTTAAAATATCACATCCAAATTAGGTTAGGGTGAATTTTTGATAACTTTCTAAAATACATTATTTTTTAATGAAAAGTAAATTATATAGATTTAGGTTTTTAGTATATTAAATGACATCATATTTATGTCATAATGATTTATTAATTAATTAAACACTATAAATAACCTATAATATATTATTTTATTAATATTTTTTATTTTAATATATTTTAATTTTCTAAAATTATAAGTGACTTTCAAAATTATAATTTTTTTTAAAAAAGATAATTATCTATGAAATCCTTACTCTTCCAAGCCAAAAGTAGTATTAATAAATGGTGTTCAGTTATAATGGACTAACATAACATAATATATAACTATAATATCTCAAAATTTGAGCGTAAACAATGGGTATGCTAATGGGTTTTCATTTTCCACAACCTAGTTTTCTAAGAACAATATTTGGAAATTATTAAACAATTTCTCTTCTTTTTCTAAAAATAAAAACCAATTTTTCCATTAATCATCACTCTCAGTCATTACTTTACAAATTTATAATTGTTTCCCCACCCATGGAGTCCCCTAATCTGTCCTCAATCAACCGTGGTTCCATCCTCATGTTTTAGGAATTACTCTTTATTTTAACGGAAAAATTCCTTTATCTTTTCCATCCAAGTTCCCATTTCATGTTGTATTTATTAAAATTTCAAAAATATGTTATTTTTTATAGTTTCTATTATCCCATTATATCACAACCCATCCTCGGGGCCTGGGCCATGACTACCCCAAGCCCACCTTCCATAGGCCAGGGGCTGGCGACTAGCACCAAGGCGTAAATCCCGGTAAAGGGAAGGCATTGCCTTTGTAAAGTAAACAAAAAAACAACACAGAGTAAGTAGGCAGAAGTAAACACTAAGTAAAAACTGGTACAACAGTATGTGCGGAAAATAAGTGGGCCATAATACAAACCCAAACTGAAAGTAAAGTACAACTCAAAAGGGGAAAACAACAACTGAAAAGTAAATCTGCAATGTCGAGCCGTCCACTAGAAGTCCTACCTGAAAGGTGCATACAGAAAGCCTCCACTGCTCCTCGGGTCCAGCCGACCGCTTCGAGTACGTCCCACCCAGTGGTCCACCTCCAGGTACTGTCCTGCTCCACAGGCATCCACCATGATCAGCGCTTTCTGTCGTCTGCAACCAACAAAATGTAGTGCGGGCATAGCCCGTGCAGGGGTGAGTATAAGCTACTAAGTAGGGACCCCGAGACCCCCGAAGGTCTCCAAAAATTCACAAAGTATAAACCATAAAGGAAAGATACAATCACGAAGTAACATCCAACATGACTTAGGTATATTCCCATACATATGCCTAAGCCATCAATTCTCACTCGGCTCTAACATCCAAGCTCAAGTACAACCCAGTCCACACAGGAAAGTAAAATGTAAATCCACACAGGATAGCACAACACAATCTACAAAGGAAAGAAAAACAGGATTCATCTCACACAGGTATACTTCTTTGAATGGCGATAAAGATGATCACTGATCCATCTAAGTCATCGGACCCACAAAGGATAAAAGGTACTAACCCCCGCAAAGACCCACACAGGATCGGACCCACACAGGATCTGTAGGCGCTGGATAACACAGAACCGCTGAGCGCTGACCCACACAGGATCGGATCCACACAGGATCTGTAGCACTGATCCACGTAGAATCCCTGAGTGTTGTAGTCGTCGCCGTCGAATCCACTGAGGATCTCTGTACATTCGTCGTCGTCATAGTAGCAGTCACAGCCAGCTCTAGGGTTCCCGCACACAGCAAGCTTGTTCGGGAGGGTCCGCTCCACGAGCCGAGAGGCTGATACATCAACTGACACATAGTCTAGAGTTGATGTATCCAAAAGTTCCATACCGTCAACAGGAACTCAATGTCGCAGACGGCGCGTCAATCGGACGCCCGGTCTGAGAGTTATTGGCTTTTTCGTCCCAGGGGCCCAGTTGGTTTTTAAAGAAAAACCAACCTGACCATGCTCCACCTGCGTCCAAACCTCGGGAGGAGTAATCCAAAGGATCCATCTCACTTAGAGGAATTAATCAAAGTTGACGGCACGCCAATCGGATGTCTGAAGCTCAAGATATGAGTGTTTCCGCTCCGAGGGCCCTGTTGGTTTCGTGTACGAACCAACCCGGCCGAACCCAGGGTACTCCAAAACCTCGAGTGTGATATACCGAAATGACCCTCTCGATCCAAGGATCGCATTTCCGCTGACGACGTGTCGTTCGGTGGCCCGTAGCTCAAGTTATGAGCAAAAGACCGAAAAGCTCTGGAAACGGGGGGTCTGGGCCCGAACCGACCCGGCCCGACCCCCCTGGGTCGGAGCCGGTTGGGCGTGACCCGACCCGGCCAGGGCGAGACCCGGCTGACAGGTCGGCTCGGCCTTGCGGCCGAGCAAGGGGACCCGCGGGGCGTGCTGCCCCCGTGGGAAGAGGAGCTGTGGCCCCGTGTGGGGCCCCGCTTGGTCAGCGGACGCGGCTCTGCCACATCTCGTGTCTCACCGGACCCGCGCGGTTGCGGGTTTGGTCGGCCGCCGCCGCCGGTGGATTCCGCGGGCCACCGGAGTTGCTCCGGTGGTCCGATTCCATTTTTTTCTGCGCCGTAGCTCCTCCCGGGTCCGATTCTTCACTATCAGGACCTCAAATCGCCATTGTGGCCCCGTTTGTCATTGTCTGCCATTTCGTGCACCAAGAATGAAAAAGTACAGTGGGTTCGGACTTGTTCGTTAGTCCGCACCCACCGCGTTAGCGGTTTTAAAAAAAATATTACACAACAAAAGTTTAACAAACGTCACGGGTATAAATCACAAAGATTTTTAAGAATCAAACCCCTACCTCTTCGAAGTCGTCGAACGTGCGTTCTTCGTGGAATTGTTCATCGTGGAAGAAGAGGATCGTCGCGTCGCGGAAGGGAATCACATCGTCACGGTAGGGTGTCACGTCGACGATCTCAAGCAGTTGATTGAAGATTTGTCACGGGGAAAGAACATCGCGGAAGAAGCGTCAGTTTCGCATCGATCTCTGGGGGTTGGGCGTTCTTCGTTGCTCTTCGTCAGAGGCCGGCATTCTTCACGTTCTTCGCGTTCTTCATGAAGGAGGATGAAGGACTTATGGTTTCTGTCAAATTCTCTCAATGAACAATACTCAAGAAGAAAAGTGTTGGTCTTATTTTATTACATTCCAACAAACAAAAATTCTATGTTAAGTAACGAACCCTTAATTTGATGAATTAATGGTACGACTTAACTGCCCAATTAAAAGGAGCGTTTAATTGTTTAAGAAAATTCCCTAGTTGACTTTCATTAAAAAGGGTTTTCGCGGGTGTGTTACATAGCGGAAATGAAACGGTGGGGCTCGTGCAGGCCCCACCTCACAAATATGCTACCAAGAGGGTAGGATATTTTGGGTTCCACCCTATCCGCTTCAACTCAGCTTAAGCAGCTTTAAGTGGCTTTAAACGGCTTTAAGTGAAATAAAATAAAGGTTGTCATACCACATTATTTTATTTCTTAACTTAATGCCCAAAAATTAGAAACCACACCCGAGCAAACGCAACTCTAGAAGAGGCGTTTCTAAGAAAATACCGGCTCTACGATTCCATTTGTGTCCTCGGAATATGACTCTGAGCACCGGTTAAAAATTTAGAAAAACCCACTCGTTTGTTCACTGAACGTACCCGAGCCAAACTTCGAAAAATGATTCCGGGCACACCGGGCCTCGGAATCAGGTGCCGTCAGAAACTGTGTTCTTGTAAAATTCCAAAGAAAATTAAGATAAAAATTTCCTTGAAATTTACAGGTCTTTACATCACTCCCACCTCAGGGCTTTACGTCCCCGTAAAGATACATCATAAGATAGGGAAATAAATGTGGGTACTGAGCACACATCTATGCCTCCCGCTCCTAAGTGCTCTCCTAGAGGTTATCGTGCTGCCGTCTGATGCGCACTAGAGGAATTGACCGTCCACGTAGGACCCGCTCCTATCGATCCTCGATCTCCACTAGGATCTCTGCAAAAGTCACCCCATCATCAACTTCTAGCTCTCCATGGTCAATGATGTGCATCGGGTCGTGCACGTATCTCCTCAGCTGAGATACGTGGAAGACGTCGTGCACCCGGGGCAACTGAGGTGGTAGAGCCAGGCGATAAGCCACCTCACCAATCCTGCTGAGGACATAGAATGGTCCGATTAAGCATGGAGACAACTTTCCGCCTCGGCCAAATCTCCGAAATCCACGTCGAGGTGAGACACGCAAGAAGATGTGGTCGCCATCCTCGAACTCTAGTGGCCTCCGCCTCCTGTCAGCGTAAGACTTCTTCCGGCTTTGATCTGTCCTCATCCGCTCCTGGATGACCTGGACCTTCTCTATCGTGGCCCGGACCATCTCTGGTCCCACAAGTGCAGACTCCCCAGGGTCTGTCCAGCACAAAGGAGATCTGCAAGGTCTGCCATACAACGCCTCGTATGGTGCCATCCCGATGGTGGAGTGGTAGCTGTTGTTGTACGCAAACTCCATAAAGGGTAGGTGGTCCTCCCAACTGCGACCAAAGTCGAGGACACATGCGCGGAGCATGTCCTCAAGGGTCTGAATGGTCCTCTCCGTCTGACCATCCGTCTGTGGGTGAAAGGCGGTGCTCAGATGTAGCTGCGTTCCGAACTCCTCCTGCAACCCCTTCCAAAGCTAGGAAGTAAAGCGAGCATCTCGATCGGAGACGATAGATGATGGAACACCGTGAATCCGTACAATCTCCTGAATGTAGAGGCGCCCCAAGCTCTCCACAGAGCCCTGATATCTGATGGGTAAGAAGTGAGCCGACTTGGTGAGTCGGTCGACAATCACCCAGATGGATTCGTGACCTCTGGAAGTGTGTGGAAGTACAGTCACGAAGTCCATAGATATCCCGTCCCACTTCCACTCCGGGACCTGCAAGGGTTGTACCAAGCCTGCTGGTACCTGATGCTCTGCCTTCACCTTCTGGCAGGTGAGGCATCGTGAAACGAACTCTGCCACAGCCTTTTTCATGCCCGGCCACCAATGCTGTCGTCTGAGGTCCTGGTAAATCTTTTCCACTCCAGGATGAACCGCCAAAGGAGAAGTGTGAAACTCTCTCAGCACCTCCTCTCGTAAAGTGACCGGTACTAAGGTACGTCCTCTAAAAAGGATGTTGTGCTCTGCTCCAAAGGAGAAACCATCAGGTGCATGTCCTGAGGATATCTGTGCACGCCGTGTCTCACAGTCAGTGTCCCCACACTGTGCCTCTCTAACCCACTGTAGTAGTGGAGGAGTGACTATGAGAGACTGAAGGAAGGATGCTCCATATCTATCCATGAAGGATATATTCTAAGCGGCTAGCTGCTATGTCTCCTCCTCAAGTAGTTGAATGCTCGTCCTCCTGCTGAGAGCATCAGCTACCACATTCCCCTTCCCAAGAGTATAGACTATCTCAAAGTCATATTCTTGGAGGAACTTGAGCCATCACCGATGTCTCAGGTTTAGGTCCTTCTGCGAGAAGATGTACCTGAGACTCTAATGGTCATAAAAGACTGTAAAGCGCTCGCCCATCATATAGTGTCGCCATGTCTTCAGGGCGAAGACTACTACTGCTAACTCTAGGTCATGGGTAGAGTAGTTCTGCACATGAGTCCTCAACTAACATAATCCATAGGAAATCATTACCTTCTCCTGAATTAGGAAACATACAAGTCCGGTCCCTAATGCATCGCAATAGACTACATACCCTACTCCCTCCTCAGGAAACCTCAAGATATGTGCGCTAGTCAATCTCGGTCGTAGCTCCTTGAAGCTCCACTAATATCTGTCTGACCACACAAAGGGTTTCCCCTTCTTCATCAAAGCTAAGAGTGGTGCTGAAACTCTGGAGAAGTCTGGAACAAATCTCTGATAGTACCCAGCTAGTCCCAAGATACTCTGCACCTTTGTCACGCTCTTGGGTGGCTCCCAAGCTAGCACTGCCTCAATCTTCATGGGATCCACCGCAACTTCCACCTCAGAAATTACGTGCCCCAATAAGTGGACCTCGCGTATCCAGAACTGACACTTCGAGAGCTTTCCATAAATATGGTGCTATCAGATTGTGTCTAGTACAACCCGTAAGTGGTAGGTGTGCTCCTCCTCAGTCGTCGAGTATATCAAAATGTCGTCGATGAAGACTACGACAAATCGATTGAGGTATGGATGAAAGATCCTGTTCATGAGGCCCATGAACACTGCTGGAGCATTTTTTACGCCGAATGGCATAACCAAGAACTAATAGTGGCCATACCGACATCTGAAGGCCGTCTTCTGCACATCCTCGTCTCAAACTCTGAGCTGATGATAGCCTGACCTGAGGTCTATCTTCGAGAACCACCATGCTCCCTTGAGCTGATCAAAGAGGTCATCAATCCTCGGTAGCGGATACTTGTACCTCACTGTCACCTGGTTCAGGCGACGACAGTCGACACACAGTCGGAAGCTCCCGTCCACCTTCTTGGCGAACAATATTGGGGAAAAAGCCCAGGGTGAAACACTGGGTCAGATGAAACCCTTGCCCTGCAAGTCCTCCAACTGTACACGTAGCTCTCGAAGCTCATCAGGGGCCATCCGATGTGATGGAGTCGATATCGGGGCTGTCTCGGGGTACAAGTCAATATAAAAGTTTACCTCTCTGCGAGGAGGTAGCCCTGGAACGTCGTCGAGAAAGACTTCCCTGTACTGATCCACCACTATAGGAAAACTAGGACTCCTCACATCAACTGCTCCTAGGATGAGGCTAGCCAATTGATGAGTGATTGGCTATCCTCTCCTCTGCGGAAGTCCATCATGTGCTGCGAAGGCTCCCTTCTCGCTGGTGAAGGTGAACCTGCTCCCATCGGTGCGTACACATCGCACCTTGCGCCTAATACAGTCAATCTGTGCATGAACTGTAGATAACCAATCCATGCCCATGATGACGTCGTAAGGCCTCGACGCCACTACAAGAAGATCCTAGCCGAAGCTCTCGCCTCCTAGAGTAAGCTCACACTGCCGGTACCAGTGCGTAATCGTCGAGTCTTCTCCCGTAGGAGTCTCTATCCGTAAGGATCGATCCAACGGCTCTATCGGAATCTCCGAGCTCCGAACAAGGTCAGTGGCTATGAAAGAGTGACTCGATCATGTGTCTATAAGAACTTAAACAAGGGTGATATAGACACAGATAGTACCTCAAATCATCTTGGGCGCACCGTGGTCATAGGCTCCGCTGCCTGAAGCTGTGCATGTCTCTGCCCACTAGCTCTCTCTGGTCGGGGTGGACCTCCTGGTGGTGGTGGTGGTAGAGCCTCAAAGCGTCGCCCACCACCTTCTGCTTGGCCAGCTCCTCTTCCTTGTCCGGCTCCTCCCGGCAGACCACCACGATCGACCCTCTACCTCTGCCTGGGTGGCCCCTCAACCGACTGCTGCTCCTTGGCATGGCGGGTCGGGCAGTCACGAGCCATGTGGCCCTACCCGCCGCATGCGTAGCACTGCCTGCCTCTCGAAAGACTGGCTCCGCGCTGTGTGCCCCGCACAGTTGAGCTAGTGTCCTGGGGTCGTCTTCCGGAGGGTCTGGTCTGCCTGGACCCATGAGTCATTCATCGGCTGCCTGCTGCGGACTCTGCTACCAGCCGCCCTGTGGTAGGTCTCACTGCTGATGAAGGCTTAGAAAGAAAGCTCTCGATCAAAATAACTCGCTCCAGTACTCCTGTCTGAGTTGGAATGCTGAGGGAGATCAGTGATGCCCTGATCTAATGTCTCAATCCCTGCTCAATGGTTCAGGCCCGGAAGAATGGGTCTCGTACCATGTCGGTTGAGTAGTGTGAGAGATCGGTAAATCTTGCCGAGTACTGGGTGACCATCAAGCTGCCATGCCGCAGCTGAAGAAGCTCCTGGATGCGCACAACACGGAGGGTGGTTGGGACGAACTCTGAGTATAAGAGGCTCTCAAAGTCCGTCCAGAGAGGAGATTCCTCATCGTGAACCTAGATCATCAAGCTCCACCACCGGCCCGCTACTGCGTGTAGTAGGCTCGCCGCGAGGATCACCATGAGGTCTGCTGGTGACCTCACTAGCCTGAAAACTCGTACAACTACCTCCAGCCAGTCCTCGGCTGCCTGGGGGTCCGTCTCCCCGTGAAACCTGGGCGGTCACTGGTGATGGAACTCATGCAGTGCACTGAGGCGATGTGCATCGCCAGCGGCTAGGGCTGGAAGCATCGGTGGCTCGGTGGGTAGAGGTACCGCTGGTGCCTCAGCTGTCAAAGGGCCCTGTACAGAGGCCTCATCCCTCGGCGGGCTGTCGTCACGTACAACTCTCGGAACCCTAGCTGGCTACCGTCGTGGGGTCATCCTGAAAAGAAACAGGTGCACCACGGTCAGAACAGTATACCTGGTGAGATGACATAAAATAATCACAAAGAAAACTTATAACACACATGCAATCAATGTTTTCGTGCATTAAGTCAGAAAACAGAAGTCAGGGTCCTGGTGTATGGATACGTCGGCCGTTGCACCAATATTGGGCTCCCTAGACTGATAACCACACTCAATACGCTTAACACTATTGCTTCACATAGATGAAAGATCAGAGTCTCCGGTAGACCCAAACCTCCCTCTGATACCAATTTGTCATGACCCGTCCTCGGGGCCCATGCCTTGACTACCCCAAGACCTCCTTCCATAGGACAGGGGCTCGTGACTGGCACCAAGGCGTAAATCCCGGTAAAGTGAAGGCATTGCCTTTGTAAAGTAAACAAACAAACAACACAGAGTAAGCAGGCAGAAGTAAACACTAAGTATAAACTGGTACAACAGTAAGTGCGGAAATTAAGTGGGCCAGAATACAAACCCAAACTTAAAGTAAAGTACAACTCAAAAGGGGAAAACAGAAACTGAAAAGTAAACCCGCAACGTCGAGCCGTCCACTGGAAGTCCCACCTGAAGGGTGGGTGCAGAAAGCCTCCACTGCTCCTCGGGTCCAGCCGACCGCTCTGAGTACGTCCCTCCCAGTGGTCCACCTCCAGGTACCGTCCTGCTCCGCAAGCCTCCACCACAATCAGCGTTGTCCGTCGTCTGCAACCAACACAACGTAGTGCGGGCATAGCTCGTGCAAGGTTGAGTATAATATACTCATTAGGGACCCCGAGACCCCCGAACGTCTCCCAAAATCCACAAAGGATAAACAACAAATGAAATATACAATCGCAAAGTAACATCATACACGACTTAGGTATATGCCCATACATATGCCTAAGTCATCAATTCTCGCTCGGCTCCAACATCCGAGCTCAAGTACAACCCAGTCCACACAGGAAAGAAAAACGTAAATCCACACAAGATAGCACAACACAATCCACAAAGGAAAGCAAAACAGGATTCATCTCACACAGGTATACTTCTTTGAATGACGATAAAGATGATCACTGATCCATCTAATTCGTCGGACCCACAAAGGATCAAAGGTACTAACCCCCGCAAAGACCCACACAGGATTGGACCCACACAGGATCTGTAGGCGCTGGCTCAAATAGAACCGCTGAGCGCTGACCCACACAGGATCAGATCCATACAAGATCTGTAGCACTGATCCACGTAGGATCGTTGAGTGTTGTATTCGTCGCCGTCGATTCCACTGAGGATCTCTGTATAGTCGTCGTCGTCACAGTAGCAGTCACAGCCAGCTCTAGGGTTCCTGCACACAGCAAGCTCGTTCGGGAGGGTCCGCTCCACGAGCCGAGAGGATGATACATCAACTGACACATAGTCTAGAGATGATGTATCCAAAAGTTCTGTATCGTTAACAGGAACTAAATGTCGCAGACAGCACGTCAATCGGACGCCCAGTCTGAGAGTTATTGGATTTTTTGTCCCAGGTGCCCGGTTGGTTTTTAAGGCAAAACCAACCCGATCGTGCTTCACCTGAATCCAAACCTCGGGCGGATTAAGCCAAAGGATCCGTCTCACTTAAAGGAATTCAACAAAGTCGACGACATGTCAATCAGACGTATGAAGCTCAAGATATGAGCATTTCCGCTCCGACGGCCCGGTTGGTTTCGTGTACGAACCAAGCCGATCGAACCCAAGGTATTCCAAAACCTCAAGTGTGATATACCAAAACGACCATCTCGATACAAGGATCGCATTTCCACTGACTCCGCATCGTTTTGAGACACGTATCTCACGTTATGAGCAAAAGACCAAAAAGGTCCAAAAATGGGGGGTATGGGCCCGGACCGACCCGGCTCGACCCCCCCAGGGTCAGCCCGAAGCGGGTCGACCCGACCCGGGTTCGGGTCGGACCTGGTTGGGCGTGACCCGGCCCGGCCCGGCCTGGGCACAACCCGGTCGGAGGGTCGGCTCGGCTCCGCTTGGCCGAGCAGCCGAGCAAGGGGAGTCGCGGGGCGTGCTGCCCCCGCGGGAAGAGGAGCCGCGGCCCCGCGTGGGGCCGCGCATGGTCAGCGGACGCCGCTCCGCCGCGTCCTGTGTCTCGCCGGACCTGCGTGATCATAGGTCTGGTCGGCCTCCGCGACTTCAGCCGTGGTGGCTCCATCCGGCGACCCGCGCCACCGGTGGATTCCGCGGGCAATCGGTGTTGCTCTGGTGGTCCGATTCAATTTCCGTCTGTTCCATAGCTCCTCCCGGGTCCCATTCTTCACTGCCAGGCCCTCAAATTGCCATTGCGTCCCTGTTTGTCATCGTATGCTATTTCGTGTACCAAGAACGGAAAAGTGTGGTGGGTTCGGACTTGTTCGTTAGTCCGCACCCACCGCGTTAGCGGTTTTAAAAAAAAATATTACACAAAAAAAGTTTAACAAACGTCACAGGTATAAATCAAAAATATTTTTAAGAATCAAACCCCTACCACGTCGAAGTCGTCGAACGTGCGTTCTTCGCAGAATTGATCGTCGCGGAAGAAGAGGATCGTCGCGTCGCGGAAGGGCGTCGCGTCGTCGCGGTAGGGCGTCTCGTCAACAATCTCAAGCAGTTGATTGAATATTTGTCACGCAGAAAGAACTTCGCAGAAGAAGCGTCGGTGTCGCGTCGATCTACGGGGGTCGGGCGTTCTTCATTGCTCTTCGTCAGAGGCCGGCGTTCCTCGCGTTCTTCGCGTTCTTCACTTTCTTCGCGTTCTTTGCGAAGGAGGATGAAGGACTTAAGGTTTCTGTCAAATTCTCTCAATGAACAACACTCAAGAAGAAAAGTGTTGGTCTTATTTTATTACATGCCAACAAACGAAAATTCTAAGTTATGTAACGAACCATTAATTTGATGAATTAATGGTACGACTTAACTACCCAATTAAAAGGATTGTTTAATTGTTTAAGAAAACGCCCCAGTTGACTTTCATTAAAAAGGATTTTCGCGGGTGCGTTACTTAGCGGAAAAGAAATGGTGGGGCTCGTGCGGACCCCACCTCACAAATATCCTACCAAGAGGGTAGGATATTTTGGGTTCCACCCTATCCGCTTCAACTCAGCTAGAGCATCTTCAAGTGGCTTTAAACGGCTTTAAGTGAAATAAAATAAAGTTTGTCGTACCACGTGATTTTATTTCTTAACTTAGAGCCCAAAAATTAAAAACCACACCCGAGAAAACGCAACTCCGGAAGAGGCGTTTCTAAGAAAATATCGGCGCTGTGATTCCATCGTTGTCCTCGGAATTTGATTCTAAGCACCAGTTCAAAAGTTAGAAAAACCCGCTCGTTCGTTCACTGAACGTACCCGAGCCAATCTTCAGAAAATGATTCCGAGCACACTGGGCCTCGGAATCCGGTGACGTCAGAAACTGCGTTCTTGAAAAATTCCAAAAAAAATTAAGAAAAAAATTTCCTTGAAATTTACGGGACTTTACACATTAGTATAGTAATAGTCTTTTATGAATGATATACCCTTGTACAATATAATTTTACCCTTTTCTAAAACCATGTTTTATACCCGTTATGCTGTCGAATTTGTTATCAAATTTCTCTCATTACATGTTAATTTATATTTTCTTTTTTATTAGAATACCCAAACATCTTTTATTTTCTATTCATATTCAACTATAATAAAAAATAATTTTTTTATTTGGGTATTTACATATATAAAACCCAAATTCTCTTTTGTGTGATAAAAATAACATAACAGTCATATCTTTAAACCCCTTTGTGTGAAAATATTTTGATTAGAAACACATTATTTGTCCTCCAACTGTTTCTAATTAAATAATTTATTATGATATATGTGGATAAAATGAAACTAATACATATAAACAATGAATCCTTATATGTCCAATGAGTTTTTTAAATAAATTATTCTTTAGAGATGACATGTTTTATGATAACATTATTAATAACCATGGGAAAAAAATTATATAACCTTTGTGATAAACCTTTATGATAAGCTTATGAATTTCTTATTTAAATGTTCTATCAAAATTTCTATGTTATGATTTATGTTCTCATGATAATTTTATCTCTCATGTAAATTCATTATTTTTATGTGTCATGTTATTTTTTATATGAATAATGATTAATTATTTTATTGCCTCCCTAGTTAATTCCCTTATTGGGCTTCATGCCCACCCCATTACTTTGATGTTTTTCTATAAGATATCAGATATAGTAATATTAACGTTTATTGAACCCATGGAGATATCTATAAAGTAGTTTTAGAAGAATTTGTCATGTCTTCATGTAATATGTACCTTATTTCAACGAAAATAAACTTGAAAAGATCCCCTATTTAGTACCATAAAATCAGGTGGGATTAAATGTACTCACTTGGGTGCCACTCACTTCTTCCCCAATCCACTACACTACATGACCCCAAGAATGCCTCCCTATACACTAGAGGTTACGACTAGAAAAAACAGACTAATATTGATTCTGGGGAGATTATACCCTCTTTTTCAAAGTAGAAAAACAAAATAAATAGGTAACAATAAACAAATGATATAATAATAATCAAACCAATCCATTACCACATTATGAAAAAATAGGAAATATATAAATGACTAAATAGTTGATATGTTGTGGAAAATACAAGTCCAGATTCAATATGAAAAAATCAAAATAAATAAAGAGACAGAGAAATCTAAGTAGCCCTAAACACAAAATATGGTTCCCTAATCCCTATTCCATCTTGGCTAAGAAAACTAACATATTCTTCTTTCCCTTAACATGTCCTACAACCATGAAATATATTTGGGTTCCAATAAGGCAGCCCGAATAGGGTGTGAGTACAAGCAGTATTCCACCACCAATAGGGTCTAAAACAATATCCAGTCCACAATAGTGTATGTCGTTGTATAAAGAAAAAAAGAAATAAATTAAATATTTTACATTTATTCAATTACCGATTTAATTAACCACATAGACGTTCCTGATCCTGAGGACACCTGAACCCTCATTGCATGGATCGATAAAAACCAGAGTTTGTAATACAACAAATATTCAGTCCAAACATCATTATAATACATGGTATGTCATTACCATTTCCTTTATATTAATAGTATAACTAATTGGAACTGTAGTCCAATTCCTACTCATGGGCATAGAATTTCATGACTAAAATCTATAGGTATTAGGATCCTCAGTCTCTATTACACACCTGAATAATCACTATGGTATTTTGAAGTAGTTTTCTCTATCCCACACTCATTTATCACTGTGGAATTTTGAAGTAGCATTCCATGCCCCACACATGATTATCAATATATCACAATGGTATTTTAAAGCTGCAGTCCTTACCCCACATACATTTATTAATTTATCACTGTAGGATTTTGAAGCAGCAGTCAATGTCCAACACATGTATATCCCAAAATTCCCATGTAACACAAAATCAAATATATCACAACATCACATATATCACAATATCACATCAATGAATGTTAATCAATGTTAATCTTCTCCTCACATTTCAAAGTCACACATTCCATAAATTTATTTACAAATTAATTAATCAATTCCTTTCAATTTCAGAAGAATGTTAATATATTGATTAATTCACCAATTAATAAATGAAATCTATTAAATTGAATAATCATGATAATGTATTAATAAATTTACTTATTCATTAATTCGGTTTATTTAATTACATAATAAAATAAAACTCTTAATTAATTCACAAAATAATTATTTCAATCAACTATCAATTGGATAATCACATAAATCTATTAATTAATTCATAAATTAATTATTTCAATACATAATAAATTTACTAATCACAAAAATAAATTAATTAACTCACCAAGTAATTAATTAAATCCACAATCCCAATATCACATTATGTAATTCATCAATTAATTAATCTAATTCCATAATCCAAATATCCCATTAATTAATTCAATTCTACATTCCACTCATTATATAATTGACCACAATAATTAATTCACATTATGTATTAAAATTACTAAAAATTCAATAGAAATTATATAATTATAAAAATGTATTTAAAATAAATAATGATGGATTTGAATAATATAACACATAACTAAAAATTGATGTTAAATGATCACCAATAGAAATAACCAATTGAAGTACATCAAGATAGATTCTGATGAAGAGAAATACCTAGATACTAAACTAATATTAAATTTCTAAAGAGTAATGTTCTATCAAACCTATATATAGATCCAAAAAAGAGAAGATAATTTCCAAAAAACGACTTGAGAAACATGGAATATTATGGGAAACAAATCAGGATGAGATTTAGTAAACGTGATAGGGGAGATCTTCAATCCATGATCCCAATGACAAATAATAGTGGTCAGAAGGAACAAGAATCCATGATAGAGTTGCCAAAAATTATAGACATTTTTTATTATAGATTAACGATTTATTTAGGGTTTATAAAGGGGGATTCTAAAATTTTATAGAATATTTAAGATAACTAAATTTTTGCATATAGTTTCCTTGGAAAGGGATCATAGTTTTATAAACCATGAGCCTTAACTGTGAGCCTCTTCTGGGGGTGGGGGTGGTGGTGGATAATTACTACTTAAAGTGAACATATTTATATAGGTCATACACCATCCATGAAAATCCCCACTACTTGGGTTTACATGGTTTACTGGGTTTGGCGCCATGTTTTGGAAAACTATGGGCAAACCATGTACTATCCCTCTTTCTTCCAAAATATTGAAATTTTACCCAAAAAATTGCAAGGTAACACCTAAATGATAATTAATCAAAACACGGTAAATGAGTACCCAAAAATGAGACTGATATATCTTCAAAAATGATTGGGGTCTTAAACAGGATTCCACATAACCCCTCATGTGAAATTTTTTGTTGATTATGTTTATTAAAATAGATGAACATTGATGAATAATGTAATAGTTTGGATAAAAATCCTACCACGCATCACTTTCAGTTTATCAACAACTATATTTTTATAATAAAATTATTATAGAACATTAAATAACAAAAAAAACATAATTCATTACTTCTACACTACCCCTATGAATAGTATGGGTTACTTCTCTAAAATAATGTAGATGAGATTACCTGATAGAAGGAACAATAAATAGAAAATGACAAGAGAGAGAGTGTGTGAGGAAAATATGGAAATATTATTATTATTATTATTCAAAATTGTATAAACTAAAACCCTAATCTATTGTAAAACCTCGATAATACACAAAAAAACTCTCATTTTTATATAGAAATGGATAATAATTTGAATTGATGTGGGGAAACAAGTTTTTAAGGGAGAGGGGTAGTTCATTTTTCAGTAAATTGCATCCTTATAATTTTCATGCCTTCTTAACACATTAGATAACCGAATATTAAAAATTTATCATCTATGAAGTTGTTTTTCTATATCCTCTACATTCTATTAGAAAATTTTAGATTCATTTGAAATATTTATAAAACATTATGACAAATTTATAAAATTTGTATTTAATAATACTAACAGAAGCATCAAATTCAATTTCATTCACTACCCTTTGTATTATGGTATTAAAAATGTAAAAATATTATGAATTTATATTTGAGAAAAACATTCCATTTCGATTATTACATATCATTAAAATTGGGATAACTTAGACCAATATTTTTGGAGATCTAATATGAACATTAAAAGTCCTCCAAAATAATGGAAGATTCCTTACTCCCACATTTTTGATTACTTAGGCCTCCTATTGAAATATTTCAAAATTGGAATTGTTGAACAAAATGAATCTTAATGATCATTTGATCATGTTACTGAATTATTCATGTTGGATTACATTATTGAATTTATGAAAAAATTATTGAATTGTTGTTTTTTTCTTGAAAATATCATAAATAATAAAATTACCCATTCTAATGTATTTTATATAATGAATGAAAATTAATAAAAAAATTGGATAGTAAACCATATGAAAATTTTATACTACTTTTGTAAGTTTAAAATATTGGATAATTTATTATACAATCACACCACATAGATTATAATTATCTCTTCTAAAAAAAATAATATTCATATGAAATTTACCAAAAAAAATAGGGATAGTTTTTTCAAGATAATTTATATTAGAAAATAAATCATGTATCATCTATGAATATAAATTTTACTTTAATTTTTTTCTACAACACATAGATTTGTTCTATGTGAGAAATTCTTCTATTACATAATCATAACATTCCTTATTTGAATATCAATGTCCCACTTCACTCAATAGAAACATAATATAGAGTTATCTCCGTGAATTTAAAATTAATGTATAAATATAGTCTTGTAGAAACATTCATTCCTATATACCGAGAGACATAACACTATTTCCATTCATGATGTCATTGAAGTCTATTTTACTGGATTAGGGTTTATGGGTAAACATGTAAATATTTTTAAGTTTAAATTTATTAGGATGATCTCATAAATATAGTCCATTAATATTAATTTAAACCCAATAGAATGTACTCTCCCAATTAATCACATAATATATACACCTTACTATAAATGTTTTACCTAAGAAACGATTCATACAATACATTTAATTAATAATTTCATCCTAATTCTACCCATTTTATTTTTCTATGTTACATTATAATATAGTATTAGATGAATATTATATATAAGGAATGAATAATATATCATTCTCTTTTTTAAGATTTATATGATTAAAAAAAGTAAACAAAATGAATAGTTCAATCTCAAATCGATTTTTTAATTTATTTCATTTATTAGAGAAAACTATTATATAAAATTATTCTAAATGATGATAATGGGTCATCACCATTCACTCCCAACATCCCAATATAGTTACAAATTCCTCATATAGAAAATAATGATCTTTTCCCGTGGAACACACATAAAATTACCCTCTTAAAAACACACACTTGAAAAATGAAAGAAAATGTATTTAGAGTGGAGGTAGGAAAGGTTAATTATGCATGTAATTTGTCTTAAACTTATAAGTATGTTCATGGATTATAAAGGCTATAAAAATGTTGATTTAAAGGTTGTGACACAAGTCAAAAAAATTGACTAGCTAAATAATTTTATCAATTATAATAAAAGTATTTACAAAATTCTAAAAATTTGAATGATAAATAATAAAAAGATCTAGTTCTTATAGAGGAGCCTTGTTTCTCTCAATATAGTGATGATATTATATAGAATACATCAAAAAGGGTTAATAATATCTCACTGGATGAGGAACATCATTTTGGATAGATTTTAATGTTCTTGAATTTCAAAAAAAAAACAAACACATAATTTTTATAAAAATTAATGTTAATGAAAAATATTTTATATCAATAATCATTTTAAAAAATAATTACCCAAAAATATAGATAAATCCCTATAAATCATTTAAATAGTTAAATTTTTTTACTACAATCCATTGATGCTCAAATTTCATAAAATAGTTAAAAAAGTAAAAAATCTTGGGAAACTTGGCACTCTACCAAAAATAAATTTAAATAATCTACATTTATACCCATGCTATATTATGAGAATAAGGAATCTAAAAAATATTCATATAAATATAGTTTATATAGAACAGAAATATTTCAATTTATCACTTAATTTTATCCCATTTCTATAATGAGAAAATAAGAATATAAATTATGTGTTTAATGGAATTAAAAAAGAATAAAATAAAATATAATTGAAAATATGAACACATTTGTGCAAGAAACCCCAAATATGTGTTAATTTTATACCATACCTAACTAGGAAATAGAAATTTTTTTTCTCCAATCGGATATAGGAAAGGATTTCATACGCAAAAACTACCCCATGTTTTTTGTCCAAAAATCCATAAGTGGATCCCAAAAGTGGGAACCACCAATGAAATATATAATAAGTGTTTCAAACCCAAAGAAATATGACTGAGGGAAATAAAAGAAAAGAGTGGGAGGAAATGAAATATAGAGTGGATCCCAATAAAATTTCTTGGTATCCAACTTTATGTGATATAGAGGTTGATGTTTACGAGGATGTATCACCACCATGGGCTCTATGATCTTGTCTTATTATTTGAATTACATTACTATTTTTCCCTCTATGGTCATAACATTATTTTCATCATCATTATATAGGTCCAGTACTGTAATATATTAATCATTTATTATATAATAAGTGAGTGCTTATTTTATAATTTAATACCAATAATATTTGATTAAAATGACATCTCAAAATATGGATCTCTATTTTAAATTTATGCATTAATCTCATTATCCATGATATAATCCACTATTAATTCATCTTTTAGATAGGGAATTTGATGCTCTATTTATTTTTTAAACTATTGCATCTCAAGAAAATTTCATCTTTATCCATAAAAGTTGTTAAATGTATGGATATTTTATGTTTAATATATGGGTGATAAAAAGGAATTTTTTTCCTAAAATGATAGAATAATAATTATTTTAAATCTATTTCATCTCCAAAACTGAATTCAATGGTTATATTATGGGTGTTCTCATCTTATGACCATCAAAAAGAAACAAATCTAATTCACTCTTACACATTTCTTTTACAAAAAAAGTGTGTGGGACAAAGTTTTCGTTTTCATTATCCTATTTTTAAATTTTAAATGAATTTTAATGATGTATCAATTTTTAGTAACACATTTATGCATTTAAAAATTTTCATGAAATTGTTGTATTAAACATTCTGCCTTATTAGAATTATTTAATTCCTGGTAATTCAAGGAATAAGAATAAAAATTATGATAATCTATATTTGGCTGTTATTTTGTTTAGAAATATTTAATAATTTTATTTTTTCATGAAAAATTGTGTTTACTAGTGATGTGACTCCCTTGAAATGATTCTAAATTTTAATAGTTTTTTTTCATAAATCTCACCCTATTATTTTTCTTATGTACCTAATAAAATAGTGTAATATGAATTATAGTTAATATTTCTTGTGGAGGACACTTGAAAACCTTGAATTTAAATTATAGTGATTCATTTAAATAATATGTTGCAAAAATTGAAAAATTATCTTTAACAGTGGGGGAATTTGTAATTAATAATGATTCTACTATCATTAGGATTTTGAAATAGTGCGTATAATTTTCTAAAATGGAATTAATTCTAATTATTATAATTAGTGTGTAGATCAATAATTTTCACTCTGACCCCTCCTATTCTATTTGTTATTATTCTAAATTGGGACCTCTGTATTCTTGTTAATTCTTATCACATCATATTATATTTCTAATCCATCTTCTGAAGGATTGTATTGAATAATTTGAGTGAAATATATAAACAATGATAAATAAATGTATAATAAGGAAAAAAGGAATCTTCCCAACACTATTTGTTTAACCACTACTAAATTCTTAAATCAAAATAATTAGATAACATTAATTCATGACAAAATTAATATAGTCTTTCTCCCCCTCCCTCTAGAAAACATATTTCAGTTCTCTATAGTTATGGAGATGATAGGATCATTTAGGATGTTATAAAAGTAGATATATATATTATCAGGTTATAGGTATAAATGTTCTAATAAAAATTTAAAATATTCGACAATAAAACCGTAATATATAATAAATCTTCTCTTATACATGAAAAATATCCTAATGTCTTCCCAAACGTGGATATGTATGTGAATGGAAGTGGGGAATCCTTTTTATCATCAAGTGGAGTGACTAATTTTATGTTTAATTCAATCATCTACATATTCATAATTTTTGACCAAATGGAGAGTTAAATCTTAAAAACTGGGGATCTTGATTTTTTTTTAAATATCATAAATACTCTCTTAAAAAATTGGACATTTTTTGGACATGTATAGAATAAGTTAGGACTGAATTACTAATGTAATATTTTCTTGTCAGGATCACTCTTCACATTCCCATTATCAAAATTCCAATGCATTTATGACCGTAAAAAATAGAAAATAGATTATTAGAATATAATTTAAGTGTAACTCATATTGTTTTATACATCCAAAAAACCTTTTACAGCAATTAGACTAGTTATTTTGTAAATATGGGCTTATCATTAAAAGTTGTCTAATATTTTAGTACAATCATAATCCTTATTGTTTGGATTTATTTTGTTCTCCATTATTTGGATTCATTAATTTTTGAAACTGAATAAAATTGACACTATTAACCATTTAATATTTTAAAATTCGTTTTAACAAATGGATAACTATATTGAATATTATAATAAAAATAACAATCAAATATACATTTTGATAAAATATAAAAATTTGGTTTTAAAGGAAATATTATTAAATTATGTGTTACCAAACCATTTATAACATGTCAATTACTGATGTATTGGTGAAAATAAAGGACAATTTGTTATGTGATAAGTTAAAATACATTGATTTCTTATAGGCTCTATGGATAGGGTTAGTTTATTTATTTAACGATGGGTGTATAATATTATGATGATTTATGGTCTATTTTTAATTCTACATTTATCTTGTGTTTATAATTGTCTATGCTCTCAACATGAATTTGTTGTTATGATTATTTCGACCTATAAATATTTTTTCCAATCACGTAAGATGCATTGATATTCTTTTTTTTTTAAAAATACCTTTAATCGTGGTTTATAATTTTAAATACTGATTAGGTAAGTCGATGTGTAGGGTGATAGTTTATTGATTAGAGTGGGGAGGTTTAAGACTACCTCTATCATATTAGGGAAGAAATTCTATTTAAATAATTTAGAATCTTTTGGGATAGAGTTGGTTTTGTCTAGCGTAGCACTATAGACATTTTTTGGACTTTATGGAATAAATTGTGGTTGGATGCATCATGGATGATATTATAAACTTCTTATCCTTAATAATTGGAATTTTATATCTACTAATTTTTTATTACCTTGGAAGTAAAATTATAAAATAATTTTATGTTTGAGACCTATTTGATTTTATATTTTTATTTGTTACTATGAAAATTATCTTATGATTATTTCGCTCATTTTGATTGACCAGGTACAATTTCTTATAACAAACATCATTTACTATGGTTTTTTAATTAGATATTTATTGGTAGTAAGATGGTATATGGGTTATAATGGACTATAATTCGTAATGGGAGTTGATATTTATGGTTTGGGGGATTTAATCATAGTAAAACATCTATATTTAAAAAGAGTGTAATATTTTGATGGTTTCTAGTTTGATGGTATAATCATATACTGCATTAGTGTCACATGGGTTAGGATTTATCTTATAATGTGTGATATGTTTTACACCATTTAATAAATTCTATTCATTTGGTTTGATATTACATGGTTTAATAATATATAATATATATTGTGGACGGGATGAGTATAACTCACCACTAGAATGTACATGCATCCACATTGACCATTATCACTCATGGAATTTGGGAAAATTGGGAAATACTAATACTATGATAGAATGTCCACTTACAAATTTAAATGGTGTCAATATTGGTGGGTATGGGTAAACCTGTATCTTGTATCCTCTACAGGTATTATTAGTGTTTTTAGAGATGGTGTCACCGCACAAGACTAGTTGTTTCATGGAGAATAATGTATCTACAAGAGATGTCTTATTATATGCCAGATTCATTTTTTTAACATTATGTCATCCTTTGAGTGGTATTTATTTGTTTATATTGAATTTTATTTTGAATTTTTGATATATATATATATATATATATAATACATAATGGTGATCTTATTTCAATATTATGTATCATGGGATTCCCATTGGTTGCTTTCAATTTCATTATTTATAGGTTTCTTTTTTTGACATATGGACATGTCATGATAAATTTTTAATTTATTTAGTAAATTACCAAATGATCTTTTTTCCGATAATCGCCACCCCCATGTATAGACCATGAACATATTTTTAGATGATGATTATTGGTGTATGAGGAGACATGTTTGAGAACATCTTTAATTTGAGTTCATGTCATGTGATTGGTGTCAGGTGAAGTCATTATTTTTTTTATAATCTAATATAATTTCATGAATGATTAAATGTATATGTAATAATTTTATCCCAAACCATTCACAAAATTTTAGTGACTTTGGATTTAATAGATATTTTATGTGATTTATTAGAATATATGATGATCATAAAAAGTTACATAAACCCATTAACTAGTAAAATGAATCATAATAGAATCAATATGTAAATGTAGAAAACAATTATAAATATGTGTAATTAAATATATTATAATCCATATTTATGGTTTTTTATTGAGTAAGACACCTACAAAATAGGTGTCCAGTCCTTTTCTGTAAAAGAAGTACATCAGTCGCCAGAATCTATATATTCTACATAAGGACCCGAAATACTCTAAAGTTGCACTAGAACGTTCACCTCTATGATAAATAAATAATAGGGAGGAAGCTAACCTCAAAATATGTTTGTTCAACTGGTTTATGTACCTATGATAGGTGTGGATCAAGGTATGTAGAATTAAAATAACTTCCCCTTTTGATATTGATTCATTCTTAGAAAAAACATTGTTCTCTCTCCTTCTTATTACAGTGTATGAATAAATATTAAAGAATGCACATGACACAAAAAAATTACGTGGTTAAACCTTACTGGGATATTTCCAAGGACCTTACAAATGGCGATGTTTCCATGTACCAAATTCATGTAAGAGGACTTCAGTTTTAAATTTTCAAGTGGACACACTATCCCTCCTAGTTTAAAACAAAGCTCAATTTGAAAGCACACATCTCTCTCAACTATATTTATCACTGCTTCATCAGAAGATCCAATCACAGTTTATAAAAATATATTTCCTTTCATAATAACTAATGAATGCTTCCTCCACTATATGTATATTATATTGTGTTGTACCAATTTAATCCACTGATTAATACCTCTTTTCCACAGATTTACTAGGTGATAATAAATCATTCGTGCAACCCTTACTGCATAATGCGTTCAAATTTAATCTCTTGTTCACAAGGTTTATCATTTTTCATGAAACTACCCTTGCACGAAACGTAAATCTTACGTGAAACATTCAAACCTTTCCCACAATATCAATTCTTTCATGAAACTCCCTTTGCTTAAAATTAATATGCAATCCAAAGCTAGGATTATCTCTAAGTATTGATCTTCTTCAAATAAGTGGTGTAACCTCTTATTTGTAATCATCACTAACCCCATCATGGAAGAATAAACAGATCATGCAAGAACCCCAATATTCTCGCAAAACACAATTTGACATTTCATTGGTCGTGCAAGTTTCATTCGTGCAACTCCATCTTTTGTGAAAATTTATAAATCTTTCACGCACATTAAGCATTTTCTAGATCGCTCATTCTTTATCATGGTTCATTTTCAACATTCATTGTCTCCAATAACAATTGAATTTGACAACTCACTATGGAAACACACTTTGTCAAAAAAACAAAATCAACCCAATACTATTTCAAAGTTACCTTGATGGATTTTTTCCAAATAACATATATTGAGAGTTCCCTACAAACTCTCCAACAGGAGGATCATATATATCATATAATCATATCACAATCAATGAAGGAGGTTGAACATCGAATCCCAATGATTGGTATCCACATTTTTCTACTCAAAATCTAAATCCATTTTGATTATTATGATCATTTAATATATAAAAAATAAAAATTTATATTGTTAGCCATACATTTTTTATCTTGATGAATAATAACAAAATTTAAAATGTTGTGGAAATATGGAAACACATAGGCACCCAATATTTCATATCATATCCACAATCCTATATCAACAATACAATATAGGCATCGTATACCATGGCTGATATAGCTATAAACTGACATGAAATATGCATCTCATTCACAAAAAATGGTGAATCATATGATAAGTGTTACCAATTTTATGGTGTATCTATATATATCCAACTTTCACTAAAATACCATCAGAATATTAAATTAAACTCTAAAACTCTTTTTGAATCAATTAAAACTATTTTAGATGTGGTTTTTGTTAGTTTATTGATTTTGTAATAAATAATTTATCCAAAACATAATCCATATTCTAAATACTAATTTTGGGACATTGAGATATTTTAGCATTGATAGATATAATAAATGAAGGTGCTCAAGGAAAGAATCATTACCAAACAAGTTACAATGTTTTGTATTGTGATATGGATAAAAAATATTCATTTAATCATATTAACATGTCCCTCATAATATGAATGATATATATATATTATTTAAACTTATACACTCTATTTTTTAATGACATTGAGTAATACCAAGGCAAGGAACCTGTTAATCCATTGTTTGACAAATCATGCTTTTTAATGTTTTTGAATATATTGACCATATAGAATAACTAAATAATATATTATTCTCATTAATATATAATCCCACAAAAAATAACGTTTCTGTGAATTGAAATATATTTCATTAATCACTCAATTGAAGGGCCTTATGTTTTTAAAAATTAATAGACATGTCCCATCATCGAAAAATTCTATATAATACATGAATAGAAATATATCCCAATAAAATTTATTATTATAGTACATGGTTGGTGAAAAAAAATGTATCAAATTATATATATTATGATTCCAAATATTTTAAAAAACATATATAATAAGGATTAAATTATAATTGTATATCCTAATGTTTTCATGATAGTTTTGCACCATTGAGAAGCGCTGGGGGAGGGTTGATGTTACGATGCATATTTTACTATTATAATTTATAAATAATACCATATGATATGTTAAGATCTGATCCACTCAAATATAATTCTCATACTTACCTAATTGAAAATAAACAAGAAGAAACATAATTAAGAAAATAGTTTTTGAAAGGTTTTACCCATGGTGTGTGACCTTGTCCTCTTAATGTTTGGTTCAAGTTTGAGTCACAAATTTTCCACCAATAATAGATTAGATTATATGTAGTTTTGGGATGATATCATATTTCTCCCAATTATGATTAAAAACACATTATTTCCTAAAAATCTAAATATTGATGCCCACCTATTGAGAAAAAGTACTCTCCAATATAGTGAACAACATATTCAAATGAGCCCAAGTACTATATAATAAATATATATGGGATCTTATTCTCCCACTAAATGAATTTTGACTAGAAATAAATATTTACAATCATCACACCACATTTCATCCTACTTTTTAGTTCATAAAAATGATTAATTCATAATGTTAAGCTAATATATTTCATCTTTTTCCTCCTCAGATATTCTAATATTTGATTATATTTTTTCATAGAGTTCTTATAGGGCTGGGTATCCCTATTCTTTTATTGATAATTGATGCATCTCATTATAAAATTATTTTATACCCATGAAATATCTCAAAAAATTTAGATTTTATATTTTTTAATAAGAAAACCCTTCATTTTAAACACTTTCATTTTGTATAACTTTTTTTACATCCTCTAAAATATTAATCTCGATAATAATTTTATAATTAATTAATGTTACATTATTAATAACCATGAATAATTATCCCCCATAACATTATGATAGTAATTACCACACTAATTCCATAATAGTATAATGTGGTTTGTTATTTTAAAAATCATCGAAATAATATATATCTCCTTGAGCTCCAAGTCTGTAGGAACAATATGTTTTGTACTTATCATGATTTAAATAAATCCATCACAACTTTGTTTTTCAGTTTTATCCAAAATAAAATAGTTATGATGTGGGACAATTTATTACACAATAAATTATTATAATTACAAAAATAAATTTTTATCTAGTTCTTTTTTCTAATAAATCTATTTGAATGATATCATATTCATAATGTTGTGATTATTGAAATTGAATAATAAAAAGTATTATCCCATTTTATTTATAGAATTATATTTTAGATATTGAACTTAATATAAAAACTATTCTATATTGTTGACAATTAAAAAAATCATGTATCAATAAAATTGAATATTGAAAGTTATAGGGAGGGTCCATGTATTTTCAAATTTTTTTTAGAACCGAAGGAAGTGACCATTATAAATCATGAAAATAAATCCTATATAACTATTTCATTTCCCTTATGAATTGTCACTAAGATAAAACGAGGCATGTGATTATAAAAATTACACTTCTGATTCATAGCGTTTTCTATAGAGTTTCAAAATTATAAAATACATAAATTGATAACTCCTATGTTTTTTCAGATTAGTCTTAGGAAATCATCTCATTTCTATGTTCAAACCTATGATATTTGGAATTACTTGTACATACTCAGGGTGATCTTTTCCCTTTAGTGAATTTCAATTTTCTAATTACCATTAAAAATATTATCAACACCTTTATGAATTTCAAAATTTCACCATTTTTCATAATTTTAGTGTGACAATTGAGTGTAATGGTTTTATGAAATACAATTAACTCATAAAAACCACATTTAACATCATCAAATTAATAAAGTTTTATCATTACAGCTTCAAGAACTTCTAAATTTTTTTCTTTCCATAAATTAAAAATCTTCTCAAACAATATTATAATTATTTAAAACAACCTCAAAATATCATCAACCACGTTAAATAATCCTAAATACACACTCAAACAGATCTAATAAAATTTCAACAAAATTTAATGATTCAAAATCATAGTCTAAAAGAAATAAAACATTAAAAAAATACATTTATTCCTTTAATACCACATTTGAATTATTTTTCAACTAAAAAAAATCATTTCTAATTTTAACATGTCCCATCAAATATTTATCAATTAAAGAACATTTTAATGAGAAGTATATTAACAACACGAAACTCAATAAAGAAAGTCTTTTAACAGAATTCCATATCTTCATGAAGAGAATGTTTTGTCTGAATAGGACAGTCTCTCCATCAATCACTTAACTCATCCAAGGTTTCTGCACTTTATTTATAATCACTGTGAATTTATATTTACAAATAATTAAGAAAATAGTTTTCCTTAAACAATTAATAGTTTTGTTATCAACCCCTAAATTTGAAAATCGAATCCAAATCATTTTAGGTGTTTTCTTACACATCCTCTTGTGTGAGGTGAAGGTTGATCATGATGTTTCATCCTTAACATATCATACATCTACCTTGTAATTTTATTTATAAATATCTCAGTAATATTATCATTTTTTGAGAAGTATTCCACCCTCACATATACACTTTCCACCTTTTCCATGATAAAACTATATTATAAATCAATATTATTCAATAAAAAATATTCATTTCATTATATGATGGATAAATGCAATTTTCATTATCAAAATAAATTCTTTATGGATTATAAATTTCCACTACTTATTAATCCAATTTAACTTTCATCTATAATTTGTTTTATAAACATGCGTTATAGTAACAAATTTTTCCATGGATATACTAAATGTCACTATATTCTAATTATTACATTGTATCTTTAAAAAAATTACTATAAATAAGAGTAACACCGAATGTGGATTTTTTTATTATTTCATCCTCTAGACCAATCTACATCTATGATACCCATAATATTTAACTCTATAATATTTCTCTATAGTATATTATAGTTTAGTTTACTATAAATATATATGATAATTATATTTTCACTCACATGTGGGACTCCTTTGGATCACATTTAAATGATTCAAAAATAGTCACTATATATACTATTTTATGTCTTTTTTCTATAAGATAAATCAATAGTTTAATGATATTCTTGTAATATTCCAGATTGAAATAGTTTGTAGTATTTTCTATTATCAATTTCAAATAAGCTATTATGAGTGATGAGAATTCCGTTGAATATTCTATTATACTTATCCTCAACAATTCTTTTTAATATTTTATTTAGTATAAGATGATTTTTATCTACATTGATAAAATTAATCTAAAAAATTATATCATCTAACCTAATATTTTCATTTTAAAATGCTTCATCATATCCTTAGAAAATTTCTCAAATCCATAATTTTACTCATCAATAAAGAAAATTTAACTAACATAAAATATTACAATTTGAGTACTTGAACGTATATCATTAAAATATATGTTATTTTCATATTTTCCTTTAGATAAATGATATTTTTTCAATATGATATCTATTCTAGAATTAAAAAACCTAAGGGATGTCATAAATCTATAAAAATAACTTCTTTAACCAACATACCAGGATTCCATCACTATAGATAATAAAAATTTTGGGTTACTCAAAAAAATTATATTCTTAAAACAGTTAATTTAAAAAATTATTCTTCACATCCATTTTATATACCCTTTATTTTTCTTGAGTATCAACTATATGAATCATTATAATTTTTTCAAGTCCTGAGATAGATGTAAACAACCCTTGTGTAAGGACCTGACCCAATTTTCCTAGATTCGGTGCCTTATTTTATAACATTGGTACATAAACAAGGAATATGTATATAGAAAGACCTAGTAGATTAGTAGCTTTTGGAAACAAGATAAAAATATAAGTTTAACATTATATCATGAAGGTAAATAAAACACTAATTTAGTCCATTAGAAACATCCAAGCCTCCTATATTATACCTGTAAGTCACTCATAACTAACTCCTTCATATCCTGGGAAAATGAAACATAAGAAATGGGTGAGACCAAACACTAAATAAGAGTAAGAAATATAATAGAATATAACATAAACATAAACATTAGGCAAGGTTAATAATTGAAAACATATTCCTTTATAAATAATAAACTAGACCACATTATGGCATGAATATGTGTTGAGTAAATAATGTCATATTAAATAATAAACATGGGTATTATAAAACTCAAATTACTACATTAACATTCAATTAATAGCTTCGTAATGAGGGAAGTTCATATTCTAAAAATTTGGAAACAATTTCTCAAGGCCTTAGCCAAGATGTATAAAATTGATTAAGACCTTTGCCAAAACCAAATATCAAATTGGGAAAGGCCTCAGCCAATTCCACGTCTATTAGTCTCATGAGACCTACCGATGCATCGAGGGGATTTAGTGGGCACCACCTATCACATAATAAGTAAAATGAATTATTAATATGATCGAGGATAAATATAAACAATGTACATATTCATATTGAAACTATCATATGAAATGTAACTAACTTTCCCCAATCATTAAACATAAAACACTAACATATATGAATTATATGGTGTATGGTATTTGGATAGATCATTTATAATAAAATTAGTCATAAACCATTCGATTAAATAAGGTTGATGATATAAAAAATAAATAAACACAATAATACATAAGAATCAACATGAATGTTGAATTAGATGAAAATACTCTTGTAAAATCATTAAGCAATTCTTGAGATAAATATTCTTTTATTATGAAAAAAAAAATCATTTGAAAAAATCATTGTATAAAACCAGAAGTTAAGTAAGATAGTATTTTTTATAAAAAAAGTAACTATTTTATAAAGATAATGGTTTCCAAAAAAATATATTATAGAGTGCCCTTGAAAATATGTAAGAATTTGAGAAATTCCTTTGAATAGGGCTTGTACTATGGAAACAATTTCGAATGTTCCTTTCAAAATGTGTAACTATCCATAAAATAAGGAGGGGTTCTACTTTGTAAACATATATAGAACACTAAAACATATTTTATGAGGATTTCATAATAATATACATGAATTTTATTGAGGTAATTAAACAATAAAAATAATCAGAATGAAAATAGAAGTGTGGATGAGAAAACCCTTACCTTAAGTCTGAATGTGTTCCCCCATTGAACTTATGGTCCTGGGATATAAAATTTAACTCATTAATGTCTTAATTTAGAACCCATTATACATTTATTCTTTTTAGTTCGTTTATATCCTTATTGATAAGTTATTATATTGAATTTTGTAATTCTAGAGTGTTAATTTTCTTAATTTTCATAATATGTTCACTTATTTTTAAGTAATGCAGCTCATGTGGAATGGTTGTAAATATCCAGAATAGATATTTCCTCATATATATGAATATCCAGAATTGTAAATGGTAATTTCTATCAATTGGTTTCAAGTAATTAGTATGAATCATTAGATGACAACTACTTCGATAATTTGGCGGTATTTGGATTATTTTAAACTAGTTTGGTCATAATAATTAATAATACGTACATATACTAGTTACTGAATATTAATTAGGTTATAAAACATATTTTATAGTCTGGTGAGACCATAAAAATTATTACATGACTAGTTGTGAAGGATAAATTGAATTACTAAACTCTACCGTCCACAAAGGTTATCAATTGTAACCTCATTGATGTTGATTTCGTTTAAAAAATAGAGGGAGTAAGAATATTAATGATGGTTCTTCAATTAATATTATATAATTTCAAATTATAGATGATACTGGTGTCATCATGGTCATTTATACATATAAGGTTAGTATAGGTTAATAAAATAAGATAAATTGAAATAAAAGTAAATGAAAAAGAAGATTGACTTACCTCTAGAAATAACCTCCTTTAGAACCTTTATAAGGGAAGGGATTTTGGTCTTTTGGAAGGAAAAATAGCTTCTTGGATGTGGGGAGTGACTGTGGAAGGGTAATTATGGTGATATTTGAGGATCATCAAGGATTAGAGGAGTGAATAGAAGAGGGAGTGAGGGGGGTTATAGTGGAGGAGTGGGGTAAATTTTGAATAGTTTATTCATTAATTTATTATTTCTATCAAGACACCAGTAGTGTTGTTTCATATGACCCCTAATAGTAATAAGTGCATGTGATATCAAACCAAGTGGACTTACATCAATTATAATGTCATAAATTGTGTATTGAAACTGATAAATTGAATATATAGTATTTTACAGTATTTAACTATTCAAAAAAAATTCAAGAATTTCAGAAAAATCCCAAAAATTCACCCATACCATTTTTTGATGTGTATAATATAAATGTGAAACCTATTTTTCAATAGAAAAAATATATTTAGTATTAATTTAATTTGGAAATAAAATCATAGTTAATTTAAAAAATTTCCAGTTTTAAAGGTATAATTAATTTTATATCACATTGAAAAATTAATTGAGATCTCATTATCTTATTACCTTAATAAAATAAAATAATATCATTATTTACTATTCATAAGGGTCATATTACTATTCAAATAACTATTCATATTAATATTCATAAGGTTCAGTTACTATTCACAATAAATCAGGTTTGTTCTATCACACTCCTAATGACTTACTGAACACAACTCTAGATGACCATTTTTTCGAAATTCAAAACCTAGTACAGGAAAAGTTGGTTTTAATGGATAGATTATAAAATTCATTCCATATTTATTTTTGAAACCATGGGGTGTTACACCTTGAATTTAAATAACATCCATTTGCGAATAACCTTTTCAGAATAGCCGATATTTATTTATTGACACATAATCATTTTCATTGAGTTTTCTTTTGAATAAACACATTTTACCAACTACATATTTATTTTAGGTCCAGTAACAATCTACCAAAAATAATTAATTTCTATTTAGTCAATCTAATTATTCTTCTAATTTATCAGTTCTTTATGTTCAACCGTGTATACTAAAAATGGTAGATCAATCTATATTTGGGAGTACTTTTATTCTCATGTCTCAATATCCTCTTTAATTTGAGAGCCTCTAAACCACCATAAATATGTTATACTTCAACATATTTGTTTTATATAAATATATATGACTCTACATTTCCAATAGATTAATCATTTTACCTTTTTGGTTTATAATCAACGTTAGAAACATTTATTTCACTCCCTGCATCTTTTTCAACCTATTTACTAAAAGTCTACAAGTTTCATGCTTTGTAATTTTCAAGATCTACATTTGTTATTCTTCATGAGTTAGTTTAATTTTCAATCACATCAAAATAATAAAAAATAACCCACTCTTGTATCCTCCTATTAAATAATTGTTTCCCTCTTCTTATAGATTGATAGCTTACAAAGATCTATTGTTTATATTTCTACTCAAGTTTCCCCATATTCAATTTTTTAATCATCGTTAAACGTGGACTAGTAAATGTTTTGAAATATATATTATTAGGTTTATTGTTATAACATATCACATATTTATTCATGTTCAAAATTTTACCTAATTAAGAATTTTTTGTTAACACATAGAGGTACACACTACTTCTCTATAAAATATTTGTTTCTATTTTTGTTTGTCTTTTAAAATTATCCAATTTCAACAATACTTATGGCTTTTATTCAATACAATCATTTTATTAAGACTTATAAGCACAAATTTCATTGTGCTTGATTTCATTTTTTTTAAATATTGGATTTAAAATAATTACATGTGAATTGACTCACATTATTTATCATTAAATTCTTGATGCTGACTCGATTATATTTCTTAATCTATCATCAAAAATTTTTACACATCTCAGAAAAATCATATTTATGTTTCATGAATATAACATTGATAATCCAAGTAAATTCATCATTAAATTTAAAAAATAAAACGTTACCTTTTCGGGATTGATTTCACATAATCTCACGAAATTTAGAGCATATAATCACATCTAACCTCCAGAAAAAAATGACATTTATTCAATTAAAACCATGCATAAGATTTTCATCTCAATAAGTTTCAATGGAAAATTATATTTAAATTTTCAGTTAGGGAATGTTTTTTCCCACATCATTCTTTATAGATTTTACTAAAACTTATTTCACTATGATGGCCAAGTATTTTATTCAATATTTTATTTACATCCATTCCATTAAAATTGAACTCATTAAAAGAATCACTGATTTGAAACATATTTCAATTTATTCATTATCCATTAGTGATATTTTACCATATTTTGAGTTCATGATGATTCTCACATACTTTTAAAAAAAATCATTTCCATAATCATACAGTTGGATAACACACAATATATTATGTTTAAGTCATTCATTAAAATAGTTATCTTCAAATTTTATCCAATTATATTGTATCTCTATTGTACCAACTCATATAATTCTTAATGAACTATAATTACCAAATTAAACTAAGCCACTATAATTTTTTGTAATAAATGTATTTAGAATCACTGGTAATTTCATAGGAACAATCACTAATACAAATATATGGCTTAAATTTCTTTCCAATTATTTAATAAACTTCTATAATCACAGATTTTTTCTATTTCATCATACAATGTATTTATTTTACTTTTATATTATTCATAGTGATCTATGTAGAGTAATCATACACACTTTAGAATAGTGACCATGTTGGCCATATCTTCTATATATTTCTCCCAATAAATTGTTCTTATTTTGATAAAATTGATAAAATGTATTCCTTTTAACAAATTTTCCATTACCTGAGTTGTTTCTCATATATATTTTTTGAATATATTCATTTTTAAGAGTTAATCACACTCAAATAAATAATATTCAATGTTATTTGAATGTTATACTTGCATAAATAATTTATTCCCACATATTTTGGGACACTAGAAATATCCTATAGAGTTTGATAATTAATATTGATAATAATTATATCTAAAAAATTAATTTAATTTTCCTTCCATATTTTTTTTCCATTTACCTTGATAAAAAAATATTCCTTCCATGTTCTTGTTTGAATTCCTAAAAATTATTTTTCTTCATTTTTCTTATCTCATACATTCCATATTTTTTGAATTATAACCACTATTATTTGAAATAAAAAAATTATATTAATTTTATTTGGATGATATTTGACAAAAACGTTTTGAATATAATACTCAATAGGTTTAGATGACTCAAAATTTACTTCCTTGGCATTATTGAAATCCTTACTCATATTCATCCAATATTTTTTTTCATTAAGAAACCTTGATAGTGTATTCTTTAATTGTAATTATTTAGATCCATTTTAAATAAACTTCTTTCACCAACTTTTGTTTCTATATTAATTTCAGCTTCAATGTTTATTTTATTTAATATAACCGTTTTGATTATCTAAAATATATTATTTCACTACATTATCCTTTTTTATTTTAATCTTTCAATATCCTATATTCAAATATGAGTTTCATATTCTTCTCAAAATAGGTTTGAGGTTCATATTCAAAAATTTAATACATATATGTTGGTTTACCTCTTTATCACTACAAAAGGTTTAGTCTTGTATTTACTCACAAGAAATGATTTTTGTGAATTTTTATGTTTCTTATTCTTATGATTGGACACCTGAGGATGGGTGCTATTCCATTTATTTTATAACTATATTTTTATAATTTCATTTAAATATTTTTTTTGTTATTGTAAATATATCATAACAATATCATTGATTTTTACACCATTTTTTATGTTGTTTGAATTCATACTAAAAACATTATATTTAGTACCTTTCTTCATTGGAATATAAATTAAAATTACCTAGTTCTTATAAATTTAAATGATTTAAATTTTATTTTTACTCTTCTTTTTCCCTTTATTTTTCAAAAGTTTCTTGATATAGGAGAAATAATTCTAAAATATTCTTCTTCTATTTTTTTCTTCTAAATCCCTATGTTTCTCATCTTATTCTTCTTTAATATTGATCTTTACAATATATTCAAAATCATTATTAAGCTTTATATTCTTAATGGATATAGAATACTTCCCCATAACATATGAAAAATAAATTATAAAATTCATCATGAGAAAAATAATTTCTATCTTCTCATTTATATATTTCTAGATCATCCTTTCCAAAAATATTCATCATTTATTTATTGAATAGTGTGGAGTCTTTAGTTATTTTTTCCATAACCTCTATAGTTTCTGATAATTTCATTATCACATGTATGTTATTTATCATTTGTTTCATAATCATCCATATTCAGATCCTCAAATATAAAAAAATTTATTCATTAACCATTTCATTTTTTTCGATACTATGTCCCAATGTTTCGCGAATCTTTTTTTCTTTAAAGGATAATCACATTGTTGTACATTTTTTACGACTTGTTTAAAAGAATTACATTTATTTTCATTCTATATAGATAAATAATTATCTTATTATTAAAAAATATATATATTCATCATTCTCATGTTTTGGGAATCCCACAGTAGAAACATCTATTCCATGTAACCTACGTCGGAGGAGATAAGGTATCATTATGTTATTTAATCCATGGTAGTTTTTTTCCATCAAATATAGTGATTCATTATTATTAATATAATCTTTATACACATCTTATATATAATATGAATCGAACAAAGATAAAATGGTTGCATTGATATCAATATAAGTTCACTGTAATGTGTTTACCATTTAAAATTAGAGGTCTATTCAGTGGTGCTACTTTTTATATTTCTTTTCCAAAAATAAACCACTATGATCAGTTCAGATGTGACCAAATCAAATTTAAATATTATCGTCACTTACATGATATTTAAATGAAATAAAAATAGTGAAAAAATATTTTTTACAAGGTTATACCCCCAATGTTGGTGACTATATCATTACTATGGTCGGTTAGAGTCTAGGTTATATATTTTACTATAATAAAAAATATGATTAAAATAACATTTGGGAAGATACTATCCAGAAACCAATTTTTTTATAAAATAATTTTCACCTAAAAAATCTTGCATTGGTTCTAATAAATTGATAAAAAAAACTCCTCAAATATTGTAAAAAATATATTAAGACAATTTCAAGAATGTCATAATATCAGCATATAATATTTTCTTCTTCAATATAATGGACTTCTACTGCATGAAAATATATAGAAGCACTATAATTTTTATTAAACATATTATAATATATCAAAATTATTTAACTTTTAATTAATTAGAATATAAACTATTTTCTGTTCCTCAAATATTATTGGTTTTGATAATAATATTTATTAGTGTTCTCATATGGTATGGTATCTCACTTATTCTATCAATAACTACTAAATATCATTCTCTATATCTTATATATCATTTTAATGTCTCATGTATTTTATTTTAATATTTTTTTATAAGAAAACCTATTATTTGAAATATTTGAATTATTTATAAAACATGATCCAATTAGATATAATATTTTGGAAACGTTGAATCCCGATTGAGATGTCATCTCATTTTAGTTATCCTAGAATCTATAATCAGTGTAACAACATAGAATGATCCCATATTCACAAAAAAATATAATAATAACATATAATTATTTCTTCTCAATAACATAAGGATGTTATTTATATTAAATTTGTGACTTGTACCTGTATTAGATTGGTAACAATTTTTTATTCTCAGTGAATATGTTAAATTTGGTCAATTAAATAACATTAAATATATGATAGATGACATAAAAAGTGTATAAGGAATCATTTCTATAATTTATAACTATTTAAAATGATCATAAATATTTATAATATTTTTTCTATAAAACACTTTCACAATAACATATTATAGTACTCTATGCTAAAAATATGTAGATATTTACCAATATTTGTCTTCAAATCCAGTCCAATAACAATATTTGATCTATTTATAACGATATTTATTCCCAGTATACAATCTACATCACCCATTTAAATCGTAGAGAATAATTTCAAAAATCCCCATATTTATATAATGTAAATCTGGTTCTATATTTATAATAAGTAGTTTTTCATCCATATATAATACAAAAAATGTCACAACACACCCACACACCTTGTTATTTATAATTTAATCATCAATAATATTGATAAAATAAAATTTTCTATTTTATTCTCAAAAAATATATTCATACTCTGAGAATCTCAAATCATTCTATAAATAAATTTTTTCAACTTGAAAACCTTACATATAACATTTAGAACGTCATAACCATTTTTATGAATTAAATACACATACAAGACTAAATTATATTACATTTAGTCTATTTTAACATCTATTATATATATATTATTATCATAATTTGATTCTATGATAATAAATACCCTTATGAAATTTATCTTATACACTAGAGAAAAGTTTATTTATAGTTAATGACATGATTTTATGTATATATATATTTTCTATCAGTAGAACATTATATGTATAATATTTTTGGTCATATGAATGAAAAATAATTTGAAGATGAATCAAATAATGTTAATCATTCGTAAAAAAGCCATTTACAATGTTTATGTACAACTATTATTATGAAAACACTAATCAAAATCAATATTAAGTTATAATGAGAATAAAATTGGTATATAATAAATTTTAATTACATCACAAAAATGGTATTATTAAAGGATCATGTAACAATGATGTTTTAATTCATTTAAAATAAAAACTTCACTTATTATTTTTTATTGTTTATAGTGGTGGTTAGATACTTCAGTGTTAAACCCCTAAATAAATAAAAATTTCGCTTCTCACAACTATCTGGACTGCTCTCTACCCCTAAAAGAGGTGTTGTTTTAAACTTCACAACTAAAAAGTATGTTTAAACTATAAAATATATATCAATGTACTTAATTTTCATTGAATTTTATAAACTCCATACACCACTAGTTAAAGAACAACTAATACATAACATCATCTATAAATTTCTTTTAATTTTTTTTAATTCATTCTCAGTTTCACACAGCCTTAATTTTATTCGTAATACTTTATCCTCCCTCTTTAGGAGAATGATATCATTTTTTTCTCTTGAGAATATATTATTTTCCTTCTTAATGGGTAATAAATTAGCAATTATGAAGGATATAAACAAAAAATTTCTTCAAAAATGACTCTAAATTGTCTATTGATTTCGATGATTTTCCACCTAAAAAAAAAATTGTATAATCAAATCTATTTAGTCAATATATTTTTCGCATGACCACTATATAGATAGTTTTTCATATATTTTATTTCAAACAAATATACACAAACTTTAGTAAGTTAATGGTATGGTGTTCAATATATAGGAATTTAATACACAATCATTCTTTTTTTATCTTGTACCTATAAAAAACATAATATAGAATAACATGGGACACTCCATCAAATACAACACTATGGTGTAACTTTCTACATCATGGTATGGTCACTTGTCAATATAATAATATTAACCTCTACATAACAATTCTCCATGACATATACTTCCATTAGGAAATTAATATCACTTACACATCACATTCACAATTAAAAAATATGAAATAGCTTATATATTCTCTCCACCATTTTACCAAAAACTATTTTTAATGAATACATCATGAAGTGGAACTCACACCCATGGAATGTAAAATTAAAATTAAAACATCCCAATGCTTATATATCATGTGGTCCTCTTCATGGAATGATCTTATCCCTTTTATTATGACCTTCAAAACATTGTACATTGATATATAGGATTCAGGGTGTGTCCAAGTGTGACATGATATAAATTATATTCTTCCCTAGAAAGAAAATATAAACTCAATTTTATTTTATCAATGAATCTAATAAATATAGAGATCTCAATTCCATTTAAAAATTTCGTAGAAAGTGCATTGACTACATGACCAAAAATACCAAGGAGAATTTTCTATCATGTAGACATAACTAATACTATAGCTCCCAAATACTTCCATAAATCCTTGAGCCTTTCTTAACACTTATCAGTTCCCATAGAAAACATTAAATATCCTTTTTAATAAAAAACAACTAAAGAATTCAGAGGTGATTTTATTTTTCAAACAATACCCACTTTATGATTTTAGATAATCCATTCAAACTTGATTAATTATGCTTTCATCTAAAAACATCAGAATTAACTAGCCATAATGTTTTATGTTGTAATGCCCAAATATTTTAGAATATATTTTTTAATTTGACTACTCTACAATATCATATCCCCAGACAACATCAAACCAAAATGATCGATGATATATTATATGAATATTATTAATAATTTATAAGATGATTAAAATTTATAGTTAATATAAACAAATTAATCATTTTGAGTTTCATGTGTTTATAAGATAAATATTTAATTTGATTTAATTGATCTTTCTCAAATCACTATTTAATGTGTCAATAAATTAAATTGACCAATTCTTAAAAAATATAATTAAAATATATGATATTTAAATATATGAAATAATATATTATCTTCATCAAAGTATCAATTTTTATGAAATGATATTAATAACAAGTAATTTTAAAAAATTATATTTTTCATCAAAATTAGTTATTCAATATATATTTTAATTTCATTTAAAAGGTAAATTAATAAATTTTATAATTTTATTTTTTTAAAGTGAATTTCAATTTTCAATGTACTATATGAAATTAACCTTATGATAAATTTTAAATATTTCTTTACAATAATTGGTTTTTTGTTGTTCAGTGAAAAATACATGTTTCTCAAATATCATCCCCTTTATAACATTATTATAGTACATCAATGGAATAAATATTTAAATAATTTTTTTATTAACAATGATAAATTATTTAAAAATATTTTTTTGAGTATACATAATCCCTATTTATTATTTTGAAAACATAACTAAATTTTTTTTCCAAAATTAATTTTTATTCACTTTTTTTTAAAATTAGATTTCTTCACTTGTAGAAATTTTATTTATCAAAATGAATTTCATATTTTATATCTACATTATCATAATACTTAATATGGTTAATTTTATTTTCTTCTATAAATGAAAAAATAATATGATAATGACTTTAATATTTGTAAAACTGTAATTTTCAAAAAAAAACATATAATTTAAATTTTATAATATTCTTCAAATAAATTAGACTAAATTTTTTTAAATAATGTTGATAATAAGGTTTTCAAATTCATATATAATTTTATAAAAAACATTTTAATTTGAAACCAATTATAAATAATATTAAAAAAATGTTGTGGTTAAAATATAATTCATAAGAAAAACTGTTTTTCTATATATATATATATATATATTGTTTAAATTGAAAAGTTAATTTTATATTAATTTAAAATTTATTTATATTAAATTAAGATATAATTTGGGTTCATAACACCAAAACTTGGTTAGAGGTTTAACCTTATATTTTTAATAAAATATAATTACAGGGTTATAAGCTCGTTACCATCGTAATAACGCAAATTGTAAAATATAAAAATATAATGATTAAAAGAGTTGAAACCTATTCAAAACCAGAGTCTTAATTATTTTTTATCATGATTTCATGACCTTTTATCCCTATAAATTCCACTATATCTTACTTTTGGAACAATTTACCTTTGAATAGTTTCATTCCATTATTGAAAAATAAATTATGTTCACAAAACATCCCTTTTCCTCCCCTATAAAATATAAACAATTATACCCTCTCATGTCACAAATATCCCTTATAAATTATTAATTATAATCATAAATGTTTCATCCACTTTCATTTTCTTGATCCTTTCAAGCATTAAGTTTCCCCAAACCCCATCATGATCTAGTAGGTTTATATGAGAAGATTTATTTCTTCTACGTAAGACTCTAGATTCACTAAAACTTTTCGTCCAAATTTTCATCCATTACCACCCTAGATAAAATTTAATATAAATAATTCATTATTAATAATATTTCTTAATATTATGAAATTAATTTTTAAACCATTATTTTTTCCTTCACATCCAGTTTGAAAAACAAAACAATATCAATCGAGTGTTTATGCTAAGCACCACCTCTACGAAGTGAAATCTTCTATTTTTCAACATTGAATTTATTAACTAGTTATAAGGTTATAATTTAATAATAAATGTGAAATATATAATAATTTTATGATTAATAATAACAAAATTTCAATACACCTTCATTCAATCTTATCACACTAGAAATGAAAACATTAATGTCCTATTGTGCGAACTATAACCCACCCAATGTAATTTTTTTAATTTTTCATTTTGATTTTCATTCCATATACAAAACACCTAAATTATGATTCAAAACAATATAGTAGTTAAAAAATATCATAATAATTATTTTATAATTATAAGTTTTAAATAAACAATTTTATAACCATACTCACCAACCAAATTTGTTTATGTTCATATGTGGGTTGGTCTAACTTCCTAATTGAACAATCGTATAAAAATTTATCAAAACTGACTATAAGAAATTAAATAGATTAATTAATTTAATTTATAATAAAAATATTTTTTATTGTTTTTTAATTATTATTTTATGTATTTAACATAGTGTTATAGTATAATCTTCAATCTCTAAAATTTCCAAAATAAATTCGATGTTAATTTTCTTATTCCCGAAAACATACGAAACAAAAATAAAATAAACAAATATAACAGACAACAAAATTGACCATATAATATGAAAAATTTATGAAAAAGTATTCTAAAAGAAATATCATTAATATAATATGAATTTTCAATAAGTTATACATAGATATACAAATAATTATAAACAAGATAGGAGTTTATTTGCCTAATTTTTAACTACATGGTACATGTTCAATATTGCACCCAATCATTTATTTTATAAGGTGAATTAACTTCATATTTCATTCAAATATAAAAATATCTTCCATTTAATGATATTAAATTTTCTATTGGATGTTCATTTACCAATATTCTTTGATTTTTATGTTTCTAGTACCATTATGGTTTTTTTCAATTTAATATTTTATTCATTGGGTCAAAGTCCTTCATACATGATTGTAATTTTAAATAATTATATGCCCTACCACTCCCATATTTTAAATTTTACATCCTCCTATTATATGGTGAAATTAATTCCCATCATTATTATCCAAATCATTGGTTATATTTTTATCTTGAATAAAAGTTTAGCATCTTTAAGATCAACTAAAATTTTTACCACTAAATATTTTTCTTTCAGGTCAATATTTTTCTAATAAAATGAGTTTTATATAATGAACTCCAAATATTTTTTCCCTTTTTTATTTATCATATTTTATATTTCTTATTTTATCAATTTAAATTATTTTTAAATTAATCTGACATGATTTTTATTAAAATTGTATAAAAATCCCAATAAAAGGATTTTTTAACTTATTTACCACACCATTGTTTTTGTCATAATTTTATTTATCAGTAAGTAATCATTTATTTTATAATTTATTGATAATACTTCTTATTCTCCTAATAAAATATATTCTTTGATGGTAATTTTTCTTTAATATTTTATAACAATATTTAAATGATTTTTTAAAAACATATTTAATTTAAATTATATTTTTATTCAAAGGTTTACCACTCAAGAAGTGATGTTTTTATCACCCTATATATTTTATTATGATATTATTCCGTTGGTAAATTTTTTTTAATATAAAATGATATACAAATTTTTTTATCTATTTTTTTTCAAAAATTTTGGAAAATCATTTTTCTATTTACTTTAAGCTATGATTAAGATTGATTATATGTGGTGAACATATATATAGATGATGAAGGGTGTGGTTCTATATAACTATCCAATTAATTTCTTTATGTTTATATCTCATTTATTATTTGGTCATGGAAATAATGAGTTTATTCACACTAACATGGACACAATGACATTGCCTGTATATTCATGAATGAACATAATGAGTTTATTGATATTGTTTTGAGAATAATGGGTTTCATCACAAATTGTTTTTCTATGGCAATGTTTTTTAACATCCCATTGTTTTTTATCATTTTATGACACACTTCCAAGATGCCTTTCATTTTCGTTAAATTCTATATTTCATGTTACACTTTATTGTTAATGTTTTATGTCCTCTTATATCATGATCACATATTTTATGAATATTGAGGTGTATTTTGATCCATTTGATAAATTTTATTCTAATTTTAATGGCATTTTTTTATATTTGGTTTCTATATAAAATTAGTGATTATATTCTATGGTGTTAATAACTTTTATTAAGATATTTATAATATTCCACATATTTTCCCCCATTTGTTTCATATGTAACATTATGATATGTTTTTTACTTTACTGAGTGTGTGATCTCAATAATTTTTTTATTTCCATATTTATAAGATTATATCATGTGAGTTTACTATAAAATGATTTATATTTAAGTGTGATTGTGGAGTAATGTTTTCTAGTGTTGTAAAACAGGATCTATATGTACAAATCTACAAGTCACTAAAACTATTATTCGTTGGGTTGTACGACTATTTTTGATGGGTATTATATAAATAATTATATAAATGTATTATATAAGTAAGGATTAACATGGTTTTATTTATTTTATATCAAAGGAGTATTTGGTTATTTTTTAGATTGTTTTAGTGATTTTATTGACTAATTTAAAAAATATTAGCGAAAATAAAAGTAATAACTCTAGAGGATAAGTCAATCTATATGATAACATATATTAATATTGGTATAGTTTATATTTTGTAGTTTTACAAGAAATAACATCCCTCTCTTGATACTCTATGTGGATATATGCTCTAGAATAAATGTACAAAGATGTTGTACTCATGAAAGGCTAGTATTGGGTATTAACTCAATCATCCCCCAATGCATGAAAAAGAGGCATAACTACAAATTTGGTTTGACACACCTTGGGATATAATATAGTTAATAATATTTTCTTTATGATCTACTAAAAAGGGATTATTATTCAATGTAATTAAACTATAGAGTATGGATGAATGCAAACTAAAGAATCATTTATCGAACAGAGAGTCATTTAAGATGAACTAGAAGATAATTTAATAGATTAAATTATTTTTAAATTTCAAGGATGAGTTTTTCATATGATAAACTATGTTAATTATCTAATGAAATTAATTTTTCATCATTTACATTAATCCCTTTTAAATTTAGTAATGACTAAAATTGAATGGAATCAATTTAACAATGGATTACATTCACAAGAGGAGATTCTCCGAAAAAAGTGCCTAATGGAATACAATATGGAGTGAGAAACCTTATGATGATGACAATGCATATCTAAGTAATTATTAATTACCATGTAATGTTTATATAGTTTCTTAAAACAAAAAATAATATAGGGAATGATTGTTATAGAGGTTCACATGATGAATATGATTAAGGAAATAAGATTCAACTTTCTTACTATCATAAATTGATGGAGAAAGAATCCTAGGGAATGCCTCCAAGGAACAAGAAAAAGTTTTTAGTTGTATAAGGGGTTTCCATCAAAGTAGAGATTATCCATGAAAGATAAATAGTTCAGTGGAAGGTATAAAAGTTCCCAATAATACACTAACCACATTTTAATGCTTCAATTTTATAGAGTCTCATCATTATGAAAATTGGTTCCCTAATCCTAGAATATTGAGGATAATAGGTACCAATTTCCTCAAATTCATGGTAACAACAATACTATTGAATTTATTTCTTGAACGGAAATGAAAAAATGTACACTCACCATCCAATTTATATTTTTGTGTATTGGAATCGGTTTTAGGTACCCTAGGAATTCTTCAATATTTTATAAGAATATTAATCTATCACCCCAATGATTCAAATACATAATAAAACGTTTATTGTAATGAATACTTTATCCCTCGATGAATTTTATTGGAATAATATTTTAGAAAATATTATTTCCCTTCATTTAAATGAATTTAATTTGATATATTAGTTCTCTCTACTTAACATAAAAATTATTTTGTATATGAAAATCACATATCATATCAAACAATTGTTTTATACCAATGAAAGGATGGATTGTAACTATTTTAATTAAAATTATATAATGTTGCTCTTAATAAAGAGAAATTATATACTCTTGGATCAAATGGTTTGATAAAATCTCCATATTGGGGATAACATTATTTTGTGGAAAAATATTGTTTCACATCATTAATGGTAATGTTCCTCCTATCAATAAAAGTGTTTTGTAAAGGAGTCCTGAATGTGGAAAATTTTTGGAACATCTGATAGAACTCAAAATATTCTTCCACATGAATGTTCAAGAATTCCTAAACACTATTACAATGTAACTTAATAATTTTCACCAAATTCTTATCCTCCATCAATATCTAACAATAAATAATAAACCTGAACACATCATATTTGAGAGATATTTCCATTTTCCATGCCTTCCTAATGTAATATTTGATGAATAACATATAATAACTTTTTCATTAGGGTCCTTATGTTATGTTATCCCACTCACATCAACGTTATCCAATTGAACAAACCTCATTGACATTTTATGATTAATCTTATATTTAATCGAAAATATTCTCTCTTTTCAATGTATCATATATATGTATTTGATCTCATGAATGTTTAGGGATATCAGAAACTCCATAATTTTTTACCATGATTTCCAATGAATTTTGTTTTAAATGGAAAATCCTTTTGTTAGAGAAATTATATTCTTTTTCTCCTTAACAAAAAACCCTTGTTATTTTCTCCATCAATAAGGTAAATAATCCCCCTTTTCTACATTACATGAATCAGAATTTTCACATGAATTCATGGATGATGCAACTACTTTTTTTAATGTTTATTTATACCCTAATACATACAATTGTACAGTTATTAGAAAATTGTTACCAAGGCCTTCAACCACTTATACAAATGTGCACCTAAAATATATTCCAAAAATTTAAATCATTATAGATCCAATAATATTAATACATTAATCATTTGTTATATTAATGTAACATTCCTTGTTATTTATGATTCTAGTAAAAAGACTTTGGTTTCACATCATATATCACATGGATCCACAATCATAGATCCACACACCATCCCAATCCATTACTTTTAATGAATCCTTTGTGACATTTTTCTTCATAGCCATTATTTCTTGATCTGTTTTTATCACCTGTATTACTATTATTATGAATGACATTATTCCATATCTAGATCTATTAAATAATCCTTATCTTTGAAGGATATAATTTGTTTATGATTTACTATGTTTAATTATGTATCTTTTGTCTTTTGATATCTCCACTATTTAATATCCCTAATAAATTTTTTTTATGGTTGATGATAAATTTATAGATTTATGTTCATAATTATTACAAAAAAACAACATCTAGTAAAAATATACTATGTTGAAACATTTATTTTAGATGTGTATTTCAATTATAACGTGAAATTATATTCTTCAATAGAACACACATTAGTGTATTCCAAATATCTCCATAGTAATAATACCAAATACATGGTGTATTTTTATTTATATTCACCACTCATCTTGTGGACCTTTTAATATTTTTTGAATCACTGAAATAATCATTCTTTCATATTTTATATTCTTATTGTTTCATATTAACCACCACTGATAACTTCCTTTGGTCATTCCCTTTAATAAATTTTACTCTATCATTGAAGCTTTGAACGTATGGGAAAGTTTATTACTCTTTTAATGACTCCCTAATAACCCCTTATAATTTTCCGCATCCCATACACTCCAACTTCATGAATTAATATAAGGAATATGAAGTCTCCCTTGATCATTTTTTTAATAACATTGCTATAATTTCGACTATAAATAGAACAAATAATTTACTATAATCTTACAAAGAATTAGTAAAATGATCAATAATCCAGAAATACCCTTTAATTATTATATTATAATCCATCATATTTTTCAAATTTAATATATTTATATATATTATTCATCTAATATCATCCTTTAATTTATTTTCTTCTTCCTCCTTATGATGCAAATAGATGTAGGAAATATATACTACCACATTTGATTAATTTATTTTATCCTTATAAAAAAAAAATTGAATATAAACATCTATTTTAACTATGAGATACATGATTCTCTTGTCAATTTCCCCGTTTTCATCATTGTCCTCTAATTATTGAATATCTATAATAGCAATAATAATGTCACCATTTAGGTATTTATATATCTCAAATTATTTTTAATTTTTTTCTTATGAGATGAAATCAGATTATGAAAATATGTTATTCTTTTTGAATAATATTGGTTTCAAAATCCTAAAATATTTCACATCTAATTATTATTTCATTCTAGTTTCTTTGTCTTCATCATGCTCTCAAAAATTCACTATACGTCCCCTATTGATGCTCCCGGAATTTTAAAAAATGAATGTAAGTGAGTGGAAGCATGAAATTAATTATTTTATTTCCCCATTTTATTTTTGATGAAAGTAAATAAATCATCTCATTAATATACCTTTATTTGGGATCATCCTACACTATGAGATTCTTCATCGACTTCAATGCCACTTCTAGTGAATTATCCTTTTCCGTAGACTTATTATAATTGTTACTTATTTCAAATGCATCAATGGTACATTGGAGACTAACCGAAACATTCTTCTTTAGTTAGTTATATTATAATTCTTGACTCTCTATATTTTCTTGATCTAATGTATATACATCATGTAAATATTTATTCCTATGGATTGGATATAATGTTTCATATCATTATTCAATGGATGGAAATTTTTTTAAATCAAGGACAATAATGCCCTTGGAGTTTTTGCATACTACCATCACTTTAGTGAGGGAAAATAACACCAAAATTATTCCTATTTGTTACCACTTTTTGGTATCATTAACGGTTAGTACTCTGAGAGGGGTGGGTTGAACTGAGGTATGTGGACCTTTCACAAATTACCCTCTCTAATAATTTACTTCCACTATTATTAAGAACACATTACTTCTTGGTGATCAAAATGAACTAGATTATTATATAATATAGTTATACAAGTAATTCAATTTGATTCAAAAATGTTTGAAAAAATAAAGTATCATGAAATATTGATCTGTTGATGTAGCTCAAACATTAATCATGCAGCTTGTGTTTACAATTTATAGTACCCGTATTAACTCTCTACAACATAATTCTCGTTATCACTATGTATAATTATTAATCATGTAATTTCATGGATTGTACCCAAAAACCACAACATGGAAATTTATTCAAGAATATACTTCAACAGTGAAACAATTTTGTGACTCTACCTATCAAGGAGGGGTCTATTGGACTCAAAGAGTATTAAACACTAAATACTAAGTCTTCATGTCGTGACGTTCTTTCACAACATAAATATTTGTTATAAATAATGTTTAGTTTTGAAATAAGAATGAAATATTCTTACATATTTTATCTACCTCAAAAAGAAAAAATATTATTTTTTAATATATAATTTTGGGACCAAACCATCCATGAAATGACCAAAAAACTGCTTCAAACATATCTAAACATAATTATAATTGGTTTCACTTCATGTCACCCCCCTCTCTCAAAGATACTCTCTTTAAGAAATAGAAACTATTAAATGAATTCAATATAGTGCGATTAATTGTGTCCTAATGCACCTTCTATTATTCTCCCAATAAATATTTAAAAAAATCTCTCTTATAGTCTGTTACAATCATTTATATTTCTGAAACTCCATTGATTTTCAATTTTATAATGAACTTCTATTATTTAATAACATAATATAGTCGTGCATATTTTAGATCGAGTAGATATATTTAATAATTCTACTCCTAAATCTTAAAAAAATCATTGAGAATTTCTAATTACTATGTAAATTCATTTAGAATCCTTTCAAAAACCTTTTTAAAAAAAGACAATCCCAAAAAAACTCCGAGTGATTTTTTTGAAACAAAACTCAACCAAACATGTCATTTTTCTTATAAAAAACAAAATTGAAATACATGGGTCACACCACTCTATGTGCATCCACTATATATCAAACTTTTTAACTCTACAAGGATTCAATATATAATATCTATAGTTTTGAAATGAAATATTATGTTCAGAATTGTATATGAAAACCTAAATCAAAATTAAAGTAACAACTGAATAATACTATTTAAATGTGATCATTATAGCACATTTTTTATGTTAGGGGGTAATGAATAGTATTATTCACATTATGAAATATATAATATTCATACTGATTTATAATGTTTATTAATAATTTCTAACTAAGAACTCAATTTTTAGAAAAGTGATTTTATTATTAAAAAATTGGGTTTTTTATGGGTTAATATAATAATTGATTTCTCAAAGTATTAGAAAATGTGTTTGAAAAAATGAAATTAATTTTTGGATTCATCATGTAAAAGAATAAAATAAGATTAATTTTTTAGGGTTCTTGCAATGTATGATTTGTCAGTGAATCGTTAGTATACCATTTTATGATTTTTTATAAAATATGTTATTTTATTTACTTTAACAAGAAGATTTTTTATTTTAATTTGATCTTTAAGTAAATCATATTAAATTCCCCCATTTAAATGTATTGAATTTTGAAAATATGATTCTATATTTGGAATCATTGGGTCAATATTTTTTAAATAGGACCATTTTTTTAACATTAAGAATTGTAAATTTAGTTATTTTTATTATCATGGTAAAATAAAATTCAGGTAATTAAGGGTAAAAAATAAATGATAAGGATTTGGAAATGACACTCATAAACGAACCAATTTTTTTGGATAGATTATATTTGACCATAACCATATAAGGATAAAAATTATAACATTTTAAATCAACTTCTATGATATTAAGACATTTATAATATTTTATTTAATTAAAAGTTAATGATGTCCTACTAATATTTTTTTAAAGAATTACTAATTTTTATATATATTAATCCAAAAGAAAAATTGAACTATATATTTTCATTTTAAATATAAAATATTTCCATACATCATGCTAATTTTTTTAAAAATTTTGTAGATAAAATAATTACCTCCAATGTTGTCAAATCATTGTGTTGTAATTATTCAATCAAATAAAAAAAATCAAATAATTGATATTAAAAATATTTAAATAAAAATAATCTCAGATAGAATTTGAAATCCAATAATTTTATTTAATAAATTTATATGATATGAATATATAAAAAGAGTTCATTGATAACTTCTTGATTTCATATTGTTAATTGTAAAAGCAAGGAGTAGTGTACAAATTGACATTAATGATATTTTCAAATATATAATATTTTATTAAGTTGTATAAAATTTATAAAAATCATAAATTTGGAAAAAAAAATATTAGGTTATGGATTAATGTTTCATAAAAGGTCAATTTTTTCTTTGTTTGAAATTTTATAGTAACTATATTAACCATTAATGAGAAAAAATTCAGGTTTCCACAGTAAGAGTTAAAAGGGTTAAATAACAGTTAAACCCAAAAGATATGGGTATAAATTTAGTCCAAACTTATCTAAATTTTATTTTATGAGGGTATTTAGATCCAAAAAATAATTTATTTTAAATTTATAATTTTTTTATCATTTTTAATTGTAAAATTAATTTATATCAACTTGTTAATATTTTTTAAAATTCCAAGAGTGTCGCACCACTCTCATTTAAAGTAGACCTCTTCTTCTCAATATCTCATACTTCAAAACAATTTTGGAATGTAAAATACCTACCCAAATAACATACATGAATCTATATACACATTATATAAGACATTTTTTAGGTATAACAACATCTTTAGTGGTCTTAATGTATCAACCAATGAAAGATTTCTAAAGAAGATGTATAGTTTTTAATTAATTATTTCTATTTTGTTTCTTCTTCCACATCCATCAATTCTCATTCAATAATGCATAAAAAATATATAAATTAGTTTACATAAACTATTTTTTTTATTTTTTCATGACCCATATCCATATCCACTTCAATCAAAGGGTAAAATAAATTTTAGTTAATGTGTATGGAGGGCATCCGCCTCGTGAACCAATGAAATTTATTTTCCTTCACTATCTCTCAAGATTGGTTATAATGATTGTATTATTGAATATATAAAATATTAATTCCATATTTATCATTATTATAATATAGCATATAATCTATTTTCGAATCATTTTATACATATAAAAATAATAATGTTTTTTGTGCATACTTGTGAATTATCACCTTCATGAAGCGATGTGATTCATTATTCATCAACACACCAGATGGATGACATATATAAGTATAATTAAATTATTAATAAGATAGTATTGATATTATTGTCATTATGGTTAGATAAAATCATACTTACCTTTTTTCCATAATGAGTATTAAAAATTACAATGTTAATCATAAGTACATACGACTTACCATCTATATGATTGTGACTTAGTTTATTTTTCATATCTATATTTAATATATAGACTTTAAAGTAAAATTGATATATAAATATGATGATTATTTCATTTTTATTATTCTGGATATTAACTACTAATGAACAGTTTGACTACAGACATCACACCGATGTAATTTTGGACTCAAGTACTGAATATCGTCAAAACATCTAAGCTCATCATAATAAATTATTTAACTATGATAACATTACTATAAGTTGTATAAAAAGAATAATAAACTATAAAATTGTTCTCATGGAATTATATAACAAACATATGTTTCATATTCAGTATATAAATTACATACATGAAAAATTAGACTCGATGTAAGGGAATTTCAATCGAAAAATATTTTATAAAGGTTTCTTTTTTACAAAATTCACTAATAATGTTTTCATAATTATATAGGTTAAGGATATTTTCCAGCAATTCTGAATCATTAATGATTTGATTCTTCTTTTATAAACATCCATGGTTATTTTCAATTAAAATTATTTCTTTATGATGTGTGTAGTATTTTTATTTTGAAATTCATTTTAAAAAAGGAAAGGATATTTTGAAATCCAAAAGTAATTTTCTTTTGATGTTGCAAGATTTTATGAAACGTTGTTTGATAAAAAAAATAAACAATAATAATTATTTATTAATTATATGGTATTTTATAATTGAACATGGTGTGTCCGAGATACTACCAGGAATTCCCGTTATAGTTTAGCATGGGGTGGCCTAGAGAGCATCAGGAAAGCATGTTTCAACTTAACATAGGGTAGACCAGATTGCCCTGCGAAATCCCGTTATAACTTAAAAATCTGTGGACCAGATATTGTTAGGTAAACATTTGAAGACATATAATTGTGTGGTATATATGGCATTGGGTAATCTCATAATAGATTAAATGATGTGTTCCACCATATATCACTTTGTTGTGTTCGGTAAATAAAATGTTGGAAGTCTATAATACATTTATTCCAATTAAAATGGTTTTGAAACGGGTTTTATAATATGATGCTCTAGGTCACCAAATGAGGTTTTAATTTCATTATATGGGTTTTAGTGACATTATTTGAGAAAACATTATGTGTTTTATTCATTTAGAAATGATTCATTTCATATACTCAAAGAGCATTGAAGATAAAGGTAATTGTTATATGAGTTTTCATGTTTCCATTAGACTAATAGTTATATTTCTCTTAAATCCCTCACTAATATTTTTATTCTCATTCATCAATTTTAAACATTTTATACTGGATGTGTAATGGAAATTATGAATTCATGATGAGAGTTATGAAATGTTTTTATGAAAGAAATAATGTTTTTTTCAGAAAGAGTTTTATATGGTGGAAAAATTGTATAGTGAGTATAAGTGTTAACATGTAATGTTTGGTTTTAAAATACAATATAATATTAATAATTATTTTAAAATCTAAGATGAATTAATCTATGGGAAAAAAATTCATTTCTAGTTTTAAAATACCTCGAATAAGTTGGGATTATGATTTGGTCCTTATTGTTATTATTAGGTCGGGTTTTAAATAACTTTTGAGATTAGGATGTTTTTAAGATAGTTTATATTACGAGTTATGGATGTCTTCCTGGGTTTATAATTTTAATGATAATCATAAGTTCAATTCATAGAATTTTATTTTGAGCCATTAGGTTATTAAATTATAAAGTGACTAATGTTATTTTTTAGATATTAAATTTTGATGTAATTATAGGTTTTTACATTTTGGAATGAAAAATGAAATGTAAGAGGTAAAATATTATGCTTAAACATATTTAGGATTTTTAAGGTCATTTTTTTATATTTTGGTAATCTTATCAGAATTATATAATTTTATAAAAGGACAACTTACAGAATTCATGACAACTCATCCCATCCGGAAAGGTTGTGGGAATTGAACCCAAAACCAAAGGGTGAAAAGGGTGCATCGCATACCATTTCCATATGCAATGTCTTAGTGAGTATAATTTCATTTCATTATTTAAACCATTTGAAAGAGAATGTTAATGTTTATTTTGGTGGCATATATTTTTTAAAATAGGTAACAGTGGGATTGGAAAAATATTTGGTTATTAATTTATTAATGCTATTTCCGAGGTTTTTCTCTATTTTGGGAACTTTATATGATAAAGGAAAATAGAATAAAATGGAATTTAATTTTACGAATAGTTTTTTAATAATATTTTCGTGGAATATATTATTTTATTTCCATTTTTTAGTGATTCATGATATTTATTGAAATGGTTAGCATGTCAAAAATATTACACGTGAAATTACATTTTAGTATGAGACTTAAAAGTAATTTATGTTATTTGGGAATAATTAATAAAACATACATTGTAATAATATGTGAAAGAATATTTCTGATTTTTGGGTTTCAGCCTTATTTGGGACTATTTTTATTGAATTAAAGGACAACTATTTATCGAATCCTCATTTTTGAAATTTTGGTATTATGCTTAATGTTGAGAGAATTAAGTAGTTTTTGCTTCATATATTGGTTTGTTATTTTGCAGAATTATCATATATTACACAAAAACATTTAGTGTTTACAATTTTATAAATACATGAGTATTATATTTTCATCATTTTTTGTATTTGTTGATCCATGTATGTTTATTCTAACTCATCATGGGTGAAAATTCATCTTTAATAATCATCATTCGGAGTAAAAGATGCTATTTTGGTGAAAATTTATTAAAAACATGAGACTTTAGTTGTTATCATAATATATTTAATCATGATTCTTGATAATTATATAATGTAATTCATCAACTATTTGAAAATCATTTTGAATCAATAATTTAGTCTATTTACTTTTCTTATTGACACTTCAATGGCCTTTTCAACAATAAAAAATTTATGGTTTTTTGGTGGTTGAAATTACAGTTACCATGTTCTATATCACTATCTATAAATACATAGGAGACATTTTTTCTATTACATATCAATGATTTACTACATTTAAACATAGTTCTTTGTTATTACATATGACCTGTGTACTTCCATTACATTCTTATAAAGTGGATGTTTTATTAATACATTTTTAGATATTTGATTTCAACAAAATAATTTTGAAAGTTCAAACCTTAATTATCAAACCTGAATTAAAACATACATTGAATCAATTAAAAATGGTGGGGGAGACTAAAATATTTTTTTTTAAGGAAAATATACGTTCAATAGCATAAAAGACACGCCACATCAAGAATTAACGAACAACTAAATATTAATCTTTAAATGTCACAGTTTTAATATAGTCATTAAGTAGTGTTTATAGAATACTATTAACAACTTTATTAAATATATAATGTTACTAGTCATTTATAATGTTATAATAATAATTTTTTCATAATAACTTTTATTTAGTAAAGTAATTTAATTCTTCAAAAATATGTTTTTTTCAAAAAATGGATTTCTTTGTTTCTATGGGTTAATATTATAATTAAATTGAAGATTAATTTGACGATTTATATGAAAAAATAAATTTACTTATTTGGATTCATTTTTTAAAAATTATCTATGGATTAATTTTTGAGGTTTTTCTTAAAAGATATATATTTAGTGAATAATGGGAATACTCTTTTTTATATTTTTATAAAACATTCATTTTATTAATGATAAAAAGAACCGTTATGTTTAAAATTTCATCACAAATTTACATAATTACCCTATATTTCGGTTAAATGTGATTAATTTAATTTCAATTACCTTTATTTCTAATTTTGGTATATTTTTAATTTTGGGATTGACACACATTTTCCAAGAAAAAGATTTTTCATTTCATTTTAAATGGTTAATGTTATATTTTATTATTCCAAATCTATTTTTTGAATTTTTAATAATTGATTCCTTTATTTTGAATGAATGGTCAAAATTATCTAAATAGTTCAATTTTAGTTTTTAACATTATCAGTAATAAATTAATAATAGTTTTTCCTCGGTAAAGGGTAAATCATGTAATTATGAGAAAACATTAAATGATAAGGTTAAGATAATGAATCTTAAACTTTCCTCAATTTTATTTAATTAGTTATATTAGACTATAATAATACAATTATCATAATTATAATATTTTGAAGCCATTTTTAAAAGAGTATGGCATTTAAATTATTTTATTTATGGAAAAGTCAAAGGTATTATACTCAGATTTTAAATAACTATATCATATTTAAATAGGGTATTATCTAATATATATTTAACTATAAAAGTTAATTTTAACTATAATAGATTTATTTACATAATAATCATTTATTATTAATTTTTAGTGATAAAATAACTAGCTTAATTGATTATATAACACTGATGCAGTAATTATTAAATTTATAGAAAAACCAAACTTATGATATTAAAAATAGTAAAATAAATATTATTTGAGATCATTATATTCATAGAAAAAAGTAGATTACTCTGATATTTTAGGGATATATTAAAATATTTTCTTAGAAGTTATTTTTTTATTTCATATTTTTTAAATCAAGGTAATGAATCATATAAAAATTGACATTAATGATAATTTAAAATAAATTACATTTTATTAAATGATATAATTTTTTAAAAGTATTAAACTCATCTAAATTATTTTTTATATGTTTTAAAATTTCATCCATTATCTATTTATGTTTATTTTTATATTTAATAGTAAATATATTAACCCTCAAAGTGTAGAAATCTATGTTGTCATGGTAAGTGTTAGAAGGGTTATATAAGGGTTTAAAGGTAAGAAGGGGGTATTAACTAGGTAAAAATATATATAAATCTTATTTAATAGGGTTATTTATACATGAAATAATCAAATATTAAAACTTTATTTTTTCTATTTTGAATTTGAAATTTATTTATATTAATTTAATATTTTGAGATATTCCAAGAGTACCCCTCCCATATCCTATAAAAGGTCACCTATTTTTATCAATCTCTCACACTTAAAAGCCATTTTGGATCGAAAAATACCTACCTGAGTACCTTATTAGAATCCATATAAACATTATTAGAAAATTATTTTGGGTCTGTACCCAACATTAGGGGTCTTATGATTTTTAGTGATAATAGACTTATAAATAAAAGGAAACATTTTTAATTAAGTGTTTTATTGTTTCTTCTTCCAAATCACCAAACCCATATTAAACCAAAAAAAATATTAAATCAATAATACTCCATATATTAAATTGTTTTAACAACTTATATCCATATATACTTCAATCAAATGGTAAAAGAAGTTATCATTCATGTGTACCATGGACTACCGCCTTGAGAATCGATAAAATTATATTTCCATCACCATATCTCAATACTGGTTATAATTATTGAATTAATGTGTATATATGAAATTAATGAAATATTTTCTATTATAGAAAGAAAATATAACATTTATGTTCTTATATTTCCATAAACAAAAAAATTGATAATGTTGTTCAGGCATACATGTAGATTGTCACCTCTATGAAGCGATGTGATTGATTTTTCATTACAAGATATAAGTGGACTAAAACTATTAATACTATATTAATGATATTATTATCATTATCAAAAGCTAAAATTATACTTACCTTCATTCTATGACGATCTCTAAAAAATGGAAATGTTACTCATGTATATATTCAACTTACGGTCTCCTTGATGAAAACATATTTCATTTTATATATCTTCATTTAATTAATGGATTTAAACTATAATTAATGTTTAATATATATATATATATATATTTCCGGAATATTATTCTGGATATTATGGGCTTATAACCACTTTGACTATAGAAATTATACCAATGTAATTTTGGGATCAAGTATAGATGATTCTCAAAATGTCTAACGTAAACTTAAAAAATTAATTAATCATTCTAACATGGTAATAAGTTCTATGAAAGAAATTATTAACATGAAATGTTTCTAAATAAAGTAAAAAATTAAAATAAATCTTTATTCAGTAATATGAAGGACTTATTTGAAAAATCAGACTCGAGGTAAGTGATTTTATATTAAAAAATATTATTTTTATTTTCATTTACAAAAGTAAAAAAGAAAGTATTTTTAGCATATATGAAATGAATAAATTTTCCCGGTATAAAAATTATTTAATTGTTTTATGCTCCTTTTATAAATTCACATGATTATTTAAAAATAAAATTGTTTAATTGAAATGAAAAATATTTTTTGATTTTAAAAGTACTTTTTAAAAGCGGAAAGGTTATTTCAATTTCCAAAAATGATTTTTTATGAGATTAAAAGAGTTTTTGAAATTTTTATAATAAAAAAATTGCAAACATAATTTTTTTCATTATATAAATCATGATCATTAATAATGGGGTGGACCAATAGCATCATGAATACACAATATAGAATAACATGTGGTAGCCATGATATCACTAAGAAAGCCTTTTACTTATTAACATGGGGTGGCCTAGATAGTGTTGGGTAATCCCGTGATATCTTAAATAGTGGGTGCACCTTGATAACACATTGATGCATTGGGTAATGTAAAGTTTGGAAATTTTATATATGGTTATTCCATTTAAAATGGATTTTTAATGGGTTTATGAATATTATTCTCTAAGCCAGCAAATGATGTTTTAATTTATTTCAATGGGTTTTACATATTTTATTTGTGAAAAATGTATGTGGGTTTTTCTAGTGGAAACGTTTTATTTCATATCTTCTAAGAACATTGAATATAAAGGTAAAGGATATGTTATTTTTTATGTTTTCACTGGTAAAATGGTTTAAATTCTCTTATATCTCTTATTAAGATTTTTTTACTCATCCCACATTTTTAAATTTTTTTTATAGGATGTGTAAGGGAAAGGATGAAGACATATTGATCGTTAAGAATAGTAATCATGTAATAAATAATGTTTTTAAAGAGTTTTATATGGAGTATAAAATATATAGTAATTATAACTTTTCACTGGAACTGTATAGTGTTATTTTTATGATTTCTTCCTATTTCTCTAAAACTATAAATAGATTTTTTTTGGGAAAAGGAAATTGATTTATAGTTTTAAAATAACAAAAATATTTTATGTTAATGGAAAGGTCCTTAATCATTATTAGATTTAATGGACATTAACCATTTCATTTAATTCAAGGAATTAGTGGATTCATTGTAGGATTTTAGTTCACTAACAATGAACATCACTTCATTATCATTGTCCATGATAAATCCATATCTCTCAATATTCTCATTAGTAATACCAAACTGTCATGGTTATTTCGTACCCGTAGTTTATTTTTAAGTAACTCCTATTCATTAAATAGATTAACTCTATATATAAATAATACTTTCTAATTATTAGTTTTGAACATAACTAATATCAATATTCCTCTTACTAGAACCTCTGTTAATAGGGTCCTTCCCTGATAAAAACAAAATAAAAAGCAACAATAACATTTTTAATACAATTTTAAAAATAACATCCTAATTTTTCATTATGTTAAAAAATAAATACGTATTTATCTAATTTGGGGTAATGGTTTTTTAGAATCCAAATGGAATACATATACATCAAGGTTATAAATTCTCATAAAAGACACATTTTTAGGCCTCCCATTCCGTGTCAATATGATGTATAAATTACTATTTCATATTGAATACAATTAAATATAAATATAAAAGTTTCTAGAGAATATACCTTGAATTAGATATTAAGGTTACTCCCTCTCATTATTGATTAAACCATGTACAATAAGGTATGACTCCACTTCTCAAAAACTCCATTACAATATGGAATTCTTGGATGAGTGAGTTGTAAAACAATTAAACAACATCCTAGATGATCAATGAATTTTGAGACCAAGTATTCACAACATAGAACTACATAAAAAATCTTAATTATTTTTATTTAGTTGATTATGTACTTCAATAAGAAACTATTTCAACTTTTAAAATGTCTCAATTTTGTTTCTTATAAGAAACATATAACTATACTGAATGAAATCATTGATAAAGTAATGGTTTACAAAGACCCACCACTTACTTGACTACTAAGTAGTCCCCATAAATCACTATGTATAAGATCTAAATTTCCAATATCCATCATAAATTTTCAACTAAATTTTTATTTGGTCATTTTACCAAATTAATATATTTTTATATATCAAATGATTCCAATAATCTATCTTTATAGAGACTTTTCATGTGTATCATATTGTTATACCAAAGGATATAATGTAAATGATAAATGGTGTTAAATTTACTATGTCAGTATTATCTGTAATTTTATAGATTATGTTATCCATTCAAATAATTAATAATCCATTAACTATCTACCAAATTCTATAAAAACATCATTCATACAAATATAAGAGCTATTTATCTAAATAATGAAGTAAAATTTCATGTTGTCCCAAAGAATAAGGAAATTAATTTTTTATTCATGGTAGGATCATAATTATAGTTTTATAACTCTATTCAGAATCCATTAGGTATACATTGATAAAATAAGATAAACTTTACTATATAAACCCTTTATTTATTTACAATGTGTAGATCTGCCTCATCTTACAGAAATTATATCCTATTTTTGGATTGTGTTTATAAGGACAAATGTATAATGAACACTAGGTATCCAATGAAAATGATTCAGAATATATGAAATTTATATCTATAACATATAAGTATATATGATCAAAAATATTCTCTTTGAGAACACATATAAACTGTAGATAAATTTATAGTTCATTATTATATGTCATACATATAAATGACCCAAAAACCATAGTCAAAATTAATTCTAAAATCTATAAAAAAACATGTCTACGGGTGAGTATTATGTTTAATATCTTTTCATAAAGGAATTTTGATTAATTTAAAACGACTAAAATAATTACCACATTCATCATTATCTTATGGGGATAAAATACATATTTCACCAAGTAATGATTCAACTTTAATGTTCCCCTCAAATAAAAGTTATTTCAAAAGGTTATCATGCCAATAATATCATGTGTACTTTTTAGATATTTGAGTATATAGACCTTTTTCAAAATATATCATATTTATCAACTAAACTACAATACACTATTATACAATCTCATAGGGATTCCCAAGAATGTGTAGCCCAAAGATGAGAGTAAGGTATGGTAACTAAATTCCTATTGTTATCCATATCCACTATTCCTTGTACAAGATAATCCACATGTTTCTATAATTACCATCAACCTACAAAGTTATATTATTGAATTATTAACATGTGTTTTCTTTGGGAGGAGTCTTACAATTAGTATTTGAGTGGGGGGGTCTCTAAGCATTTTAATACACAGCTAATGCATATTAAAAATAAAACTATTTCATCTCATTCAATAATTATCATATCATGTTTTATTCCAATATGAATTCCTATTAATAATAGTATAATTTTTAAATCCATATTCGATAATCCAAATTAATATTCTCAAAAAATATTGATGTTTAACTCTTTGCAAAACAGAATGTTTTTATTACTCACCAAAAAAATAGAATCCAAAATATAATTACACATATCAAAATTCACCCCATAAATAATAAAGATTATACTATTTAATGTAAAAGATTTGAATTAGATGAAACCAAAAATCCCTAAAATAGTAAGAATGGAGTAACAAGTGTAAAATCAACACCATTATAGACAGCACATAATCATTCAATCCAGTGAGCAGTCCTACCCAATGTGAATATACCAACATATCTTCACTCAAGATATACTTCAATTCCACTGTAACTCTAAAACATAATATGTATGAACTAAAATCATTCCATAAATTAAATCTCAAAACATAAAAAAATATAAATCAATACATATGACTACTAAATATTATGTTTCCATACAAATATTATAATTCATGGGGTGATTATTGTAAAATAAAAATATTTTAACATAACTTAAATCATACATAATATTTTTTTCATAAATACATTTTATATACACGAATATTTAAATATAATAAATTAATATATTTATTTTTAAATAATGATATATTTATATAAACATTTAATATTCTATTTTGGTATTAAAATATTCTATTTATAATTTTAAACACTTTTTTATAAACAAACTATAATCATTTTTCCATAAAATATTATATTTTTCATATTTCCAAATATATAAAATTTAGTGAAAAATAATATTTATTTTAAGATATTTTATAATCCTATAATATTATAGGAACTACAACTAATGTACAATTTTAGTTTAAAATATAATCTATCATATAACACATTTTAATTTTTAAACCTAATTGTAATTAATGGTATCACACTAACTATTATTATTATAAAACACACTATTTTAGAGAAAAATATACTTATTTTTTTGACCTCTTATAATAATTATTATATTATATAATTAAATGGTAAATTGTGAGATATCATGAATCAAAAATTATGATTCATCCATTTACACCAAAAAGATAATGCAAAACATTGATTTATTCCTTTCGATATTTCATATCATAAACAATAACATAGAAATTAAATGGTTAAAAATAGCCACATAAAATCATAAATTATTTCATCACATTAATCATCTAATAAATTTTTTTTCCTAAATAAAATAAATATTAAATCATGATTATTCAATGAATAAGGTTGATTCGATAAAATTTTTTTGTTGCTTCTGAACATTTGATCCTCACTAACGATGAATAAAAACGACATAATTAGCTCAATCAATCATCATTGTATTAAAATTTTAATATAGATCACAAATTGAAGTATTTGCACCTCAATTCAACTGTTCCTAATTCAATGGATTGTTCTTAAGGAATATCACTAAGAAATATCCCCCAGATTCTTTCATATACAGGTATTACATTTCCTATAATAATTTTTGTAAATTATGTGGGGACCCCTCAGTCACTAAAGGTATGAAAGAATAATCTCCTTCAAGAGAAATGGAGAACATGGAAGAAGAGAGCATAATATTTATTTAATATCTCTTGATAACATGTTGATAATATGGATTATAGCCTTTATATTCGCCCACATCAATTAATAGAGTACATAGAACATAAATAGATAATTTTTGGAAGTCACCATACATTAATCATAATATTTTCCTTTTTTTATTATAAAGATCATTAACCATTTCAAGGATTGTAAAATATTTTCCTATTCATAAATAACAAATCATGATGAATTATAATTTAAATAAAACCTTTTAGAAACATTGGCCTAACTCGTGCACTTGATATCTCATTTTATTAGATATATAATATATTATACAATATAATGGAGGAATCATATGCCTTGAGAGATAAAACCATATTTTTCTTAGTCATATGAATTATATTCATATAATAGGAAACAAATCTATTTGAGTCACACAATATTATATACACATATTTGTGCACATTCATTAAGAATGAGATATCTTTTTATCATTATTTAGAAATAGTTGTAATTCAATTGCATATTTTTATGCCTTTAGTTATTTAATTTTTCCCTAATAATATTTTATTAGGATCCACAATATGTAGGGAGTCAAGATAGGATATTTTAAAATTTACATGAATGTGAGGAAATTTTATTTTTAATATTGAAAACAACCCTAAATTTGTTTTTTTAAATTATTACATTGATCTATGAATGTTTTTTCACCTCAAAAAATATTTTTTAAGAAAATTATAGTAGTATTTATTTTATAAAAAATATTTTAAATTAATAAAATGGTGTTCTCAGTTATTTTTTCTATTTCTAGATAAAATAATTATTATATTATAAACTATATCTTGAAATAACATTTTTTCGTTGTGTTTTTCATCATGATAGTATTTTATTTAACATCAACATAAAATATAAGTGTGTTCATTATCCATATTATGATTTTTGTAGTATTTTTATATAAATTCACATTTCACATATTATATTTCTAATTTTTTACCACAATTATCATGATATAAGGGGAGGAAATAGAATTGAAGAGTGTGTGATAGTGGTTGTCCTATGGATTGAATGTTCAACCTTCCTTGATAATTTATTTAATCTATTTTGTAAATGAATATGATTTATTTAATATATTTTTTTATAACATAATTAAAAGATATTACAAAATAGATTTTTTTATTTTGTTGGTTTTCGTATGAATATGACTCCCTCCCCCCCCCCCCCCCACCAGGATGGTGAAATGGTCATTATGATATTGGAAGGGGAGTAGAGCATCACATGACCTATCCTAGACATAAGAAATACTGGGACAACACTACGCTGGTAGTCAGATTTTAAATTTTCATAAAATTACTTATATTTTTTATGTTTACTCTAAAAGGATGGAATCCCACGTTAGGGATTGGATGGATTGGAATACAATTTATTAAGGGGAACACTTTTATTATTAATTTATATGATTAATTAAAATGGTATAAATGTATGATGGATGTTTCACCACACTATCCACATTCATGTTATCATGTGAATGAGATCACATAATTTTGTTCTATAATAGATTGTAATTTAATTAACCCATCATTTGAGTGTGAGGTTGTTGGTGTGGGATTTATTTCTCTAACAGATCAACTGGACACACGAGTTCAGAACCAGTACTGAAGAAATATGTCAGATGGTTCTATAATTTTATCAAATTGTGTATGATCAAGACGATTTATTTGATCCAAAATGATCTTATAGAAACGTCTAATTACTGGGTGGGTGATATCTAGGCTGCATATTTGACCGAATATGATATTATATATAATATAAAATAGGAAAATTAAATTCCCTTACAGAATAAATATCTACCCAATATCAAAGTGTACGTTTCCTATTTTTAATTTTTTATTCCAAAACTATAATAGGAAGATTATATTGGATGGAAAATTAAATTTGGTGAATTTAAAATTACACTAGTTTCCTCTCATATATAGACATTATAAAAATTTTATTCTTTAATAATTAAATATGCTATGTTTTTGTGCCCAAAAAAGTCTTTTCAAATGACCTTTGGGTTTTAAAGATTCTTATTTAGTCAGTCTCCACTATCAACAAGTGTATAATAATGATCCATCATTGTATACTAAAATAGATTCACTTGTGACTCATTGTATAACCTGTTTGATGTGGAATAATCTACACTTTAGGAAGATAAACATTATATGGTTCCCTGAAAGGATTCATCTGCTACTCTATGGTATAGGTTCACATAAATGCCGACATATATATCCCATAAAATATTAAGCGGCAGATTTTGATAAAATGGATATGGTGGAAATAAATATTATGGTAATGATAGTGTAATTTTATGGAAATAATTTGAAGAGGTTTGAAAAGAGTTTGTTCCTACAACTTGTGACTCTCAAGGTTCTATCCTTGCTCTAAAATTCAAATACCCTAAAATATGATGATGAATCACTCCTAGTCTCTTGAATAAATCAATAATTAAAAATAAAATATAATTTATTGAGCATAAAAAACTAAATTGGTTGGATTATGATATCATTGACACATGTCGACATCTTCCTTTCCTAAAAGGTATTCATAATTATATCGAAAAAAATATATCTCAAAGGATGTGATAATAATGAAATTCCTAGAATGTGTATTTTAAACATGATTATAGATAACATATATATCATTAAATAGTTAAATTAAATTCAATAAATTATCTAATATCCAAAGACATGAAATATTAATATATATGATGAAATCACTTTTAAATACATCTTCGATAAACTCCCCTCTTTTAGGAAGACTGCTGAAAATTCATTAAAAATGATAAAGTAATTGTTTCCCTGAAAGAGTTACTTATGTACAAATAATTTTACGAGTAATATAAAAATAAGGGGGTGAAATGTTAATTTTAGGATGATAAATCCATAGTTCTCTGGGCATAGTGATATTCTTTGTTTAGGTCCTCAATTGGAAAATAGTATGAAAACAATTATTTAAAAATAAAATATTCAATCAAAACATAATAAATGGGTGTGGGGCTTTTTTGGAAGCCTAAGACACTTCAAGATAAATTTTAGTCTTCATATAAAAAAAGATGGACATAGAAATTCTCTAATTGGGTAATTTTCAACCATGGTTATCCTAACTATTATTGTAAGTATAACACTTATTGATGGATTTATTTTGGTGTTATATTGTGAGAAACAATTAGCCTGCATTCCACCCACCATCAATGTATATTGATCTAGGGCGTGTTTTTAGAGTGATCTTTTGGTGATTTGAGGTTTGTTTCATCATCCTCCAACCTATGTTAATATCCTTCCTTATCACTAAAAATTTTTCCCTTATTTTATTTTTCAATTTAAAATTCCCCCAAATATTTATGGAATCTCTCATTTCACATGGAGATTTTATGTGGCTTACCTTGAAGGGGTTATGGGGGGATTTATTCTGACCATCACATGCAATTTTTGTAGAGAAATTTCCCACCACAAATATTTATTAGGGTTTTTTCATTAAATTATTTTAATTTGTGTTTTTCAAAGCTCTATTGGTTATGTATTTTACCTGGAATGTGGTCAGGGAGAAATCATTTGGTCATGGTTTTATTGTAGTGAGAGCATTCAGTTGGGTTTTCTTTTATTTTAACAATTTTTTGTTATGTTTTTAAAAAATTATAATTGATAGTAATTAAGAGTTATATATATCCTTGTGTATGTATGGATTGGAGTGTTCTTGAAAAGCCTATTTGGGTATTTATGGTGTTAGATAACCTAAGTGGAAATTTTCACAATGTTTAATTAGTTAATTAAAGCTTTATTATGGTTGGTAGTCCCTAAATTATCCCATATTCTCTAATACTTGTTCATAAGTGTGTGTGTTGGAGGTCTTTCCAAATTTTTCAATGATTACTATAAATTTTATAAATATTTTGATCAATAAATTTCTTTAATTTACGCCCTTAGATGTGGTTAAATTATAAAAAATGTGACTAGATTGGATTTATTTGGTAATAATTGTAATTTGATTTTTTGAATTAATGAAATCACATTGGTAATTTTAATTTTGGTATTGAAATAATAAGTATGGAATAGATTTTAGAAAATAATTATTGTTTTTTAAAATTAGTATGTTTTTGTTAAGGGAAATTTGAATAGTATTTAATAAATGATAATTTAATATTTGGAATATGAAATATAAAATTAAATTTGGTTTTTTAAATGATAAGTGTTTAATGGATTAGATTTTATGTGTTTAGTATATTGGAATGGGTATATTGAAAATGTAATTTTGAAATGTTATTCAAAAATGATACTTGAAAATGACATTGGAAATAAAAATTGGAAATTGTTTTGAAATTAAAACATGATATTATTTTAGAGACTATGGACCGTTTAAAAAATAAATGTTGAATGTTGAATTTATTGAAATTTTATTCATGTTGAAAATGTAATTTTGAAATGTTATTCAAAAATGGTACTTGAAAATGACATTGGAAATAAAAATTGGAAATTGTTTTGAAATAAAAACATGATATTATTTTAGAGACTATGGACCGTTTAAAAAATAAATGCTGAATGTTGAATTTATTGAAATTTTATTCAGGACTTTAAATATATTTATAATGAAATGAAAATACACTTGGAGATTTTTTTATTTTTATAAATAAAATTCCTTATGAGGGTTTTTTTGGATAAGAAACTGCTTTTATGTTGTGGCCTTTGTTACAATATAGTTGGAAGAAAAACGTATCTATTAGAGTTCTGAGTTATTATTTGTATTTTGAAAAAGTATGATAAAACTATCATATGCGTGATCCTTTTTATTGTTCACATTATTCCCTTCGGTGATAAAATACATGTAAGGGAGGTCCGTTTAACTCATTTCTATAACAAGGAAACCCACAACTATTATATAGAAGGCATGATTATCATGTTGTGATTAGGGATAGCCTAACACTATATGATATAAGTATGGAAAATCATGGTCTTAGACCTAAGGATCAAAAATTTTACATCCCCTATCATGTTTCACCCTGAACTCAGGTCACTAGTGGTTACATTTAAAATATTCTTAAAAATTGTTTTAAATTTGTTAAATTGATTACCATGAGAACCACTGAACTCACTTGATTATCATACATTCTATATTTTGGGACACCAATTATAGTGTCCAAATAAGTTATACACACACCTTTAATGGGTCTATATTTATTAAAGAAACTATGATAACAACACTTTTTTTGCATGTACTATTTTTGGAAAGGTCCGATATTGATGTATGCTGATTTCATTTCAATGGATGGTGTTGGATAATGGGGATAATCTATCCTCAAAACAAAATGGGGATATATATCAGTCTCATTATTAATATTATTCATTTTATTTTTATATAATATTTCCATGAGGGATTTATCTTGGTATGATGAAATATTTAGCTATTACTGCATGTCAAGTGGAATTATTTTATCCAAAAATATCTTGGTTGTGTTTATCAATAACTTTATTTGATTCATCTTATTTTTAATGTTTACTTACTATCTTAATGAAGGAACTTTCAACCCATGGTAACATATTTTTCCCTAGGTTCTCGTTAGTAGCCTCAATTATATGAGGAGGTGCACCTCATGCCATATGATGACCATCGATTCAGGAACTCATTAATAACCTAGGCCATCAAGACATCACAAATTTATATCAGCAATATTTTCATTTTTCATAAATTATGGGGATGATAGATAGGAGGATATGATATTTTTGGGTATTTGTAATGGTCTTATTTATAAAATTTATAGACCAACATATGTTGTAAAAAACCTAGATTACCATAAAAATTTATTTCTCCTTCTTTTCTCTTATAAAATGGATTGATTTCCACCTTGACTAGTGAACACAATTATGATTTTATTGATTTATGGGATTTCTACACTTGTAGTAAAAAAGTGGATGTTTCTATTATGGAATCATTATAGTCACATTGGATTGATCTGTGATCCACATTTCTCCTATCATTTTTAGTTTCTTGGGATTCACATATTCTACTTTTTTTTGAATATGGATTTTTTCAAAATGTAATTTATATATTCTTATAGTTTTAAATAATTTTTTGGGATTATTATTTAATGTTTCGAAAATTATTTCTATTTTTCTTTTCACCAAAAAATTGTAGTAGTATTCTACTTTACCAGCTCCTCATGTAAATTTTGGTTAATAGGATGGTATAAATGAATTTTTCATGTAATTGTTTCTGTTAAATAATGTTTTGGAAAGAAAATTATATTGTTTTCAAAATAAATTTTGAATGGAATTTTATCTTGGAAACCCATGAAATGTGAGAAATAATAAATATTTAGAATTTTAAAATCATGGGTAGTTAAATATTTTTAAAATGTTAATAGTTAGGATTATAAATTTTTTATTTTAAGTATAGATAAATAAGAAACGAAAAGATCACTAATGATCTTGGAGATGATTTTCTATTATTTTTTTGGTCTAACCCTATGTATATAAAATTTTTGGAATAATAGAGGGAGTTGGGAAGTTATACCCATGCATATGGGTTGTGAGACACTAAGGGGTTTTAGTGTACTAAATATAGGGATGTGACCTATTGTTCTATCACATGGGTTGTGACATTGAGGGTGTCATATGTCACCATGTAACATGATTTCTTGTGACAAATATTGGTGTGTCACCCCGGTGTGATTTATCGGACCCTAGAGATGGTGTCTTGGAACATAGTGTTGATGATAAGGGGTTTATACCTCTTATTGTGTGGGAAATAGATTAGTAATTTCGTTTGTTGTGGTATATTTTTTTGTATTTTGTAATGGTGGGTGGATTTTCACCATTAGAAGTGGCTTAAATGAAGATTTATCTAATGTAATAGGTGAGAGAGGCCATTGGTCCAAATAATGAGCCTCGTTTTTATTTATAGTTAGTTTGCTCAATGATCAATAGTGACTTAATAGGTGTTAACCTAGTGTTGAGAGTGTTTTAGATGTGTGAGGCATAGGTAGATTATTTGAATTTTATAATTGATGGATGAAAATTTATATTGAGGTTTTGGTTCAGGTATAGTTATTCCTTGAATATTTGATGAGGTATGCGCAAAATTGGTTGAGTTTTGGTTTTAATATTGGTTTTAAGGGGTAGGACCATTCATATGTCGGACTTTATTGTTGTGAAATTTTTTTCATGTGGTGATTGAGGGTCAAACAAGGTAGATGTGTTTAGGGATGATAAATCATCGGTAGGGTTTTAATATTCAACTGATGATGATATTATGGGTAGTCTTGTGAATGATATGATGCATGATAGATGTCAATAATTTGTACAAATTCATTGAGGATAGCTTGAGTCTGGTGATACTGATGTGCTAAGTGGCATGGATAGATGATTCAATGGGAGTATAAGCATAAAATTGTTGACACATGACTCATGGGAGTGAGATTCTAGATCAATAGATAGTTGTGGGTGCGAGTGTGACCCCAAGGATGTAACGAGGTCACGGTAGAAATAACATATTATATATGTGTTAATAAATTTTGATTATGTGATAGGGCGTCTTAGGAGAAAGCAATAATTGATTAGCATTGATATCAAGGTGATGTATTTTGTAGATGTGTGGGGCCTATTTGTCATTGTAAGATTCCGGTTTTTGCTGTGAAGGACCTTAAAATATTCTTGATGTTATTCCAGAGCGGTGCCTTCAGACGACGTGCGATTCTGAGCCCCGGAGTGGCCAGAATAAAATTTTCAGTGTGTTCACACTGGAAACACCAAATAAATGGGATAACTCCTAAACGGTGCTTCAGATCTGAGATCTGAGTGTACAGATGGGTCCGGAACGGGGTGTTTACCCTATGAATGACATAAAGTGTGTTGGCGCGGGACGTTTGGACCCCTCGCCTTCTTGTGTAATGTTAAATGGATAAATTAATAAATAAATTTATTCGTTTAATGGTGAAACTCATATATCTCTTAAAAGGTGGCTCGGATTGGAAAACTGACAGCACTGTTGAGTTTGGAGCATGTCGTTTACCCTAGGAGGGGTGTAATTTTCACGTGCACGGGCCGTCTGTGGAAAATGGCCCCAGGGGCGTTTTCATAATTTGGCAGCTTTGGGCGTTCAGTTTTATAACATCCAAAAGGAAGCTCAGAATCAAATTCTGAGACTGCCGTTGCGCTCAGAGCGTGGTGTTTACCCTAGGGGAGGCTTAACCTCGACCCTGTCAGGTGTTTCCGACGTGGGCTAAATTTGGGGGGTTTAAATTAAATTTCTTTTTAAACCACAACCCCACCCCTCTCCTTCCCCTTCCCCCTGGCAGAAGAGCTCAACCAAGAAGGAGGACCTCCTCCTCTCCTCCTCCCCTCCGGCAAGGATGCTCCGGCGAGGTGCGGATCACCGGTGATTCTCCGGGCAGCGCCCAGTATGTAGGCTTTGTTGCGTTTTCATTTTGGTTCTCGCACTCTCTTCGAATTCAATTATATACATTGAAATGCAGATAAATTTCCAAGCGATCCCCATGATTGTGTAGCCTATGTTCTAAGCTCACAAACACTTGTTTCAGAATTGAAATCTAGGTTCGGATGGGGATGCAGACGTTCGTCGAAGTCTGCGGGAATTTGTTTTTCTGGTGGTTAACGAGCTTCTCCGGTCGGCTTTGGGAGTTCTGGCAGCAGGCGGCGACGGCGAACCGGGATGAAACCGGAGTCGCGGGCTTCGGCGGGTGCAGTCAGGTGGTCGGCGGCTGCGCGCGGCGGCCGCGGTGCGTCGAGCGGGTAGAGATCAACCGGAGGTAGCGACAGACCTCAGCGGCGCCGTCCGGTGAGCCGAGGGTAACGACAGAGTGTCGAGCTTCGAGCGGGAGCCGGCGCGGCATGGTTGAATGGAGGCGGGGAGCTGGTGTCAGGCGGAGACGGCCTCAGCAGAGCAGCGGTGAGCGGTGGAGGCCGCGACGCAGCTCCTGTCACGATCGGAGGAGGCAACCGCACTGACCTCGGGGGCAGAGCAGTAGACCAGGACCCGCATCACGCGGGTCCTGCTGGGTGTCAACAAGGACCGGCCTACTGGCCTGTCGGATTGGAAGAACCGGACCCGCTCAGGTCCGGTGGTTTGAGGCGGGCCGCGGCCAGTGGGCCGCGGCATGTTGGACCGGACCCGCGGCTAGGCCGTGGGCCGGCAGTCCAGGACCTGGCCGGCCGATCCAGACCGGCCCGGTTGGCCCCCCCTATATTCGGGGGGGCCATAATTTCTAAACGGCACGTCTGTTTGACGCGCCGTCTGCGACGACGAGTTTGTATCGGTGGGGTGGCTTGTTCGAATTGAGTTTCGGGGTTGTTGTGTCCTACACCCGAATATGGGTGCCCCAAAACTTTAATTTAATAAAATTAAATTATTATTAATGTTTGCAACGGATGGGCATCGCGAGTTGGACGTCCGTTTGAAGTGCCGTCAGAGGCGCAGTGGCCCCGGAGCTGAGATGACCCTCCCAAAGTTGGATCGGAGCCCTTGCGGTTCGGATTCGATGCTCGGTGGCATGAAATGGTTTATACGAACAATTAATTAATTATTTAATTAATTATTGTTGTGGCAGGCCTAACTTTTATTTGGGATGTCTGATTGATGTGCCGTCAGCGGCAGTCTGACCCCAGTCCTCGTGCAAACTTTTTGAGATGCTTTCTGAAATGTTTGGGTTGGAGACAGGTTGTGGGCCCCACATGGCCTAGTTCGCACGTTTTACGTTGAAATGTTGTTTTTCCACCCGACATCAGTTTGGGGTGTTTGAGCACTGCATTTAGTGTGTTTTTATGAGAGGATTGCAATGGGGCAATCCGCCTGCTCTAATTCGGCATGATGGTGTGGGGCCCACGAGGGTCGTTTGGGAGTCGACGATGATTTTCCATCTTTATCACCGGGTGTCCATTTTGGGCGATTGAGTATTCAGTCCCGTGCGTTTTTCCGAGGGGATCGTAGTGGCTTGATCCGTTTGTTCAGTTTTGGGATCTTGGGGTGGGCCTCACACGGGTTTAGTTACGGTGAATAGTACCTTTTTCACCGGTTGACCATTTGAGGCGAGTAAGTAGTCTATCTCACGTGTTTTTTCGTGAGGATCACAAAGGTACAATCTGTTTGATTGTGTGTAGCCTCTTGCGCAATCTTATTAAATGTGGAAATGTGAAGGTGCCCCGGGGGCGGTTCTTCTACTGTGTTTGTAGCGGACCCTTGGCGAGTGATCGTGTGCACTCCCATTTGAGTGAAGTAATGCTTGAATAGATTTGGTTGGTCGTGCCTGGGACTTTGAGGTGGAGTTGTTGCGGCAGGCCTTCGCGTTGATGTTGGGTGCCATGTTCACTATAGCCTTTGGGCTGGAACGCGGTATACTCTGGGAGTATACCGGAGCGCTTGGAGGTACATGTGGTTCTTTGTACCTGATAACGTTTGTGCATTCGGTTGGGGTTGACTTGGGGCCATACGTCGAGTGGTCCCCATGTGTGTTCCATGCTATTCTTTGCGTGATTTGACCTCTCGCGACATAGAGGGTCCCTCGGGTCTCATTTGTCGACCAGCGGGGTTGAGGTTTCCCCCAGCTCTGTGCTCGATTGTTTTGATCATCGGGGTTGAGTGTTTTCCCCTGGTCTTGTTCCGGATTCAGATGGTTGCATGATACCCACTCCGTGTTCGGTTGTACAGTGTTTTACCCTCCTGTAGAGATGGCCAGAGCAGTTCTATGTTTAACCCTCCAGTGGGGCCGGGCAGTGGGTTACTCATCGACTTCTAGGGTTTATCCTCTAGTAGAGACTGGGCAGTGGGTCACCCGACGCACTTAGGGTCTACCCTCCAGCAGAGACTGGGCAGTGGGTCACATGATGCACTTAGGGTCTACCCTCCAGCGGAGACTGGGCAGCAGGTCACCCGACAACTTCTTAGGGTCTACCCTCCAGCAGGGCTGGGTAGTGGGTCGCCCGTCGTCTAGTTCCAGGTCTACCCTCCAACAAGGCTGGGCAATGGGTCGCCTGTCGACTTATTCCAGGTTTACCCTCCAGCGGGGCTGGGCAGTGGGTCGCATGATGATGTATTAAGGTCTACCCTCTAGTGGGGTTGGGCAGTGGGTCACCTGATGATGTATTAGGGAATACCCTCCGGCAGGGCTAGGCAGTGGGTCACTCGATATCTGGTAATGAATTACCCTCCAGTAGTGCTGGGCTGTGGGACACCTGTTGGCATTCCAGACTCAGTCCTTTCTACTAGGCTAGTGTGTGGCTTTCCTCTGTGACCACCGGAGCGGGACCCTTGGTTGTACGGGTCGGTGATGGAACAGCTTTGACTTTGAGGAGACCTCTCGACTGCAAGGCAGTGACAAGTTGTGGTTTGACGTTCCCCTAGAACTCTCAAGTACAAGGAGCGCTTTCCCCCACCGAGATGCATCCTTGTAACGCGACCTAAAACTGTGGGGGAGAGTCAGTGCCGCCCAAAGAGGATAGTGTCAAGGTACGGTGATTGAGCCCTAGACTTGTAGTTCGGGGAAGACGTGCAGGATGTTGGGCATTGATGGGGGTTATTTATGGGACTGTTGGCTACTCTTTTCTTGGGCTGAGCTACAGGATGGAGATCCCCTTACGATCTTGTTCGGGGTTCTTATAGAGCATATATATATGTATATACCTTGTTCAAGTACCAACTTCTTGGGCATGGCTACTCTCCCTCTAGGAGAGGCGAATACGTGCGGGGTATGCCACGTGCTTTCCGTTTCTAGCTTCTCGTGGTTGGATGATTCTACTCTCCTGCTATAGGTAGCAAAGACTCGACGGGAAGCTCATCTTCTCACCGTTTCCTGCTCCTTGTGCCTGGACATATCTACCTCCTTTCCTCTTGTTGGGTTGAGCTAGACTCTTTACTATTACTCCACTGCACCCCTTGTTGTATTCCATTACTTTTCCTATTCTCTCTACTGCTCACCATTTTGTACCTCCTTTCTTGCTCCCTCGAGCCATCGGGGTATCCTACTGAGTATTTTTATACTCACCCCTGCTTGGACATTGCCCGCACTTGGTGTGCCCTTGCAGACGACAGACAGGTTGGTCGTGACGTCAGAAGAGCTTAGGAGCTTTGGAGCGTGGACCGCGTGCGGTGGTCAGAGTCGGGTTCCAGGTGGGGGACCCTTCTATCTATTTTCCTTTTTATTTACTTGTTTTCGGGTTATGGCACTTTTCTGGTTGGGCGCGTGTTTTTCCCCTTTCCTTTTCAGTTTACCTTCATCACTTTCTTTGTACTTTTAGAGGTCGATGCACATTGTGGTTTATTTATAGCAGTTTCCCTTTTCTTTTCTTTTTACTCTGCACTTTTTCATTGAGTGTGTTGCGTGTGTGTGTACAGGTACATAGGAAAAGGCCTACTCGAGTTATTGTGCCTTCGGCACTGGTCGCCAGCCACTGGCCTATGGAGGCGGGCTTGGGGTAGTTGCGGCTCGAGCCCGGGTAGGGTCGGGTCGTGACAAAGTGGTATCAGAGGTGGTTCGTTCCTTGGGACGTTTTATGGATTTCCCTAAAAGAGGGATTGGTTGGGATATATGGAAACAGTGTTAATGTGTCTTGAGAGTGGCTCTCAGGCCAGGGAGTCCAGTGATGGTGCGGTGGCCGACGTATCCATTCACCAGGACCCTGATAACCCTCTTGTCGACTCGACATGCTGAGACACTTGTTGCATGGTAAATTTGTTTGTGCATCACATAGGATTGAGTCTTTTATGGTCCTTCTTGATAATATTCAGGATGTCTCCGCAAAGACAGCCAGTCGGGATACCAGCTTGGGTTCGTGACGATGCCCCTGTGAGCTATGATGCCACATTCCAGGACCCATCATGTGATCCCCTTTCTCTGTGTGGGCCTATAGCAGCACCCCCACCTATTGAGTAGCAGATAGCTTCAGGAGAGCAGACGGGGCTTGAGTGCTGGTTGAGCACGCTCCGTGAGTTCCAGCGGCAGGGACCGCTGAGGTTAAGTGGTGAGCCAGACCCTCAGGCAGTAGAGGTTTGGCTCGAGGCAGTGGATAGCCCTTTTAGGCCTATACAGACGTCGACAGATTAGAGAGTGTCTTTGGCAAACAACCTTTTTCGTGGAGCAGCTTGGTGTCGGTGGAGTCTGGTGACTCATCTTCTTGACGAGTATTCGCTTTCGTGGGATGAATTTCTGTTGTCGTTTCGTGAGGAGTTTTCCCCTCCTGCTTGCGCTTTGTTCAGATTTAAGAGTTCTTGTAGTTTCACTAGGGATGGATGACGGTGGCCGAGTAAGCGGCTAGATTTGTAGACCGTGCACGCTTTTACCCAGACTTGGTCCATGACAGCAACCCTCGAGCGCGGCAGTTTGAGCAGGGTCTCCGCCGAGAGATTCGTGTTGTCATAGTACCCTTGGGAATTTCCACATATGTCAGGGTGCTAGAGGAGGCACCAGTGACAGAGGGATTCTTGTCACATTCTAGCGTTGGTGGTGGAAGCAGGCACGTCGGAGCCGAGACGTCTGCCGCAGCTAGCGGTAGTTGACAAGCAGAACCTCGACGCAGGTGGCTTTATGAAAACCGGACTCAGGGGCGTGGTCGTACACCACAGTGGCACCGGAGGGCACCAGTTCATCCCAGAGAGAGTCAGTGCTATGTTTGCGATGGGCGAGGTCACCTGGCATGAGACTGCCCGACCTGAGTTGCTGAGAGCTTCGGGCAGAAAGCAGGCGCACCACCATGGCAGAGGCAGCACCGTGATCGGAGTAGCTCCCAGAGAGGTGGTGACTAGCAGAGGAGCAGGAGGAATTGGAGGTGGGGGACGACGTTATGAGGACTTCCCATCACCACTAGGCGGTCCACATCAGGCTCCGGGAGCTGAAAGTGGGACCACGGAAAGCCGCGAGCTTTGGATGTCTACTATCCTGTAGAGCATGAGGTGATAATAGGTAAGCTCAACAACTCTTCTACCTTTTTGCAGTAGAATTTTGAGACTCTGTGTGTGGAATGTTTTCTTCCCTGCTCCCTGCTTGAGGTGTTACCAGGGTGATGCAGGGCATTAGGTGTAACCCTGTTTTAGTAAGGTAAAAGGCATGAGACCTTTTTCTTTAGTCGATGGTGTCGACTCCATCACTTTTTGAGCGTGTAAAAGCGTCTTGGTTGCGAGACATCGACTGAGAAATCTTGCGTGGCCAGATATCCTTGGGTGCTTCACCATATGGATATTCTGAATGAGGGAACCATTGGGCCTTGTTCCAGGTGTGGGCGGTGATTCCAGTCACGGAGTGCGACGTAAGGGTTCGGTCGGGGAGGTGAGCTACCCCTGAGAGCCTTCGGGCCATTTGAGACCGTGCAAAGGGATGGCGAGGTTCCCTACCACCTTGCCCTAACCCCAAAGTCTGGAGTGGGTGCACGACATCAGAAAGGGCCGACCTCGCGTGAACAGATCAGTCCTTTGGTCTGTGTGCAGTGGCGTAGAGTGGTGTGAGAGTTCTTCTGGGTACGGAAGAGCCGAGTGTGGGCTTAGTACCCTGTGTTGCTCCCTAATTTTGCTTTTCGGGGATGAAAAGCTTGGAGGAGGGAATTATGTAAGAACCCGGTTTTTGCTGTGAAGGACTTTGGAATATTCTTGATGTTATTCCAGAGCAGCGCCTTTAGACAACGTGCGATTTTGAGCCCCAGAGTGGCCCAAATTAAATTTTCAGTGCGTTCACACTGGAAATGCCAAATAAATGGGATAACTCCTAAACAGTGCTTCAGATCCGAGATCCGAGTGTACGGATGGTTCTGGAATGGGGTTTTTAACCTAGGAACGACATAAAGCATGTCGGTGCGGGACGTTTGGACCACTCACCCACTTCTGTAATGTTAAACTGATAAATTAATTAATAAATTTATTCGTTTGATGGTGAAACTCATGTATCTCTTAAACGGTGGCTTGGATTGGAAAAACTATGTCACCGTTGATTTCGGAGCATGCCGTTTACCCTAGGAGGGGTGTAAGTTTCACGGGCGCGGGCCGTCAGTGAAAAATGGCCCCAGGGGAATTTTCGTAATTTGGAAGCTTTGAGCATTCAGAATTATAACATTCAAACGGAAGCTCAGAATAAAATTTTGAGATCTCCGTTGCGCTCAGAGCGTGGTGTTTACCCTAGGGGAGGCTTAACCTCGACCTCGTCAGGTGTTTCAGACGCGGGCTAAATTTGGTGGTTTTTAATTAAATTTATTTTTAAACCCCAACCCCACCCTTCTCCTTCCCCTTACCCCTAGAAGAAGAGCTCAACCAAGAAGGAGAAGCTCCTCCACTCCTCCTCCCCTCCAGCGAGGATGCTTCTGTGAGGTTCGGATCATCGGCAAAGCTCCGGGCAGCGCCCGGTAGGTAGGCTTTGTTGCGTTTTTGTTTTGGTTCTAGAACTCTCTTCAAATTCAATTATATACTTTGAAATGCGGTTAAATTTCCGAGTGAGACCCATGATTGTGTAGCCTACGTGTTATGCTCTCAAACAATTGTTTCAGAATTGAAATCCGAGTTCAGATGGGGACGCGGACGTTCGTCGAAGTCTGCGGAAATTTGTTTTTCCGATGGTTAACAAGCTTCTCCGGCCGGCTTTGGGAGTTCTGGCAGCAGGCGGCGATGACAAACCGGGATGAAGCCGGAGTCGCGGGCTCCGGCGGGAGTGGTTGGGTGGCCGGCGGCTGCGAGCGGCGGCCGCGGTGCGTCGAGCGGGTGGAGATCAACCGGAGGGAGCGGAGGACCTTGGTGGCGGCGTCCGATGAGCCGAGGGTAACGACGGAGTGCCGAGCTTCGAGAGGGAGCCGGCGCGGCGTGGTTGAACGGAGGCGAGACGCTTGATTTAGGCAGAGCCGGCCTCAGCAGAGCAGCGGCGAGCGATGGAGGCCGCGACTCAGCTCCTGTCGCGATCGGAGGAGGCAGTCGCGCTGAACTCGGGGGGCAGAGCAGCAGACCAGGACCCGCGTCGCGCAGGTCCTGCTGGGTGTCAACAAGGACCGGCCTACTGGTCGGTCGGATGGGAAGAACCAGACCCACTTGGGTCCGGTGGGTTGAGGCGGGCCACGGCCAGCGGGCCACGACATGTTGGACGGGAACCGCGGCTGGGCCGCGGGCCTGCAGTCCAGGACCGGGACGGCCTGTCCGGACCGACCCGATTCCCCCCCCCCTATATTCGGGGGGCCATAATTTCCAAACGGCGCGTCTGTTTGACGCGCCGTCTATGGAAAAAAGTTCGTATCGGCGGGGAGGTTTGTTTGAAGCGATTTTCGGGGTTGTCGAGTCCTGCGCCCAAAGATGGGTGCCCTGAAACTTTAATTTAATAATATTAAATTATTATTAAAGTTTGCAAAGGACGGGATTCGCGAGCCGAATGTCCATTTGAAGTGCCATCAGAGGAACAGTGGACCCAGAGGTGAGACGACCCTTCCAAAGTTGGATCGGAGCACTTGCGGTTTGGATTCGTTGCTCGGTGGCACGAAATTCATTATACGAACAATTAATTATTTATTTAATAAATTATTGTTGCGGCAGGCCTAACTTTTATTTGGGATGTCTGATTGACGCGCCGTCAGCGGCAGTGTGACCTTAGTCCTCGTCCGGACGTTTTGAGATGCTTCCTGAATTGTTCGGGTTGGAGAAAGGGTGTGGGACCCACAGAGCCTAGTTCGCATGTTTTACGTTGAAATGTTGTTTTTCCACCCGACATCCATTTGGGGTGTTTGAGCACTTCATTTAGTGTGTTTTTCTGAAGGGATTGCAATGGTGCAATCCACCCGCTCTAATTCGGCATGATGGTGCGGGGCCCATGAGGGTCATTTGGGCGTCGGAGGTGATTTTCCATCTTTATCACCGGGTGTCCATTTTGGGCGATTGAGTATTCAGCCCTGTGTTTTTTTCCGAGCGGATCATAGTGGTGTGATCCATTTGTTCAGTTTCGGGATCTTGCGGTGGGCCCCACACGAGTTTGGTTACGGTGAGTTGTACCTTTTCACCGGTTGACCATTTTAGGCGAGTAAATAGTCTATCTCGCGTGTTTTTCCATGAGGATCACAATGGTACAATCCATTTGATTGTGTGGAGCCTCTTGCGCAATCTTATTAAATGTGGAAATGTGAAGGGGCCCCAAGGGCGGTTCTTCTACTGTGTTTGTAGCGGACCCTTGGCGAGTGATCGCGTGCACTACCGTTTGAGTGAAATAATTCTTGAATAGATTTGGTTGGCCGTGCCTAGGCCTTTGAGGTGGAGTTGTTACGTCACGCCTTCTCATTGACGTTGGGTGCTGTGTGCACGATAGCCTTTGGGCTAGAACCCGGCATACTCTGGGAGTATACGGGAGAGCTTGGAGGTACATGTGGTTGTTTGTACCTGAGAACGTTTTTGCGTTCAGTTGGGGTTGTCTTGGGGCCACACGTCGAGTGGGCCCCAAGTGCGTGTCATGCTATGCTTTGCGTGATTTGACCTATCACGGCGTAGAGCGTCCCTCGGGTCTCGTTTGTTGACCAGCGGGGTTGAGTTTTCCCTCGACTCTATGCTCGATGGTTTAGATCAGTAGGGTTGAGTGTTTTCCCCTGGTCTTGTTCCGGAGTCGGATGGTTGCACGATACCCACTCCGTGTTCGGTTGGCCAGTGTTGTACCCTCCTATAGAGATGGCCAGAGCAGTTCTGAGTTTTACCCTCCAGCGGGGCTGGGCAGTGGGTTACTCATCGACTTCTAGGGTTTACCCTCCAGTAGATACTGGGCAGTGGGTCACCCAACAAACTTAGGGTCTACCCTCTAGAAGAGACTGGGAAGTGGTTCACCCAATGCACTTAGGGTCTACCCTCCAGCAGAGACTAGGTAGTGGGTCACCCGACGACCTCTTAGGGTCTGCCCTCTAGCTGGGGTGGGCAGTGGGTCGCCCGTCGTCTAGTTCCAGTTCTACCCTCCAGCAAGGCTGGGCAGTGGGTCGCCTGTCGACTTATTCCAGATTTACCCTCCAGCGGGGCTAGGCATTGGGTCGCCTAATGATGTATTAAGGTCTACCCTCCAGCGGGGCTGGGCAGTGGGTCGCCTGATGATGTATTAGGGTTTACCCTCCGGCAGGGTTGGGCAGTGGGTCACCTGATATCTGGTTATGAATTACCCTCTAGCAGGGCTGGGCAGTGGGACATCTGTTGGAAATCCAGACTCATTCCATTCTACTAGGCTAGTCTGTGACTTTCCTCCGTGACCACCGGAGCAGATCCATTGGTTGTAAGGGTCAGTGATGGAACGACTTTGACTTTGAGGAGACCTCTAGACTGTGGGGCAGTGACGATTTGTGGTTTGACATTCCCCCAGAACTCTCAAGTATGAGGAGCGCTTTCCCCCACCGAGACACGTCCTTTTGACGCGACCTAAAATCGTGTGGGCTACTCAGTGCCGCCCAAAGTAGATAGTGTCAAGGTGCGGTGATTGAGCCCTAGACTTGCAATTTGGGGAAGACGTGCGGGATGCTGGGCATTGATGGGGGTTATGTCTGGGACTTTTGGCTACTCTTTTCTTTGGCTGAGCTATGGGATGGAGATCCCCATATGATCTTGTTCGGGCTTCTTGTAGAGCATATATATATATATGTATATACCTTGTTCGAGTAGCCACTTCTTGGGCTTGGCTACTCTCCCTCCAGTAGAGGCGAAGACGTGCGGGGTATGCCATGTGCTTTCCGTGTCTAGCTTCTCGTGGTTGGATGAGTCTACTCTCCTTCTATAGGTAGCGAAGACTCGACGGGAAGCTCATATTCTCACTGTTTCCATCTTCTTTTTCCTAGACGAGTCTACCTCCTTTCCTCTTGTTGGGTTGAGCTGGAATCTTTACTATTACTCCACTTCAACCCTTTTTGTATTCCTTTACTTTTCCGGTTAGCTCTACTCCTCACCCTTAGTTACATCCTTTTTTTCTCCCTCGAGCCTTCGGGGTGTCCTACTGAGTATGTTTATACTCACCCCTGCTTGGGATTTTCCCTCACTTGGTGTGCCCTTGCAGACGACGGACAGGTTGGTCGTGACGTCCGAGGAGCATAGGAGCTTCGGAGTGTGGACCGTGTGCGGTGGTCGGAGTCGGGTTCTAGGTGGGGGACCCTTCTAAATGTTTTCCTTTTTATATACCTGTTGTCGGGTTGTGGAACTTTTATGGTTGGGCGCATGTTTTTTCCCTTTCCTTTTCATTTTACCTTCAGCACTTTCGTTGTACTTTTAGAGGTCAATGCACATTGTGGTTTATTTATAGCAGTTTCCCTTTTCTTTACTTTTTACTCTGCATTTTGCAATCAGTGTGCTGCATGTGTGTGTACATGTACTTAGGAAAAAGCATCCCCGAGTTATTGTGCCTTCAGCGCTGGTCGTCAGCCCTGGCCTATGGAGGCGGGCTTGGGGTAGTTGCGGCTCGAGCCCGAGTAGGGTCGGGCCGTGACAGTAATTGTTTTGATAAAACAGACCTTCTACATTCCATTGAGAAATGATCATTTCTACTATTACCTTGACTGGTGTAGTGGCGGTAGTTCCATCATGAACATTATTTCATGACTACTTGTCTGGTAGTCAGGGGGTTATAGTGGGGAGTTAATAAAAGAGTTCATATTGAATCAATATGACCTGGTAGATGGTTGTCATTGAGACAATTTTTTCACCAATATTTTAATGAGAATGAATGATTTCCCTCGTGGGGTTATTATGATGATTTGTATAGTCTATGAATCATATAAAATTTGAATGAGGTTAATCCTATAAGGAGGTATAGGTGTCTATATAATGTATTGTTCATGTTGAGAATTCTCTCAAAATGTTGTGTAAGTGAAGTCTTTTGGGGGGAATTTAAATAATATTCACTTTAAGATGTGTACCTAATTATGTTTTTTTAAATATCTCATAGATGAAATTTCCAGAAGCTGGGGGAGAGTGATGGTTCAATATTTCAGTTTAGATATTTTAAATTAGAAGGTTTCAACATGTCCATTCATTGCGTTTGGGGTTAGAAAATGAATGGACTATGGTGCTTCAATTTTGATCAAGCTAAATAATGATAAAGAAAATGGTGGGGAGTGGGGTTTTGATCATTTGAGTGTTATCCTTATGTGAGAAGGGTCATATGTGTATGTGATTGGTTTTTGGTTGACCATTTTGGAATTATGAAGCTAGTGGATATCTAAACCCAAATATAAATTTATTTCTTAGTGAAATCAGGCTATAAACTCATATATGGAATTTTTAAGTATCTATTCCTGGGATTATGGCTCGATATGGTAAATGATGATCTATTTTATTGATCAAGATTGTGATCTTTATCATTATAAGCCAATGGTAGAACCTCTCAACTTGTGATCCAATCTAAGAGCTCACACAGAGTGTTGTGAATAGATGTTGGGGTTAATAAATTATTTATCACGGGATTGCTACAAGATTAACTGGGACTTCATTATATAGATTGATATCACATCAGTAGTTGGATGTGAATATGTCATTGGCATTCTTGGATGGGATTTGAGACAGCACCGAGACATATGTTTCTCACACTTGGTGAGCCCCAATTTGATTAGTAATATGATGTTGGACATAATATGAATCCCATTCCATAATATGTCAATGGAATTATAGAATATGATAAGGGATATTATCCTACTCCTATATATCCTTAGAATGATGTTGGTGCAGAAATTCATTGGTGGAAGTATGAATATTTGCATGCATTCTCTGATCTTCTAGAATATTCAAGGCAAAATCACTATCATGAATATGATCATGTCCCATTCCTTGAGTCATCATCACATGTTAAGACCTCTCTAGAACTATGATATATACTCAATCCTTGGACTTTAGAGTATGTCACTTGACTTCTTCAATTGGAATATGATCATGTCCAGATGCCAGTGCCACTCTCAAATGGTTGGGCCCAACTACAATGGGTATATTATCCAGATACTAGAAAAATGTAATATGATTCCTGACTTCTACGACATTCATTTGCCCCTATCCTGAGGCATGTTCTGCTCTCACCTATTGAGCCCTGGTTGGAAAAGAAATATTAGCTCTGTGCGATGCCTCGTCCTTTACTAGAATTTGTCAATAATCTTCCTAGACAAGAGAAAGGATGTGTGCTTTCTCTAATGAAACCATTTTTTCATAATGATTAGATTTTTGAGTTTCCCTATCAATAGGGATTGAAATATGTGATTTCACCTTTATCTATACATGTGTTAGAATGTATTGGTGAATTTCATCATCTATTGCTATGATGTATTGACATTTTATCAAAGTGTGTACAATGACACAAGCCTACACATTTTTTATCTCCACTATGTAATATAAGATATATTCTACTAAAATGGAAATATGATACCAATTTTTTCACATCGTACCACTATAATATTTTTATGGAAATCATGATTGGGTGTTGGGATATGAGTCTCCCCCATGCATGCTTCAGGAATATGCACAAATACTTGTTCCTAGTGAACATGGATATGATCTTATTTACTATTTGTTTCAAGAATATATTGGAATAAATTTTTTGTGGGGATGGGGATATGATCCCACTAATGAATATGTAACATCTTTCTCTACGGTTGATTCTTCCTTTTCTCATGTGCATGGGAGTCAGTTGGTACCCTCAAAACGCAGCTAGTGGGTATCGGGGGGATGCTTTTGGTGATTGAGGTTGATAGTAGTCATTCTAGGAAGCACAATAATTTGAAGAGAGGCATATTGGACTCCCTAATCCACCCCCACTATAGATTGATGGTGGAGATTATCACGCTCGGGGGATAATATCTTGAAGTTGATGGTCATGGTAATGAGTGCAATGGATTAGCTACAGATTTCCCTGGATAATGTGGACTCATCAGCATCTGTTCTTGGACAACCTCTTGAGATGTCTTGAGGATTAGGATTGTACCACATCTATGGTACTCTCAAACCATCATTTTCACCACCGTTAGTTGAAGCAGTCAGAAAGGAGATATCATTTTTTGAATAATGGGGGATGAATCCATAACTAACCTTCCATAATGGTTATTGGATGATGATATTATCTCACATAAGGATGTGGTTGATAAGATATGTATCATTACTGATTCGGAAAACAATGAAAAATGTCCTCAATTTGTGGAATATCATATTCATGATGTGCTAAATAAGATATTATTGGATAACAAAATTTTCTTTTCTTTCCTAATCCATACATTCTGCTCGTGTGAACTTTTCAAAATAAGGGTGAACATTTTTATTGAGAACCCCAGTTAAAGGGGATCAACTATAATAATTATCTTCGTCTTGTTAACTATTTTTATGTAGGATATTCATAAAAAATTAATTGGTTCATCATTAACTTGTTTTTTTGTTATAAGATAGATTCACATCGAGTTCACCATTTCTGTATATGTATGGTATGAAAAAAAACATATAGAAAATAAAAAATCATTTTTTTTCTTTTGAGATATTTATGTTGGGTTCACCATTTCTATTTTCATATATTGTGTGAATAGAATTGTATAACTAAAAATAACTAATAACTTCATCACAAGAGATATTTGCATGGGGTTCACCATTTCTATTTGCATATGGTGTAAAAATAGAATGTCTCAATGTATAATATCCATTCAATTTTTCATTAGAAAGATTCATTTTAGGTTCACGATTTCTATTTTGACTTGGAAGAGAGGACCATGAGGTGCATTTTCTTTGGTCCAAGGGTTTATTTCCAGTGTATGATTTCCTTCAAAATCATTAACTTTTGGTTACCATAGTCATTCATAACAGAAACCCCAAATTGTTCCCTCATCCATAACTAGGTACATACCTACTTTACAATGGTTGGTGATCAATTAAGTGTTCAAACCCAATGATGCTTTCAGACATTCATTGGTTAGGAGGATGGGAGTCAAGCTCATTACAACCTATTTAGGGAAATTATTTCATAGTTAGGAACTATCTTATGTTTTTATGAAATGTTAGAGAATCTCTTCCTAATCCTCATATGAGACCATTCACCCTAAAAATGATTATAGGTTAAGTATCCATTATTAAAAAATAAAGTGGCATCTCATTATTGAGTCCCTCATTATGTACAAAGGATTCTTAACTTGTTTCTTAGTAATGAATAGCTTCTTATGTGCTAAAGATGAATAACCAAGAACTATAGAATTTACTACAATGTAGGGAGGTAGTTAATAATCATAGAATAAGGATTATTCCATTAGAAGTCACCCTATATATCTTGGTTATTGCATGAATCAAACCCCAAGAAGTTCATTTCACCCAGGAATTTTAATGTCATACAGATAGGACATATGTGTTGAAAATTGGGAACCAGATATTTGAGCTCGAGAATTTAGGAGATATCCTATGTATTCTGATTTTAATTGGAATTCGAGATATCATAGTTTTATTATAGTCACAGGAATGTCCCTATGATAGATGCCCTCATATGTGGGATGTTAATATCATGCCACTCATAGGGAGTTATATGTTGATATTTACCTAACTATTGGATATTCAGGATGCCAATAATGTAATCATTACGATTCCCTAAGACCATTTGATCTTTACACAATGTGGGAAATGAGGGATAACAATTTATTAACCTCATAACATATGGATGTGGAACTAATGTTTGTGTACATCCATTAGATATGATTAATATTGTGCTTGGTACATAATAAAGTCATCCTATGTATCCTAGATATATATAGAATCATTATCATCACTATTAAACATATTCTATGCCTTCTAATGGATGAGGTAAGGTGATCATACCATGAGAATGAGTGGGTCCCAATGGTTGAAATGTTAGAGACATAACGGGGCATACAATGATGTGGATTACATTTCAATTTTGGATTGATTTTTTGGAGGCTTCATATGTATACTTGTTATGGAAGGAATCAGAGCCAATGTAGTTCTATGAGATCAGGCCTTACACAATGATGTTTCCATATTCTTTTTATAGGTTCATGATAAAAATAATAAGATAAATACAGTTCCATAACCCCGCATGAGCTATGATTAGTGTAGGAAACAATGTATGGTAAATAATATGTCTAATTTCTTATAGGCATAGGACTTATGTTATTGGATGAATCGTAAGGATAATGATAAGGATTTCGGGACCTTGAAAGGCATCATATATATCCTGGTTATGGACGTAATCAGAGTTATCATAGTTCATTTTATTGGGTATTACACACTATGCTACCCATACATATGGGAAATGTCATATTAATCCACTAGTCTAGGTATACACACTAATGTTTCCTTTATTATCAGGTCATACACAATGATGTTTCCATTATCATTAGGTTTTACACAGGGACTTTTCCCTCATCATTGAGGATTACACACTGATATTTCCCTTATCACTGGGGAATACATAATAATTTTTTCCCTTATCATTGGTGATTACACACTAAAATATACCATGAAATTCATGCTAACATGCTCATGATTCCTTGATCATTGGGGCTCACACATTAAAATCTCCCTTATCATTGAGGCTTGCACACTAACATTGCTTTTATCATCATATGTTACACACTAACTATTCCCTTATCACTGGCGTGTACACATTGAAATTTCCTTGAACATTGATGATTACACACTGGCACCTACCTTTTTACCTAGCCTGCATGTTTTCCTGAAATGCGTTGGTTGTTCTCTTGTCAGGCCAAGGTGGTCTACTTGAAATGTTAGAGATGGTCTTCCCGAAATATCATAAGACAATCATGTGTTCCATTTGTCTTTTCCCAGGGACCTCTCATATCCTGGATAGAGTTTCCAATGATTTTCATGTGATTATGGCTGAATTTTCTTGAGGACATTTTGAGACCTGGATGGTTTTCCCTAGGATCCATTGCATGACCCTGGCTGACATATCTAGAGGGTGTTGCATGACCCAATATACTCTCTAAGGTATCATAACAAGATCTTCCTAACACACATGTAGGTACGTCGTGTGGGTAAATATGACATATTTTGAGGGTGTCACATGATCTAGGATGACATGCTGGGTGGACATCATGAGAACTATTTATCATGCCTGAAGGGAATTGAAATATCTTGATGGCATGCCCAGGTGCAACTGAAAGACATAGTTTACATGAAATTGTATCCCCATATGACACATAAGTCACATATTAAGGACATCGCAAAGATTTTATGGGGATCCCATAACTCTCCTGAAACCATCGTGACACACCCAAGGGGTGATGAGTGACTTTCTTTTACATGTCTAGAGAACTTCACATGATTAAAATTTAGTGAAAAATGAGTGATGTGAGATCTTTTAAACATGTAATGGTGATTTCACTAGTCTTTGATAGATTAGGTGAATCACATGAGGATCAAAACATACTTCTTTTTCATAATCCTCTTATTTTATTAGTCGTTATTCCATCATTTTATCGCAAGTGCCTAATATTTATTTAGTGTTATCTTGTTTCAAGTCTTCTGTGATCCAGAAAATTTGTGGTATGTTCTTAGAGTTTCCTTATAAATTGTATATCATGTGATTTATGTGTGATGACACAATGTTAATATTCATGTTTCTTGAATTCTATGGCAATTTTTTAGATCTCACATAATTTTATGTTTTTTGGCTATGAGATTAGTTTCCATAAGAAATAAGCTCTGGTAAATTGGTACTTCGTTTCATCAGGATGGAAAAATGATAGTCTTCAGCAAAGATTCCATAAAAAAATTTGAGGTGGGTTTGGGGATTTATAGGCCTCTCCACCCTAGTTCTTCACCACTTGTGTGGCGTGTATCATGAGAATCCAGGCTGGAGTTTGTGGAGGGCTTCAATGTCACACATCTTCATGTGATCTAAATGTGACTCACTCCAGGGGTGTTTCTTGTCTTTTAGTTCCCATAATAACATTTATCAAAGAGTCCATTATTGGTTTATTTCCAATTAATTGGGTATTTTTCACTACCACAATCATGCTAAGGTAATTTTTTATTTTCAGGTTGACATGTCCAGGTGATTTTGTGAGATTAGAATTCCATTTCATGATCATAGTTGACTTTTTTGGGAAATTCTGTGAGAAAAAGAGGGATTTTATATGTTTATTGTGAGACCATGCAACACATATCCTATGAATTTTTGATTAATTTTATGATTCTGAGGGGCTTCTTCCTACACCCCATTTTCAATATTTTTTTATATTACATAGGTTGGGTAGTTTTCATGGTTTTTTTGGGAGTCATCGGGGAAAATCACATTAACTCTTGTTGATGCATCGCATGACCACACATGTTCCTATATGTATATGTGGTCATTCTATAGAAAAATCCATATTCATATCCTTAAGAATCCAAATTATGAAACCATGATTTCTTTGACACACCCAAGTACCTTCACATGATGATGATGATAAGTTGGTGGGCTATCATAAGATGAGGTGGGAATGTCACTGGGTTATTGAGGTATTTTGTAGACATATAGGGGTGGGTTTCATGACTTTTATGAATACATGATGCTCCCTCCTCATCCCTTCATATTCCATCAATTAATTTTACAATGGTTGTGTAGTTCTCAAGTTTTTTTTAAATTTTTTTAATGTAAAAAAATATTTCTCATCACTGATGGGTCACGTGAGCTACATGATTACAAGAGTCTCTATCATTTTGGTTATTTCCTCTTATTTTTAAAGAATTTTAAAAAAAAAATTCAATATTTGCTGGTAAACAAACATTTTTTCTTGGGGGTTCGTATCAAGATGTCATTGCTTGACCATCAATTGCTCGAGATTCCTTCATGAGATCAAAACTTATTTTTTAAGGGACATCACATAACCTTCTATTGGTTGTTCATTGTACATGGTGTCTGAATGTGAACTCTTGATGGTCACAAAATAATGTATCCCTTGGAGTCTCACATGATCCATCTGTCTCATCCACCTTCTTCATCGTTTTATTTTTTAGGGAAAGTAATGCACATATTCATGTATTTATTCATTTGTGAATTTCATAATGATAATTTGGTGGACACCAATAGAGACCACTGATGTTTTTAGTGATATATCTCACTATAAAGTTGTGGATTGACTAGAGAATATGATCCATGTTTTTAGACTTGTGTGGACCCCAAGTAATCAGATAGTTTCTCTTTAAGGTTTTCTTTTCCATGGAGTAACTAGGCATTGGTGGAGTCTAATCATGTAGACCAATGATGAGACAACACTCTTATTGATATATTTCTAGGGGATAATTTTGTAGGAGTATTACAACTCTTTCATACAATAATTATGGATATATGATCTTCTTATGCTGTAACAGAGTAGTATGATAGTTGTTGAGAATTTTAAGAGGTTCACTAACCAAATATGGTACTTACTCAACATGGTAAGAGAATTTTTCTACCCTGAGATGTAGTTTAATCAAGGTCTCCATAGAGGCATCTATTACACTATGGTCTCACTACCAATTCCCACACATACATAATTGTTTTTGTGAGATCTGGTTATATTGAACTTTTAGGAGGAAGGATGTCAAGTGGATAAAGATTTTGATGGTCATATAGGGATTGAGTCATTATTGGAATGTGGTATATACCATTCTTTAAGGTCTCAATTTTGGATACAATCCCATGAAAGGGATTATGAACATGGATCTACGGTCATCATGGAGATATGAACGAAGGATTGGATCAATGGGGTCAGGTGTGGGAGTGTTGTGAGGTGTCTCAGGGGTGTACAAAGATGTTTTAAATGCTGGGGGACCAAAAAGTGGTGGGTGATACAAGTATAGGATGGACCGAGTACTAGGGGGAGGGGTAGCAATGTGCGGGTTCACATATAGGGTACGACACCGGCATGATGGGGTGACAGTTCAAGTGGTGTTGAGAGGGATGGAGATGAGGGTGGTGCTGGCTCGATGTCCTCATTAATGTAACACGAGTTTGAGTGGCTCATGGTGGTGTGGGTGATGAAAAGGTACGATGACATAAAATCAGATAATGGAGAGGATTGAATAGATTCGAAAGAGGCGGGTCTGGTTGCTCATATTCGGTAGAATAGAAGGTCAGCATAGGTTGGTTTAGATCTATTAAGGGATGGGTTGAATCATGTTCCAATTTAATTCTGATTCTCGAATTTGACTATCAATTTTTTTCTTCTTCATCTCAATTTACTTGAGTGTTTCTTCGATTTTTTGATCTCATGTATTGCTGGGAGATTTTGGTTCTATTGTAGTGGATTATTTTGATGTTTCCTTGGTTTCATTTGATTTTTTATATCTTATGTGGAGTTGTAGTTGGTGGCTAAATGATGGGTCATGATCTTGAGTGGTGGTTTTATGGAGTGATGGTAGTGATGACTAGATGAAAATAGAAGAAGAATGGTGACATGATGGGTGGTGGTGACTGTGGGTTGGGCTCAAAGGATACAAGGAGACGGAAACCACAATGGTGAAAAACTGATGGAGGAATAGTGAGTCATTTGACACAACGTTGGAAGGATTTTAATGATGATATGGAGAAGAAAGGATTGGATGGAAATATTGATGTTGGTGGAATTGGGGAACAGTGAGTGTGGGATAATTTAGTAGTCATGACTCGTGGGTATGTAAAGAATGTTAAATCAGTGTCGCCATTGTCTGAAAAATATTTAAAATGGAGGAATGATGAATCAATGAGTCACTGTTACACTAATTTTGGTGTCAAGTTAAACTAAAAATATAAAACAATTAATTAAACAATTAATTAAATTAGTAAATAAAAGTAAAAAACCAAATTAAATAATATTAAAATAAAAAAACACAATTTAAATTTATTTACTTTTACCATTCTTAGTGATAAATATAAAACATAATAGTTAATTTGTTAAAATAATTTAAAATAATGTAAATTTTCTATAATTACTTGAACAATTAATTGTTTATATAAAATAAAATAAAAAAATTAATGTAATCAAAGAATAAAACTAATATGAAAATAATGCAAAGTATTGAATTAATAGAACTAAGTTGTTAAAGTTATTTAAAGAACTCAAAACGAAAGTGAATTATTTGAATAAAATTTAATTAAAGAATAGATTAAATTAATGAATCAATAAAATAATTAATTTGAAAATTAAAATAAATGAAATAATGAAACAATAAAAATAATTTAAAATTATAATTTGATTAAAAATGAATAAAAATAATATATAAAAAAGGAAGTTTAAAACAAATGGATTTATTTAATTTGAGAATTATATAAAATTACAAAATTGGTCACTATAATATATGGTTTGAACAAAAAATGTTTATTTTACACAATAATGCACAGAAGAACATCAAATGTAAATTAGTTTTCAAAATACCTCATTTTTATATAAAATATTCAATAAATATATAAAAAGATGTGGAAAATTTCATTAAAAATGGAAAACATCATGGTTTTTCGAGTGGATGGAGTTGGTGATGGTCATTAAATGGTTCAGTCATTTGTGGAAGCTAGTGGGTACTCCTCGTTTGGGTCTCAACGCCAGAGACAATCCAATGTAAGGTCCCATGAACATGGATCTATGGTGTAGGGTTCACAAACGGAACTCAGTCATCGAGGAGAGGGGTGGTGAAAAGATTATAATGGGTGTACTACGATTGCATGTGATTTCATGACATGTAGGTCTAAGGAAGATGTGCAGGTTATGGATGGACCACTACACAATAGTCAGAAACAGAATCATCGATCTCACAAGAATGGATAACGGGTCCCCAGGTAGGTAGTATCGGCAGAGGTGTATGTGGATCTCTAGAATGAGGAGATTTGTACAGAGGCTGATATTATTACTTATATCCGCCAATATCACTAGACGACCAATTCCAGGCTTAGAGAGCTGCTTTTTGGGGCTGCTGATAGCATCATACTATGTAGGGATATTCCCCCTAATCTCATGAGATGGTAAAAGGTACGATTAGTGTTTGTTATAATATTTATCTAATTCTTTTAGACATAATAGTGATCCATTATTTTGTTTTCAAATATTGTGTGTGATATATTAAGCTCCCCATTAAGAAATTATCCCAATAGATTTTTCTAGAGATTTCTGGTGGGTGTAATTAATTTATATCGCTTATCTACCAGTATTCGGAGATGTTTCTTGGTGGGGATTATTTCTCATGGGACCTCTTGGTCATAAAAATGAATCCTTATGAATTCATCTTGGGTATGGACTAGATTTTCATAGTTTAGGCATATATTGATTTTCATCATAGATGGCTTCAATGTCTATATAAAGATTTGACTCAATTATCTTTTATGGGTGTTTAGATCTCATGGATAAGTTAGTGGGTCCTAATAGATGGATTCCAAAACTCATCACCAATCAGATAGAGATTTTACCCCTTGGTAAAATAGGCTCTTCAGGTTTCTAAATCCTTTTTATATTGGACGACTATATTGACATCATTCTCAAGGATGTCCCAGGACCACCTCTATAAAGGGAGTTGGATATAATTATTCAATTACTCTTCATGACAACACTGATATCATTTAGAGTATATCAAATTTCCCCCTTCTAGCCCTGGGATCCGAGTTTGTATATGGAGGACCTTTGAGAGATGTTTTTTATCAGATACATTATTCCCCCTACGAAACACTAATCTATTTTTGAAAATGGTGGATTGAATTTTGAGGTTTTTCTTTTGATTATGATTGACTAAAATAGTTAATGATAAATAAAAGTAACTATTTTCCACTAATACATAACCTCATTGACTAATTCATAGGTGTGAGGTGGTTCTCAAAAATTGATCTAAGGTATGACTCTCTTTAGTTGAGAGTTTATGATGATGATATTTTGATGATTATGGTCTAATGTTTCTACAGACACTATGAGATCCTAGTTATTCCATTTTTTATAATGAATTCCCTCATAGTGGTTATGTTTCTGATGAAGTAGTTCTTCCATCCATACATAGAATTATTTGTGGTTGCCTTTAAAAAGTACATACTCATTTACTATACCTTAGAGGAGGATCATGCAGAGCACATGATCATGGTATTGGACATGCACCAAGAGAACTACATTTTTAAGAAACTCTCAATGTTCTAGTTTAGGATCAATGATATGTAAATTCATGGATATTTCATATTTGATCATGGATTATCCACAGACCTAGTGAAGTCTAAAATAGTGATTTCTTTGGAGCCTCCCCAGAGCATGTTTACGGTGTATATTTTTCATATCATTGTAGGGAAATATAAGAGGTCTTAGATGAATTATATAGGATAGGAACCGCTTTGAATTCCCTTGTTTGGAAAGTGTATAAATTTATATAGATCGAGAAGTATCTGGGATCCTTCATGAAATTGAGGATGAGTTGACTAGTGCTCCAATATTTAGACTACAAGAGGAGGATATAGAGTACATAGTGCATTGTCATCAATCTGGATGCAGGATCAGTTTCATGTTGATGACGTGGTAGGAAGTGATTATTTTTGGGTAATGATAGTTGATACCCCAAAAGTAGAACAATGCATCTCTTGACCTATATATTGAAGTGATATTCTTCACTCTGAATATGTTGAGCCACTATCTTCAAGGACAGTGTTTTTTATTTACTCTCACCAACAAAGTCTCAAGTATATCATCACACATAGAGATTTGAACCTAAAACAGTGGAATTTTATAGAGTTCCTATAATAATATGAGATTGAGATACTCTATACACCTTTGAATAGAAATATCATGTCATATTCCTTTGGTTGGAAGTCTTGTTAATTCTTTGTGGAAGAAGAGTCCAAGTTGTTGGATTATTTTTATCTGATCATAGTAGAGGTGAGGGGTGAATATATTCATTTTTCATTAATGTCGACTCCTCCTCTTATTTATAATGTGGGAGTATCCTAGTATATTGACACCAACAATGAGGTTATACATCACTATATATCAATATGAGATACACAATATAGATTTTATGAAGTATGGGGAGGTGATGAGGGAGTTTCAAACTTCCCCCTGGGTTGTACATCCTAGTGTGTAAAAGATATTTAAGGACCTTTAGATGTCATTTTTTTGGTAAGGTATGAGGTGGATCATAATTGAGTTTATCTTTTCGGTGTTTCATATTTCAACATGTTAAGGTAGATCACCCGGTTCCCATAGGTTTGACCCAACCTCCAGAGATCCCAAGTTGGAAATGGGATGGAATATCTATTGACTATATAATAGGGCTTATGTGGATAGAGGGGACCATGATTCTATCTTGGTGATTTTTGACCATCTTATGACGTGATCACACTTCCATGAAATTAGGTTGATGTTCTCAGGGGAGAGTCTACGGTAGTTGTATGTGGCGTAGTTTTTCCACGTTCATGGGGTACCCATGAAAAGTGTCTCCAACCATGAATCTCGATTAAAATTATTGTTGTACAGACGATAGCAGGAGGCCTTCTGTAAGATCCTAACCCTATTAGCGTGGAGCTGATGCATTATTTTAATATATTGGACTGGTTACAAGAAAGTCATATCCCTAAGGAAAGAATAATTTAGTATATTTGGAAATCCATTATCATACATAAGATCAACATTACAACCTTAAATGAGAATAAATTCAAAAAAGTTCCATTATGAACACGAACCACTCAAGGATTATCCGTAAAAGTCAATCAATAAAAATATACCTCTTCATGTCCTGGAAAAAATGAAACATAAAAAGGGGTGAGTTCAGATGCCCAATAATGGTAAGCCATATAGTGGATGATATCATAAACATAACCATTTTTCATTCTGAATAATTGAAAACACATTACTTTTAAAATAATAAAAATGACAAATTATAGCCAAAAAATGATCTACGTAATTATTTCCATAATAAAACATAATCATTGGTATTCTACTAATAATATAATCACGTAATCATTGAATTTCTAGCTTTATCATGATGGAAATGTATATATTGGACATTCAAAAACATACTATCAAGGCCTCAGACCAGAAGACTAAGAAGGATTAAGGCCTCGCCTAAACCATATCTCAAAATGGGCAAGGCCTCAACCAAGTCCATATATAATTGTCTCATAAGACCTACTGATGCATCGATGGGCTATAAAGGGACCCACCCGACACATACTAACTCCAATTAATTCCACTTATGAACAAGGATAAACATAAAAAACATATACATTCATATTTAAAGTATCATATGAAATTTAAATAACTTCTACTAGTCATTAAACATAAACACAATCCATTCGGAGAAATATGGTGAATGATCTCAAGATAGAAAATACATATTCAAACTATTCAGAAACCCTTCATCAACATATTTTTTGGATTATATCATATGTGATAAACCACAATGAAATAAAATATGCATCATAGGTTATGGACATAAATAAAAATACATTTAAATGAAACCATTGATAAATTATTGAGGAAATATTCCATAAACATTCTAAAGTGTCTCATACCACCTTAAAACATTAAAATCGTAATACCTTATCGTATCATGATAATAAAGAGACTCTTGATATGATATACCAAACGGAATTACATACACCACATTCATGGAAAGAGTGGTAAATGAGGAATGTATTTTATAATATTTATTTTGAGACGAGATAAACTATTTTACTTTTGAAAGAAGAGTTGTTTTGAAAAATAATTTGTATTTCACATGAAATTATATTTTAAACAAGTATGTACATGAAAATAAAATTCACGTACATTGATATTATATTTTATGCATTTGTTATGTCCCACTAAAGTGAAATTATGTAAAAAAAGTTATTAATAATCATTAGAATGAAAAAAATTTATTGCATTTTAAAGAAAGAGTTAAAAAGAATTTTAAAGTATAAAGGAATGATTGTTTTATTAAATCTAGAAATTAAAAAATATAATTAATCATGATAATAATATTGGTTTTAGAGAAATTATTTTTTCTTCAAAAATATTCTGGTGTGCACTTGAAAATAGTTAAGAATTGGAAAAGTTCCCTTGAATCATAGTTGAATTTCAGCAAGAATTTTGAAAAATCCATTTAAATCATGTAACTCCCCAATAAATAAATTATTATTCTGGTTGGTAAACAAATATCAAACAATAAAATTGAATTTATGAATATTTTATATTAATACATATGAATTTTATTGAGGTAACTAGACCATAAATGTATCCCGGATAAACATGGAGGTTCAAGTGGGAAAACCATAAAACTTTGTAATCAATCAAAACATATGCCCCAAAAATAATATTCAAAAAAATGATACATTGAATATAATGAAATTTAATATATTCATTATATTATTCATCAATGTATAGTATACATACACCATAGACAGGTAATAGTAGTTATTAAGTAATGTCTCACTAAAATGGAAGTGAGGTGAGGAAACCCCTACCTTATGTTTGATGGTGTTCTTAACATGATCTAATTGTCCTAAATAACAAAATTAAATTCATTAAATAATATTTTAATAACCTATTATTTATTTAATTTATTTATTATATGCTTATAATGTTCATTCATGGCTTAATTGATGGTTTTAAGAGGTTTAATTTCATTGTTTGGAAGGGATTTCTTTCATGGTTTTCATGATCGGTATACATATATTCTTGTACAGATAAACATATAGAATGAGAATGGTTATCGAATATTGAAGTTGAATGTTTTTATTTATCAACCATATGATAAATTGGTTATATAATTCTTTTTGTTGTTGGAAGTGGAGATAAATCACTCTATGAAACGTTAGTGATAGTTGTTTGGGTTAATTGGCGGTTGTAGATCCCAACGAACTCATTTTGATTTATAAATTAATATCATATGTATAAAAGAAATATATAAACTTAAATAAGTTATAATAAATATTTTATAGATTTTTTCAACCATAAAAATGATTTTCTGACCTAAAATTAATACGATAATAGTAATTGAACACGCATCATCGTTGAATGTGATAAATCAACACATCTTGGATGGTATTTTTATTTCTATTATAAAAGAAGTGGAAATGATAGATGATGAAGAATTATTAATATATCATGAAAACATTATAGTACATTAAAGGTATTGGATTCATGACAACAATTTTATGAAAGGAGTTGTGGAAAGGAAAATAATAGAGAGGAACTTGAAAATAAAAGAAAAGATAAGAGATCCCTTAAAAAAATTCGACAGCCTAACTGCATCACTTAAAATTTCATAAAATGTTATTATGAGGGAAAATGGGGTATCTCAAAATTCCTAAATAATATGGATAATAATTGGGATATTTAATTAAATATCCCAATGTAATATAATTTAAATAAAAAATAATAACATAAAATGAAATCTTGAAAAACAGAAGGGCGGTAGATTCTCTTACCTTTTAGAGAAACTCTGAAAACATGAAGGTTGAGACCTTTGGTGCTTCAGGAAAACATTGGGAGGAATCATAAGGAATTAAAACAACAAGATCTTCAATGATTATGGGTTTGGAATGAATGAAAATGATGAAATGGGTGGGTATTTATAGTAAATGATATGGTGTTTTTTTATTAATTTCAAGAGACACCTCATTAGTGGTTTTTGCAAAACCAAGTTCTTGTCCAATGTATTTTCCCATGGTCTTAGCCACTCGGGGAAACTCATATAATATTTTAATGTAAAAAAGTAGTCCATAATTTTATATTAATTTTTAAATCTTTATGATTTCATTAAACATACTGAAAAGTCAAAACAATATTATTACTATTCACAAAAAAATCATGTATCTTAGTAAAATCAAACAAATTCACCCCAACCATTTTTTGACATGTTGAATTAAAAAATAAAATACATTTTTTAATAATAATTTTCTAAATATTTTTTAATTTAATTTTAAAACAAATCACAATTTATTCCAAAAAAAATATTAAAACTATAACTCATTCTATAACTCCTGGTGAAAATAGTTAAGGTCCTATAAAATTATTTTATAACCCGCATATAATAAAGTAAAAATTTATGATTACAATTTAAGAAAATAAATTTCCAATTTAAATTTAATAATTAATCGTAATACTTTAACTAAAATATGTATGACAGACAAAAATACCAATACTTATACGATGATCATTTTCACTCATAAGATGTGTAATTTTATTTATACAATCATGGGTAAAGTTTCTATTTTTCGTGATGATTTTCTATTATTTAATTTTTCATAAGAGTAGTAGTACTATTCATAATGGTTTGTTACTATTCACAAGGTTATTTTACTATTCATCAAAAATTAATTTTTCCTTATCAAACTCTAAATATATTACTAAACACAACATTGTTTTTTTATTTTTCAAAATTCAAATAACAGAGATGTAAAAAATATTTGTATTGATTAGGTTTCAATAAATTGTGGTTTTGTAGAGAATCAGTGTTTCATTAATTCTATATTAAATCTATTTGCAAATTATTGGGGTGTTAAATTATTCCACGCTTAACAGATTTGTGCCCTTGAAATTCGAAACTTCACTTAAAATGATAATGGTTGATGCTTGAAAATTAACTTATGGGAAACCCACATCAGAAATTGGGTTAACAAAACTATCCTCTTAAAAAGAGGTTAAGGTAAATAAGGTGGTCACCAAATAAATTATTATTTAGAATGACGTGACAATAGTTATAACTAAAAACCTATACATGGATGAAAAATATAAATATAAATATTTTATGGAACGTGAAAGTAAACATGTTCAGAAGAATTTTGATTACTACAAAACTATAGACTACTGTTAATAAATTCATCGATATTATAATTGATTATGATAATTGGAAAAATAATTAATTATGAATCATTTCCTTGAGTGGAAGAATTATTCCACTATATAAGAATATAAATATATGTTTCTATTTATAATCTCATCTTTCCATTTCACCTTGAACAAGCTATACGTCATCACTTAGAACAGGTTGCGCCGTATGGTGAAGTAATAAATTAACCTCTAAAATCTATACAATGATCAACATAAATGATTTCATAAATGGTTAAAAAATACAGAATATATTTATTAAAATCTTTATAATGAACTTCTCTAAATTTCGATGATGAACTTATCATTAAATCTTAATCTACATGCAGAAGCTCTGAATTTTCACATTCCAATCATGTGAAAAACATTATTATGTATCCTCATGAAATATAGTAATAAAATTATTACCTTAAACCCCATATTGGAAATATTTATTCTTCTGTATTTCTTAAGTAATATACATATTAAAGTATGTATTCAATAAATCCAAAAGTGATGTAAACTCCATTGATGATAGCATGGACCACTTCTCGACAAGTCAACAATAAGTTCCATGGTAGTCAGTAATTATCTAAATAAATCCATTTTTCATCATTATCTCATCATAAGATATATATTAAGGGTTTTAATTCACTTAATCAAGTGTCTTCTAAAAAAATATCTTTCTACTGAATCACTTTTCCTTGGTTCAATTCATTATACGACCTAAAATACTTAATGAAAAGGTTCTACATTACAATCCTTATATATTTCATAATTTTAATAAAATGTATATCATAACATAGTTATTGAATTCAGAACAATACATTATTTATTCTATATAAACAGGAGTAACATAATAATATTTACCTTGTTCACTTTACTTTTTCAGAGCTATATATCTATGTTGCTTCAAGAATACATTTGTGTAGTGCCCCATATCCCTATAGTTGAAGAATTGTATATAGGAAAATTGTTTCCTTCTCCGGTAATTATGAGCATAGTGGACTTTTTCACCACACCTAAAACAAACTCATTTTTCTCTTAATGATATACTAAGGTGTTTCCATCCACAATTATCACATGTGGTAAAATACTCATTTCCCTTCTTCCCTTTATTCAAATTTATACTAGTTTCCTCTACTTCTCCTACATCATTACAAATACAAGATACTTAGAAAACTCTTTATCCTTGTTAATTGTACATGAATCTATCTTCTCATATGATGAGAATGATTTTTATATTAGTTACCTTTGAAATACTAGCATAAACGCATCTATGAATTGATCATTATTACTATTTGAATTATGTTGTTTTTTGTGTTTCTGATTCCTTCTGGTAGGATCCATTTCTAAATAATGGAATACACTAGATTATATTATAATTCGAAATGTATAATCTAATCTTAGAAAAATACATAGCATAAATTGAAATATTGTGCATAACTAATATCATAATCATAAACATGGTTTCATTGACGAAAGAAAATTAATTTAATTCCATCATAATGGTATGTAAAAAAATGTGGATTATCCTCAGCATATCCCCTGGGAATTTCAAACCAGGTATGCAGTAAGGCTCATTATCGTGTACTAGGATACCCTGGGTCAGGCTAGATAATCCTTGTTAGAGTTTTTGCTCCTATGTGCATCTGTTCTAGAACCACGTCCACTTACAGCTTCCAGAGAGGGATGTATTTGTTACGAATATACACATAATCTATTCCATAAAAAATTACGTTATGTTCTGGTATGTTTTCCCTTGAATTATATATTATGGTTTTTCCTATAATCTACTTTTTCAAAATCTTGTTTCCTGGTTTTCTATTAAACATCCAATGATACCAACTGTAAGGCCCTAACCCAGAAGCCCAAAGCCGATGCATTATTTTAATATACTGGCATGATTACAAGAAATTCATGTCCCAAATGAATGAATAGTTTAGTAGATTTGGATATTCAAAATCATACATAAGTTCAACATTAAAACATGAAATGAAAAAAAACATAAAAGTTTCAATAGGAACATCCACCACTTTAAGATTATCCCTATTAGTCAGTCAATCAAAATATACATGTTCATGTCCAGGGAAAAATGAAACATAATAAGGGGTGTGCTCAGATGCCTAGTAAGGGTAATAAATATAGAGAATGATATCATAAACATAGGCATTAGGCATTTTGAATTATTGAAAACATGTGACATAAAAAATAATAATCTAGAACACATTATTTCTGGAATATAAGTTGTGTAAGTATTTCCCTAATAAAACTTAATCATGGGTATTCTACTAGTCGAATAACCACTTTAACAATGAATTTCTAGGTTCATATTGAGGGAAATTCATATTACACGCATTCTAAAACAAACCATTAAGGCCACATCCAAGACATCTAAAAATTATTGAGGCCTCGAGCAGAACTATATCTTAAAATGGGTAATGCCTCTACCAGGTCCCCATCTATAGGTCTACTGAGACCTATAGACGAATCGAGGGGCTATAACGAGCCCCAACCAACACCTACTAATTCCATTTCATTCTTATTATGAATAGGGATAAACATAAACCAAATACAAATTCATATAGAAAACAAACATATGATTTATAAATAACATTCCCCAGTCATGAAACTTAAATACTAACTATTCAGAGAGATATGGTGAATGGTATCAAGATAGAACACCCACATTAAAACTAATAAGAAAAGGTTCATAAAAATAATTTTTAGATGATATCATAGGTGATAAAACTCTATGAAATACAATATTAATCGAAGGATGTTGACGTAAATAAAGATAATTTTAAATGAGACCATTGAAAAATTCTTGAGGAAATAATCCTTAAACAATTTTAAGTGTCCCATACATCCTTGAAACATTCAAGTCATAATACCTTAGAATATCATGATAAAAAGGAGACTCTTGATATGATATAAAAAATGTAAGTACATAGAACATATTCCTATAATTCATGGAGAATAAGGCATGTATTTCATAAAATTGAATGTGAGATGCGAAAAATAATTTTTACTTTTAAAAAAAGATTTCTTTTTAAGAATATTTTTTATTTGACATGAAATAAGATTTTAAACATGTATATCCCTCAAAATAAAATTCCAGTATATTGAAATTATATTTTAGGCTTATATTGTGTCCCATTGATGTCAAATCTTGTAAAAACAGTTTATAATAATATTTTGAAATAAAAAGTTTTAGCGCATTTTAAGAAAAACATTAAAGATAATTTTAAAGTGGGAAGACATTTTATTCTTAAAAAAGAATAGAACCAGGATAATTTTTCATGAGAAAATGAGTGGTTAGATAAAATTAATGTTTCTTAAAACATATTCTTGTGTGCACATGAAAACAAGTTAGAATTTGAGAAGTTCCCTTAAATCAGGATTTTATTTAGGAAAATTTTTTGAAAGTTCCATTTAAAACATATAAATCACCATAAAATTAAGAAGTATTATGGTTGGTAAACTTATATAGAACACTCACATAGAATTTATTAGGAGTGTATAATAATAGATAATAATTTCATTGAGGTAAGTAGACAATAAATGTAACATGAATTAAAATAGAGGTTCGGGTGGAAATCCCTTACCACTATGTAATCAATTGAAACAAATTCCCCAAAACTAATAATAATAAAATGATACTATGAATACAATTAAATTTAATATAAAAATTATATGATACATCTATGTCATGTATATATATATCATACACACATAATTGTAGTAAATAAGAAATATTCAAAAAAATGGAAGTGAAATGTGGAAACTCATACCTTATGTCTGATGGTATTCTTCACATGATATTAGTGTCCACGAAAACCAAATTAAATTAATTAATTAATATCTAAAGAACCTATTATTTATATAATTTATTTTTATTTCCATATTAAGTCCATTCATGGAATTCATTATGGGTTAAAGAGGATCAATTTCATTGTTTGGTAGGGTTTTCTTCCTTGGTTTTCATGATCACTTTACTTATATTCATGTAGGAATAAAAACGTAGAATGACAATGGTTAGTCAGTATAGAATTAGAATTTTAGTAGTGAAAAACTAAAATATTAAATGGTTATAAAATTTATTTGGATATTGGGAGTGAAGATGAATCATTATATAAAACATTAGTGGCAATTGATTGGGATAATTGGTAGTTTTAAATCTCAACAAACTCATTTTGATTTATAAATTAATATCACATGTATATAAGGATTACATAACCATAAATAAGTTATAACATCTAATTTATAGTCTAATTCACCCATAAAAATGGTTTCATGACTTTAATTGAAGATGGAAAAAAATTGAAAACCTGTTCTCCTTGAATGTGATAAACCAGCACATCTCGAATTGTGTTTTCATTTCCTGTATAAAATAAGGTGAAAGAAGAGATGATGAAGAATTATTACTTTGTCATGACAAAATTATAACACATTTATGTTATTGAAGGCATCACAACATTTTTATTAAAGGAGGTGATGAATGAAAAAGAATATAAAGGAACTTGAAAATAAATGAAAAGTTGAGAGATCTCGTATGAAAATTCGGCAGCCTAACGATGTCGCTAAATATTTAATAAATTATTTTGATGTGATAAAAAGGGGTATCCTTTCATTATTACATAATATGGACAGTGAGGGGATATGAAATTACATATCCTAACATAATCCAATTGAAATTAAAAATAATAACACAAAATGGATGCTCGAAAAAGAGAAGGGTGGTGGATTTCCTTACCTTGTAGAGTAACTCCTAAAACATGATGGTTGGGAACTTTGTGGCGTCAGGACACCTAGGGATTAATCTAACTGAGGTAAAACTATCATAGCTTCAATAAGGATGAGTTTTTAATGATATAAAATGAATGAATTAGTGGGTATTTATAGTAAATGAGAGGGAGTTGTTTTATTAATTTCAAAGGACACCTCATTAGTGTTTTTTTCCAAACCAAGGTCTTTCCCATGATATTAGCCACTTGGGAAACATGATATCATCATTTCATGATAAAAATTTAATCATAATTTTATATTAATTTTACATCATTATGATTTCATTAATGATACCGAAAACTAAAAACTGTAGTACTACTATTCTAGAAAAAAATTCAAGTATTTTATAAAAATCCCAAAAAATCACCCCAACCAATTTTCAACATGTAGAATTCAAAAATGAAATCCATTTTTTTGAAAAAAAAATTATAAATATTTTTTAATTTAATTTTTAATTAAAATCATAATTTATTCTAAAAGGCATATTTAAAACTTTACTGGATTTATAACAACTTCAGAAATTAATCAAGGTCCCACAAAATTATCTTATAACAATAAGACAATAAAGTAAAAAATTTATGATTAAATTTAACAAAAATAAATTTACATTTTACATTATAAAATTAATCATAATATAGTAATTAAAATATTTAGGACATAAAAAAATTTCAATACTTATACTACCAACGTTTTTTCACTTATAAGATAACTAAATTGTATTTATACATTCATGGGTTAAGTATTTATTCTTTGGTTGATTTACTCTTTATTACTACTCATAAGAGTAATAATACTATTCATAAGGGTATGTTACTATTCATATGGGTATGTCACTATTCATCAAAAATTATGTTTTTCTTATCTTACCAAACGCAACTATGTATATCAATTTTTTAAAATTAAAATCACATCAGTTGAAAAATTATGTTTATTCATTATGTTATAATAATGTTCTTTTATAGAGGCTTAGTGTTTCATGAATTCTATATTAAATATGTTTTTAAATTAATGGGGTGTTACACTATAACATCCCACCTTTTTATCACATAAACTTTCATTACATTTTACAAAACTGAGGATCCTTAAGGTTTAGTGTCTTAGAAACCAGGAACTTAAAACATGAAAACATAAAAGATTCTTCTTAAACACATGAAAGGCTTCTCCTCATGTTCATCTTAGGTTCATAACTGCATCTCATAACCTGGGGACATACATCAAAAGAATGGGTGAGAAGAAGGCCCAGTAAGGGAAATAAGAGAAACATTTTACATGTGAACTTTAGATACTTCAATAAGGTAATGAAAAAGAAATTTAAGGCATGAGAAAGAAATCATGAGGAATATCATAATAAAAATAAAGTTTTTCATAACTTAAAGATGTGGCTACAACATTTAACATAGACAATCATGAACATATCACCATGGTCCATCCCCAAGGTTTCATTTGAAAATTACCAAGGTTATTCACCAAGATATCGTGAAAACTGTAATCTCTAGTGGTTACATCATTACCCAATGAATTGGAGTGCTATCAGGGAGCACCCTTAAATTTGACTTTATTATCATGTGAGCCACATATATAATCATAAATAATTTCATAAACAACCCATATAGCATAAAATAAAAGGGTTTCATTTCATAATCATAACGTTTTAAAAACTTCTTTAAAGACATGATCTTTACGTCACTTTAAACCCACGGAAGGGGAGAGCAGGTCTCATGTATGTAAATACCTGAATTTAAAATAAAACTTTTTTGTATATATGTGAATACCCCTTTTGAAGAATGATATTTGAGTATTCACTTAATAAAATAAAAGTACTTTAGAAAAAGAGAGAGACATTTTGAGAGAGAAATTCTGCAGCATTACAGCTATGTTTCGGGGTTTTATAAAACATTGAAAAGAGAGGGGACATGGGTCAAATACTCATAAATGACACATAAAACAGTAGAGGAACAGAATATAAACGATTTTAGAACATGGTAATGAAATTTCAATGATATACCATATGAAATGAAGAACATGAAAGGAAGACAAAAATAAGATTTCTCTTATGAAAATTCGGAAGCCCAACGGCGTCACTTAAACTTCAACAAAAATGAATTGAAGAGATCATATAGGGTCTCTAATCATATGAACATATGAGATCAGTATGATAGATATAGATATCATAACCCAACATAATACAAAAGGAACATGAAATACTTGACATGAAAGTAGATCATTGAAAAATGAGAAAGGCGAACGAATCCCTTAAAAATTTGGCAGCCTAACGACGTCACTTAAACATCAACCAAAAATGAATTGACAAGATAAAAATAGGGTCTCTCATCATATGAAAATAAAGGTTCAGTATGATAGTTATAGAGATCATACCCCAACATAATAAAAAGTAACTTTAAAGACTTGACATTAAAATAGATCTTGAAAACGAGAAGGGTGAAAGAATCCCTTAAAAATTCAGCAGCCTAACGGCGCCACTTAAAACATCAAAATACTGAATTGAAGAGATCAAATGGGGTCTCTCATAATATGATCATAAATTATAAGTATGATAGATATAGATATAATTCCCCAACATAATAAAAAGGAACTTGAAAGACTTGACAATATAATAGAACTTGAAAATGAGAAAGCTGAAAGAATCTGTTACAAAAATTTCGGCAGCCAAACGGCACCACATAAACTTTCATAAAATGAAATGATGAGAGTAAGAGGGGGTATATAATCGTATGAACATAAAAATGACAGTATAAGGAATACAAAAGAACATCCTCGAACATAAGAACATGGAGCATAAAAGAAATGACATAAAAGAGATCACTTGAAAAGAAAGAGAGGGGTCAGATCCCTTACCTTAAAACGTAACTATTAAAACTCAATGGTTGGGACCTTGACAGCTTGGGGGCACCTTGGGAGGAATCCTTGGGAGGTAATGAGACCAGAACGTCGTTGGTGGAGAGTGGGGAGTCGAATGTATGAGAGGATGACTTTGTATTTATAGGGAAAGTGAGGGGACAAGGCATTAATGGCCAAGGGACACCTCATTAGTGGTTTTGGCAAAACCATGGGTTTTCCCATGGTATTTTCCCATGGTATTGGCCACTTTGGACACCTAATAACTTATATTACTATTCATAAGTCGAAAAAATTGATTGCATACTTAATACATCATTTAATGATGTCATTAAACACCCGTAACTTAAAAACTGCATTTTCACTATTCATCGAAAATTCAACATTCTCAGAAAAATCCCAAAATTACACCTTAACCAAATATCAATGCTCTGATTTCAAAAACGAACTCCATTTTATAAAAAAAAATTCTAAATATTTTTAATTTTAATTTTTAAATACAAACACTATTCACAAAAAATTCATTTTTTTCAGAAAAATCCCCAAAAATTACCTCAACGTTATATCGATGCTCTGAGTTCAAAAATGAAATCCATTTTATAAAAATAAGTTTCTAAATATTTTTAATTTTATTTTTAATTAAAAATAACTATTCACCTGAAAAAACCAATACTTGAATAATAATTTATAAAACTGTTATTTAACTATTTTATTGAATCACATTACATAATCAAGGTGACTAGATTATATTAATACTTTCTTTAAGTGAGATTACTAATCCATTTTGACACATTACTAATCCTAATAATAAAATCACTATTCATAATTTACTATTCATCAAAAATCAAGTTGATCTTATTAGACTCTAAATTTTGTATTGAACATAATTGTAGAATACCATTTTTTGAAAATCATTACACATTTTTAATTATTTAAGGTTTACCTAAACGTTTTTAAAATATTCTTTTTTCTAAAATTCATCAAATATATGCATACTATATTTATCTGGTCATTTGAAAATTCATAAACTTTATCATAAGAAAAAAATCCAAATTTTTATTTAAAACAAAGGAATACATAAGGCAGTTACGGTCTCTTTACATAGCCCCTTATCACACCAGCATAGGACCTGAGTGTATGGTGTGCTAAGGTGAGAGAATCCAAGAGAGGCTAGGCCAACAGCGCATGAGTAGTAATTTCTATCTGTTTAAACATCTCGCAAAGGCGATTCCGTTCTAGCTTCACTCGATGAAGTTCAGCTTGGGTTTGGTCCAGAGCAAAGCCCAGTGGTGCTACCTCCTTCCCAAGTTCTATTAGATGGGCTTCGATCAGTCCAAGAATACTGGGTGAGGCAATCGAATCTCCTTTCTATATTAATTAACCAATATTACTTGTATTTAGAGACAATAATCGAAACATTTAGTTTACAGCGGTCATATTGACCAATGGTCATATAACAGTCAAAACCCAATGGTCTCATTTTAATTATACTCATGTTATCAAATGAAACATTTTTGTTGAGTATAAAAATAAAATAAAATAACACACAAAATTAGAAAACAATATTTATTCAAAATTTCGGGTCGTTACAATCTTCCCCCCTTAATAAATTGCGTCCTCGCAATTTTTAAAATTGGGTTTTGAAATTTCATTGAAAGTCCCACATCGGAAAAGGTGTCAGTAAAACTATTACTTTAAAAGAAAGAAAGGGAAGTAAAAAGGTCACCTGACTTAACCCACACTAGGATTCCATGTAGGAAAACATGGACATGGAGGAGAAAACAAAGGGTCATGTGCTGAGGGAGAGTGATAGAAAACATGATTAGGAGAAAGTTAACCATAAGAAAATCCCAAACATATGATGTGTGTAAATGGTCTTTTATTACCCAGTAGGAAACGTTAACAGACAATGTTTTTGTTTTACGCTCCTTTTCATATTTTTGAGGAATTCATTTACTACATAAAACAAAAACATAAGGAAATATACCTACCTTCATGTAGAGTTTCATACTTTAATAAGTTTCTACCAAAACTAATCTTTTTTCCAAACGATGAGCATTCAATACTACTTGGTCTCAAAACACAAGAATCATCTTCTAGAGAATCACATAATCCACAAAATATTAACTATATATTTCTTCTGTCTTTAAACATTATACCAAAAACAGGAAGGGTAAGGTAAAACAACTCTTCAAAAAGAAAGAATCTCATAGGAATTTAAACTACTTTTAAATCTTCAATGTTATATGGTACTACCCAAAGTTCATCATAGACCATTCCATAAACAACGTTCCTTAAAATTCCTCAAAATAAACAAAACTAAGATTGAAACCCAAATACAAGAAGGATTTGATAACATAGTCTTCCAAGGTAAACTTTATCATTAATCTCCAAACAACATCAACCAACCCTAAAATCTTATAAAAAAACTAACTAACATAAACATATTTACCCCATGATAGGTTAATCATTTGCATAAGTAACCTATAATACCATAAGTTTACCTTAAATTCATCGATTCTTCAAAATATAAGTCAACCTTACTCCTCAATTAAAATACCGTAGTAATCTATTTACCTCGATCATATAGGGTCCCCAAAATAGTGAACGTCTTCCAAAATAATAATCATCTTTTAATCCCCTAATCATCTATGTCATATTAATACTTCAATCGTCGCATTTCTTATCACATTGGTAGTTGGGACATGTTCTTCCATTCCCCACCATTAACTAAGAAGAGGAAGTATAATTAGGGCCTTAAATACTTAGACAATAATCCTGAAAAGGAACTTAAAGCATATAAGGATAACTTGTAGAAGAAAAGTATACCCAAACTTGTGATCCCCTATGTTCCCATCTAGGTTATCCATGATCATATATTCTTATGTGAATCTTTATTTTATTTTATCTTTATTCCTTTAACATTGGTTCATACTAAGCTTATGAATTTACCAAAGCATATCCCCCGGGAGTGTCGTAACCAAGAGTGCAGCAAGGCCCATTGTCATGTACCAGTTCCCATTTCAGTCTAGCTCAAAGCTGTGTTTTCGGGTTTTACCCCTATGTACATTTGTGCCAGAGCCACCTCTACCTACTCTCATCCAGACAGGGATGTATTTTCTTGGCATCCCATTACTCAATACTCACCAAAATACCATGAAGATTTCCAATATATAAACTTTTCTTTAGGCTTCTTCATAATGTTTTAATATCCTAATTTCCACAAATAACTAAACTATCATTTGATACCAACTATAGAATTCCACATTTTTATCACATAAACTTTCATTACATTTTACAAAACCGAGGATCTTTAAGGTTTAGTGTCTTGGAAACCAGGAACATAAAACATGAAAACATAAAAAATTCTTCTTAAACACTTTAAAGGCTTCTCCTCATGTTCATACTAGTTTCATTACTGCATCTCATAACCTGGGGACATACATCAAAAGAAATGGTGAGCAGATGGCCCAGTAAGAGAAACAAGAGAAACATTTTACATGTGAACTTGAGATACTTCAATAAGGTCATGAAAATGAAATTTAAGGCATGAGAAATAAATCATGAGGAAAATTATAATAAAAATAACATTTTTCATAACATGAAGATGTGGATACAACATTTAACATAGACAATAATGAACATATCACCAAGGTCCATCCCCAAGGTTTCATTTGAAAATTACCAAGGTTATTCACCAAGATATCGTGAAAATTGTAATCTCTAGTGGTTACATCATTACCCAATGCATTGGAGTGCTATCAAGGCGCAACCTTAAATTTGACTTTATTATCATGTGATCCACATATATCATCATAAATCATTTCATAAACAACCCATATAGCATAAATGAAATGGGTTTCATTTAATAATCATAACTTTTTAAAAACTACTTTAAAGACATGATCTTTACGTCACTTTAAACCCACGGAAGAGGAGAGCGGGCCTCATGTATGTAAATCCCTGAATTTAAAATAAAACATTTTGGTATATATGTGAATACCCATTTTGAATAAATATCTTTGAGTATTCACTTAATAAAATAAACGTACGTTAGAAAAATAGAGAGACATTTTGAGACGAAAATTCTGCAGCATAACGACTATGTTTCGGGGTTTTAGAAAACATTGAAAAGAGAGGGGAAATGGGTCAAACACTCATAAATGACACATAAAACAGTATAGGGACAGAATATAAAGGATTGGAGAACATGGTAATGAAATTTTAAAGATATACCGTATGAAATGAACAACATGAAAGGAAGGCAAAAATAATATTTCTCTTATGAATATTCGGCAGCCCAACGGTGTCACTTAAACTTCAACAAAAATGAATTGATGAAATAAAATAGGGTCCCTAATAATATGAACATAAAAGATAAGTATGATATATATAGATATCATAACCCAACATAATACAAAAGGAACTTTAAATACTTGACATGAAATTAGACCTCTGAAAAATGAGAAAGGCGAACGAATCCCTTAAAAATTCGGCATCCTCATAGCGTCACTTAAACTTCCACCAAAAATGAATTGACAAGATAAAAATAGGGTCTATAATCATATGAACATAAAGGTTCAGTATGATAGGTATAGATATCATACCCCAACATAAAAAAAAGGATCCTGAAAGACTTGACATGAAAATAGATCTTGAAAACGAGAAGGGTGAATGAATCCCTTAAAAATTCGGCAGCCTAACGACGCCACATAAAACTTCAAAATACTGAATTGAAGAGATTAAATGGGATATCTCATCATATGATAATAAAAGATAAATATGATTTATATATATATCATACCCCAACATAATAAAAAGGAACGTGAAAGACTTGACAAGAAAATAGAACTTGAAAATGAGAAGGGTGAAAGAATCCGGTAAAAAAATTTCGACAGCCTAACAGGGCTACTTAAATATTCATAAAATGAAATGATGAGAGTAAGAGGGGGTCTCTCATCATATGAACATAAAAATTACAGTATAATTAATATAAAAGAACATCCTCCAACATAATAACATGGAGCATAAAATAAATGACATAAAAGAGATCACTTGAAAAGAAAGAGAGGGGTCAGATCCCTTACCTTAAAACGTAACTCCTAAAACTCAAAGGTTGGGACCTTGAGGGCTTGGGGGAACCTTGGGAGGACTACTTGGGAGGTAATGAGACCAAAAAATTGTAGTGGGAGAGTGGGAAGTCTAAGGGATGATAGGATGGCTTGGTATTTATAGGAAAAGTGAGGGGACAAGTCATTAATGGTCAAGGGACACCTCATTAGTGGTTTTGGAAAAACCATGGACTTTCCCATGGTATTTGCCCATGGTATTGTCCACCTGGGACACCTCATACTTTATCTTACTATTCATAAGTCGAAAAAATTGATTACATACTTAATACATCATTTAATGATGTCATTAAACACCCGTAACTTAAAAACTACATTTTCACTATTCATCGAAAATTCAACTTTCTCAGAAAAATCCCAAAATGTCACCTTAACCAAATATCAATGCTCTCATTTCAAAAATGAACTCCATTTTATAAAAATAATTTTCTAAATATTTTTAATTTAATTTTTAAATAAAAACACTATTCACGAAAATTCATTTTTTCATAAAAATCCCGAAAAATTACCTCAACATAATATCGATGCTCTAAGTTCAAAAATGAAATCCATTTTATAAAAATAATTTTCTAAATATTTTTAATTTAATTTTTTATTATAAAACACTATTCACCTGAAAAAACTAAAACTGGAATAATAATTTATGAAATAGTTTTTTAATTATTTTATTGAACCACATTACTTAATCAAGGTGCCTAGATTATATTAATACTTTCTTTAAGTGTGATTACTAATCCATTTGAACACATTACTAATCCTAATCATAAAATCACTATTCATAATTTACTATTCATCAAAAATCAAGTTGATCTTATTAGACTCTAAATATCATGCTGAACATAATTGTAGAAGACCATTTTTTGAAAATCATTACACATTTTTAATTATTTAAGGTTTACCTAAACATTTTTAAAATATCTTTTTTTCTAAAATTCATCAAAAATATGCATACTATATTTATCCAGTCATTTGAAAATTCATAAACTTCATCATAAGAAAAAAAAACCCAATTTTTATTTAAAACAATGGATTACAGAAGGCAGTTATGGTCTCCTTACATAGCCCCTTATCACACCAGCACATGACCTAAGTGTAAGGTGTGCTAAGGTGAGAGAATCTGAGGGAGGCTCGGCCAACATCGCACGAGTAGTAATTTCTATCAGTTTGAACTTCTCGTGAAGGAGATTCCGTCCTAGCTTCACACGATGAAGTTCAGCTTGGGTTTGGTCCAGAGCAAAGCCCAGTGGTGCTACCTCCTTCCCAAGTTCTGTTAGATGGGCTTTGATCGGTCAAAGACAACTGGGTGAGGCCATCGAATTTCATTCTATATTAATTAACCAAGATTACTTTTATATAGATACAATAATCGAAACGTTTAGTTTACAGCAGTCATATTGACCAATGGTCATATAAAATTCAAAACCCAATTGTCTCATTTTAATTATACTCATGTTATCAAATGAAACATTTTTGTTGAGTATAAAAATAAAATAAAATAACACACAAAATTAGGAAACAAGATTTATTGAAAATTTCGGGTCGTTTCATACACCTTCAAGACCCATTTGAGGATGACTAAAATGTTTCACCCCTAGAAGGACTGGAATACTAAGTTGTTTTTGGTTATATTGTGGGATTTAATGTTAGAATTCAGCAAGTGATATGAGGATTGAATTTCATTTAGTAGAGTCTTCTTATAATAAAAAACATTCACTCTATTGTCAATGTGGCGCCACTTCAGGTCCTATATGGGAGACCCTTTAGGTCACCCTCATGTTGGAATATGATTGGTGAGACATCTCTTGTTGGGATTGAGATGGTCATAGTGGAAATAGAGAAGTTTTTGGTGATATGTGAATATCTGAGGAAAGTCTATGGTATATTAAAATGTTATACATATCAAAATTAGAGGCCTTTAGAGTTTTAATTGGGAGAAAACTGTTTCTTAAGTGCTTCTCCATGAAAATTATTTTAGTGATTCTTACAAGGAGTAATGTTATCCCTATGTGTCATCGGGCCATATGTGATCTTTCATTAAGATGGGGAGGTTTACTACAAACCAATATTCCCCCCATAGTTGGATTGAGTACATGGAATCTTCTATTTATTATAGATGATGAGATATGTGAACCACCCTTGGCACGTTATTGAATTGGGAGAGATGAATATTGAGAATAGGTCCACATTCATTTGGAACCTATTGGTGATCACGTATTAGTAGGAGAGGATCCCGTGAGGATGGAAAATTCCCTTAGTTCGTGTGTTGAGGAAGAACAAGAGTGCACAGAAGATCTTCTGGGAGTGTGAGAGTTGGAGGTGACCTTAGTACCCCAACCATTTTGTATCTTATTCATTCTGGGTAAAAAATCATTGGTGGAGGGGATAATGTAGAGACCTTTTAATGAATATTTACGTATAATATTTCTATTTATATATATAGATTTATTCTCAATGTTTCTATAGTTTTTGGGTGTATTGGAACCTTGAAATTAATAAAATAAAAATTTGAATATATTTAATAAATGAATATGCATCATTTCATTGTGTCAGGTTTCCTGTTGTTTAGGATCTCAGAAGGGAAATATAAGCCACGTTTTTTTCTAGAATACATGGTTTACAAATGGCGTTACCTAAGGATGGGTGGTTTTAATCATCTGGTTGAGGAAGTCATTGGTGGGTTCATTTAATAAGGTAGATATTTTATTAATTTGGTTAGTTTTTTACATGACCTACCCTATTTATCGCTATAAATATCCCATTATAGTGAATCATTAGGGTTTGACTTGGTACCCTGGGAGGGTTTTAGAGGAGGATTGGGTGTTTTTTATTATCATTTGATGATAGGTGAACTACTGGTGATTAGATCGATGTGATTCAAGATGCAGTGATTGAATTTTGCCATATTTTTCAGGGAAGAATTTGTTATTCACAAAATATCAATACATAATCTAGTTAGGGAATGTTATTTACGGATTTCCACCCATCAATTGTCATAATCATAACGTTTAATAATCATCTTATTTGATCTATGATTTTGTGTTCTTCAAATGAACTATGGTACATTTTCATTGATATTATTCATCTAATTAATCATTTTTTCACTTCCCTATCACTATTTATTATCCTAATTTATGTCATCATGTGTTGATAATTCTTTTTAAATTTTTTATTTATCTTTTTATATTGTAGGTTTCCCCGTGTTTCTATACATTCTCCATCATTAGTTTATGGGGGTCATGACCTGAAATTTCAAGGGTGGGTTATAGTGTGATTAAACCCTATGATTTATGGAAGAATAATTTTGGTTTTTGCGGTTTTGTTTGAACCTATATGGATTCGAGATATGATAAATAATAAAATTAGCCTGAAGAAATAGGGAAGGCCCTGCATGGTACAAATTGTCTAAATATGGAAACTAGTGATGGATTTCCCTAGACATACATATATATAAGACTCCCGACATGAATTATGGTAGAATCCATAGTAGTGAATGTTACAAGAAATCACATAGAGATTTCTATGTTAATATAAAATACATGACAACATAATGTATACTATGATTAACACAAACTTTATAGACCCATGGTTGCAACATTAGGGTTATGGGTAATGATAAGAGTATTATGTCCTATAGAACCCACAATACACAATGTGACCTTGTTTTAGAGGCTTGATGTGTAATCTGAGAGTGTACATTAACAATAATGGTTAGGCACACATGTTTTTCCAAGTCCATGAGCACAGCCCGAAGTATATAGGGATTTCTAGATGTATACAGGTAGTGTCTAATGTATAGGGGAAATAGTAGGAGAACATGGGTAGGTCTCCGGAAGCTATGACGTGTTGTATAGTACCTATAGATGTAGTGAAGTACTACATATCCATAAAAGTAGATGGGTAGGTTCCATGCTGAGGTCACTTGCATTGTGACCCCAAGTGCAATACATGTAGTTTACCCCTGAATTACACCATCCATATTTCCTTCATCGGAACTCCTATTAGGTATCATGAGTAGCCAATATTGTGTGGTTTTTTCCAATGAACACAATTATCGACTTCATAAGGGATATTGATAAATTTCATGATATCATCCAATCAATATTCTTCTTCATGCGATGCAAGAACAGTAATATTTAACAGGAGGGATCGTTAGAGTGATGTCTTGGTTTGAGATCATTACTATCAAATTAGTGGTTGGGTCCCCCATAGTCATTACATAGGATAATTTGATCCCCCTGGCATATGAGAGTGAATAAACTCTACTGGAAATTGTTCCCCCTTAATTGTTCCACATAGTAGATAGGCATAGGTCCTCTATCTACATAGTTGTACCACCTTGACGTAATAGGGAACATGTCCTTTACCAATACCTACAGTTTGTAAACAATCTCATTTTATGGTGTGCGTCCTCTATGATTTTAGTGGAACCCCCTAGCGTGGTAGGGAATGTTTTCTATATCTATCCACTTAGTGGTACACCTATCATTATTGGGTTCTCATCACCATTCTACTAAGTCACATCCTGCTATCATACAAGGGCGTGGGGTCCCCTTTTAAAGAATGATCCCCTATGGATGTGGATTATTAGAGAGGTGTGGGTCCTCCGAAAGGATTCATTATATATACGGAGAGATGTTGGTCATCTGGGATAGAAATTTAGAGATACCTAAAGGCTTGTCATAATGGGATGCATTGTGAGATGGAGATCCCCTTTCTATCTCATCGAGGTTTCATTTCCATCATATATCTATGGTTGGTTTGGTTTCCATATTGTTATGGGTTGATCTGACATTTGTTAATCATTCTATTTCCCATTTTATAGTTTTTAGGTCTTTCTAATATGTATGGATATACTCAAACTGATATGAGATTTTCCCACCTATCTAACATTTTATACAGATGATGTACACTTCAGAAGTATCATTAGTATAGTGTAATGATACCTCAATTCATTGACCACATTTGGTGGTCCAACATTGTGATCTTGATCTAGGAACTCTTAGTTATCCATTATTATAGTTATTGTCAATATGGGACTACATTTCTGGTTTTCTGTTCATTTTCTCTTTTACGCTTTGGATTACATTTTTAGAATCTAATATATTACTTAGAGTGTATTAAATAAAAGGTTTTACATTATATGTTATAGTCTATATATTATATATTTACATATTTTCATAGAAATAGTTGGGTGTGTTTGTATAGGTATGTTATGTAGAGGCCTCCCATTTTAGTTTATACCTTATACGTGCTTTTCTAAAGCACATATCCTATTTTATTTCGGCTTTGTGGTGTTATTGCTGGGCCATCCATCACCCAGGTGAGTACTAGTGGTTCGGGTCAATATAAAATAGGTTAGCACAGTGTGAGATAAAGTTATTGATAAAACTAAAAGACGATCAAGAGGAAGTCTAATTATTACAGCATATTGAGAGATATTATATTATTGACAATAGTATATTTATAAATTGAATTAATGATTACTAAAAAATTATAATCTCTTTTGATAATTATAACCTACTACTACAAATAAAACTCAATATTTTTCATGAATTTTTTTTCATAAGTTGTAAAAAATTATTTAATAGAATATTCATTCACAAAATAAAATTTAATTTATCAAAAAAAATTATTCCAATTGGTTTTTATACTCAGTTATTTTCATTTAATAGTCGTAAATTTCATTTTAATAAAAAAAGTATGGATATTTATTTTCATATTTCGATCCATTGAAAAATATAAAAAATATATTTTTAAAATTAATGGAAATGTAGAATAAAGTGTACTCATGTAGGTTTAAAATATTAATATCTAATATATTAATAATATAAAAAATTTCTTCTCGCATAATAAAATTAACCATAAAACAAATTTATAATTATTGGAATACAACATAAATCATAAAAAATAGATATTAAGAATAATAAAAAAGAAGATGAATAAAATATTATAAATTGAGGGGGGTTTGTCTTCTTGATATATCCTTTTAAATTCCTTCCCAAACATACTCTTTTTTCTTATCTACTCTTTATTTTTCACCATGTCAAAGTTCTCATAAATGAATAACTTAATGTCATTACAACGGATTATAAAAATGTTACTAACTTATTTACTTTCTTCCCCCACATCTAGTGATATTATTCAATTTGTATCCAATTAAAAAGTATTGTTTTTAAAGTTTATCACTTTAATGATCATATTAAAAATTATGTATTTATCCTCTCATAATATGATGTACCATTCCACAAATAACAATCAATTATTTTTTCAATTATATTTTTTAAATACTTTTATTCAAAACTTATCCTTTAAGAAATTGTATAATAACCTCTAATATTTAATTTGTGATTAGTATTTTTATGTCCATCAAGGGTCTAAATTTTGTTAATTTTATCCTCCCCATTACCCATTTAACTATATGATGATAAGGAATATGACTAAAATATTTGCTTTGGCTACACATGCTTGAGACTCTCAAACTCACCAATGGTGATTCAAAAAAAATTTCCCCCAAAAATTTGTATTCCCTTTCATACTCCAAAATAAAAGGTTATAACATACGAATTATTTAACTTTTAATTATAATGATTTTATTTTGGTTTGCCATTAATTTTTCAATCGGATAATTATGACTACTTTTTTCTGCATGATTGTTGCTTGAATATTCATTTCATTGTTCCATTTAAAACATTTTGGACTTATGATGCTCCAGATAATAGACTAGATACCCCACAATCCCACTGACTTGGAAGCATCATGTGTCCTAAACAACATTTAGTTATCATTATTTGGTAATTTTATTGTTCATTTTTTCTCATTTGTGTTTTAATTATGGAATTTATTTTCATCCATATTCATTGGTTATTTATAAATTATTTATGGTCAGTTTGAAAAATTGATCTATGATATTGATTTATTTCAATCGAATGGATAACCAAGTGTTTTGATTTCTTTACATGATGTTTTTTTCTAATCATGTGGAATTGGATCATTCCTAATTTTGTTACCATAGGCTATGATATGTTTCCTATTATCCCTCTAAGATAAAGACAATATAAATACTCAAATTTATTATTTGATCTCATCCATCAACACAATATATATATAACTTCCTCACATACCTCTCCCATCATTTCAATTGACTATTATCATTTCTTATGGATTTTTGTTTTTTGGATTTCGAAGAGAGGATTCATATTCTAAATTTGGTTCTTGTGAGAAAGAGAAAATCCTCTGGTGTCTAAAGAAAATTTCTATAATTTTGGAGGAGGATCATTTACCTTATCATTTTCATTAGTCCCTTGATATCAAAAATTGTTTTTCCTATAATTGGAGTGGTGTTTCAGTTTATACTTTGGGAACTATTGATCTTGGGAGGTTGAACATGGGATTCTTCAAACAGAGCATTATATAGAGCTAACAAGATTATATGCTTCGATCATGGCCAAGTATCAGTAAAGAAACATATCTCTATAAATTATTTTAAATCATTTTTTGTATTTAACATATCATTTATGTTACTCTTGGTGCACTCTATGAGTCGATCTAAGAATGAGCTGTGTTTACTCGACATGATAGAGTTTACCACTACAACCTAGTTTAGTAGGACCATCTTCATTAGAGGGTTTCTATATTCCAATTATTTATTTCGTATCATTTATTTCTTTAAATTATTTTTTAATAAATATAATATATTTTGGTGTTCATTCCATTAATTTTGGTCCAAAATGGACCAATGCACATTTCACCTAGTGTTATTTTATTTAATTTTTTAATTAGATATTTGTTCTCATCAATATTTTTATATTTTATTCCTCTCTGTATATCACACTAATATATAAATTTAACTAAACTAATCATTGGTAAAAAAATATAAATAAATGTTTCATGGATGTTCATAGGAATATCCAATGAAATGATTCCCTAAAAAATATACCTAGTTTATAAATGATATGATCAACTAAAATTTAAATTGATAAATTTGGTATAGTAATGGATTTTAATCAGTATATAATAAAGATGAGAATCCTTTTTATAATAACTGGAATCATGATTGTCTTTTAGTTCATATCAATATGGTTACATTTGTGTCCCATCATAGGTGGAATTTTGTTACCAATATAGATGTCCTTGTTGATGTCCTTCAAAGTGTTTTAGTCTCATGTAGTTATCCATGGGTGATAAGTTTCATTGAGATGTCACTTATGAGTATAGCAGTACTAAAATATGTTTTAAAATTGGATATATCTATATAAATATATATTTTGTTTCAATATTTCATAAAAATGTGATTTTATAAATTCATGATGTTCCCCAAAACTACATTAAATATTCATGGTTATTATTTTCAAAAAATCAGTTTTTTGGTTAATATAGATGCCTTGGTTAATGATGAAGAACTATAAATCCATTTTTAACATCTTTAGATGACTCTAATATTATGTTCATTATTAAATGATGTATTTTATGGATATTATAGTTCATTTAGATGTTAAAAATAAATTTTTATCTAAAAAATTAAATGATAGGATTTATTAAACAAGAGTTTGGGGATTAAATGTTAGATTATGAGAGGATAGGTTGGATAAGGAACAATAGTTAGACTCAACGTAGTCTTCTAAGCCTATTAATGGGGTGTTTAAACCCATTCACTGTAAAAAAATATGGGAATATAAAAATAATATTTCTTATTGAGAATATTGATTATAAATAAAATAACATTGACAGTTTCTTTTTAACAAAACAACACATTGATACTTTTTATGTTCATAATGTTTCCAGTCATGCTATATTTGTGGGGCGGATTTTAGATTCTTGTTTCTCTTTTCAAATTTTTCATAATAGATAATGTGTCAATAATTTGATAAATATTGAGTTGGGTTATGCCTATTTGGGGAATTAAAAGTGTTTTTATTTCATGAGTATATGGTCTATGACATTATAAATTCATGGTGGGAAGGTGGAGACTCTAAAATATGTAAAATAGGTACCCAAACATAAAAGGAATCTCAAATCCAAGGTTTTACATCATTATAATGGTTATAAATTTTTTAAAAACATTTTTTGTATAATTATCTCCCATGGATACCATAAAATGATTATGGTAACCCTATTTAAGGGGTTTTATTTCTTAGATGGTGAGTCTTGGTTAAATTGTTTGAATTCCATTCATGTACATGTACTAGGTACCACTATCCTATGTCATAGACATCTTACTAATTGATAGTCCATATGTCTATATAAACTTATTAAATAAGTTATATTAACAAATATATCCCCATCAAATCATCCCTTTCTTAAATATTGTATATATGATAAGTTTAAACGTGTAATATTCAATAGGTTTTCTTATAAATCTAGGTACCATCATGAATATGTAAACTCTCATATTTCGGGTCATTCTAAGATAGGATTCCATGGTGGTGGCTATTACATTTTGACCTTTATTGATAATTAAACTTTCTATATAGGTATTCACAAACTATATCGTTGGTCTAATAGATTTTAGACTTCTATGAATTAGAGAATAGTGTACAAGAATAGTTAGGTGGGAGTTCGAAAACTCTTAGTGTCGATAATGTGTTCAAGTATTTGACTAATGATTCTTTAGAATTATAAACCTATGTATTTTACCTTAAACAATAGACTAGTGTGTAAAATCTTAAATATTATTTTATACTTGAATATGTTAACATGATTATCATAAATAGGGTGAAATACAATCCCCCACACATGATATTTCTTCAGTCCTTTTATGAATAATCATCAATTAAAATAGTGTACCTTAATAACAACATCTATTCACCACTTTGTCATTTTAAAACCCCATAAATAGAATAAATTAGATTACCATTTTGAAATAATCACCTTATAGTGTTTGGATTCATTAATTATGCTCATATTGTGATAAATAAGCTGGAAAATGGGGCTTTGAATTGTATTTTATAGGATATGTGGATGGTGTTAAGGTTGATAGACTAAAGATACAGGAAAATGTTTTCCAAAAACAATTCATTGACTTTGGTGTTGTATTTTATGATTGAATCCTTCAAAATAAAAGGTATATTGAATCTAAAATTGACAGAACACCCCCAACTATGAGTTCTGAGGTTCCTCTAGAGCCTCATGACCATAAAAACCTATGTCAATATCTAATGACCCAACCACTCAAACTAAATATGAGTATGATATTGATTTTTAGTTATATCATGAGGGAGATGATAATATAAGAGACTAAAATTTGAATTCTGATATTGTAAGGATGGTCATTATAACCCATGATCGATTGAGTCCCACTAATGTTGCCTCCAAGGAGATTAATATTTTTCCTAAAATAAATAGTAATGAACCAATAACATCTATTAATGATATGAAATACAAATATTATAAGTATTTTATTACAAATATTTACTATGAAATTATTTCCCTTCTAAAAAACATAACATAGTCCACTATAACAAAATATGAATATTCTAAGTAATTGGATGAAAATAAATTTTTAATTTGCTGAAAAATAATATTACAACTTAATAATTAAATATAAAGATAGTTTAGTAGAGAAATTAATCATTCAACATGAATGAATTTACTATTTTGATATATCTTCTCCAACTCTTAACCATTAATTTTTATATTTTTTACTTTAATTTTCTACTAGATATTATTTCCACAATGAATAAGTTGAATTTAAATCATCATTTTATAAAGTATGTTGGTTGAAATAATTTATATGAAACCTTATGATTAATTTTCAAACATATTTAAATCTAATAAAATCAACCTTTTATAAAAATCATTTAATTGTATTAATCAATCATATAGAAAATTTTATGAATAGTTTTAATCCATTATGATTAAAAATGGTTTTAATTGAAGTAATTATGTTTCATGTATATATTTTAAAGTAATTTTAATGATTTAATTTATTTTAAATTTTTATGAAATGATAATTATCTATAAAAATATGGTGTTGATTATTTATATAAGAGTCTACCCCTACTATTTTTTTGAATAAATGTCCTCAGAAATGAAAAATAAAATTTATGTTTCAAAATTATTCGGCATAAAGAGAATGTATTCTTGCATATATCCCAACATTCTAATGTGAAAAAGCGTTTGAAATTGTATATTTTTTATCATATTAAACAATTATTCCTTTCTAAAAGTATTATATGTTTTCCCTTGGTGAATCAAAAATTGTAAATATAAGTTAGAGTTTATGAATATGGTACAGTGTGGTGATATTGTTGGTAGTATTATGTATTACATACTCTACACTATACTTGATACTGAATTTATTATATGTAGTCATGTTAGGTTTATGTGAAAAAATGGGAAACTGATTTGGCATGCTATGAAATGGATGCCCAGTTACATTCGTATTTCTACTAATTTATGCATTTGATATAGAAATAATAGTTTTTTTAGTGATGGTATAGTCAGATTTATTGATTCAAATTATATTACCAATATTGATATTTATAAATGCTTTACTAGATATAGTTTTATTCTTTATGGTGATCTTCTTTCTTTAAAGTGTAATGTCAAATATGTTGATTCTTTATCAACCACTATGTTTTAATATATTTATATAAATGAATATATATAATATGGAATTTTCTTACACAATTATTTTTAAATAAAAAACTTTTTTTCAACTTATATTATAGATGTATAGTGTGATAGCCAGTATTTACTTCATTTTAAATGAATAATGTAATCTAGTATATATTAAATCATATAGACCATAAAATTAACATTATTAGAAAGGCTCATTAATCAAGGACATTATGTGTCACTATGATTTCAATTAATGATATTTGGGTAGATATTTTGACTAAATCCATGCCATTATAAAAAGATAATAATTAATTAAGATTACCAAATATTTCCCCAATTCAATAGTTTATGTAGAGAGAAAAAATCTACTCATAAATTTTAAATTTACGGTAGAGATGTATTATTTTATTAATTTTTTGTGTCTCACTAAATTGTATATTAATTCATGATTAATACATTATATCTATTGTCATATTCATCACACTATTTCTATTACATTATGCATGGATCATTATTGACAACATTTTGTATTAATTCATGACTATGTGGGGTTCTATTTTGGTATTTATTTTCCCTACAACTAAATGGTTATTTTTTATATGTTATATTCCTTAAAATCAATCTATTTCATTTATCTTTTTCAAAGATTTTTTTTTGATAAAATGGAACAGTGCATGTTTATTTATGATACCTTATTGTGATTATTTTTTCTCAATGCTTCATCTTGAATAAAATTTTGTTTTGTATCATGTATTGAGTTACCATGAATCCATGTTCTTTGAACATTATGTGGTTTATTGAATGACTAATTTGGCATCTTCCATCCATGTATCGTACTACCCCATACTTAAATTCCTTTAGTAATATTTTTTTTCACTCTATCATTTACTTGTAAATTTGGGTTTTATAAATTTGTAAAAAATTATTTATTGGATTGGTTTGGTTCATTAGAGTGTGCTATAGCCATTTAGTTTTTTGGTATAGCTTTTAGTGTTTTTGAGAAGTATTTTTGAATAAATCTATAGATTTTATAACTTTTCATCCAAAATATTATTTCATCCAAACAATTTAGTTCTTATATAGAGATTATAAGAACCACTAATAAATATAGGTGTACATTTGGATTCTTAAAATAGATATTTTTTTGGAGGAAGCAAGATCATATTTAATAGTGGAAAATATGTTTTAGTAAAGAAAAATGGCTCTTAATGTTATTCATATATAGTTTTTTTATCTTTTATACTACATAATATGTTTTGAAATAGTCCATCCTAGAATGGATGTTTCTAACATTATGTGGAATGGATGAAAACTTCTACCTTGTTTAGTATGACCAGCTTCATCAGATAGTGTATATAGGATATTTAATGATTGCATGTCCATTATTTCACTAATTTCTTTTTCTCATAATAGTTATATATATTGGTTCTATCATAATGAAATTAGGTTCCACATGAACCAAATTACATTATATATAATGTTCTTTATTTACATTTTTAATTTTTTCAACACACTAATTTTCATACATATATATGATTCATATCACTAATTATTTTTTCTTAATGAATTTATCTAAATTAATCATTAATTATCAGATATAAATTTGTATGTATTAACCTGTATTTTTGATAACCACAACAATGTTTCTCCAAATATATAATTGTAACTATACATAAACATATTAATTCAAAAAAATGAAATGACACTGGGGTATTATATAAAACACTTCTTATGATCTCCATGGTGGGTTTGATCTCAAGATCTACTCTCAAAATAAATCTCCACGTAACTTCAAACCTATGAAAAAAAGTAAACTAATACAATTGAATAAATATTTTTAGATCATCATTCTGATTATTTGATTAACAATATATTCAATTAATAAATGGTTCGTAATGAATCAAATTTTTCAAATAATCATAAAAAAAATTCATCCATAAAACTCGAGTTACAATATTTATCCTCACTTCAGTTTTATTTTTCCATTAATGTAATTAAATCATCAAATTTTTAAACTAACTATATCAATAAAATATGATCAGTGAATATTTTATTAACAACATAAATTCATAAATTGATAGTTTATATTTCACATCATTCTTGACCAGGACCACCCATCATTGTTTGATGAGTAACAACAAGCTAACACACCTCTATTTTCTTGTTTCTAAATTCAAAATAGGTTTCAAACGTCTATTATCTCCTTCAAAATATTTGATTAAGGATCCTCTCGATCCACTATAGTATCTCAATGAATATATCTTGGAAGATAATTATTTTAACCTTACCCATTGTGAATGAATAATTTTATCATCATTTTATAAATATATTTTTTATTCTTATACATGTCCTAATTTTTATACAATAAATTATTAACATAATTCATTATTATGTAAATAATTTTATAAATTAATAAAATAATCTTTCATAATCTACACACCAAATTATTCTTAAAAAATGTTCCAAAATTTTTCCTACACGGTCCAATCATTTCTCAATCTATTCTTACGAATTAATAACACAATTTTATATTTGTGTGCTTATAAAAAATGATTTCATATTTCTTATTTGTATCCCAAATTTCTTAACATTGAATAACCAAACAACAATCAATGATTACATATTATATATTTCAATAAAATCTAAAACCAATAATTTAATTTTATAAACTTTATCTGGAAAATAGATTCAAAAAAAATTCTTTTTCCTAAAAACCATTACATTATTCAATTCCCATAACTAAAAAATCATTCCATGATTTTTCACCATCGAATTTTATTAAAAAAATATATTTTCATAATTATTTCACTGAATATATTAAAATTAGGTATTTGTATAATATATCTATATTAGATTACCTAATAAATTCAATTAGGAACCAAAAATATATATTTCCATCAATTATTTTATGAATAAAATATTAAATACATGATCACCTATAAATAATTTGGCAATTAAAGAACATATTGAGAAGAAAAATACCAGTAATTGATCAAAAAATGATGTGTAAAAGTTATTTAAAATAAATACACTATTGAAAACATATTCATCAATAAAATGAATATCATTTAAGAATTCATTAAACCAAAGGGAATCATATGGAATTTTTATATGTCATATATGGTCATGTAAATAATTTGTGTAATATATTGTATCCCCACCTAAATTTGATGATATGTAATCCTTATATACATATTATAGAATCCCTATACTCCCCTAGGATAATCAAATGAGTCATCAATTTGAGTAAGAGGATACAAGTACTTGATATTTATAAAATTCATTCTTTTGTAACTGTCATTTAAAAAAGTTATCATCTCCCTTTTTGATGAGAACATTTTGAGGACCATATATTGAAGTGAATGTGAAAATAAATCCCTTCATCTGAATGTGTAAAAAAATAAATTTCCTATATCCTCCTGAACCACTAATATATTTCATATATATTGTGCATTGATCAAACTAAGATTCATTTTTTCAAGTTGAAAATAGCCTACATATAAACCACACCCTCTAAAAATGCATTGAAATATCCCATAGAAGACATGAAAAATATTTATTAATGGTATTAATCAATGTTTTCACTAAAATAATTGAACCAATTTATGAAATGTATTACATCAAATATACTCATGTTGGTCACTAGAAGTACCATGGATACTTAAATTTTTCCACAACTATGACACATCCAAAAAATCTCTTAATACCCTAAAATATATTTCCTAAAGGTGTGTCAGGAATGAAAATTGATATGATGATATCACAAAAAAATCTTAGATCTATAAAAACATATATCTAATGAAAATTTTCTATAGTGACCAAATCAGATAAAATCAATTCTAAATTAGATTTCTTAATTTTTATAGCTTATACTATCAATGGTCCCACTCTATGATCGAATCGAGTCTTCATGATAACATGATGTTTTCCTAAGCCTATTCCCTAGTCTTAGAATCCAAATATATAACTAACTAATGGTTTACCACATTATATTCATGAATTAAACTTACATATAAATCCACCATTTTTTAACTAACATTTTAAAGGACTACATCTTCTACGACGAAGAGACTGTCATAGAATTTCTTCAAATCCCTGAGCATGACCAAACCCGTGTTTACCAGTTTTATATTGTTTACACATACAAAATTAATGTTAGTATCCCATTTTTTAAAAGTAATGATGATACATTGGTGGTCTATCAAAGTCTAGTTTGAGGACCCCCAATTGACAATACTGATTACAATCAAGGGAAGTCATCATCTATAAGGAAAGAGAATAACCACTACCTTGAGTGAAAAGTATGTTGTCACCCTTGTGAGAAATCTAAATATCTACTTCCTGGAATATAATAACCTACTCTAGATTCTAACAAAAGAATATACCTTCACTGAAACACCACCCACAAAATGTTTTTCTCATATAAAAGAGGTTGGTTTTTGAACATTGAAAAATATTTTCAGAAGAATATGAAAATTCGAACCTAAATATCATACCTCAAAAACGTATTAAATATCCTAACACTCAAAACATCACCCTCATCATAGAATGGGGAAAATCAAATTAACTCTATAAATTGAGTAATATATATTATCAGGAACATGTCTCTATAAAAATGGAACACAAACTATTAATCCATCAACGTATTACACATCTAGAGTAAAAAATGCTTCAAATACATATACTTAAGGTCCTTCTATGATGAAAATCTATTAAAAGAAAAATAGACATGAATATACCTCCCACACTAGTTTTCATAATGAATCATGCACGCCATAATCATCACCCTCCGATTATTGTGGTTCTTTATGAGAACAAATATTCTTTCGGGAGAATCAATCATAAACTGAATAACATGAAACTCACCCTCATCTAGAAATAAGGGTAGATTCTACAGCATGAACTCTTTTATATGTTATGATATGGATGGATTATCTCTCTAAGCCCAATGTTTTATAGACTATATAACCCATAGAAAACATTATTGGAGATTTTAATCTAAAATATAACCAACAAATTGGGTTTGATTCCGAAGTTGGTGTTTTATCACCACAACTTAAACATAAATGGGCATCAGTTTGCAAGATAAGTATTAATATATTATTTTCTGACAAATTATAACCATATGACTAAATATAACAAGTGTTAATGGATTATCACCAATAATATAACCATAATAAAGGTGAATAAATTATCACTGATATACTAATAACATTAAATTTGAATGAATTATCACTATAAAATTATCATAATAAGGGTCAATTGAAAATCAATGTAACATAATAATAAACTAGATTTAATGTGTAATAACTATAAACATAATAGCGAACAAGCATGAATGGACAATTAAAATAATTTCAACCATAAGATAGTCATAATAATGGTTACCAGATTTCCACATTAGGACCTAATTCAAACAATCAAAACAAATTAATATGCTACTCACTCACATTCTGAAAGTAGAACAAATATTTAATTTTTCAACCATACATGGAATAACGTATAATCCAACACAAACACCCATCTCAAAATACATATACTATAGTGGAAACTAACTATAAAAGAGTCTCACAATAAAGAGATTTCCCCACTAACGTAACTCAAACATAAGCCCTCTATTATCAAGGAATTCTCAGTGATTATTTACAAGTATTGCTAAATAATGTCATATACAATGGTTATAATTACTATATCACTTACTAATTTACCAAGGTAATAAGTTCAATGATGGCCATATATTAAAATCATACTTTTTAAATTTCGGTCAAGGGTAAGATATTGTGTAATAATTATTCAAAAAATTTGGGAAAAATTAATTTCCATTCCAAACTATTCAAACTAAACATCCCACACTAGTATACCATATGATAACTAAAAATGACATAAAAATATATAATAATTTAGGTAAAACCTACCTTATAGTAATATTATCACACCATTAAATATCTATGAATTATTTGATGATAATCATCACAAATATTCAAATCATAAATAATCGCCAAATTTATGCATTAACAATGTATAATAGAAGGAAAGTGAGAGAAAACTATAATATCTTCATATAATTATTATTAATAACTACAAATATCCACTGGTATAAATAACCATGACTACAATTTGATTTCTCATTCCTAATGTTAAACAACCTAATAGTTTCAAGAAATATTTTCCTATAAACAATTTTAACTTCTTATATAACATGTTATCTATTTTTCATAGTAAAATACCTTCAACTCATCTAGTACTCTAGGTTTTAGGGGAAAATAAAGTCTTATTAATGAGACGAGCATTTAGAGATCCATTGACCTTACATAGGAAATTATTGATGACCTTTATAGTAGGGTGTCAAAATATTCAATATCAATATGGAAAAGTCTTATGATATGATGGAATGGTATTTTAACCTCAAAGTGAAAAAAAAATTTCTGCTCATTTGTGATATATTCTTCAAGTTTTCCTACTTTATATTGCTCAAAATTTCCCTTATAGGGAAGAGAGACAACGTTTCCAAAAAAATCTGGGGGATTTATAAAATTGGACCCTATTTCCATTGAGATTAGGAGCCTAGAGGGAATGACACTAACTGTAATCAAAATATACTTACATTTTTTCAATTATATATGTTATAATATAATAGTTATCAGTGTGCATGGGGTTGTTTATTTGAGATATATCAATCATAATCCAATAATATTTTATTTAATATTAGAATAAGTTAATTTGATTTTATCTATGACAGTTTATGCATGTTACTCTATGTTTCATATGAATATATAATTTATTTTATGAAACCAACATACCAATTTTGTGCTTTGAATTTTGTAAATTTATTGGGAGAGATTGGGCTATGTTAGTGGTCTATGAGACATATTTTTTATCAAAAAAATACTTATTCACCGTATTAAAAAGTGATATTAGATGTCTATGTCCCATTAAAATTATTATTTAAATTAGAATAATTGATATTTAATTCATTATATTATTTTAATTTAAACATAAATATAAAATGAAAAATATGATGTGATTTTTTAATGAGATTATTATTTTCTTATTCTTATCCCGTGACCAATAGAATGAATTATAGGAATTCGTCCTAAATTTTCCAAGTTCTATTAGGGTGATCAATATAAATAATCTACATAATTGACATTATATATAAAAAAGAACATTATTTCATCACTCTATAACCAAATATATTATTATTAAATATCTATATTTTTAGTAAAAGTGTGAATACAGATAAAAATACTAAATTTCCAATTTTTTATGAATTTTTAACCCCATTAATGATTTCATATTTAGTTAGAAAACAATATATCATAGAAATTATTTTAATTTAATAACTAATTATAAAATATGTGTGATTGTCTTTTTGAGGATATATGTGTCATTTATTTTAATCTGGGTTTCTTATTGATATCTAAATATGGACAATTTAATTATTTATTTCATAAAATAGTTCTTTCTACCCTTAAATCCTTCTAATGGTTTTATTTAAATCATAATAAATTTATTTTTGATTTCAATTGATTTTTTAAATTCATTTCTGAAAGAGTTTTTTGGTTCTAATAGTTGATATTTAATGTTGGTATATAGCATGTTATTGGTATCTTATCTATCAAAATATTAACACAAAAATTCCAAATGAACATGGGAATCATGTTATTTCGAGATATGAGGTTTTTTGTGGGAAATCCTTGTTGTTTCAATGGGTTTAGTGTGCCTATTTGAGAATAAAATGTACTTGGTTTTTAAATTAGTTTTTAAATTTTTAATCTAACCTCATATACTACCCTTAATTAATTATTAAATCATTATTCATATTAACTCTCTTTCACTCCACCGATAATCAAATAAAACCTATATTGATTAACTTCCAAAGGTTATTATGGATATAATATTTAAGAGAAATAGTTGTTTTTTTTAAATTTTTCCAACACATAGTGATTAAATACCTTTACTCAATTATAAGTAAATCCTTACTTCACTTATTATCATTTGTAGCAATTGAGGTTTTTGAATATTATGTGTGAAAACAATGAAAAATATAAAAATATTTCATATAATGAGGCTAATGGGAACCACATATTTTCAATGTATCCCAAAAAAATTATAAAATCTATTTAGATGAAAGTTTTACAATGAAAAAAATATTCCTTAACCATGGGTGGGGGAGTTCTCCTTGATCGACTGTTAGGTGTTCATTTTTACATAAATAGAGAGATCGTGGAAATTGAATAAAAGAAAAGAATTATAGTGGAATAAGAAAATCAATATACCGATAAACAACGTCTCCTACCGTATATAGTCTTCAATTTTACACAATAATCTGGGGTTCCATGAATACATTAGTATCTTAATCTATTACATGATAAGTGTATATTTCATTCCACATGGATTTATTATTGTACCTTCATAAACCACAATGTTTTTAAATTATATTTCTCATTTTTTAGTTTTTTTCACATGAAAGTGTTGATGGTCCATAGTCCATTTTGTGTGAATATCTAAAATATTCATATCTTAGTTATCCCTTCTCATTATATATATCTTTCTTAGCTTGAGTGATAATTGTATTTTAGATTATTAAAAGTATCTTGGAATATTTAGAAGGCTAGTGGGAAATTTTATTTATTTAATAATGAAACCCATTTATATTGGGAATTTCATATTTTAATCCATGTGGTTTGGATTTTGAAAAGTTTAAAGTCAAACACTTGTGAAGAAGTATTATGTGGTGAAAAAAACTATATAGTGAATTGAAAATGATTAATGAGCCTTGAAATACAATTCTAATAATGGAAATCTCTTATTTGTTGTGAAAAAGTATTATGCAGTAATAATGTATTTTTAGAGTGGAAGTGTTATTAATTCCAATTAAAGCATTCTATATACTAGAAAAGTCATAGAGGATGAGGGAGATAGTCATATGCGACCAAGGGAATGTCATATGTAGTCGCCAAAGTCTTAGAGGGTTGATGAAATTATCATTTTTAGACCCATAACCATTAATATTATTAATTATTATGTGATATTTTATAAATAAAAATAAATTAATTAAATAACTAATATAATAAAAATTAAATTAAATTAGTTAAAACATTAAATTTAAAAATAAATTCATGGAATCCAATTTAATATCAAAATATATAAATTATGTAAAAAATAATTATTTAATCCATTTAAAAATTTAATTACAGGTTTCTATAAGTCTATAAAAATTGCTAATACCGTAAGATTTATATGAATTGTGAGGTTTATTTCCTTTAAAAATAAATGAAATTTTTTTCAATATGATGGATCTCAATACACCCCACACTTACTCCAATCAAATCCCTTGAAATAAAATTCATTGAAAAAAACAAAAAACATTGCACTTCTTTATTAGATACATAGAAACTAATTATTACAGAAATCCCATATTCATCCATCATTAAAGATAATTATCCCTCTGTAATTCATAGTCACTATCGTCGGTTCCATTTATAAAATATTTATACTTTTAGTGAAAACATATAATATATTTTATTGTAATTTAGCTATAAAAAATGGATATTTTATTCATCGCTCTATTTAATGTCTTTATTTCCAAATATTTAATATCAACTTACTTAAAATAACTCAAATGGAATTATTATATGTGAATTTTCCACTTATACATCTTGGTTCGTTATTCCCATCATATATATCCATTCATTTTTTATAACTTGGTACTAATGGAATTTTCAACAGTCATGTGTGTATTTTCAATACACAAACGGATTATTTTATTCACACACTTAATGTCTAATCATCTCTAACATCATAAGGGATTTGAATTTCACATTTTAGTCTTCTATTTAAGGCCTATTTTGAATGCCTATTTTTTTGGTTCCCCATGGTTATCTTTTATAAAAATTTTAAATTACATAATATAAATTTGTAAATTCAAATTTCCTCATGTTATAATTTTTATTCCACATAAATATTTCCTATAACATTAATTTTCCAAATACTAAGACAAAAATTTCCATGAAAAGAGTGAAATAATCCCTCAATAATTTAATAAATTGGAAAATTACAAAATTATTAGAATCCCCTTCATATAAAATATAGTTTTTAGTAGGTATGACAACATTAAAACTAAATTTCCAAGCCTCCAAACACTCCAAAATAAAAATCAAAAACACCCTTCCTCAAATTAAAAAATATTTCAAAATTTGATTTTTAATAATATTATAAATCTATATTTTTTATATCTATAAAAAAAGAAATAATTAAATTATTATTAAATTATTTACACCTTAAACGACTCCCCTATCCAAAATTATCTTATAAAAAACATCCAATTGATTCTAAGATATATTTTTTAATGAATTACATGATAAAAAAAGTAGATATATAAAATTGTTGGATGGAAGGATATCACCTTGGTCTTCTTATTCATAAGTAGTATAGAGCAGTTAAGAATCCTCCATTGGTTCCATCAAAAAATATCCTTAAAACTTCTTCAAATACTATAAATTTAAACTAATTATTTATTGGAATTATGTTTTTTTTTTTTGATAAAATGTTGTTAATAAAAATTTATTTTTCATTATTAATGGTTGAGTCCATTTTGAAGGAAACTTGTGAGTTATGAAATTCATTCGTGATGAAGAAAGTTCATTTTATCCTATATTAATGTCAAATATTTGAATAGTTTGTCCACATAAAGTACAATATTTCTCCTTGTACAAAGGGTAATACTGTTAATATTCCTGTCTCAGAACCTCTAGTTATATAATTTCAAAATTTCTTTGTTCTCCTTTCTTACTGAATTATTGGTTCAATTTCTTTATTTCTCAGAATGTATTTTGGGGAATCTTAATTGGAAATTTGAAACTTTTTCCAAAAATCATTCTATAAAGGAACATACCAAGGGGTGTTTTGATGGTATATTTGTACGAACATAATTTTTCTTCCAATTTCATTCTTCAGAATTTCTAGTTTGGATTCACTATACTTTCAAAAAAACTCTTTATTTATTTGTTAGTGACCTCGTCATGAAAATTTATTTGTAGGTGGTTGGACGTTATGGACTTATAGTGTAATCGATATTTTTTTTAATGAGTTTCAAGCCCTTATTAAAAAATTAAATTCCATGATCATGGATTATTAATGTATACACTTCAATCATATTAAAAAATCTTGTCTTATAATATAAATAACAATTTGTACATCATAAGTTTAGTTTTATTTTACTTCACTCCATTTTAAGTTGTAGTCTTATACCAAAATGACATATGAAATTTGAAAAGAAATTGAAAATTGTCACATAAAATCTAATATCCATGCATTTAATACATCATATAAATCAATGGTTTTTTAGAAAGTTCATTTATTTTCGAAATTACTCTATAACCATTGCAGTTTTTAGACATTTGAAAAAATAATCTGGTTCTCCGAAAATTATTATCAAAAACATACAAGACATGAAAAACTTTCTAGCTTCTATTTGAGGTCAAAAATGGATTCCACATGTAAGGGTCTAGAAAATTAAATAAAATTATTTAAACCATACTCTCAAACACATATTATATTTATAATATCATTATAAAAAGTCCATAAATAGTGATACTCTCAATGAGTGTTTTGATTTAAGTTTTCTTTTATGATTTTGACTCTTAGAGAATAAATAGGGTACCCCTGTTATGATCATGAATTTCTCCATGATAGTATACCATGATAATTTAGTGAGTTCATATAGTATTGTTGGTCGGATTGGATACTAAAGAGGGGTAGAATTGAGTTCCAACTAAAATTTATATTAAAAATTTTTCTCTTAAAATCCCCATATTTAAAAACAAGTTAAACTGTTGTGAATTTATACAGATTTTGAGTGTTCAATTAGTTTCTCAAAGAATAATTAAGTCTCAGTTAATTTAATCAGAATATTAAATTAACTTTTGAAACTAACTTACTGATTCACAATAATTATAAACACTTGCTAATTTAACTATCAAAGTAACCTTAAAAACAAACTTTAAATCAAAGTAATTAGTAGCAGAATATGAAATATATATGTATATAGTATACTATTAAACTTAAACAAAGATGCACAGCAGATGTAACCAAGTGGTTCAGTCTCAAGCCGAGACTTAGTCCTATCAAACAAGTTATTTAAATTTGATCCACACCCAGGATCGGGGTAAACAACAGTGAAAACATTGTACAGTTACAAAGACCTCTACCACAGTTCTATGTGGGAAAACAAGTGACAGCTGACGGGCTGTCCAGGTATTACATAACCTCTACCACTATCCACAGTGGGGTACAAGGAAGTTATAGAGTTCGAATGAGGATTTAGAAATCCTCTATCTTGGAACATAAGACAATGTGTATATATAAAATATACAGAGTATACACACTGCTCGGAATATAAATAAAAGAATCACTAAAATAGTAGATAAGAGTTTAAAATTCTCTAGTGATGTAAAGTACAGCTCTGGACTCTTTTGATTAATCAGAAATGCTTCTGAACCCTTTTCTATTTTTTTCTAAAAAACAGAGTGTTGTTTTCTTCCTTGATTTTCAGGTTAAACTTTATCTGCTTGAGTGCATCAAGAGTTCATTGTAGTTCTTCACTCAAGATGCAGCTTGTGTTCTCCACTAGAATGAATGGCTTCGTGTATGTCCAGTGCTCTTCTAGTATGAATGTAGATTTTTCCTTTTGTGTGAATGCACCACATTTTCAATGTTGTTCATAATTTGATTTTTACACTCTTATCGTGCCTTCTTAGTTCTTGATTTATCTTGTTCTGCCCGGTATTTGTCCTTCCTATTATATATGTCAGCTCTGGTAAAAATAATGATTATCTTTTTCACAGGTACTAGGTTGGGTTCTCTGACATGCCAATAATCGACATTAAATAACATTAATTTCATTAAAAACGTCATTTTTGACTGTTGTATAATAAATAAATAGTATTGAGAGTTATAGAGTCTGATTGGTCAAGCTTTTGTCAGTAGCTTCTGTTGGTAGCAGTTGACTTATGTAGGAGTGACCTATCGGTATCTCTTTGATCATGTATCAGTAGCTCCTGGTATCGGTAGCTATTTGAACTTGAATCGGTAGCTCCTGGATTTTTTATCTGTTTGAACATGTTTTAGTAGCTCTTGGTATCATTAGCTATTACTATGTGTATAGGTATCTCTATATACTGGTGACTTTATCTATCAGTAGACTTTTCTTCTATCTATGGACTTTGCTTTTTTTGGTAGCTCGTTCGGTATTGGTAGCTTCCTAGTGGTAGACATCCATATTGGCACTTACACTATCAGTAAATTTGGTGTATCAGTTGCTTGTATCAGTAGACATTTAGTCTGTGCATATCGGTAGCTCCATTTGATTTCAGTGAGGTATATATATCGGTAGACTTATGCATACCGGTAGACTTGTTATATCGGTAGCTTAGTTTCTATCAGTAGTTGTCTGTATCAGTGGACTTTATACATGTCGATAGCTCTACGTATTGGTGGCCATTGCCTATCGGTAGACTAAGTGTATCGGTAGACTAAGTCTATAGGTAGCTATAGGCATATCAGTGACTTAACACTTCTGTTTTATGCAGAACACATCTGATTGAGTTATAATTATTTCAAAAGTCATATAAACATAGATAAACATTGATTAATATATTTCAATGATTATTTTAATATAATTACCAACATGATAATATAATATCATATATTGAAGGATTAATATATAGATACACATTATTTGGGATTATCAAAGTATGTGAAAGCATAATTGGGATTATCAAAGCAGGAGTGCTCAACAATCTCCCCCTTTTTGATAATCACAACTTATGATATTATAACCTCAAAACAATAAGTACTGAATCAGAGGATATATCATTAAATTCAATTATATCAGAGAAAAAAGTATTAGATGTGAAATATTCAATGTATCAGAGGTAGAAGTAAATGCAATGATATCAAGGTTACAAAGCATAGTAGCTCTCCCTTTGATAATATTTCTCCTCCTTTCTCATAAGAGTTATTATTCATAGATATAATTTTTCTCCCCTTATAATATTTCTCCCCCTTTGTGATAATAAAATAGTGGGAAATAACAAAGAGAAAAGGAACAAAATGAGAAAGAAAAGAAATCCATTTGTATTGCATGGTGAAAAAAGATACAAGGAAATAAAAAAAATACAAGGGATTCCTATCAAATATCTTAGCCACATAGTCAATACACTTCTTCAATGTGAGATTTTCCCTTTGGATCAGAAAAGGATTCAGGCTGTGTGGATATAGGTGAAGGCTTAGGAATCCCAGAAATGATCAAAGGAGGCTGAGCCACTGAAACTATTCCTGGTCTATACTGAGTAGTTCTTTGAGTGATCATAAGAGTGAGGCTTCTAATGGCTTAGTCTAGAGTCATCTGAACAGGAGAAACAGTATAGGCAGAGGTAGGTAAATATAGAGGTATAATAACTGGTCTAGCATTGACAAGCAATAAAGGGAGAAAAATATTTCTGAAATCTATAATTATTCCTCCTCCTCTCTCCATATCAGATATGAAATCATCCTTGTTCTTGGTGAATTTTTCCAAGGCTAGAGTGAATTCTCTTAGCTTGCTGACTTTCTCTCTTAAGGATTGATTAACAGGAGGGAGCTTCATGTTATCTAACATAAGCATGAAATGATTATTGAGTTTATGATTGGTATAAACTCTTTGGATGTAGTAGTCTACCTTGCCTTTCACTTCTTTTTGAGAGGCAGAAGCTTATCTCACATAGTACTGAACTATAATCATTATTTATCTAGATGAATCTATAAAAGAAATTACCACTTTTATCAGGTATGATGAGTCCACAGAGTCACTGGTTGATGCTTAACCAAGCTCATCCTTCATCATAGCTTGAATCTAATCCAAATCCACAGAAGGTTTGGAAGCAATAGAACCAACAGAAAAGGTTACTGTTTCCTTGATGATTTTGGTCAACCCACTAATAAGATTTTTGACTTAGGAATCCTAGGTGCTAACATGATCTTTCAAAGAGGTTTTAAAACCTTCAAAGACTGATACCATCTGGCTCAAAACACCTTTAACATAAGCTAAATATTTATCTGCTTGGGATTTAGAACACATATAAGATTCTAAAGAGATAAAAAATTTCTTAATAGCTTCAATACTTTCTTTCAGTCTAGACAATTGATTCTAGAAAGATGTAATTTCATCCACTATTTCTTCCACAAAGGTAGAGACATTACATCCGAGAGAGAGTTCAAAAGATTTTTCTAAATTTCTCATCTCTTCAACAAGGCAGTGCTTCAACTCGGCAATAGAAGCACTACAATAATATTTCATCTCATCCTTTAAGGATTCATGATCACCCCTGGTGATCATATCAGTAAGTGAAACCACAATAGGTGATCTTTCAGATGCTATATCGGCTACTGAGTCATTCCTAATCGATTGAATGTATGACACCAGTGAAGATTCCATTTCTCTTATATCTTCCACAAAACTAATTTTGATATCAGACTTTAGCTTATCCAGATCATGCATTCTGACCACATATTCAGGTAACAACTCAGTATGAACATCATAATTTGTTTTTGGTCTATTTAGGGATGCCTCTTTATCAAAATCGAGATAGTCGAATCCACAAACCACCAAGCCTGGGTCTTCTGCCCCGTCCTCAATTTCAACAGCCACTGACACACTACCAAAATGGGTTTGATGCTCCCCCTCAACTGGTGAATTCTCTTCTACAACAAGAGCATTCTTTATAGGTATTTCTTACATAGAATAATATTCTACTATCAACTCCATCTCTACAATAGCTGCAACAGTAGGAGGCTCCTCTAGATTAGGCACAGGTCCTTCCATCTCACATACTACTTCTTTAGCAGGCACAACTGAGCTTCTAATCAATGGACTCAGACTTATGCAAACAGAATTAGATGCTTCAGTTTCATTTTCCCTTTCTTCTTAATTCTCAAGGACTGGTTGGTATTTCTCATTAGAAGGTGTCTCTTCTTCTAATAAAGTTCCCTTTCTTGAAGATACAATTTCAGTATCAGGATATGGAGGCAAGTCTGGATCCCTTCCATTAGCCATAAAAGTCTCTTCTTCATCAGTCTCATCACTGTATTCAGGTTCTTCTTCATCAAGTCCTAGACCTGTATCCCTCACATCCTTAGGCCTTGAAGGATAATTCCCATGATTGAATTTATCATAAACATTCTTGTCATCATTAACCCATTATCCTCTCCATGGGTTCTTTTTTATATTCATATATTTGAAAACTGTGTTTGTGATATAGAGATTATTATTTACTACCACTGTCTCATCTTGAGACTCAGTTACTCATTTCACTTTGATCATCACTGAGATCAATTTGGCAAAGAGTAGGGCATTAGTCTTTGATTTTGTCCTTGTCATGCCCTACATTTGAATCATTAGCAATATGCACAGATTCACTTTCACACAATGTCTCAAAAGATGTAAGAGATAGATATCTTGATATCTTAAATTCGCAACATCCCCTCTCCTTGGTATTAAGACATGCTGAACAAATTTGAACAACAATTTGTTCTCTCCATCCATTTCAGCAGCCACCACTTGTCTTTGATTACCACTACAGGTGAGCTCTTCCAAGGATGCCTCATAATAGAATATATCACTTGTAGGTGGTATTTCTTTCAATACATATCCAGAAATACTTTCGTGTGGAACATTCAGGCATTCATCCCACTCAATAGATGAAAAATATTTCTCCTTTACATTCACAAAATAAATTTGTTGATTCTCATCTTCTGATTTCTCAAAGCTCACATACTCTTAAAATTGATCCACTAGCATCGGATAGTAGAGACCATTGTTGTTCAAAAAGCAATCTAACCATTTCTTATCTTCCCACACCTCGAGCACTAATGACTTCTTAGCCAACAACCATTCCATGCCCAAATCTTTTTTGATCACAATAACTATATTTTGCAAATGAGGGTTCACTGGTCGCCTCCCCGACCTTGTTCTACCAACACTAACACTTTCTCCTGGAACAGACTTCTTCTTCTTTGTATTGGGCTCATCAATGTCATCTCTAACAGTAGGAAGTTTGGTTTTTTCCATCTTGGATTTGAGGTTCGTAGGGTTTTTGAGAAATTCAGGAGCTAAGGATTAAGGGTAAAGGGTTTGAGGTTCGGTGGATCGATAAGTAAATGGGACTTAGTTTTATCATTTAGGAATTGTAAAATAAATAATTAAAATATAACTATAAACGATTCAGATTCTGGCGGAAGAAGAAGCCTAAAACAATGTGTACTCATCGGTAGGGTTTATCGGTGAGAATTACTATCAGTGAGGTTTTCACATTAGTGATGTTTTACATTGGTGAGGTATTCACATCGGTGAGGTTTTTACAGATCAAGGTTAATCATTCCTAACTCATGTCTAATGTAGCTTAACCTATCCGAACTTAAAGGTTTGGTGAAGATATCAGCTAATTGATGTTCAGTACCTATAAATTCAAGAATAATATCACCTTTTTGGTAATGATCTCTCAAAAAGTGGTGTCGTACATCAATGTGTTTGGTCCTAGAGTGAGATACAGGGTTCTCTGAAATATTTATTGCACCAATGTTATCACATTTAATTTAAACATGGTTAAACTCATATCCATAGTCCAAAAGAGTGTGTTTCATCCACAGAATTTGTGCACAGCTACTACCAGAAGCTATATACTCTGCTTCGGCGGTAGACAAAGCTACAGAATTCTGCTTTTTACTACACCATGATACTAATGACTTTCTTAGAAAATGACATGTTCCAGAAATGATTTTTCTATCCAACTTTCAACTAGAAAAGTCATCATATGAATAACTCATTAAGTCAAAATATTTTCCTTTTGGGTAAAACAAACCTAAATTTAAATTATATTTATGATACTTAGAAATTCATTAAACAGATATTAAGTGTGATTCTTTTGTATTAGCTTGAAATCTTGCACACATACACACACTAAACATAATATCTGGTCGACTAGTAATAAGGTAATGTAAGCTTCCAATCATACCTCTATAATTGGTTTGATCTACTGGTTTCCTAGTTTCATCTGCATCCAATTTAAAGACAGTACTCATAGAAGTATGATTTTCCTTAATACTATCCAAACCAAAAATAATTAAAAGATCATTTGTATATTTACTTTGATTTAAAATAATACCATTTTCATTTTGAAAAACCTGAAATCCAAGAATGAATTTTTGTTCTCCCATAAAACTCATTTCAAATTCATTTTGAACACTCTTTGAAAAATCAATACATAAAGAATGTTTTGAAGATCCAAAAATAATGTCATCAAAATATATTTGTACTTTCAAAACATCTTTATAAATTCTTTTAATAAAAAGAGTTGGATCAACAATCCCTTTAGTAATACTTTTTTGAAATAATAAAATTGTTAAGTCTATCATACCACACTCTTGGAGCATGTTTCAACCCATATAAAGATTTTTATAGCTTGAAAACTAGTTTTGGAAAAAGAAGATTAGTAAATCCAGGTGGTTGTTCAATAAAAAAATCTTCAATTATAAAACCATTTAGAAAATCAATTTTGACATCCATTTGATATAACATGACATTCAGATGACCAACATAGGCAAGTAGGATCCTAATGGATTCTAATCTAGCTATAGGTGAAAAGGTTTCCTCATAGTCTATACCTTCCCCTTGAATATATCCTTGTGCAACTAACCTAGCTTTGTTTCTAACTATGTTTCTAGACTCATCAAATTTGTTTCTAAAAACCCATTTACTTCCTATTGTCAAAGTGTCCTTAAGTCTGTGAACTAATTCCTAGACTTTGTTTCTTTCAAATTGATTTAACTCTTCTTGCATATCCATTACCCAAAATTCAACATTGATTGCATCATTGACTTTTTAGGTTCTAGTTATGAATGAAAGGTTTGATGTTTAATCTGGTTTCTTAGAGAAGCTCTAGTCTGTGTCCCTCTATCAAGATTACAAACTACAGCGTCCAAAGGATGATTCTTTAGAATCCTAGTTGTTCTAGTAAAGGTAGGACTTGAAATTTCAGGATCTTCTATAGGTCCGGGTTCAACAGAAGTAGATTCTGGAATATGTCCAAAACTAGATGTTTTTACAGCAGGTTCTTTAGTTTTATCATTAAGGTCCAGAATAGTCAAATATTCGTCAGGATTATCAAGAGAAGACATAGGTTCATGTGGATTAGTTTCATCAAACATGATGTGAACAGATTCTTCCACACATTTTTTTCTTTTTTTAAAGACTCTATAGTCTTTGATAGTTAAATAATAACCAATAAAAATTCTTTCATCAATTTTGGAAGCAAACGTGTTAGGATTATCCTTGGTATTGAGGATAAAGACATTGCATCCAAAGACTCTAAAGTTACTAACTTTAGGTTTCCTATTGTTCAACAATTCATAAGGGGAATTTTTAAGAACCGGTCTAATTAGGACTCTATTGATAATATAACAAGCCGTATTCATAGGTTCAACCCAAAAATAAATAGGCAGGTCATACTCATTAAGAATAGTTCGTGAAATTTCTTGCAGGGTTCAATTTCTTCTTTCTACTACACCATTCTTTTGAGGTGTCCTAGGGGTAGAGAAATTGTGACTATAGACATTGTGTAAGAAATAATATTCCAACTCATTATTTTCAAACTCGCGGCCATGATCACTTCTTAGGGTTTTAATCTTAAGTCCACTAAGGTTTTCTACAGACTTGGAGTATTTAGTAAAGTAAGAACATGGTTCACTTTTGTGAGCTATGAAGTATACCCAAGTATATCTAGAAAATTCATCTACTATGACATAGAAATATTGCTTACCATTTTAACTAGAAACTCTAGAAGTCCAAAAAAATCCATGTGAACTAACTCGAGAGGTTGAGAAGTTGAAAATTATTTCTTTGATTTAAAATAAACTTTATGTTGCTTTCCCTTTTGACATGGATTAAAAACTTTGTTTGTTGGGAAACCAATCTTAGGTAGGTCTCTAACTATGTTCTTCCTAGTCAATTTTATATGTGAATGAATGTTTGAGTGTCCTAATATTCTGTGAAAAAGCCAGGATTCTTTATGAAAAACATTTAAACAAGTAACATTTTTCTTGGCTAAAGAATTCAAATCAACAGCATAAGCATTTTCATTTCTTAAGGCAGAAAATACTAAATCATTTTTAGAAATAAAAACATTAAAAGAATCATTTTCAAACATAACATTGAAACCATCATCACATAATTGAGAAGTTATCAATATATTATATTTAAGTCCATCAATAAATAAAAATTTAGAAATTAAAACTGATTTAATGCTACCAATATGGCCTAGATTGATAATTTTTCCTTTAGAATTATCACCAAAGGGAATATAGCCTCCTTCAACCTTTATTAATCTTTTTAATCCTGAATTTTTTCCAGACATGTCCCTCGAACATCCACTTTCCAAGTACCATACCTTCTTATGGGATCTTTATAAGCACATTTCCTACAAAATAGTTTAAAATAGAGAATGATTTTGGTACCCAAATTATCTTGGTTCTAGACAGGATAGTAAGCAAAGTTTTAGGTACCCAAATTTGTCTTATGGGTATCATATAATCAATAGATTCAATAGATTTTAAAAGATAAACTCTATTTGATCTATAACAATGTGAATAACTAGTTGAGGCAAATGAATTCCCAAAACTGGAACTAGCAGAATTTTGTCCAGATTTAGGAATAAATCTAATTTTAGTAAACTGTCTCTGTCTAGGATGGTATCCCAAACCAATCGTGTACATTGGTGACACTTGTGTACCTAGAATTTTTGTAAGTGTATATTTTCCATTTGTGAATTTTTATAAGTCCTTTCTTAATTTCTCATTAGACAATTTATGTTCAGTATTTTCCTTTAGCTATTGAGCATTCTTTTCATTTTCAATATCAAGGGAAGATTTAACAGAGCTAGATAAAGCATGCTTTTATTTAAGGATTTGCACTTGTCCTTAAGTTCATTACAGGTCTCTTCTAGCATATTAAAAAATTCAAATAATTCTTCACTAGACATGTTTTCAGATTCATAATTTGATTCATCTCCAGAATAGTATGAATTTAAAGCAGGAGTGTCCAGTGTTACCTCAGAGGTGTTTGTCATTAAACACATGTTAAATCGATTCTTTTCAGAGTTAGCAACTTCAGATTCACTTGTGCTATCTTCTGAAGAACTCCAGGTAGCTTTCATTGCTTTCTTATACTTGTTGTCCTTGTAGTCATGTTTCTTCTTGAACTTCAACTTTGGACAGTCTGCATTCACATGTCCTTTCCTTTTTCACTCATAGCAGATAACTTCATCACTGTTATCAGGCTTCTTCTAGTTCTTTTTCCAATTACCTTTGTTGTCATATTTACCATTTTATTTTTATTTTTTGATTAATTTATTCTTCATATAGAACTTCTTAAATTTTCTAGCTATCTGAGCCATCTCACCATCACTGTCAGAGTCTGAATTTTCACATGTTGAGATTTCAGTTTGTATGTGAACTTTCTCTGTATCCTTGCTCTTTGAGGCAATAGACTTAAATTTCACTGACATCCTTTTAGGTTCATCATCTTCTTTTTTATTCACCTTGAGTTCTTCCTCATACATCATTAGCTTACCAATTAATTTTTTAACAGGCAGTTTGATGATGTAGCAATATTCTCTAATGAAAACAGTTGTGCCTCTCCATCTTTCTGGTAGACATCATAATATCCTCATAATTTGTTCCTTTGTAGAAACAGCCTTTCCAAGAGATATCATGGTATTGAAAATATCATTGAACCTGAGATACATGTCAGAAATGGGTTCATCAGGCTTCATATTAATGTTATCATATTTAATAGTATAGGTATTCAGCCTCATTTCTATAACATTGGTTGTTCCCCCATGGGAAAGACCAAAGTGTCATAGATTTCATTATCAATTTTACAAGAAGATATTATATTAAATTCCTCATATCCTAGAGCACAATACAGGGCATTCATATCTTTACAATTATTATTTTAAGTTGGTTTAGTAGGTTCATCCCAAGTAGTTCTATCAGTTTTGGGAATCTTATATTGAGTCTCTATTGCAGTCCAGATATCAAATCCCAAACTTTCTAAATGAATTTTCATTTAATGTTTCCACTGAGCATAATTTTTACCATTAAAAAAAGGAGGCATGTTGGTAGAAACACCTTCTAGTCTATTGTCCATAACTAGATTTTTGAGAAAATATTTAAAGAGATAAAATTTAGAACTAACAGAAATTTAAGATCTTTAAAGATGCAACTAAAATCATAGTTGAAAAAGAAGAGTGTTTTGAAATCCTTGATAATAAAGAACCCTCTGATACCAAATGTTGGTCAGAGTGGATACTCAAGAGGGGGGGTGAATTGGGTTCCAATTAAGATTTCTATTAAAAATATTTCTCGTAAAGTACCCCTATTTAAAAACAAGTTAAAATGTAGTGAATTTATATAGATTTTGAGTGTTCAATTAGTTTCTAAAAGATTGGTTAAGTAATAGTTTATTTAATCAGAAGATTAACAAACTTTTGAAACTAACTTACTGATTCACAATAAATATAAACACTTTCTAATTTAACTAACAAAATAACTTTAAAAACGAATTGTATTTTAAAGTAATTAGAAACTAAATATGAAATATATATATATAGTACACATTTAATCTTTAACAAAGATGCATAGCAGATGTAACAAGGAGGTTCAGTCTCAAGCCGAGACTTAGTCCTCTCAAACAAGTTATCTAAATTCCATCCACTCCCTGGATCTGGGTAAACAATAGTGAAAAAATTGTACAGTTACAAATACCTCTACCATAGATCTATGTGGGAAAACAAGCAACAAAAAATGGGTTGTCCCGGTCTTACTTGACCTCTACCACTATTGATAGTGGGGTAAAAGGAAGTTATAGTGTTTGAATGAGGATTTAGAAGTCCTCCAGCTTGGCATAGGTGATAGTGTGTATATATATAATATACAGAGTATACACACTGCTCAAAATATAAATAAAAGAATCACTAAAAGAGTATATAAGTGTTTAGAATGCTCTAGTGATGTGAAGTACAGCTCTTGACTCTTTTTATTAATCAGAAATTCTTCTTAGTCCTTCTCGGGTTTTTGTCTGAAAAAACAGTGTGTCCTTTTCTTCCTTGATTTTCAGGTTCAACTTTATTAGCTTGAGTGCATGAAGAGTTCGTTATAGTTCATCAATCAAGATGCATCTTGTGTTCTCCTCTAGAATGAATGGACTCGTGTATGTCCAGTGCTCTTCCAGTATGAATGTAGCTTTTTTCTGTGAATGCACCATGTTTTCAATGTTGTTCAGCCTTTTCTTTTTTACACCCTTCTTGTGCTTTCTTAGTTCGTGATTCATCTTGTTCTGCCTGATCTTTGTCCTTCCTTTTATAGATGTCAACTCTGGTAAAAATAATGATTATCTTTTTCATGGGTACTAGGTATGGTTCCATGACATGCCAACAATCCACATTAAATAAAATTAACTGCATTAAAAACATCATATATGACCGTTGTATAAAAAATAAATAGTATTGAGAGTTATAGAGTTTGACTGGTCAAGAATTTGTCAGTAGCTTCTATTGGTAGCAGTTGACTTATGTAGCAGTGACCTATTGGTATCTCATTGATCATGTATCAGTAGATCATGGTATCGGTAGCTGTTTGAACTTGTATCGGTAGCTCCTGGTATCGGTAGCTGTTTAAACATGTATCGGTAGCTGTTACTCTATGTATCAGTAGCTCTATATACTGGTGACTTTATCTATTGTAGAATTTTATTCTATAGGTAGAATTTGCTTTTATCATTAGCTTTTTTTGTATCGGTAGCTTCATAGCGGTAGACATTCATATCGGCACTTACTATATCGGTAACTCTGGTGTATCAGTAGCTTTTATCAGTAGACATTTAGTCTGTTCATATCGGTAGCTCCGTTTGATTCCAATGAGGTACATATATCGGTAGACTTATGCATACCGATAGACTTGTTCTATCGGTAGCTCAATTTTTGTCGGTAGATATCTGTATTGGTGGAATTTATACATGTTAGTAGCTCTGCGTATTAGTGACCCTTGCGTATCGGTAGACAAAGTCTATCGGTAGACTAAGTCTATTGGTAGATATAGGCATATCAGTGACTTAACACTTCTGTTTTATGCAGAACACATCTGATAGAGTTGGAATTAATTTAAAAGTCATATTAACATAGATAAACATTGATTAACATATTTCAAAGATTATTTTAATATAATTATAAACTTGATAATATAATATCATAGATTGAAAGGATTAATATATAGATACACATTATTTGAGATTTTCAAAGTATGTGAAATCATAATTGGGATTATCAAAAGATGTGAGGTCAACAAGTATCTCAATAGAGATAAAATCATTCAGGGTTGTTTCTATTTGGGTTTTGGCTTTAGAAGTTTGAAGTAATCTTTACATGAGTTTTAAAACTAGGTTCTCACAGCTTTTCTTATAATTAATATACAAGTTGAATTTATGAAAAAGTATCATCCACCTCGCCAATATTGGTTTTTCATGATCCTTCCTCATCTAATATATAATATTTCCCTGAAAAATGTAAACTTTTACTTTCCATCCTAAAAACATGAAAAACATTTCTCTAAATTTGTTATAATATCCAAAAATCCTTCTATAGTATTATATATTTGACTTGTCATGTTCTCATTATTTGTGAATAATTGGATATCATAGGTGAATGTAAAATGATATTTTATGATTTAACTTCCATATATTCTTTATTATAGGCATCATATAACACATCAAAGAGAACATATCATTTTATTGTATTGATTATAATGGATGATATTAATCATTCCACTATCTTATAAAAATATATCATGTAGGACTCAAACAAAAAATTAGTTCCCTTATTTAGTAGATTAATCTTGAGAAAATCATTTCATTAAAATGTTGTAATTTTTTTTATAAAATCTATCATGTCCTAAAAATGATTTAATGATCATCATAGTGTTGTGGTACGATAATATGAAAAATATTTAAAACATAACCTTCTCACTTCAATTCCTTATAAATTATATAGCCTAATAATTTTTTTTCTCTGCATTAAATGTCATTTTTCAAGGTTTAAAATTATGGGGTTTCAATTATTTTCTTTCAAACAATTTCAATATTTCCAATAAAAATTTTAAAAATATATCTCATACATCATAAATTAATCATGAAATGACTCCACGAATCAGTCAATAAGATCTAGAAATATTCTTTCCAAGAAATGATAAAATGTACCAAGGGAATTTAACATCCTAAAAGTGATATTATGGCATGAAAAAATTCCAAACATATAGGTGGATGTTGTTTTTTCTTAGTCTCACAGTGCTATGAGGACTTAATAATAACAATAAAAAACATCAATGAATAATGTATGTCATTCCCTAGCTATTATATATAAAATATGATCTATAAAATTGATGGTGTAGCAGTCCTTTTTTGTAAAAGTTATTAATTTCCAATATTCAATATAGGTCCTTGAGGTTTATTGAAATCCTATTGGGAACTAGAATTTTTTTTCATTTTCTACAATAGTGAATCAATTGTTTTTTTGTAACAATATGAGCGAGACTCACCCATTGTGAGTATGAGATGGGATAATTGACACCATCCCTAAAAAAATCAATTTATTTTACCAGATGATTCAAGAGGGTTGAGTTAAGTGTTATTTTGGATGTATTAATGGTTTTTTCTCATACCCTTGAATAAGATTTTTCATATAAATAGTGGGATTATCCCCTAATATGGATATTAATGAAAAACCTATAGACCCTATGATCAATTTAAAAATTATTAGCAATTTATTTTCATGATTATGTCACAAATATTGGGAAATTTTAATTGGTTGTTTTTTAATTTGCATTTAGAAAATCATATTTGAGTTTATAGGGAAGTTCCATATGTTTAAATTCATGTGGGTGTTCTATTGATTGTTTCATCTCAATATTTTCAAATATTGAAACCTGTATAAACAAATCAAACTTTTTAACAGTGAAATTACATATTTTATTAAAATATTCTTTATTTATCTCTTCAAACAATCAAATAATAACTCCTGATTCCATTTTTTACTCACTCTTTAAAGTTGATTAATTATAATGATTATGTGACTCTAGGGGATACACCTAATTTAATTTTTTAATCTAGTATTAAAATTATTTTCTTAGGAAAATAGGGAATTTCGTAGTGGGACATTTTAAAAATATATCAACCATCATAATGATTTTTCATTGAATCCAAAATAATAAATTGTAATGTATTTTCTCCAAAAATCATTGAAGATGTTCCTTAATTTAAATTTATTATTGTCTTATTAGTCTTTAAAATTTTATTATGTAAATATATAATGGAATTAGATATATATATTTATTCCATGTGTTTTAGAATGTATAAAATAAGTAGTGAACATTATATATTTAAAACATACCAAGACATCCACAAAAACTCAAACTAGGTTAGTTATGCATCAGTTGACTTACTATAATACCCCCCATTTTGTTTTGGGATTACATATATACAATGAATATTTAACTCATTGAAGATTGAAATTAAAATTTTCACTAAATGACATAAATAAATAGTAAAAGTAAGCTCTCTAATGGTGTGGGGATACTAAAAGTACATGGGTCTTGACATTATCTAGTTATTTCTGGGGTTATTGAAGTATATTAATTTATTTATAAACTCGTCTCTTTATCTATTTTGGGCTTTCTATTTTTTTGTGAAAGTCTCGTTAAGAATACTTTCATACCCTGGAATTTGGTGCGTAAGATTCAACAAAGGGGTTCTGATTATGACTTTCTTGAATGTTTACTGTATTTATTGTTGTATATTTTCTTTATTTATCTTCTTTGGTGGGTTTATTTGTATAGGTATGTGTTGTTGGAGGGGTGTTACCTCTTCAATATTCCCTTTTCCCTTTTACTTGAACACTAGTATCATCTTCAAAGGAATCTCCACTCTATGTTTCCTAGACACTACTCATTCATATTCCTTAGATTTTAAAATTTTAAATTTCTCTTTTAGTAGTGACTCTTAATTCCTTATCACTTAAATATCACACCTTAAAGAAGGAGGAACTACATTTCACATATGTTTAGGAATTGATTGGGTAAGGATCTTTCTTGTTCCTTGATTTACCAGGATATTAATTATGGAAATAATGTGTCTGAAATGAACATTCATATTCTTTATATCTAAAAGATTTGTAACAATAGTGATTTATTGGTTGATTTGAGAGTCCTGGGGTAATCCTAGCACATAATTTATTTAGGGTAATTTTTTTCATTGTTGGTAGAATTTAACAGTTTGTGGAGTCTTCCTCTGAAACGGTTGTGGCTAGAATCGTTATTGAAAAACCTACTGCAATAGTGGAATTGGAGGGGAATAGTTTCCAACTCCATATTGAATGTTTGAGTAATCATTGAACACTTTATTTCTGATTGGCTTATTTTCAGAAATTCTTAGAAACATGGCCTCAATGTTATCAGTGTCTTTCACTTGAAATAATCCATCATTGAAATGCTCTATAGAACATAACAACTGTCTCACTCAAGGAGTTGTGGATTATAATGTATCCTAAACCATACTCAGTGTTAAATATCTTATAAGAGAGGTTGGTTCTTCAATTTTAGTTTCATGAAAACGAGATTTGTAAAATTTTACCTCATATACTTCTCAAGTTCTAGACATAATGTCAAATAATTGAATGAATTGTAAGATCCTATCTACCATCTCTGTTGCTTCATCCAGTATAATTTCTTGCATTTATCCTATACAATAAGTATCAAATATATTTAAATAATTTCCCAACAGTACATGGTAATAAAAACCATCAAATGGTGGTATTAAAATGGTTTTTCTTTTAATATTATTTTAGTCTCATTAATTTCCCAGAAAACACATATTGAGTTTCAATATATCCAAGATTGATTATTTGGATCTCAATTCTCATATGGGTCTACCTAAACAAATGTTGAAGCTTCAAGATGAAGCCCATTTGGTGTTTATCCTTGGTTGTTACTTTGATAGGCCTCATGTTATGAATATACTCCTTGATTGATTGATTTATGTATGAAGGAAAATACCCCCCAACTAAATTCATACATAATGACACCCCTAGGATAGAAATTATTTCATATAAATGTGATTTTCCTAAAATAAAAATTAGAATACCATCCTTCTATTCCATAAAACATGGGAATTAGTTGAATAATACAATATTCGAGTTCAAAAGCAGACATATTATTTAATTGTAACAACTATTTATTATCATTAAATTTTGGATCATGTAATACTCTCTATGGTGTGTTTAGTTTATCTAGATTCTCCTCCATGTTTAAAATTCCTAAGATGGCGAGAGTGGAAACAGTAAAATATGATGGAGATACTATCAAATGAGTTGTGAAAAACTACATCATATCATTTTATTTATTAATAACCCCAAAAAAATTTATTTAACATATTTATCAAATATAATGATGAAATTGAAATAAGATCTTATCTTATATCATATATATCTCTACAAAACAAATAAATAGGAAAACCCAACACTAGACTGACTACTCTATAATGAATCAAGGTTGATGTAGAGACTTTCATGGTATATTCTAAAATATTTTTTTAAACATAATAAAATTCATTGAATGTGGGATACAGTTTATCTCAATAGTAGATGAGGGTTTTGGTATGATTTAAAAAAATTTGGATAGAATTGGTGTGTGTTTTTGGGAGTGAAATTGAATAGTTTTGTATTTATATTTAAAAGAAAATTTGTGACGTCTAATAATCCCCTTACATACCTATTAAATCTTTTTTCATATTTACTCTCATTTTCTCTATATCATTATTTAGTCATCTGATACTCCAACTAATTATACTTCTGAGGAATTATATCTAGAAAAGAAATCTGAAAAAAGCTTAGTGTTCACCACTATTTCATCACCTTACCTTTTGAATTTCATGTGAAATCATCGTTCCATATCAACTAATTGTTCCTATAAAGGAATAAATAGGCTCATAAAGAGCCTAGAAACCACTATATTCATCTTTTACTCTCCCTTTTGTTATAAAATAATAATTAGAAAATATCTTTGAACATATTTTTATCACCTAACAAATAATTATTTTATTCAACCATAAAAAACATATTTGATTATCATTGTAGAAGAAAAAAGTTAAACACATTGTGATTAGATCTCCTCCACATCATAACTGGTGTACTAGGATAGGTCAACACCCCAATATCTTTTTTTATTTTCACCTATATATGTAAAACAGACCAATGATCACATTTTCATTGAATCGATCCTCACAACATCAATCAAACATAATGGTTATTCTTTAATATCAAGAAATTTCTCACTCCTCACCAATCTATTTCTACAATCCATTTGAGTAAATCATTATATTAGAGGGGTTTTAACATGATATCACTTATAATTAGTTACCAATAATGGTCTTCCTTTCATTTTACTTTATCTAGAAGATCCTATGTCACAAATAATCAATATGTTTAGGTTGAAATTTTGTTTCAAAGGGCTTCTTCAAAAAATATATTTACCTAATAAACTATATGTGAAATTCATTCTTCAGTTCTATCCATGGTTGAGTCATCTTTATCCAATCAAACATTGTTATAAATCATTACAATTATAGTAACCTAATAATATAATCAAATAAAATATGTCATAGATCTTTTAAATATATGGATTTCTACAATAAGACCCTATACCAAATTATTATCCTACTATTGATCGTATATTAATCTAGTGCTGAAATAAAAAATTCTTAAAATTGGGTTGAGTTCTTTTCCATGTTCCACATGATATTAAAATTTGATTAAGGTTTTATTGATCCATAGGTTTTATATTGATGTTTATACACTAATAATTTTTTATTATTTAAGTAAGATACATACGAATAGAGGAATTAAATGGTTATGCACCAGAACATCAACCATACATGGGGATAGTTTAATATTGAGGCATATGGAGCTTCATGTTTATATGGTAGGGTGTGGTCCATGATCATATGGAACCGGTGTTTATTAGATGGTTCATTATATATATATATAAGAAAAATATCCTTAGATAATGTGTAAGTATGAGCACTTCATTTATACATAAGATTCAAAAATATTCTTAAAAAAACAAATTGATCCTTATTATACTCAACAGAATCCATTGCTAGTGATGAAAATTTACATTATGTAAGTTCCCTCAAGACAGAATTGAGCACTTTTCAAAAATTATTAATTTAATGTGAATAATTAAAATAAAATCATAAATTAATTAAATATTTAGCAGGAATAAAAAATTATTTTCCAATAATTATTTGTAATTATAAAAACTTTTAAATTTAAAAAAATATTATAGAAATAAAAACTACTGAATCATTTTTTTAAAAGTTTTTCTCAACTAAAGGTTATCAAAATTATACAAAAAATAATAATTAATGGATTTGAAAATAAAAACGTAGATATTATTAATATTTTAAACACCAGAACACATGTTTTATCAATGATATTTAATTAAATGTATTAATAACAAAAAAATAAGTATAATTATACAGATTTATTGTGTAACCACATTTTTCACTCGAACAATAAATTTTTAGTAAAATAATGTGGAAGGTATGTAAAAATTGTGGAATCTCAAATATCCCCACACAACACTAAAGATAACAATTCTAATAGTGTTAGTAATAGGATTTATCATTGATAGAAAAGTACTGACTACCAAAGTGAGGTTAAAATCCAACCTTTATTATTGCCAGAAAAAAAAATAATTGATTACTGGGGCCTTTATGATTGATTTTATTTAAAGATGATAAAGAAACCCTTTACGTGCACTTTTTTCTAACGCAGATAATGGTTTCCCTTATAAGAGCTTAATTATATTGATGATAAAAAAGAAAAATAAATATATTATATTTATAACCATTATAAGTTCTTCAGACCCCCTTTCTTAGTGCTCTGACCAATTTCCCCACTCCCACACCCTTCCTCAATGCTGATGACCACCATTATATAGTAGTATACAACTTATCACCCACATGTGCATGCCTAGATTTGATAACTTAACCTCCATGTGAAAAGAGAACCTCTTTTCAACTTTTATACATTCTTTTATAATATATTGTGATATTTATATTTATTTATATATATTTACATACATTTTTATTGTTAATATATATGTAAAACCATTTTTAAATGGATTTATAAATCATTTTTTTGTGTGAGTGTATATGTGTGTATGATACGTATATATACTAAAATTTATATATAAATTTTATTTATTAATAATCATTTACATATATTAGAATAAAAATGTTAATATATATATGTGTGTGTGTGTGTGTGTGTTTAACAATATATAAACTTTATATATATATATATATATATATATATCTTCATATATTTTTACTATAAATTCATTTAAATTATATATTTAATAATAATGATATATTTATATAAAAATACATGTATATATGATGTATACACATAATATTGATGCACAAACACAAATAGACAAATATTTGCACATGCAATAAGAAGTTTATATTCCTCACATACAGACAAAAATATTTTCATATATATATATATACAACTACATATTTATTTATTTATTTATTTAAATATATTATAATATATGTATAATTATATATATATTTTACTAGAACATATTTTTTTATGTATAAATATTCCATGTATAAAAGTTTATATATACAGTTTTGGTAAGTAAAAGAAATAATTATTTATTTTAATAGAAATAAATAATAAATATTTATTTCCATATGGTTTATATATTTAGAACTACATTTATAAAAAGGAAATAATTCATGATGATTTACTATATGTAAATATAAGAAAATATACATATATTTTATTATAAATGAGTTACAATTTAAAAAATGAATAAATTTAAAAATCATAGTAACAATATAAATGTAATCCCTATGACTGAATTCATTCCCCAATGAAACAGGACAAGAATACTCTCTTAAACTAAGTTTAAATACTATCTAAAATAAAAAAAATTATGTTATCTATACTAAAAACCCAATTTTAGAGAAGTTGGATTGATTTATAACTCAAAAAATAGTGATGATTGTCCCAAAAATAATCAGGGATTTCATCTGTTCACTCGATTAAATTTGATATGTTGTAAACCCAAAATCACTCTGAGATTAAAATTTATGGTCCTTTGAAGTTCAATTAATGTTTTCAAATTATCTTAGATCATTAAAAATTAATTTATTTTTTATTTCATCTAATTGTTATTAAATATCTATTACTCAAAAGTAATTATAAAATTATTAATAAATATTTTATTTATTTTATTTTATTAGCCATCATTTATTAAATATCTTATATGATAAGTGTAAAAGTTTATTTAGCCTTTTCTAAATCATATTTAAAATATATATTATATTATATAAATAAAAATATACTTAAATATTAATATATTTTTTTTACTAAAATATATTACATTTATGAAATATTGTCTTTATCAGTGGAAGTAGAAAAGCGATGATAAGGGAACCTCATTGTCAGTGGATTTTACTTTTGGTAACAATGGACCACCTTTATGATTAATTTTTAACTAGTGATGAGAAGCCCCCCCCCCTCCCCAATTATCTGCACTTTTCTAATAGTGATTATATAAGGACGCTTTTTATCATTTTTTTACTAGTTCTAATAATTGGCCCCCATTATCAATAGTTTTTTAATTAGATCGGATAAAAGGAACCCTTTATAAGTTTTTTTTGAACTTATAAATCCCCCCTATCAGAACATTTGTAGAGATGATGAAGGAACACCATTATCAGCACTTTTTCTAGTGCTGAAAAACGGGGGAATTTATCAGTGATTTATGAAACTATTGATAAATCATAGCCCTAGTAAACCCAAATTTGTAGGGTTTAAACATAATATATTTTTCTTCATCAATAAAATAATTTGACACACATGGTTGAAGAAAACTATTTTAAAGAATGAAATACATAAATGTCAAAATGAAGTTTATTTTTAAATTCATTTCCCCACATGGACCCTATCAATATGAATATTTTTAGCGTTTTAAATTAGAATGGTTTTTCTAGAAATTTATTTATTGTTTTAGAAAAAAATTTGAAATTTTTAGAAATTAAACTAGTTAAAAAATTCATTTTTTCCTAGTATTTTCAATGAATATCTTTTCTCTATATTGAATAAATAGGCACAATTAAAATACAACTATTAAGCATGTTTTATGAGTGAGTGAGTTAATTTATAAAGAAGAATAATGAATTTACTAATTCAAAAATGTTTTCTTAAATAGTTAAGCATTAATAAGGATTTTGATATTTTCAAAGTATATTTGGATGTAAAAAAATATTAATTCAAATCAGAAATTTTAAAAAAATTTATAATTATAATATTTTATTCCTTGAATTAACCCAAAATATTGTTTCAAGGGAGAGAGAAAAATATATTATGAATTAAATCTATGTAGAAACTAGATAATACTAACCACTAAAATAAGATAAAATTATCATAATTAAGAAAAAATTTATCCCATCATAAATAATAAATTAATTAATTGGAGATATTCACAGTTTTAAAAATTATTATGGTTATTTTAAGTATATTCAGTGAAAATAAGTTGACAGTATAAATAGACCCCTCCCCCACCCATAAAACCCAATTTTTCAGTAATATTTATATTTTATAGTAAGATAAAATATTACTATTCAACTCAATGTAATTTTTAATTCCTAGGGTCAAATAATGGTTTAAGGATTCATAAGAAATTTTAAAAAAAACATTCCCAACTTTCAATATAGATTTCAAAAAATATTTAAAAATTTTCATATTTATACTCTCAAAATAGAACAAAGAAATTAATAATTTAAATTAGAAGATAGCATGTTAACTAGTAATTTACATATAAAGTAGTATTTTTTTGTCCAAAGTCGTTTTAGAGGTTCTCATTAGGTTTTTAATTTTTTTAGTTATATTTTTAACAACATAGAAAATTGTAAGCTACACACCCAACAATGAAATACATATTCACTGGATTTAGTTATATAGATAAATAAAATCTCCCCCAACCAATATTAAAATTATAAATAGTTTTATAACAATAACATAATTCATCCATAGCTTCAAATAAAAACTATATGACTAAAATTAAGTTAATAAATTAAATAAAAAAGTATCCACAAAAAGAATTTTAATCAATTTATGTTAAATAATTGACACATTACCTTAACCATTTAATCAAACCAACCAAGTTAATCAACATTATGTTCTTAGAAGTGGAAAAAATTTAAATTATATATCATCTTATCAATCTCAAAAAAAAATACAAGAGGTTTAGTTTGATGAAAATTTGATTCATCTGGTTGAAGACAGAATCTACTTTTTATCTTGGGATAAATTGATTTTTTATTGTTTTTAGTATAACTCTAGTAGGTTCATCCTCTAAAACATCATGGAGGATCCGGTCTTAAATAAAATGAAACAGAACAGATTTACTTTAATTACAAAAAATATAAAACCAAAATGATGATCATGGTTTGACTCCCTTGAATAACTATGTTTAATTTTTTTAGATATACTGGGTGATTTATCAGTTCTTGAAGATAGAGATGGAATTTAATCCTATTGGGTCCAATTAGAATTAAGACTTGATACTTTTTTCCATTCACCCAGAAAATCATATTATCTTATGCTATATGTTTTAATTACCAATTTACTAAAAGTATTTACATAGTAAAGGGGTCAAAAAGATTCTATTTTAACATTACAAGAAAAAACATTAGTGTCGAATTGAAATGAAAAATATTTTTGTCAAGATAAATGTCTATGATTTTGATGATTTAATCATAAAATTCATTAGTCCTCTCCGTTAAAATATATAATGTTCATATTATTCTCTTTTGATATCATCATGATCACCCAACTCCACCAATCTACTATCACTAGTATCTTTGAAATCAATATTCAAATATTGAATATGAAAAATGATTTAAAATGACGTACCATAAAAAAATTCACGATCACCCAAAAAATTCTATAAGGGGACATTCCAATGGAGGTTTTAAATATAGTAATATTTTCCCAAAAAACCTCATCTTAAATAATGAACAAATCCTTTCTAGAGGTATATATAATTTTCTATTACCTAAATTTATGTTTCCAATTGGAATCCTTTTCATTTCCACTACACTATGGGGTGGATAGTAGTTCATGATTTATGAGGAGAAACTATTCATTTATATTAACTGTTTGAAAATAATTTTTTAGTGATTTCCATTATAAGAGACAAAGGAATTGGACACTAAAAATATATTCAAAACATCATTTTTTATGAATTTAACTACAACATTTCCATTATTATTTTGAATCATTATATCCCCAACCCATTTCAAAAAACATCGAATAGATTAAAAAATATTTTCATTCCCATGAGAATATGAAAATGGGCCCATTGAATCAAATCACTAAAAATAAAAAATTAAACACCAATAAATACCTATGGGGAAAGATCTAGTTTTATACATAAATTTTTAAGCTTTCACACTTGATACATCCATCTACCAAAAATCTAGCATCCCTAATCGATGTAGGCCAAACGAAACAAGGTTTTAATAGTTTTAGGAAGTGTTATCTCCCCCATGGTGTCCACCCAATGTAAAAGAGTGAAAAAATTAAATAATGGTTATTATATCTTAGTTAGACATACATTTCTTCATAATAAGATTTTCATACATTAAAAATTCTAAGAGGACATTCAAAAACTGATATTTCAAATTATAAATGAATTTTTTTTTCTGATATTGAGTTTGATCATTGGGAATGACTCATGCTGCTATGAGATTTGAAAAAAGAATCTTAATAATATTATTTTTTTACTAGAATTAAATATTCATCCTCATATATAAATAAATAATTAATCTACCTAGAGTTTCTATTTATATTGTTAGACTATATAGAGAAGTGCTCAGTGACCCCACATTCAACACATTGTTTTTCACAAGTTTCTAGGTCAAAATCTTGAAAAATAAGGATCCATAGAACAAGTCCTAGTTTTCACTCTTATTTAGATAGGCCATACTTAAAAGAAATAATAGTTATTTAATGAAATAAATATTAAACCAATTAGGTATTTCTTAATATATTCTAGATAAAATAAAAAAGATATATATTCATTCTCATTTTTTGTGTAATTATTTTTAGATATATCTATAACTCATCAAGAATAGTACCCCATATGAGTTATCATCTATTTATATTACCCTAAAAATATACCAAATACTATATCACTAGATTCAAACATGATTTAAAATGGAAATATTGAATTAGGTAAAATGATTATGTGTAGTGAAGAAATTATTTCTTTAAAGAATTGAATGATTCAATAGTTTATTCATCAAAGAGAAATAAATAGTCTTTGACCAAAATTCATAATATGGGCATTGTGATCGTGGAAATTCCATTAATAAATCCCTATTAGAAACTATCATGCCATAAATAATCATCTAGAAATTAATTTTTTTAGAAGGGATGCTTTTGAAATAATTCAATCTAAGAATTATCAACATTTATTTACCTCTTACACACCTCATGACCAAGAAATATCCCCTAGATCATCATGAATTAAAATTTTTCTGAATTAAGAATAAGATTAGTCTCTTGGTATCTCTCGAGAAAAAATAAAATATTATGTAAACATATATAAAATTCGTTACTAATAATAATGAAATCATCCTTGAATACCATTATGATATTCTCAATAATTTTTTAAAATATAGAAATCATATCATGTTGATAGGTTTTCAAGAAACCACACAAGACAAAGAGTATTCTTTGGTTGAAAAATATCCTGTTGGAAAAGTGAATGCAGTTTTATATTGACATCCAAAGGATATTGGAAACTGTTTTTTACAAGAATAACCGTAAACAATATAGAAATAAAATATACTTGATAAACTCTCAAGTATTTTATACAATAATTACATTGGAATGTAATCCTTCTTAGTGGTTTAATTAATCTTCTTATAAGCAGTACAAACACATAACATTTTCATTATCCTAGTTTGAATTTTCCCATTACTTTATTTCTTCATAATAGTGATACATCGATTCGTGGGAGACTAATGAACATGGATGACCAATGAACTATTTGAAGGGGGATATATAATTCCAAAATTTACCAATTTTATGACCTCTTCATTAACAATCTCTTTCATGTTAGGATTGGACTGGCTCAAGCCCTATAATATAAGTCCATGATTTGGACCTATAGGAATTTTATATTGGAAATATAAACATTTATTCTTATTTATATAAAAAATAGTACAACATATAGTATATATGTATATCATAAACCCACTAAATATCCCTATCTCTTTAAAATAACCTAATTTAGCCAAGAAGATGAAAAATAGTGATAAATTATCATCGACAAAGGAATGTTTCAGGTTATATGGATTTAATTTGATCTATAAATGAAGTTCATCTTTCCTAGAAGGTAGAATATTCCTTCCTCGTAGTTTATGGTTTCCAAAGTTCTTCTTAATGTCAGTCTAAAATTTTAAAAAATTATGAAATTCTATACCACTGTAAAATCAGAATGGTTTTATTCCATACTATTATCCAATGAGGATAGTTTAGTACCCTCTAAAATCAATCATGAGTTTATGATTTATACATAAAAAAATTCATAACTGTTATCTTGATACTCACCTTTATATTATCCTAAGGACTCCTCCTCAACAGCTAAATCACATTTCTCAAATGTTTCCCCAATGATTGTATTTCATTATACTTCTTACGTGAAATATAGAAACGCATCTTCAATATATAAAAAGGGTACCCAGTGTCTAAAATCTAGTTCATTGTGAAGTTCTCTTCATCTGTGAGTTCCTTATTATTTTACAAACATGAATCTCTATATTATTTCCCCTAAATTGAAAACCAACTTCCACTTATAAACTTTATGATACCTCCTTTAGAGTTTAATAAATGTTAACCAGGTATAATATCTACTTATTTTTTACAAACCATGCTTAAAATAAGAAAATAAGTATGCAAGAACAATTTCTAAATTCTGATAATAAATTCATCCACTATTCTTATGGGGTGTGTGAAAGACTATCCGCAAATTATAGATCAACTATGGTGGATTTCATAACTCCCAATATCAACGAATATAACTGTGAGGAGGGAAAAAAAATATTTTTTTAATACTTTTATAATATAAAATGAGCTAGAGACTATTTCTTGGAGTTAATGAAATATTTATATTTTGGATAATTGTGTTTTAGAGGGATTTGTTAGAGGACATCAATGTACTATTCAGTTATGTATGTGGACAACTCCTTCAATTTTTTCTTATTTGAAAAAATTAATATATTTTGTATTTGAAGTAATATTAAATACATCTTCATTTAATGGTGTATTAACATTGATATTGATACAAATATTAAGTAAATTATAATACATAGTTTAATTTTTCATTAGTTTCAAAATTTTACTTATAGGGATAGTTAGGGAATAATTCTACTAGTTCTTGGGGAACCCCATATGTTCTACAAAAATATTTTCATTCCATTTTTTATTTTTTGTTTTTAAATGTTTTTCAACATATATTTTTGGTGAGACAATAGTAGTTATTCCATTTCAAATATTTTTATCCAAACATAAAAAAATGAAAATACCATTATTATTGACCAGAATAAATCATAATATCATTTTTCAAGTTTCATAGGTTTATTTCTATATTTCTCGTGAGTTTTTACTCCTCTACTAGTAGTCACAACCTAGAAATTTTCCCATAGGTTCACTCATAATGTACTATGTAGCATTCCTTTCTCTCTGCAGTATAGTTTTCTTTCTATTTGACTCAATTTTGTTTTTATGTTGATTATTTCAAATTTGAAGGCATAATTTTGAGATTTCATATTATTTTTATGTTTTTTCTTTGAAACATTCAATGTACATAACATTTTATCCATCATGGAATGAAAGATCAATGGAATATTCCTTTTTAATTTGGAACACGTAACCTATTTTGGGTTCTGTATTTATTTACTATGTTTTCAAGATATCCAATGGAAGAAGTAGCTCTAAACACACCATTCTCTCTATCAGAGAGGCATGTGTGATTTTTATAGAGAAAAATGTTGTTTTTAGAGAAAGGGTCATCTATAGATTAAATATTATGTCCATGCCAAACAAATTTATCATTTTAATAGATTTCATCAGGCATATAAATATTAAAATTAAAACTACATGAATAACAAATAATACAACAATTACTGAATTTCTCCCTAATTGAAATTCTAGGGTATATTCTAATGGTTTGAACTACATATTACATTAAAAATATTTTTCTAGTGTATGGTTCTTCTTCAAGAGCACTAGTTTTTTGAATTAAACTAAATTATATTAAATAAATTATTAATTTATTAATTATTTTTGTTACGAACATACTGTCTTGATGATAGATCTACTTTTTTGGATATACAGGGGGGATATTATAAAATTAATCTATAAGAAATTATGGAGTTCACTAATGATTAAGAAACTACTCATGTGAACCTCAAAAACATTCTCATGTAATTGAGAATATCTCACCCTATTATTATACAAAAACAATGATGTTGCATCATATTAAAAATTGAATTCTTATAGTGTCAGCCCTTTATTAATCAATATACCATGAGAGGGAGGAAATTAGGGTAATGGAGTATGAAAATTATTTTCCTATCTTGTTCACTCAACTAAAAGAACACTTACATTTCTCCCATTCTTTATCTCTAAATATAATAAACCAATAAATGAAACATATGATTGTACTTTTCTATCACTCATTGTGATACATACATGGTTAATGAAAAACAATTTTTTAATACACCAACAAGAATAAAATCTCCCTTCTTCAACATTTAAAAGTTTAGAGTAGTCTCATTGACCCTCGTACTTCACTGCCATGAATGTTTGAAAATATCTATACTCTCATACACTAGGGAACTCAGTAATCCTCATTATGGGATCTTTTTCTTCAAATAATAATGATATAAATGTTCACTCTAGGAAGGGTTTCTTCTTCATCACAGTTATATTGAACTTCCATAGAGAAATGGAATTCATTGAAAATTTCTATCTTAGTCTTTTTATTTCCATAAGTGATCTCAAATCACTTTCTTACATTCTAGAGATATCTTGAATTTCCTTTCACTCTACATAATTATTTTACATTTTTCAACATTAAGTTGGATCCTTTTTTAAACCATTATTCGTAGTGAAATACATTAAATTCAAAAATATTAAGGCCTTAAAAATGACCAAAAATCACCCATAAAATGATGGTCTCATGTTCTATAAAATCCATTAATGTCACAACATGTAGTTTATAGATTTTGTAACTTGAGCATTGAAATAGTCTGTAATATGCAATGGTGACAAACTGTGACTATTTTGAACTCAACATACTGAGAATCATGCCCATATACTCTTTATGTAATCCATGTTTCATCGGAATATTTCATTGGAAAAAATTCTTCCTCTATGTTACATCAGGGTCCCTTTCACACACATAGTGACCAACCTCATGTTTCACTAGCACACATGAGTTAAAAACTCCATACATTACAAATGTTTCATTTCTCCCCATGTATGTTAGGTTGATTCAGGATTCACCATGTAAAATTAAATAGTTTTTTGAATTTTAGTTTACTTTTTTCCCTTAACATCCCATCAACTTTCCCATAGAGGACATGTCCATTTTTAATAGATGTCATCCAATGATCAAAACACCCATTTTTATGTCATTGGACACCAATAATGGCCATAAAAGACATCAAAAAGTCTGGTATGAATTCACCATGATGCGGTATAATCTTAGTTAAGAACATATTCACCTATTTGAACCAAAATATAATGTTATGCTTTTCAAAAACTACTACATCTGATCAGAAACAATTCTGCACAATATTTTTTAATAAATATAACCCAAAAATATTTATGAGGGAATTTTTTCTAAATACCTTCCCATTTTGGTTTGTTAAAAACTTTTAAATATAAAAACTCCTAAATAATCATAGAATATATTTCATATTCAATTTTAAATATTTATAGTCGCATGTCAATAATTCACTAATCACTAAATCTAAGCTCACCTAACACATTCTCTATGTGAGAAAAAGTAATTGAATAAACATATTCTTATGAGATCATAAATTATATTAATTTTAAAATAATCTACTAAAAACATTATTTTTATCCCACAAATCGAAATAATTTTTCCTCCCTCCCTTTCAGACATACACTTTCAACTCCTTGAGATTTATCCCCATTGGAAATGATCACAGAGAGATGAATTCTCTAAAACAATTCATGAATGGGTTAGAAATAATGTAATTAAAATTGTCATAGTTCCACAAATATACTATTAAAAGTAATTCCTCAGGGAATTTCGGGTTTTTTCATGATCTACATAGGAAGATCGATTCAATTAGACTCTATAGAGAATGATTATTGTTCTCAAATGACTTCTTGTACGATTCCTTTGTCATCATATCTTCCACTTAATATTGAGTCGACATATATCCCAATTCCATAATATATTTCTAAATATTATATTTAATGAAATAATACTTATTATCAACCATCTTTTACCTTTAATGATTTATCAATTTGATTCTAATGTTTATAGCCCTGGAATTTTTAAATAATATCTAAATAGTAAAACAATATTCACTTACTCTATATTCAATTTATTGTTTTATCCAATGTAATTGAGTGTACGATTGAGTTACCAAAATATAATTATCCATAGTGGTTCTTAAAGGGTTCTAGCCTTGATTATTTTAATCCATGAAATGGAATAGTCACTAAGTGAAAACACACCTCCATAGGGTGAACATCAATCATCAATTCAACCTATCAAATCTGAATATGAATATCCCACAAATTGTTGATGTTAATTATATTAATAAAAATTCCCATATTATACCATATAATTTATATATAAAAGTATCATTTTCATATATATCATGTGAATTTAATTAATACAACATAGACATTATGTGTATTGAAATATTGAAAATGCATTATCTAGTTAAGTGGTTGTCAAGTACATTAAACTCAATATCATATGTGAATAAATTTGACACCAAGATATTTTACTTCACAAAATTTTGATAATTTTGTATGGGTATCATTGTATTTTCCATTATTATTTAATTTTCAATCTAAATTTTTTTAGCACCTCCTTGGAATATTTCATTTTATAGATAATGGCTGATTTCTTTATTTTAATAACCATTAGCCCATGAAAATAAATAAAATTCACCAATAAGAGGAATCTTAAATTCACACCACATAAGATATGTAAAATTCAAACATTGGGTGTCATATAAGCCACCAATGATAATAACATCTTCATATTCAACTATTATAATTACTTACTCATTTTATTTCTTGATATAGTGGTTGTGATAAACCCTAATCCTGGGATATTCGAGCCTTATTATAGATTATTTGTGGGTTTAGTGCAATGATCTTGTTGATTTCATTATCCCATATGAGTCCTACTTCAATAATTACTTGTACTTTTCATCATTATCATCCATAAATCCCATTTCTGATCAATGTAACCCTCCTCTTCCAGAATCCCATTATAAAATATTCACTTAATGTAAATTTCGTAAACCATGAATCCATATTTCTCCCCAAAAGATAATAATAATCTTATTAATTTGTGTTGTTCCATTAATTTGAATGTTTCACACACATCCATCACCTTAATTTTCGAAAACCCATTTCAAAAAATTCATTCTTTTCATCATATCATTTCCATAATTATTGAATTTATTTCAAAACACTCATTTTTAATCGATGATAGTATTGTAATGTGGCCTCAAAACAATATCACATGACTTTTTATGCTCTTTTTGGGCAAGAAATTCAGGAATTTATTTGACCCAAATTTGATCCTCAATAGCTTCTTTAAAATATATTGATTCTACTGGAGATAAGATAATCAGATGATATTGATTATTCATCATTCTTGTTTTAACATGGGTTAATCAACCACCAATAATATTGATTTAAATGATTTTACCCCAACTCATTCGTCATCTTGAACTTGTCATTTTTTCTAAGTTTTCTTCATAATTAGATCTTTTAGGAGAGTTATATGTAGTCCTCCAAACTCATCCCAGTCCATAAACTTAGTTCTCATTTTTAACATCATAAACTATATAATTTTCATGTGAAACATGCTCATCAAATATAAAACCCTATTCTTGGGATATATTATTTTACAAATTTTTAATAATAACAATACCACAACTTTCAATCACATTTCAAAACCATTTATTACTATAATCATAGGATTCACTCTTGGATGGGTACCTAGAAAAAATCACATAATCACTACGAGCATCAAACCTTTCATTTTACTCTATATTTAGAATGAATCACTTACTTCAAAACAGATTGAATTTTTTAATAATAGAATTTATTCTCTCAAAAACAACATTTTGTTGAGGTTTTCTTATAGCCAAAAATTGATGATGAATACCATCGGGGGCGGGGGACCTTCGGTGACTTCCAAATGAGTCCCCTCGCCCTTCATCCCTTTTTCAATCCCGGATTTTCTTCCTCCTTTTCCTTCTTTCTCGCTGAATCTGAAGGTCTCAGAGCTGCTTTATGGGTTGTCGAACCTCCAGTTGTCATCCATGGAGTTCTCGGCCTATTTGGATTTGTTGAAACATACGCTGATTGCTAGATTTCATGGACGTCTCCTGTCGGTTGATTCATTTGACAGGTTTGTCTTTGACGCTTGGGGTTTTCATGATAGGGCGACGGTGGGTCTTCTGGACTATCGGCAGATAATGGTGTGGTTTACTTCAGAATATGATCTTATCTAGGCATGGTCAAATTCTCCTCGAGACTTCAATGGTTTCAAATTTTCTCTTCTTCGGTGGACCTTCGACATTCACAGGAAGCGGGATTCCCCCACAATAGCAATTTTGGTTAGTTTTCCCAGCCTCCCTCTACCATTTCAAAATCCATCTGTGATGTGTATGCTATGAAACCTGATAGGTAGATATCTGTGCTCGGATAGCCACATGGAGGCTCTTTGTTGCCCAGTTAATCCACATATTTGTATGGAAAATGATATGTCCAAGGATCCATTTGAGTATGTGTGGGTCACTGTGGGTGAAGAATATAAATGTAAACATAGGGTGATTTATGAGTCATGGACAAACTTTTGCTCGGGTTGCAAGTGGCTGGTTCATGCGTTGAGTTTCTCTCGTAAGGATATTCGAATAAAGAACATGAAAAGGGAAATTAGACATAGCAAGGAGAGGGAACCACTGATTGAGATAGAGGGGGCAGTTCAGGGATATTCACTGAAGGATGCTAGCAAGGGGAAGGAAATTTCCCTTGAAAAAAATGTAGGGAGGAGGTCCTAGCAGGTATTCCTTAAGGTAATGGTGTTTTGGGTATTGAGGTAGAAGCTACCAAGAAGGAGGATGGTTTTTTTCAGTAGGGTGTGGACAGTGGAGAAGGACGGGTGGCCGGTTGTACCAAGGAGGCTGGTGTAGAGGCTGTGAAACAGATCTCCTCGATGATAGAAGTGGTTGGAGAGGCAGTAGTTGTTCAGATGGATCTTATGGACAAGTGGATGGAGGAAGGTTCAGTTCATCTTGAAGTAGTTGGAGGGGAAAGCACACTCCGGTTAGCGGTGGACTAGGAGTATGTATCAATGGTCGATGTAGGGTCTGGTAGTAGTTCTTACAAGAGGGGGCGATATGGTTAAAGTTCTTTAAATGTTAATCAGGACAACCAAAGGCAGGCTTCTATTCCCCTGAATAAAATATTTGAAGGTCTGCATGAGGATTCTTCCGGTTGCATTCATATTATTCCTTTTGACACAAGGGGGGGGGCATACGAATGAATGCAATGGGGGTGAACGCTCTCACTCGGAAGCTGAAACACCATCCCAGGAGAATTGAAGTAAATCAAGGAGGAGGAGAAGGAGGGACTATTCATCCTTGCCTCCCCTTTTGGAGACCAGATCGGCCAGAAAAACAAATGGTAAAAGGGAGACCTCAGATGATGTGGGAACTCGGATGGCAGGTGTCCAGGGTCGGAATTCGTTGGAGTTATTGCTTAGTAGTGAGGAGGAAGTGTCTAAACAGGTTCTATGGCTCAATTTTTCAGAGGAGGCTGCTTCCATGATGGGGAGAACCTTAAGAGTAACCATAAATGAGGAACAATATTCTTGGATTGAGAAGAAAGACCTAATACTTGTTTGGGGTTTCAACAAAGGGAAGATCAACATTGAGGAGTATATAGAATCATGGGACCAAATGGCCTCAGAATTTGAAATGATCCTGTCCAATTCCCCAAACATACAGGTTTCTTATTTATCTTGGAAATTGTTTCAGGATATGGTCTATGGTATGCTTAGTTTAATATTCAATGCTCCTAGTTAATTGGGTGGTTTTTTATATCTGGTTTGGGTGTCTTCAGTCTGGAATGTTTGGTTCTTTGTGTTGTGCAGTTTGTGGTGTTTTCCTTTTCTTTACTCATAGCTGGCAATATTCTTGGATCTATTTCATATGGGGATTGAGATCTTTCTAAAACCGATGCATCTCATTTGTATTTGGAAGTCTGAGAGGGTATGGCTTTGCCATCGGTACTAGGCCCATGCATCCTTGCATGGGACAACTAGCCGAGTGACATGGCATCAGTGAATGTTTCTTACCACATTGCAACTTCTGGGGTGAGGCAGATATGGTATGTTGTTTTGGTTAATTTTGGGTTTTGGTTTTACTCTTAAAAGGTTGGGATTTTAGGTTTCTCACTTTTCCTTAAAAGTGTTTCTTAATAAAAAAACAATTGTCAGTCAGTGAATTCTTAATCCTTGTGGTTAATAATATATAAACTATTTTCGGTGTTGATCTTGTGAATTTTCACACTATGCATATTTTCAACCAAACTCCAATATCATTTAATACATTTAAAAAACTCATATTTTTGAGTTATCTCCATTATCCATTACATTATACCGAAATCATTATCTAACATTATGTAGTTCCCTTTTCTATTCATGGACTTAGGTGTGGTTGGGCCAAAAACATCCACATGAATGAGTTCAATATTCCTTGATATCTTCTATATCTGTAGTTCTTAGTAATTATGAATAGTATTCAGTTTTTTGAAAAGAATAAAAAGTGTGATATTGATTACATGTAATAGTTGGGAATTCTCAAGCTACATAAAACATCAAAAAAAATTCCTTGGATTTCTGTCTCAATTGGATAATTAATTTTTACAAATATCATTATCATATACCCTAGACAACAATCACCAATTTTCATAACCAACAAAGTAAATATTCCCTTTTTTATGTTTTCATTATAGATTAATTGATCCATATTCTTCTATTACTATTCATACATTATTTTTAAATTCTATAACATTATATGAGTCATGTTATTGAATAACATTATGAATATTATCAATAATTCCTGAAACCAAGAGCACATCTTTTAAAATGATATATTTTCCACCAACATTAACTTTCATGGTTTAAAAAATCATGAGATCATTATAATTTCCCTGATAAATAACACAATGTTTTTATATGTGATTCCCTTGATGAGGTCTTAACTTCTAGTCATTTTAGGTATGAATAAGCTATCTAAAATCCAAAAAAAATAACTATTTCATATCTCTCAAATAAATCTAAGATTTATTAAATTTCTCAAACATCCATTTTTTCACCCATGATATCCTTTATACCTCTATTAATGTTGAATTAAATTTCATTTCTTGTTTGTGAAAGTATAATACTTTATCAAGAAAAAACAAGAAACTATTTCTAACATTTACTTTATTAGATGAAGAATCCATCTATTCTTTTCCACCATTATGTTATTCAATTGGAAGCATACAGTTTACTAGGGAATGGAAAAATTATATCTCTACCCAAAATCATTAAAAAACTTTTACATTTAATAAAACATAAAAATTCGGATTCTTTCTTGCATGTTTTTCGAAATCCTTTGTTGTACCCCACACTCTTTGATTTTCATGATCACAATCACTTTAATATGTGTTTAACATTGTGTTTAAGTGTTGTGGATGATAGGCACAAGGTTGCCAAGAAGTTGGCCCAAGAATGGACTTCAAGTGGACTGAAATTCAGTCCACCGGTCAGCCGGTGGCTTGACCACCGGCCAGCCGGTGGCACCCTGACTCAAGGCTGAGCCACTGCCTCCCCACCGGTCGACCGGTGGCTCTGCCACCGGTCGACCTGTGGCATCCAGCCCAAATAGTGCAATCTACTGTCTTTCCACCGGCCAGCCGGTGGCTCCTCACCGGTCGACCGGTGGAGCCTGGATCAAGACTCTTCTTCTCTACCAAGGCACCGGCCAGCCGGTGGAGATGTACCGGTCGACCGGTGGCCCCTGGACCAGACTTCTCCTCCACTGCCAAGGCACCGGCCAGCCGGTGGAGCTGTACCGGCCAGCCGGTAGCACTGGTCAAACTAGCCGTTGGCTTTGACCAGTCAACTCCAAAAGCCTCCCAACGGCTCCGAGGCCTTTTCCAACGGCTCCAAAGCCCTCCAACGGATACTTGAAGGTTCCTAGCCTATAAATAAAGGCCTAGGAAGCCCCGGAACAATATACAAGCCACCGGACACATTTTTACATCTTTGGCGAAGCTCCGACGGATTGTTCCAAGGGAACCCAAAGTGCTCCAACAACTTCCACATCCAAGAGCACCTCCATAGAAGCTTGGAAGCGGCCCTCAAACATCATCAATCAATCAAAGGCGCCCAAGGCTTCTCCATTACGGGTTTTATTGTTTTATTTATTTTGAGCTTAAAATTGGGTTTGTGCCTACAAACCCCAACCCTTTTCTCTTCTCCCCTTCTTTTGGGTTTCACACCACCACTAAGGTGTGAAGAGGTTGTCAAGCCTTACCTTGTAAAAGGCTTGAGATCGGTGAGCTAGTCTTCACCCGTAAAAAGACTAGTGGGTTATTGCTTAACCATTAAAAGCATTGGGTTCTTGCTAAACCAATAAAAGCATGCTGTAATAGGTCCTAGTGCTACCTCAAAGCCTAGTGGGTTTCTTGCTAAAACCATTGAAAAGCAAGCGGTAGGAATCTCTCAACGGTTGAGTTGGGAGCGGAGACGTAGGCCGGGTTTTGGCCGAACTCCGTTATCAATTTTGTGTGTCTTGCCTTCTTTATTTCCGCTGCATCTTTAACTTTGATTTAATTTGTCAATCATTTTTTTTTAAAAGGCAATTCACCCCCCTCTTGCCATCATTCCTCGTTTGTTCCGACCCAACAATTGGTATCAGAGGGACCTTTGAGTAATTCCTTAACCCGGTTTCAAAGTTAAGATCTTTTTTTGATGGCATCTACCTCTTTCGCCCCCGAGGGCTACTCTTTGGGTCGGGCTCCATTTTTTGATGGGTCCGACTATAATTATTGGAAAACCCGCATGACCACTTTTTTAAGAAGCATAGGTTATCCGATTTACAAAATAGTCATGCAAGGTTACACTTTGTCTACCCCCGATGAATCCAAATGGACCCCCGCCGATATTAGGAATTTTGAGCTTGATGGCAAAGCCATGAACGCTCTCCATTGCGGCTTAGATAGAAATGAGTTCAATCGAGTCTCTACTTGCACCTCCTCACATGAAATTTGGAAACTTTTAGAAGTAACTCATGAGGGCACTAACAAAGTTAAGGACACTCGGTTAGATATGTATAGACAAGACTTTGAATCTTTTTCAATGCATCCAAATGAATCTATTTCTGAAATGTTTACTAGATTTACTGACGTTTGCAATGGGAGAAAGTCCCTTGGTGATGATGTTTCAGCTGAGACGATGGTCAAGAAGATCTTATGGGTCCTTCCGAGCTCATGGGCACCAAAGGTGACGGCGATCCAAGAAGCTAAGGACGTCAAAAATATGCCGGTAGAGGAGCTCATTGGATCTCTAATGACGTACGAGATCACCATGAGGAGGCAAGCACAAAAGGAGGGCACACCAATCAAGACACCAAAGAACATTGCCCTCAAGGTACAAAAAGAAGTAAGCTCCTCCTCATCCTCATCTTCCTCATCTACTTCATCATCAAGCGGCGACTCGGAAATGGAGTATCTCGCCCGCCAAATGCAAAAATTCATGAAGAAGCACAAGAAGAAGAAGAAATCCCGCAAGCACCGAAAGCAAGAACCCACCGAAAAATCCGAGCCCAAGGTGAAATGCTACGGGTGCGGCGAAAAGGGCCATTACAAGCCCGATTGCCCACTCAACAAGAAACGGGCCACGCCAAAGGAAAAAGGAAAGAAGAAGGTCCTCAAAGCGACATGGAGTGACACCTCCTCATCCTCCTCCTCCTCCTCCTCGAGCGACCAAGGTACAAAATGCCTAATGGCATTCCATGAGGTAACTTCTTCCGATTCCTCTTCCTCATGTTCTTCAAATTCAAATTCTTTAAATCATCTTTCTTATGAAGAACTCTCACACGCTAGAGACCAACTAGAAAAAGGTTTTCATACTTTATCGTCAAAATTTGTTTCTTTGAAAAAATCTTTCAAAAAACTTTCCTCCGAAAAAGACCAACTTCTCAAAGAGAAGGAGGAACTCACCCTTAAAATCCAAAATTTTCCAAATGTTGATTCTATGGAATCAACCATAAAAGACCTTAGGGAGACCCTAGCCAAGTTCACCCAAGGGGAACAAAATTTGAACAATCTCCTAGGTTCCCAACGAATATCTAGAACCACCAATGGACTTGGCTACACCAACCAAGCTTCCTCCTCCCATGCTCCCACTGTTTTTGTAAGGGGGAGCTCTAGTTTTAAATTTTGTAACTATTGTAAAAAACCTGGGCACATGATATATGAATGTAATTGTAAAAATGCCCGGTACGGCCAACCCAAGTCTTTTTACTTTTCGGACGAATTTTATAGGAGAAGACCCGCCATGAGACAAGTGTGGATTGAAAAATCCCTCTTAGCGAGTCTCTCCGGGCCTAAAATCATTTCTTTTCAAAATCCCTCTCCCCGGTGATTCATTGTTTTTATTTAGGGGGAGTTAGGCCTTTTTGTGAATTCAAAATTTCAATTTCAACACTTGGTTTCAAATTTCAAAATTCAATTCGAATTTTGATTCAAAACTTTCAATTCAAACTGTTATTCAATTTTTCAATCTTTCAATTTCAAAAATCTCAATTGATTTTTCAAATCTCCATCTTGTTTTTCAACTCTTTCCCTCAATCAAGTTTTATGCCCCATTCTATTTTGATAATCACAAAGGGGGAGAAATTTCTTGATTGATTGGGGGAGAATCTTTTCTCTCATGCTTAGTATCTATTTTCAATTTTTCATTTAAAGCATGCCTTTCATTTAAGTTTTTACTTTGCTTAGATAAGTGATTGTGATCATCAAAATAGGGGGAGATTGTTGTACCCCACACTCTTTGATTTTCATGATCACAATCACTTTAATATGTGTTTAACATTGTGTTTAAGTGTTGTGGATGATAGGCACAAGGTTGCCAAGAAGTTGGCCCAAGAATGGACTTCAAGTGGACTGAAATTCAGTCCACCGGTCAGCCGGTGGCTTGACCACCGGCCAGCCGGTGGCACCCTGACTCAAGGCTGAGCCACTGCCTCCCCACCGGTCGACCGGTGGCTCTGCCACCGGTCGACCTGTGGCATCCAGCCCAAATAGTGCAATCTACTGTCTTTCCACCGGCCAGCCGGTGGCTCCTCACCGGTCGACCGGTGGAGCCTGGATCAAGACTCTTCTTCTCTACCAAGGCACCGGCCAGCCGGTGGAGATGTACCGGTCGACCGGTGGCCCCTGGACCAGACTTCTCCTCCACTGCCAAGGCACCGGCCAGCCGGTGGAGCTGTACCGGCCAGCCGGTAGCACTGGTCAAACTAGCCGTTGGCTTTGACCAGTCAACTCCAAAAGCCTCCCAACGGCTCCGAGGCCTTTTCCAACGGCTCCAAAGCCCTCCAACGGATACTTGAAGGTTCCTAGCCTATAAATAAAGGCCTAGGAAGCCCCGGAACAATATACAAGCCACCGGACACATTTTTACATCTTTGGCGAAGCTCCGACGGATTGTTCCAAGGGAACCCAAAGTGCTCCAACAACTTCCACATCCAAGAGCACCTCCATAGAAGCTTGGAAGCGGCCCTCAAACATCATCAATCAATCAAAGGCGCCCAAGGCTTCTCCATTACGGGTTTTATTGTTTTATTTATTTTGAGCTTAAAATTGGGTTTGTGCCTACAAACCCCAACCCTTTTCTCTTCTCCCCTTCTTTTGGGTTTCACACCACCACTAAGGTGTGAAGAGGTTGTCAAGCCTTACCTTGTAAAAGGCTTGAGATCGGTGAGCTAGTCTTCACCCGTAAAAAGACTAGTGGGTTATTGCTTAACCATTAAAAGCATTGGGTTCTTGCTAAACCAATAAAAGCATGCTGTAATAGGTCCTAGTGCTACCTCAAAGCCTAGTGGGTTTCTTGCTAAAACCATTGAAAAGCAAGCGGTAGGAATCTCTCAACGGTTGAGTTGGGAGCGGAGACGTAGGCCGGGTTTTGGCCGAACTCCGTTATCAATTTTGTGTGTCTTGCCTTCTTTATTTCCGCTGCATCTTTAACTTTGATTTAATTTGTCAATCTTTTTTTTTTAAAAGGCAATTCACCCCCCTCTTGCCATCATTCCTCGTTTGTTCCGACCCAACAATTGGTATCAGAGGGACCTTTGAGTAATTCCTTAACCCGGTTTCAAAGTTAAGATCTTTTTTTGATGGCATCTACCTCTTTCGCCCCCGAGGGCTACTCTTTGGGTCGGGCTCCATTTTTTGATGGGTCCGACTATAATTATTGGAAAACCCGCATGACCACTTTTTTAAGAAGCATAGGTTATCCGATTTACAAAATAGTCATGCAAGGTTACACTTTGTCTACCCCCGATGAATCCAAATGGACCCCCGCCGATATTAGGAATTTTGAGCTTGATGGAAAAGCCATGAACGCTCTCCATTGCGGCTTAGATAGAAATGAGTTCAATCGAGTCTCTACTTGCACCTCCTCACATGAAATTTGGAAACTTTTAGAAGTAACTCATGAGGGCACTAACAAAGTTAAGGACACTCGGTTAGATATGTATAGACAAGACTTTGAATCTTTTTCAATGCATCCAAATGAATCTATTTCTGAAATGTTTACTAGATTTACTGACGTTTGCAATGGGAGAAAGTCCCTTGGTGATGATGTTTCAGCTGAGACGATGGTCAAGAAGATCTTATGGGTCCTTCCGAGCTCATGGGCACCAAAGGTGACGGCGATCCAAGAAGCTAAGGACGTCAAAAATATGCCGGTAGAGGAGCTCATTGGATCTCTAATGACGTACGAGATCACCATGAGGAGGCAAGCACAAAAGGAGGGCACACCAATCAAGACACCAAAGAACATTGCCCTCAAGGTACAAAAAGAAGTAAGCTCCTCCTCATCCTCATCTTCCTCATCTACTTCATCATCAAGCGGCGACTCGGAAATGGAGTATCTCGCCCGCCAAATGCAAAAATTCATGAAGAAGCACAAGAAGAAGAAGAAATCCCGCAAGCACCGAAAGCAAGAACCCACCGAAAAATCCGAGCCCAAGGTGAAATGCTACGGGTGCGGCGAAAAGGGCCATTACAAGCCCGATTGCCCACTCAACAAGAAACGGGCCACGCCAAAGGAAAAAGGAAAGAAGAAGGTCCTCAAAGCGACATGGAGTGACACCTCCTCATCCTCCTCCTCCTCCTCCTCGAGCGACCAAGGTACAAAATGCCTAATGGCATTCCATGAGGTAACTTCTTCCGATTCCTCTTCCTCATGTTCTTCAAATTCAAATTCTTTAAATCATCTTTCTTATGAAGAACTCTCACACGCTAGAGACCAACTAGAAAAAGGTTTTCATACTTTATCGTCAAAATTTGTTTCTTTGAAAAAATCTTTCAAAAAACTTTCCTCCGAAAAAGACCAACTTCTCAAAGAGAAGGAGGAACTCACCCTTAAAATCCAAAATTTTCCAAATGTTGATTCTATGGAATCAACCATAAAAGACCTTAGGGAGACCCTAGCCAAGTTCACCCAAGGGGAACAAAATTTGAACAATCTCCTAGGTTCCCAACGAATATCTAGAACCACCAATGGACTTGGCTACACCAACCAAGCTTCCTCCTCCCATGCTCCCACTGTTTTTGTAAGGGGGAGCTCTAGTTTTAAATTTTGTAACTATTGTAAAAAACCTGGGCACATGATATATGAATGTAATTGTAAAAATGCCCGGTACGGCCAACCCAAGTCTTTTTACTTTTCGGACGAATTTTATAGGAGAAGACCCGCCATGAGACAAGTGTGGATTGAAAAATCCCTCTTAGCGAGTCTCTCCGGGCCTAAAATCATTTCTTTTCAAAATCCCTCTCCCCGGTGATTCATTGTTTTTATTTAGGGGGAGTTAGGCCTTTTTGTGAATTCAAAATTTCAATTTCAACACTTGGTTTCAAATTTCAAAATTCAATTCGAATTTTGATTCAAAACTTTCAATTCAAACTGTTATTCAATTTTTCAATCTTTCAATTTCAAAAATCTCAATTGATTTTTCAAATCTCCATCTTGTTTTTCAACTCTTTCCCTCAATCAAGTTTTATGCCCCATTCTATTTTGATAATCACAAAGGGGGAGAAATTTCTTGATTGATTGGGGGAGAATCTTTTCTCTCATGCTTAGTATCTATTTTCAATTTTTCATTTAAAGCATGCCTTTCATTTAAGTTTTTACTTTGCTTAGATAAGTGATTGTGATCATCAAAATAGGGGGAGATTGTTGTACCCCACACTCTTTGATTTTCATGATCACAATCACTTTAATATGTGTTTAACATTGTGTTTAAGTGTTGTGGATGATAGGCACAAGGTTGCCAAGAAGTTGGCCCAAGAATGGACTTCAAGTGGACTGAAATTCAGTCCACCGGTCAGCCGGTGGCTTGACCACCGGCCAGCCGGTGGCACCCTGACTCAAGGCTGAGCCACTGCCTCCCCACCGGTCGACCGGTGGCTCTGCCACCGGTCGACCTGTGGCATCCAGCCCAAATAGTGCAATCTACTGTCTTTCCACCGGCCAGCCGGTGGCTCCTCACCGGTCGACCGGTGGAGCCTGGATCAAGACTCTTCTTCTCTACCAAGGCACCGGCCAGCCGGTGGAGATGTACCGGTCGACCGGTGGCCCCTGGACCAGACTTCTCCTCCACTGCCAAGGCACCGGCCAGCCGGTGGAGCTGTACCGGCCAGCCGGTAGCACTGGTCAAACTAGCCGTTGGCTTTGACCAGTCAACTCCAAAAGCCTCCCAACGGCTCCGAGGCCTTTTCCAACGGCTCCAAAGCCCTCCAACGGATACTTGAAGGTTCCTAGCCTATAAATAAAGGCCTAGGAAGCCCCGGAACAATATACAAGCCACCGGACACATTTTTACATCTTTGGCGAAGCTCCGACGGATTGTTCCAAGGGAACCCAAAGTGCTCCAACAACTTCCACATCCAAGAGCACCTCCATAGAAGCTTGGAAGCGGCCCTCAAACATCATCAATCAATCAAAGGCGCCCAAGGCTTCTCCATTACGGGTTTTATTGTTTTATTTATTTTGAGCTTAAAATTGGGTTTGTGCCTACAAACCCCAACCCTTTTCTCTTCTCCCCTTCTTTTGGGTTTCACACCACCACTAAGGTGTGAAGAGGTTGTCAAGCCTTACCTTGTAAAAGGCTTGAGATCGGTGAGCTAGTCTTCACCCGTAAAAAGACTAGTGGGTTATTGCTTAACCATTAAAAGCATTGGGTTCTTGCTAAACCAATAAAAGCATGCTGTAATAGGTCCTAGTGCTACCTCAAAGCCTAGTGGGTTTCTTGCTAAAACCATTGAAAAGCAAGCGGTAGGAATCTCTCAACGGTTGAGTTGGGAGCGGAGACGTAGGCCGGGTTTTGGCCGAACTCCGTTATCAATTTTGTGTGTCTTGCCTTCTTTATTTCCGCTGCATCTTTAACTTTGATTTAATTTGTCAATCATTTTTTTTTAAAAGGCAATTCACCCCCCTCTTGCCATCATTCCTCGTTTGTTCCGACCCAACATCCTTTTCTTAGAGGTATATCTAACAAATAGAATACATTGATTGATTATGTCCCATATTTCTAAAATAAAACCCTCTGATACATGGAATATTCGTATCATTATTTAACCCAAAAAGTAAATTGTTAGATATTGTTAATATCTAATTTCATTCATTGTATTGATTCTAGAGTTTTATAACCAACCATAGATGTCGTCTTTATACCATCATGTTTCATAATATATTTACCTTTTTTATTGATACACTGTACATGTGGAAATAGAACTGATAAATATAATATTTTCATACATTTTATACTTTAATTAATTATCTATAATCCCTATATAGATTTATTTAATATTTAATTGTCACATTTTTATGTTTTAGTATAATTTTGTGATTAATTTTAAAAATGGCATTATTATATAATTTAACTATTTTAGTTTTATTCTATCTTTGATCCATAAAATTTTCTATTCTATTTCATATTTTGAAATTAATTTTTAGGATTCTATATAGGTTTGGATTCATTTCATTATTCTATTCATAACTTTTTTTTCTTTATTAATGGCCCAAAAATATCTCACAAGTTGGGCCTCTATAAAAATGCCCATTTCTAGACATATTTGACTATGGGATTATATGTCAAAGAGGTATGTCAAGTGAAGGCAAAACAATAAATGTTCCTTTAGAGATTATTGCTGAGAAACTTTGAAGAATACAAAATTTATAAATTCTATCATTTAATTAGGATAACATGCATAAATATTCAGAGGATACTTTTAGATTGAAAGCATTCACACCGTCCCTTAATAAAAATGCATTCCTTCTTCATTTCAAGGGGTTGAAAACTTTGTGGTATCTTTTTTTGAAATTTAAATTATTTTTTTAGTTTTTTAAATTATATAATAATAGTTTTGTAATATTTTACTATTCTTATTCATACCTCATTTAATTCATTTTTTTAATATGTTTCTTCTACTATGTACCCTTCTTGACTCCACAAAAAATAGATAAAAACCCCTAGTGTTTGTTTGTTGGAGGGAATACTATTTTGATTGAGTTTTCACTAATTTACTTTCAATATAATTATTCAATTACATTAATTTTGGTGGTGTTTAAAATTATTAATGTTTTTGTTCAGGCCATTTCCTCAAACACCAAGTTCTTCATCTCATTTGTCAATTTTGTTTCCCTTCACAATTTGCATCCTGCATACTGTGGAGGATGGAATTGGTAGTGAAGTTAAGAAAATAGGTATCCTAGATAAAATTAATAGAATAATTAACCTGTATTCAAATTTTTTATCTATGGGATGATGAAAATTCAAATGAGAAAGTGAGGCATGGGAGGTCTTGATTAACTCATTTATTTGAAGATCGAGAACCATTTTTAACAATGATTTCAGTCACCATGACCACCTAAAAACATTTTACTTAATTACTTATTCTAACTAGAAAATTCATTGAATCCATATACTAATAATATTTATATATCATTCATTTCAAATACACCCCATATATATTATAAAAGTTATATTTATAATTATAATATTATAAATTATAACAATAGAAAAAAATGTGTGTTGTAAGTGGCTTCCTAATGAGATCGACCCTTGGGTGTGCACTATGATACATTGTTAGAAGCATAAAAAATTTAACAAAATAGTGCTTTTCAAAAAAAACCCTGTCATCAATTTTTCACACTTTTTGTGGACGCCATTTTCATTGAAATTATATGTTTCAAAAAAATCCCACCAAAAATCAAATATTTCAAAAAAAATCTAAAAAATAATTTATTGATTTTTTTCATTGACTTATGATGGATTAATTTTGTGATTTTCTATTTTTCTTGTCGTAGTTAATAATTTTATATTAGAGAATATATATTTGTGATTAAAATGAAAAATAATCCATTGGTGATTATAGATAATTTCAATGTTCTTGAAAATGAATTCATGATGGAAGCGTCACTGGCTTCTAAACGTGAAGAAGTTAATGTTCTATTGATGGAATGAAAAAAAGACAAGATAATGAGAAAGAAAGTCCTATTACACCACTATTTTAATTTGAAGAACTGATTTAATAATTTAATAGAAAACTTTTAGATCCAGTCATCTCTCTATTTCCATTTTGTAAAGGTGTTCCTGAAGAAGTCATTGCAGCTAATACAACTGTGGGGGCATAACATGATTTGGAAAAACATTGGTTAAATTTTAATGAAGAAAAGATTGTAATTAATCGAAATGTATTTTAGAAATAATAATAAGTACGTTCCAACCTATCTTTTTCTTATGAATAATACTAAGATTATACTGATTAGAATGAATTCCTAGTGGTCATCCCTAAAGGGATCGGCTTTCAATCTACACTACATAAAAAGGAATATTTCATGGTTGACTTATCACGCTCTAATATTATTTAGTTTAATTAGTTTTTTGGATACCCTTTTTATTATATTTCTAATATAGTGGAAATAAAACAGGACCTGGATGTTAAATGAATGGCTAATGAAGTTGTGTGTTATAAAAATGGGACCCATTCTTCCTCTTTTACCATTATCCAACTTACACAACATTACCAAGGGGAAGAGTCCATTTGTTTTTTCCATCGGTTCCTTGACAACCATTTTTTGCTAAAGATCAATTTTTGAAATAATTTCATGTGGTATCTACTCAATAAATCCAATGCACCATTGTATTGGGGTAAATCGACTACAAATGTCTGACTAAGGGTAGTAAAAACCTAACAGCTTCTTCTAGTTCAAGCCATGAATTATCCATTTTCATTTACCTCTCCCTTACTTTTTCTTTGTTTTTATCATGTTTTCCATTTATTTATTTTAATTTTAATATTTTATCCTCTAGGATATTATTTAAGGGCATCCACATTAAAAATAAATCAGGTTGTGACTCACCTTTTATTTATTTTGTTTACCTCCCAATTAAAATTATGTCTCGAACGGTCTATCTAAATTAATCTTAAAATATTAAAGTAAATGGAATAATTTTGGTGAGATTTCGGTCTATTTATTTTGATTTTTTGAGTTCTTCAATTATGTTGTTAATTGTTTCATTTTTGAATTTTTCATTTTTTCTGTGTTTTTTGGATTCTTGTGATGAATATGATTCATTGAATAACTGAAAACATCATGGTATTTTTTTTAACATTTCTAGATTTTATTGATTTAGTATTTTAAATATTTATTAATTGATTTTATTTTATTATTTCTAATCATTTCATTTGATGATGATTGATTGATTATGAAACTCATGTTCACTATTATTGTCCTACTTGAATATTGTAGGATGGATATAATGAATGTAGATTCCCAATATAGAAGAGGGGGTGAATTTTATTACTTTAAAAAATTCAATTGGAACATTTAAATAAGGCAATGACTAAAAAAGTTAAAAAGGGTAAATTCACAATACCTCTTAGTTCTAAAAACTATCTTAATTCTGGATATATGGTTCCTGAAAAGAAACATAAGAAATGTTTACATTGATAAAGATTTTACCTTAAATTATATAGAATCTTACTAATCGGGGTATAAAAATATGAGAATGTATAAGATAGTTATACTTTCCTTATCAATCAAAAATCATTAAAAAACATGAAACAATATAGGTAACATGTATGAAATATTTTAACCCAAAGAGTCGGGTATCTGACAGCCTTAGATAATGGTCCCTTGATTTATACTTTCATGAAAGTCTGTCTAACCCACTCTAGGGTAATCCCTCGATAAGAATATTAGAGTCTATCATGCTATCCCCGCAAGCCATTGATATTCAAGGTTGTCAGCACCTCTGTCTTTCTATCCTTGGAAGCCCTCTAATGTACACATTAACATTCAGAGTCGCACGAACCAATTATGAACAAGATGTTCAGTACACACAAATCATGAGAGTCTCTCTTTAGAAATCACTTTAGCAGCATGTAATCTCTAGAGTCGTAGAACAATATTGAGCTCGTTCAAATGAGCTCTTATTTATAGGAACATCTACGATGGTCAGCTCCCTCCTCTAACAATCATATTTTTCCTTGAATTTCAGAGGGACCTGTACACATGTCACTCAAACAATGGTTATTTAGTAACAGAATGCATGACAAAATTTTATAACTAAAAAAAGAGAGGGTAAAAATATTATTGCTCCACCAAAACTATTATTTGGAGTCTATGGAAAATTATAATTATGAGTCTAAATGAGTAAGCCTTCAAGTATATGTTAAAAGGATATAAATATTCTATTTTTTAAGGAATTTGGAATCAGAATTATGTAGAATTCAGAGCTAGAATTCTGAGGATTTCAGAGTCTGAAATCTGAGGAATTTGGAACCTGAATTTTAAGGAATTCGAAGTCTGAATTTTGAGGAATTCGGAGTCTGAATTCAGAGAATTAGGATTATGAATTATAAGAATTCGGAATCGGGATTTCATAGAGTTTGGATTTTGAATTTTAGAGAATTCCGAATCAAAATTTTAGAGAATTCAGATTATGAATTTCAGAGAATTCAGAATCTAAATTTCAGTGAATTCAGATTCTAAATTTCAGAGAATTCAAAACCTGAATTCAGATCCTGAAAAGAGAATAATCTATATCTAATTATTTATATAATTCGGTGGTTTTATATGTGAAACCAAATTTTACACTTAGGAATAAAAAGTGAAACATTTAGAGAGACTAAAAACATGAATAATAAAGACAAGGTAAGGATAAATTTCCATCTGGAAGGACACTATACCTTCTCAAGATGAAACTTATGGAAAATCAAATTTTCCTTAAGATAGAGTGTTTCTAATTTTCAAAACATAAAGTAATGGAAAATTCATTTGGAAACCTTATTGACTCAAAAATCTCCCCCTTTATAGAAAGCACAAACATTCTTTCGAAAATTAATATTAGGACATAGAAATTTAATGAGATTTTAAATAAAACATATCTCTCTATACTTATGAATCAATTTGAATACAACTAACTCCCCCTTAGTCCTTGGAAACCCTAAGGATCATATTCTGAATTTCCTCTATAAAATTTCTCATTTTCATACATATAAAAATCTTCATGATGAAAACTCTCCCCTTAGATGAACTCCCCCTTACGTAGGGAAATTTCTTCTTTACTATGTATTCTTTTTTGACATTCTATTATCCCCGGTTTTGATATTCAAAAAGACATTCAAGGAATGAAAATGAAATTTTGGTACCTAAAATAGTAGTACTAAACAACCAAAAAAATATGAAGAGCAAAAATAATTTCATTAAGATTGAAATATTTTTTTCCAAAGTGTAATACGACAAAAGATGGGATTTAGAATGAAATTATTCTTCCTTCTCCTTCAGCATCAGTATCTTCACTATGGTTTTGAGCTTCCTGAGTACCTTGTGATCCTCATATGGATGTTTGAGAAGCTGATCCTGATCTTTTGTTTTCTTCTCTAAGGATTTGATTTTTTCTTCCCGAGCCTTAACAGATTCTGGTTGACCCTTCAAGACTTCTTCCTGCTTAACAATATTCTCTTCTATATCAATTTTGTGATCTCTTTCTCTATTCCAACTCTGAGAAAATGAATTCAATTTCCCATTCAGATCTTTCACTTCTTTCTTCAGAGAAGTCTGTTCCAAAGTTACCTTTTCCTCAAAACTATTAGTGAGATCCTTGATCTTCACATCTTCAGTGTCAAAAGCATTCTTGACACATATATGGAATTAATCAAGGATTATCATCTCTTCTACTATCTTCCTTGACAATCTTTTCATCTTTTCGCATGGTATTTTATGATCTTCCTAGTTAATAAGAAAAGTCTTCAATTATACCTCGATTTTGATACACTAATCCATCACCATGGATATTAAATCTGATTTTTGATTTAATGAATGCTAAAGCATCTGGAATCTCAATTTTATGCTGGGAAATATTGTAATAGTCCCAACAAGCATTTCCAAAGACTAAACAACAAAGTCATATCCAAGAGAGGATGATACTGAATTCGAGACATTGGTTGGTGAGGATTCTTTTTTTATTTCAACAGCCTTCCACTTCGATGAACCACCAACTTCATTCATCTTTACCCCAACCTTTCTAGGTGTAGCAACTACTACATGTTTTCCCTTATCAACCTTCATATTAACTTCCTCTTGATCAGGAGATTCATGTTCACTATTAGATAGTTGCACAAATTTGTCTTCACCAACTTATTCCTTCTTGGCTCCTACCTCAACATCCTCTGGATGAATGAAATCTTTATTGATGCTTTCTTCCATAGATAGTTTAGTTACCTCATCTTCACCCTTCTCTTCATCCTTCCAATGAGTAGCAAGCTTTGACGATTCATCTTGAGAGGTTAAAAATGATAATTTCTCAGAAAGGCTTTCCTTCTCATGATATTCCTTTACCTAAATTAACAAATCTTTAGAGTCACTGCTGCCTTCTTCTTCTTCATCATATACATCTTCTTTTCAACTTATTCTTCTTGATGTTTTTCTGGAATTCAAAACTTCTTTCCCAGAGTCTCAGGAAGTGGTTCTTGATGAAATGACTCCGGTACCTGAATATTATTGGAGGCTTTCTCAATAGCCTTCAGAAGGGATTGCACTATCTTAGCTTCAGACAACTTCTTCCTTTGATTCTTTTCTTTTTCTTCCTTTTCTAGATTCTCAGTAGTCTTTTCCTTTAGTGCTTTTTTCCTCAATAAGGTCGAGGACAAACATGGGCTCCCCTTCCTTCCTGTTCTTCTTATCTTCACTCCACTTAACCATAACTTCATCAGGATATGATTTTTTCTTCTTTGTATTTGGAGGTGCGGATTTAGTTTCCTTATCCATTTGGGTTTTTTCTTCTCTTATGGTTAATTCACATTCCTATTTCTTCCTCCTTTCTTAGAAGTTTCGGTGACTTCATACTTCTTCAAAAAAGTATCAATTTATTCTTCCGAAAAATCATGAAATTCTCAAGATTGACTATTAAATTCAATCTTCATCCTCCTCAGAGTATCTTCCCTCAAAAGAATCACCATATAATTATTTGGACTAGAACTACAAGGGATGTTGAAAGACTAAAGACAAAGAACTTTGATTTTTGAAGGAATTATCAGATACATAATAATATCAGCCTTCAGATTTTCATACTTTATATTCTTAACCAAAACGAAGATATGCTTAAACAGGTTTATCCTTATTGGATTCACCATGAAATCTAGAAAATACATATCAACTTTTTTAGGGTATCCTTGGACCCTTTTCTTGTAATTAGAAAACCTTGAACCCATAGCTGAAGAATCTGAAGATTTGTAGAGAGATGAACAATTTTCAGAGACTTCACCTCCTCAAGACCAAGACTAGTAAATCCTTTTCCTTATTAAAGGATCATATTTCAACAAGTAGCTTGTGAGAGAAAAACTCAGCTTCTCCCTCATAAGGAATTCCTATCATATTTGCTGCCAGGTTATAAGAAAGGGAATACGTCTATCCATAGCTCTTGAATAAAAATATATCTCCACCTCCTTCATTGAAAAAGCTTTTTGTCTCATAAAATTCTACCAGCAACTCTGGATACACCATATTTTATGCCTTCAGTTTCGATATGAAAACACTGTCCCACCCATTCAGGTTTATATTCTAAGAGATAGTTGAATCATACTTAGTAATGAAATTCATATGAACCAACCATTCTCTATAAATCTGGCATTCGAAGATTTTCTTTATAGATGAAATTTATTTTTGAGACAAAGCTTTAGCAGACATTCAGAATTGAGGAACCCTAGAAGATCTGTAATAGGGTTACATTGGAGGGGTAGAGCTTCAGCACATGATGGATTGATTTTTGATGTGGGACAAGATAACTAGGGTCCTTTATATAGGTGGTGAGACAATGGTTCAGCTTTTCTGATTGATTCAGTGGTTGAACACATTATGATTAGATCTAATGGCTGAAAATATAGCCACAAAAGTAAATTTGGTCCCATCCGATCTTTTGCGGTTTTTTAAAAAAAATCGGATTTACGAAAAATTAAAATTAATATGATATTTTATCTTAAAATAGAATAAAATACGAACAAGTAAAAAGGTTGATTGCGAAAACACAGGGAAAGAAATCATACCTTTCGGATTGATTAGGGAAAATATTTGTGATGAGAAATGTTTTTCTTAGAGAATATTTGATTCCGAAATTTGATTATGGAAAAACATTAGACTATGAAAATTGTGAAAAAAAAGGTTTTGACTACAAAAAAATTATGACTACGAAATTTGTTGACTACGAAAAAAAATTTGCCTACAAAAATTTAAAAATATGAAAGATTTCTGTAACAAAAAATTTCCATTACATAAAATTTATATTACAAATTGTCATTACAAAAAATTCTCATTCAAACTTAGAAGCAGATGTACTCCCCCTATTAAAAAGGGTTTCTTACTGTAAGGACATAAATTTTAATAGGAATTTAATATGGAAGATTACCTTACAATTATCCTTCCTAACTTCATTTCAATGTATTCAAATCTATCATATGGTATAGAATTTGTGAAAATATCAGCAAGTTGATCTTGAATTCTGATAAAGTGAAGAATGATATTTCCTTTTTGTGGGTGATCCCTAAGAATGTGATTCTTAATATCTATGTGTTTTGAACGAGAGTGATGTGCATGGTTTTTACTTATGGAAATGGCACTAGTATTATCGCACAATATTTGTCTTTTGGTAAAACTCATACCATAATCTGCGAGTGTGTGTTGCATCCATAACACTTGATCACAACCACTTCCAACGACTACATATTCAGCTTCAGCAGTGGAAAGTCTTATTGAGTGTTTCTTTTTACATGACCAAGAAACTAATTAATCTCCAAATAAATGAAAATCTCTGAATGTAATTTTCCTATCCATTCTAAATCAACCAATGTCAGAATCCGAAAAACGTTTTAAAAAAAAATCATTTCCATTAATTGTAAAAGATTCCTAGTTCCATGGTTCCCTTTATGTAGAAATTTTTTTTCACTACCTTTAAATGATATGTCTTAGGATTGGATTTATATCATTCACATAATAATACTGAAAACATTATGTCTAGATTACTATCTATCAAGTAAAGTATACTTCATATCATACCTTTAAAATATGTTTGATCTACTAGTTTCCCAGCTTCATCAAATTCAAGTGAATTTGATGTACCAATATGAGTACTTATACTCTTAGTGTTGTCATATCCATACTTTTTAAGAAGATAATTAATATAGATTTTTGGGATATATATATATATTCCTTCTGGTTTTTGAGAAGTTTGAAAACCAAGGATAAATGTTAACTCACACATCATACTCATTTTGAAATCATATTTCATTAGATCTGCAAAGGAATGAGTTTAAGATTTCTTAGTTGAACCAAATATAATGTCATCAACATAAATTAGAACAATCAAAACATTATTCTTCTCCTTATTTATAAAAAGGTTTGGATCATGATTTCCCTTAACATAATTATTTTGAAGAAAAAATCTTGGAAGTCTATCTTACCAAGCTCTTGGGGCGTGTTTGAGTCCAATCAAAGAATTAGTAAGTTTGAAAACATGTTAAGGGTGTTTTGTATCTTTAAAACCAGGGGTTTTTTCAACAAAAAATTCCTTTTGTACAAAACAATTATGTAAAGAACATATAACATCCAGTTGAAAAAGATTAAAATTGAAGAATGTTTCAAAGGCAACTAGAATACGAATAGATTCAAGTCTAGCTGTTAGAGTATAGGTTTCTTCATTGTCTACTCCTTCTTGTTGATTATAGCCTTTAACAACCAATCTATATTTATTCCTTATAATGATTCCATTTTTATCACACTTATTTCTGAAGACCCATTTTACTATAATAATATATGTTTCATTAGGTATTTCAACCAATGTCAAGACTTTATTCCTTTCGAATTCATTTATGCCATCTTGTGTAGATTTTATCCAATCATCATCACCTAAAGCCTCATCAGTGTTTTTTGGTTCTAATTAGGAATGAAATGCTAGACGTTTTACTTCATTTCTTAAGGAACCTCTAGTCAATATAGGTTGATTTACATCAACAATGAAACAATGACTGGGATGATTCTTAAGAAACTACTGATTTGGGTTTTGTAAAACCTGGTCATCAATGTAAGGTAGGAAATATTTTGGGATAAATGTTTCAGAAATAACTTCTTGAACATTTTACTTATTAGAAGGATTTTCTAACAATGGTTGATAATCAGTTTTTGGAAACACATTTAAAGATGTAGGTTGAGGATATTTAAAAAAAATGGACCAGTTTCATCAAATTTGACATGTACTATTTCTTCAATAGTACAAGTATTTTTATAGAATACCCTATAAGCCGTAGAAGTTGTAGAGTAGCCTAAGAAAATTCCTTCATCAGATTTTGGTGTGAATTTTTGTAGATTATATTTAGTATTCATAATGAATACCTTAAAACCAAAAACCTCGAAGTAGGAAATTCTAGGTTTTCTACCATTCCATAACTCATAATGAGTTTTATTAATAAAAAGACTAATCAAAAAATGATTTACAGTATAGTAAGTAGTACTTATAGCTTCATCCCAAAAATGTTTGGCTACCGAATATTCACTCAACGTGGTTCTTTTTATCTCTTAAAGAATTATATTTCTTCTTTCAAAAACACCATTTTTGTGAGGTGTTATTTGTGCTAAGATGTTATGAGTAATTCCTTTTCTACTACAAAAAGTTTCAAAATCAGAATTCCGAAATTCACCTCCTTGATCACTATGAATAGTTATCAATGGATGTTTTTTCTAATTTTTAACTTGGGCTATAAATGTTTTGAAATAAGAAATATCTTCAGATTTTATTGCTAGAAAATAGACCCACATAAATCTAATGTAATCATCAACTAAAAAAATACATAATATTTGTCTCCAATGCATCAAGTTTGTGTGGGAACCAAAAGATCCATATGAACTAACTGTAATGAATTAGTAGTTGAGACTTCACTGATTGAATTAAAACATTATTTTTGTTGCTTTCCATATTGGCAAGGATCATTAAATTTTGAAGAATAAAATCTATACTTCGGTAGATCCTTAACCAGTCTTTTCATATATTGTTTTCATAGGTTTATATGGTCACAGTTTCCAAACCTTATATTCTATAACCATGAATGGTCTTTCAGTACACTAATACAAGGTAGATTTTGGCTTCTATGGTCTTCTATGTTTAGTGTTTAAACATTCTCTTACCTATTTGTAGAAAGAATAAACTCTTCCTTGGAATTGGGTACTAAGAACTTGTCATTCATAAAATTCCCAAGTTAACCTTCATCACATAACTGACTTATGCTAATGAGGTTGTATATAAAACCCTTAACAAATAAAACATTTGAAATAAATGTTTTTTCAAGAAGAACAATGTTACCTATACCAATAATTTCTCCCTTAGCATTATCTCTGAAAGTTACTTCTCCTCCTTTCATCTTGAGAATATTTTCAAAGAATATTTTATTACTATTAATATGTTGAGAACATCCACTATCCATGTACCATGTATTTCTATTGGTATTATCTTTATTTTCTTGAAAATAAAAGAGTTATACTTTCGGAACCCAAACATTCTTGGATCTGGAAACTTCGGAATGAAAAATTTTAGTAATCCAAATTTTCTTTGAAAAAAATCTTTATGAAATAATAAATACTGAGTTTCATTAAAGGAACTATTTTTTCTCAATTCCCACCACACTTACACTTAGTGCAGAATGAAGCACATTGAAAAATAAAATAATTGTTACAAAAAAATCGGTATTGAACTAGTATAACCAAAACTAGAATTATACCTTAGAGGTTGAATTTGAGAATACATCTTATAAAAGTTTTCCTTACCTAAGGTAAAGTTTTACAAACACTTACTGAAGGAAAATATTTCTGAATTTAGTCTAACAACTAACTTCTTATCCTCAAAAACATCAGTTTTATTACTAGAGTTATACAAGAAAACATTTTTCATAGAAATTGATTTTTCTAGATCCTTAGGAAATTTATCCTTCTTAAAATTAACTTCCTCAAGGTTTTTTGCATTACCTACAAAATCAAGTGTTTTCTTATCAAGATATTTTTAGGATCCGTTACTTACTTTGTAAGAATATAAATCCTAGAATTTTCCTTATCAATATTTTTCTTTTCATTAGAATTTTCATTCACAGAGAGCTTAGAAAACCTAGAAACTTATTTATAGGTAGGTAAAGTATTATCTTCATCAGAATAAGATTATTAATCCGGGAATTCATAATACTTGCTACCAATATAATTAGAATTCAAGGATACATTATTTATGGATTCATCATTGCGAACCTTAGACATTAAACAATGATTTTCAATAGGAAACTTTTCAACTTAACCAAAATTCTTCTATCCCGAATATTTAGAATCGGATGATTCATCAGAAGAGTCTCCACCACTGGCACTTCAGATGTCATTAGCTTTAAAAACATTCCTATATTTATCTTTGTAGTACCTCTTTTTATTCCTCTTAGAATTCTCTTCCTTTAATTCTTTTCTTTTAATCATAGGATAGTCTGACCTTATATTTCCAGTTCTTTTACATTCATAACAAGTGACTTGAGAGCCTTTCTTATCCTTTCTTTATTTCTTATAATATTTATACTGAAAGTATTTCTTCCCAACTATCTTGTTCATCCACTGGTAAATATTACCTAGTTCATTATCAGAATGTTCACTTTCACTAGATTCAGATAAAATAGTAACTTTCTTTGATATAGATCTTATAACTCTCTCTGGAGTCTTGGCTTTCATATGATTTGAATTAGTTGTAAAAGAAAAACATCCATTCATATTTTTCTTCTTAATATTTGCAGCGTCTCTCTTAATTCTACTATCATGTTGAAGAAGAGTTCCAAAAAGCTCATCAAGAGTAATATGTGAGACTTTCTTATTCTCATCAATAGTTGTTCTCTTTGATTCCCAATCATTAGGCATAATTCCTATAATCTTGTCTCTAAGTGCACCATTATCCAAACCTTTCTTACCCATGTATTTTAAGCTATGGACAATAGTCATAAATCACTACTATACCTTACATATAGGTTCTCCACAAGGAAAGAAAACACCATGATACTCATCTCTAAGAATATATCTTCTAGTTTCAATAACATTGGAAGTTCTAATGTGAGTAACCTTTGAATTCTTCCAAATAAAATTTACAGCTTCATAAGAGGAAATATGGTTGTATATATTCCTGGTCATTTAACATAAGAAATTATTTTGTACCTTATAGTTATGTTGATATTTTGACTTTTCTTGATTAGTAAAAGTTATGACTTCCATATCATAAATCTTGTAATTTCCAGTCAGCATAAAAAAGTTGTCTTCTCTGGTATTAATTACAAAATTCTTCATACGATCTCTCCAATATTCATAATCATTCCCATAAAATATAGGTGGTCTTGTAGGATTAAGATTTTCCATCAAACCAATATTCATTCCTGCCATCTCGAAGAAAATGTCGTTCAACACAAACTTGTTACTAACAAAATTTTGTAAACTAGGAAAAAGGATATCCTAACAAAGGAAAATATAGAAAAATTAAAACTTGAGAAAGATAACTTATATGTTAATATAAGTATTTTAGAAACCTACTCTAAAACCAATTGTAGGATCAAAATAATGAATTCAGATGCTCAATATACAATAGGGGTGAAGTTTATACTTTAAAATATTCATTTGGAACCGTTAATGATGTTAATATTTAACAACGTTAAACAAGTTAAATTCACAAGACCTCTTAGTTATACAAACCTTCTTGATTCAAAAAATATAGTTCTGGAAAGGAAACTTAAGAAATGATTACAAGGAAAAAGATTCTACTGTAAAGAATATATAATCTTACTAATCAGAGTATACAAGTACAAGAATGTATAAGACAGTTATAATTTCCTTATCAATAAAAAAGCAGCCGAAAACAAACTTGAAAGAAAACAAGTAACAACTATGAACTTTTTTTACCCAATGAGTAGGGTATCCAACAACCTATGATGAAGGACCGTTGATTTATACTTTAAAAACTATGTCTTACCCACACCAGGGTAAGCCCTCTATATGAATATCGATGTTTGTCTTGCTATCCTTACAAGCCCTCAAACTTTAAAGTAGTCAGAACCTCTGTCTTACTATCCCCAGAATCCCCCGAATGAACTCAGCAACATTCGGAGTCACACGAAGAAATTCTGAACAATTTGTTTAATATGCACAAATCATGAGAGTCTCTCTATAGAAGTCACTTCAGCAGCATATAATCTATAGAGTCCTTGAACATTATTAAGCTCATTTAAATGATCTCCTATTTATAGGCACATCTCCAACAGTCGGCTCCCTCCTCCAACGATCATATTTTTCCATGAATTCTAGAGGGACCTATACACGTGTCACTCAAAAAATAGTTAGTTTGTAACAGAATGCAAGACAACGTTTTATAACTAAAACAAGAGTAATTAAAAATATGGTTGCTCAACAAAACCAATTTTTCGGAGTCTAAGGAAAAATAGAATTCAGAATCCAATTGAGTAAACCATTGTAGTCTGTGTTATAAGGATATATGGATTCTATTTTTCAAGGAAACTGTTATCATAATTATATAGAATTCGGAGTCTAAATTTGGAGTCCGAATTATAAAGAATTTAGAACATGAATTCTATGAAATTTAGAGTCTAAATTTTGAGGAATTCAAAGTCTGAATTTTGAGAATTTATATTCTGAATTTTGAGAATTCAGAATCTGAATTTTAGAGAATTCATATTCTATATTTCAGAGAATACGAATTCTGAATTTCAGATAATTCGGATTCCGAATTTTAGAGAATTCTGATTCTAAATTTTTGAGAATTCTGATCCTGAATTCGGATCCTGTAGGCATAATACTCTATATATAAATATTTATAGAATTCTGCAGTTTTAGATGTGAAACCTAATTTTACACTTAGGAATAAAAATATTTAGATTTAGAGAGACTAAAAATATGAACATTGAGATCATGGTAAGGATAAATTTTTATGGGGAAGTAAAATTTTCATTATCAAGATGAAACTTATAGAAAATGAGATTTTACTTAAGATAGAGTGTTTTTTATTTTCTAAAAATAAAAGAATGGAAAATTCATAATGAAACCTTATTGAATCAACAAATATCATGCACAACTAGAGAGGTTTATACTCCTATATAATGTATTATTTCATTTATATTCTTCTTGAGAGCCTTTAGACATGTTTTTGTAATCTAGAACATAATTTTTTTCACTTTTTCAAATCATTTATATTTTGTGAAAATTTTCAAGAATGATTGAGGAACCACATTAAAAGTAATTTTATACATAAAACTCTAATTTTGGACAACCTTTTCTGCTAACCATTATTTCATCTCTAGTATCTTTGAAATACCTTATTAGGCTACTAAATTACAAGTCACTTATCCATTGACAACCATCTCTATAAATTAAATTCATTATTATTGTTGATATCATGTATTGTGAATGGATAAGATGACCTCAATTTTACATTCCTAAGGAATTTGTTTGAGTTGAAATGAAATAATAAAGTTTTTCTATATTTATTTCATTTTTGGTGGATGAAATTTCATTATGGAAAATTGGATGGGAAGCCAAAACATCATTAAATTTTGGGTGGGGAGTTCATCAATTTTTGAAGATAGAAAGATTCCTTTCCTTGTCCTCAAACATATGATTCTAAGGAGAAAATCCATATATGAATTAAGGCTGAATCAATTATACATATAGAGAAAAAATAAAATAAATTTATCATTTCTGATGGAGTCCCCAGTGCCAACCATCCATGTAATTATATAGGTGATTGGATGTGACTTGTTCTTTTAAATGATTTAGGAGAACACTATTACTGATAAAACAATTTTAATTCATTTTTTCACATTATAACCTAACCCTATTCATTTTTCCTCTAATGTATTTACATTTATAATATTACAAAACTAAACATTAGAAAATCCCATGAAAAAATTATCTTGATTAATAAATTTTTTATTCTTTCATGTAGAGATATTAGGATTATATAGAGCCTATGAAGATCATATATTCTCTTGGTAATGATAAAAACTCCCTAAAAATACATGTGTGAAGAGAGAAATATATTTTATGGATGTAGGTACCATTTTTACATGGATATTATCCTTAAACTGAATGAAATATTATGATTTTTGAGGATTTAGAGAATTTTTACCGATATATGAGCCTTGATATTACCTTGTGCGTGATAATCGAGCTTTGTTGTCATTTATAATATGAGATGATTATTTTGACCTTGGTATTAGATGATTGCTCAAGGGTGTAATGGTTAAGTTTGAGAGAGTGATGAAGATAAAATTATCAAAAAAAATTATAATATAATTAAATATTTAGAATCTCATCATGGTGTTAATTTATGTTCAATTTTTACATTTTTTGGTTTTAGTAGAATTTTGATCATAATTTCAAAAAGGGCATAATTTTGGAATTTAACTATTTTATTTTTATTATATATTTCTGCTATAATGTTTTATACACTAATTAAACCTATTAAATTGATTTCTATTATTCTACACATGCTAGGATTCAGTTAATTCATCTATACTGAAATGTCAATTCATTATTTCAATCCCAAAACCTACACACAAGTATGGCATCAAAAACTATTCACAAATCTAGAAACATTTAAAAATGGGATTAAATATCAATTATTTATAGTCTATTGAAACTAAAATTTGAATCTGATACGTAGAATGGGTTGATGAAAAACAATCAAGAAGACAAAATTTCAAAATTCTATCATTTAGTTGTAATAGAAAATGAAATCTTTTGGAATATATATTTGATGTGAATTATTTAGTCACATTTCCCTATTAAAATTTATTCCATCTTCATTTCAAGGGGATGGGAACATGGGGTATGCCTATTTTTTCATTTACAGTATATTTTTATTTTTTTACTTTCATAAATATTAATTTTTAATATAATAATATTATTCTTCATACCGCACTTCTCTCAATTTTATTTTAATATGTTTCACCGTCTATTTTCCCTTATCATCTCCACTAAGAATGGTAAACATACATCAGTGTCTGATTGAGGGATGGAATATTTTTTGATTGAGTTTTTTTATGATTTAATTTAAATATCTTTTTTCAATTCTAAAAATTTTACTTGTGGTTAAAATGATTACGGTGAGTGGTCACCCAGTTTTCTCTAACACCATGTTCATCCTCTAGTTCATCAATTATTCATCCCTTCACTATTTGTTTCTTGCATATTGTGGAGCATTGAATAATTAGTGGTGGTCAGTATAGAGGTCTCTTAGATAAGTTTATCTATATTATTACCCCATATGTATAGGTATCTTCATAGGGTGATGACAATCAAAATGGTATGTTGAGGTGTGATGGGTCTTGATCACCTCATTGAGTTTAATATTGGGAAAACAATTATAAAGGTTTCAATCTCCACGACCACCTAAAAACGTTTTCCTCCATTGTTCCTTATAAAAAAATTCTATTTCCATTGCATTTATATATAAATTATAATTAGAAATTAGTGACAATAGTAAAATAATTGTGTTGTAAGGAGACTCCTCCTTAAATTTAATATATGTTTTGCACTATGTTTCATTATTTGGAAAATAATGATTTTATTTAATTTTTTGTTCATGAAAAACATCTATCATCATGATTAAATTCTATAGTGAATTCCATAGATAAATTTTTATATGTGATATAATAAATATTATTTGATCTACTTGGTTCTATACCAGACGTGAGAATCACATCATTATTCTCAAAAATAAAATTTCATTTCATGAATTATTCATCCAAAACATTATTTATCTTGGATTTACATTAAATTATTTAGATATCCCGTCATTGATTTGGAATTTTTCTTTAATATTCATTTTCAACAGAAATTATTTCCTTCAGATTCCTATGTTTATTTACTACATATTATCAATTTCATAATTTATTTCGGGTATATCATACTCTTGTTAGTGTTTATCGAGTATAAATTCCTAATCAACATAACTATACATAATTTCCATGTCCATCTATACATTAATTTATTTAAGGGACATATTGATTTCGACAAAAAGATCAATCGTGTTACTGATATCATTTTTGGCATCATAATTGTTTTCGTGTTTAATGGATTCTAGGGCAACATCATCTATATCCTTCCAATATTCAACCACTTCAACATTACCATCACAAAAGATTAGATATTCAAATGGGATAATATTTTTAATTTTTAAAAATAAATCTTTCCCTTCACATCATCCTTTTGAAATTTCTTGAGACATCGATCCAGAAGATGTCCCACATTTCCACATTTTAAATATGAATTTATATGTTTAACATTAGACATTATATTTAATATTATAAGTATTTATGAAATAATGAAAATAATATCATCAATTTCTACTTCATTTGATACTCTGATTACCATGAGATTGTTTATATCTCTAAAATCCACTTTAGGATAATTTCCCTTTAACCTAGACTCGATGTATTAATTCATTCCTTTATATGGATTGAGATTCAGAAAAAAAAATATCTAGAGAGATTTCATTCATATATTTGTCTTATAAAACTGACACCTTTTCTTTAAAATGATGTTAAATTATTCCCATGATTTTCCTCACAACCTTCTCATCATTAAGATACTCACTAGGACCTCACATGTCATTAATAATAGTATTTATTTGATTGAAAAAGGAACCAACCATGTCATTTAGACTCAATATAAAATACATATATTTCTTTCATATAACTGGTAACATGGACTCATGAACCATTCAATATAAATTATAATTATTCATATGTTTTTGTCACATAATTTTTGATATTTTACTAGACATTGCCTTTTTATAAGGGTATTGTCTAGATGAATTCTTATGTAAATAATTACATTTTCATCTATATCCAATTATCTAGGTTGATTATCTAATAGAGATTTATTTTCTATTATCATATAAATACATTACATAAAATCCAAAAAACATTCACTCCCAAGGATTGGAAACTCAATTGCTTATAGATCTTAAAAAACTATAAATTTTTATCTTAAAAAATTGGAATTCCTCTGAGTATAACAGTTGTCTCCATGCATTAAAGAGATATAGTGAGAGAGATAACCACCCAAAAATGTACTATTTAATGCCTCATGTTTCACTATTATCATGTAATATACAGTGAGAGGGGAGAAAATCATGGTATTTTATTCTGAACCTCAATTTTTATATTGTCCTCTAAACATTAGGAACACTTAAATCCCGCCATTTATTTATCTCTCGAGTAATAAATACTAATAATGATCATATATGGTTCTCCCGCATTGGGTTTCATCCAATTAGAATTAATCATAATGATCTAGTAACAAAATCACAATAAAATATATATATATAAAATTTTATAAGATTCTAAGGGGATCACTAACCCTCTTAGTTCAACACCCAAAATGTTTGGAAATATGAATACCTTTCTTTATAATTTAACTCAATACTCCTCATGAAGTGATCTTCTTCATCCATTTTTTTCGAAACAATAACCATAGGTGGAGTTTCTTATTTAGAATAGTTATTTTGAATGTATAGAGTGATATGGAACTTTATTAATAGATCTATATTAGAAATTCTCTTTCATTATGAGATCTAGATTCACCCTCTTACTATCTCAATGTATTTATAATTTCCACCAACTCTGCCTCTGTGTTTTGTATCATTCAACTATAAATCTTATCACCTATTTAAAAATAAACTCTTCAATGTTTATTCCTTTTAATTCATGAAGACTATAGAATCATAAATGTACAAATCCCACAAAAAATGGTTACAAATATTATAAAATCCATAAATGTCACTATTCATAGTTTCTAGGTTTTTTTACATGAGAAAAAAATATTGCAATGCATAATTATTAAAATACCATTCCCATTTTACCCTAAATTCCTTGATAAACACATTAATAGTATCTTTCTATTTACTATACGTGATTGGTAAATATCCTAAATTTGAGTTCCACCATGGTATCTTCTATACCCAGGTTTATCTACCTTGTCTTGCCTAAGTGTACATCCAATCAACCATTCCATATTTAGGGGTCATAGAGTGAATCCAAGTGTTCCACTGATGGATTCTAAATCTACCATTACCATTTCAACAACCAATTATAGTTATGTCCATCATTTTCCACTCACTATGACTAGAAACACATCTATAGAGAAATTGGTCATTATTTATAGGTATCTTCCAAAATCAAAATACCCACTACTGTAAGTGTGGTCTCCAACTCCATCCATAAATATCTCCATTACAACATAGATAAATTCACTATGGAATGAAATAAGTCTCAGTGGAGAATTAAATCACCGATTTTAACAAAACTCTAAAATAATATTTTTATAAACTATATCATTTTCTAAGAAAACATTCCCAATCATATTTTTTAATCAAACACAACCCAAAAATTTCTAGAAGGAATTTTTTCTAACCAATAGGGTATAATGTTAGAATAAGATAAAAAACTGCATCCCGTGTTCAAAAAAATACCCCTATGACTAATTTAATTATGTTCTATAATTTCATTTTAAAAATGGATAATGTCACATTTTTAAATAATCCTCACTAATCCCTTATTGAAGTAGTCATTACACCACATTTTAATATTCCCTAATTAATTCTAAAGAGTCTTAATTTGGAAATTTATTGAATGATGGAATCATGGAATGTAGGGAACAATTTATTTAATGGTTTAGTGAAATTTTAGTCATCCTAACACAATATGGATTTCTAAAAACCAATGGAAATTTAATCTCCCTAAAAAATGCATCTCAATAACCTAATCTCCAGGATGTGGTAGAAGATAATTTTATTAGTGATCCTCTATCTTCTTATTTTCATCAATTTTCATTTTTTTCAAAGAGAACCTAGAATTTTTTCATTTTGAGATATAAATTCCTTTATATATTAATTTCATGTTATTGTTTTCATGAATAAATAAATTCTCAAGTCTGTTGGAAAACCCCACAACAATGTAGCACAAAACCAATTCCCAGAGTCATTTTGAAATAAAATTTTTGTAATTTTTTTGTGATTTTACATGGCCACATGAATCCTTCCCTAGAAACAAAACCAACTATTTTCAAGTAACTCATTTAAATAATAAATTTATTTATATATATCTCCTTCTAAACCTAGTAATTAATCATTAGGATATTATTAAAAGGGAATGAGAAGTGTGTTCATGAATTTAGAAAACAAACTCAAATTAAAAAAACAATTAAATGATAAACATAAAAAATAAAAGTGATGATCATGTGTTTTTCATGAAATAAATTAGTGATAATTGATTATAATTATATAATCAATATATTCTATAAGAAATAAAACTAGGTTGATAGTGATAGAATAAGAAAATAGTAAACAAGTGAAATTTTTATCATATGTTATCATTTAAATCTTCCATTATCAGGGGAAAGTGTAATGAATCAAAATCCAAATAATGAAAGAATTACGAAATGAAATTTTCAAGATCAAATCAAGTGATGATTAAATTACACCATATGTTAACTACAGGTTTAAATAATTTAATGAAAAATTATTTTGTTGGTATTCATTAAGATTAAATCATTTATCTCTCTTAATGTGATTCCCATTAATTTTATTTGAAATATCATTTAATTTTTTTTAAAATTATATGATCTTAACAGGTTTCAATATGAGAAAAAAATCTATATTTATTGACTTTGATGTTATAAAATAGTTACATCCAAGGAAAAATAAATAAAAGAGAAGTGAAACAATAATATAAATTTGAATTAAGTGAGGAAGAAAAATATTAGGACAATCTCATTCCCCCCTGAAATATTTTTTCGAGGAAACATTCTCAATCCAAATAAATTTATGTATTATTATGTAATCATTAGAAAATGAAATAAACAAGATATATTATATATTATTCTCTATTTTAATATATTTCTCTTTGAACTCCAATCTATAATGACAATTTAAAGATGATTCTTGGATGTATCATCCTCCTCTCCCTCAAGTATCAAGAAATTATCCCTTCAATACGTTCAAAAATAATTTTCCCTAAATAAAATAATCAAATAAATCTCAAAGAGTTGTATAATTTAAAAAAAAATATTTCTTTCCAAGGGGAATATCATGTCTTGTATTTGAACTATTTATCTTTTAATAGTCATGTGACATTTGTTTTCCCCTTAAACTACTTATTCTCTTCATGGTATATCCAGCTCATTGTGAAACAAGACACCCAATAATTCATCATTCACTCTTGTGTTACTTTTATCATCATTAAAAAATAATATCAATTGTATATCATTATCCTTCAAGAAAAATATCTCTTTCTAATCATTTATTACTTTTAGAAAAATCTTAATTTTCTTGTCCATTTCCCAATAACCATACTGTCACTGGTGCCCATCATCATCAATCACTCAACCTAGGTTCTAATGGTAGACTAAATGACCTAAAATTTTATAGAAATTGGTTCACTTTCATGTGTGGGTCATGTTAAATAGATGATCCCACACACATATTTAGTGGTAAAAATTGTAGATAACACATATATGTCTTCATCATGTCATTAATCCCATTTAAATCACATAATGTCTCCTTTTTTAAGTCAACCATTAACCAATTTATCCTTCAAAATTAGTAAAGAATATATACAAACACCATGAGTCTCGACCTCACCAACATTGCATATATTGTATTGTGAAATGACACGGCCCTAAAAACATCATTTAATTGTAACTCCGTAGGAAACACAATCTAGGGATCACATTTTCTTCAACTTGGTCCCATCACATTTTCTTAAATATAGTGGGTCTTCTTCAAGATAATAAATTTTTGAGCATCTTACATTTCTATTTCATGAATCCCTCTCAGTTTATCATATCATTTGTTGAGTTTGAACATTATCTAGGTTATTATTTGGTCATATCAAATGTTTTATTTTCATTTGAGTACTTCATGAAGATCCTCTTTTTGGATTCCTCAATCATGTTTGATGGATCTTCCATTTAAATATTATTTTTTAGTACCATTGTTGAGATTTGGGCCTATGTAGGTCATCAAAGCTTTAGTATTAGTTGATCTGGGGTTACATTCATCTGAAGAAATAAATCATTAATACATTTCTATAGAAAAACCATGAGTAAATATTCTACTAAAAAAATAATACATTACATTATATTTTATGACAATCAACTACAGTATCTCACCTTCAATCCATAGTTGACTCCCAATCCTATCATTTTTTTAGTCTCGGCATTATAAAGTCTATAATCATTGGTCTATTTCCAGGTCATGTGTGAAATTATCATTAATTTATAATAGGGTTTTTCTGGACCTTATGTTTAGTATTGAGGTTTACAAACAAAGAATTGATCTCTTAAAAGGATGAATTATTACACCCATAGTATATTCATTGTTATGAAATTAAACATAATCCTTACAAAGGGGTTTTTTCTGTCTATACTGGTGGTTCATCATTTTTACAACGAAAGGAATCAGCCTTATATAGATGGTATTTATGTTTTTTTAAGGATACATTATGTATACATTGGAAATATCTCCTTTGATGTTGCATAAACGTCAGAGTTTTAAGTGTAAATCCAAGTCTACATGATTATTATAGATGAAAAATTGAACCATATAGTACTCTCAACTAATTTAAGTGAATTTCATAAAAATAAACCTGATAAAGGTTCTATCAAGACATGACTTAAAACTTATGAAAATTACAAATTCAAAATGATTATTTAAATGAAAGTAATCATTGAATTACACATTTAAAAATAATAACTATAATCATTCCATAGTGATTAATGTATAAAGAAAAAAATGGGACCTGATTGATTTAATTCCAAAATAAAAAATTATGGAATACTTTTTAAAAAATATTTCAATTATTGTTCTCTCATATTTTAATTATTTTTTTCACAAATTATATAACATAATACTTTTTAATGATTATGAAAATTAATCCAAATAAGTTTTTATCATATAAATTGATTTTGGAACCAAAATGTGTGCCAAGGAAAAATACGCAAAGAGAAACAAAATGCCAAAGTGGCGTCATTGAGAAGCTCCTTCGCTATTCCCCCTGGCACCATGGCCATTGTGAAGACAAAGCCCCCTCAGCAGTCACCATAGTGTAAAAGAGGACATAGTCTCAATATTTAGGATGAAATTGAATGGAAGCTTCACACTGTAGAGGGAACCAAATCACCTCTATGATCCCTTAGCATGTTATGGAATCCTTCACGAGCACCAAAGATGGAAATCAGGAGGGCTCTATGCCGAGGAGGGGATGATGGTAGACTCTAGGGTTAGGATAAACATAACGCAATCTACGACCAATAAGAGAGTTCCACATGTCTTTTCAATGATCTGTCAGAGGTTTGCATTGCTCCTCAATTATAAATACTTTGATTTCCTCAGACCAAAGGGATATATACCATTACCATTCACCTTCTATGCTCTCAAATTACGAATCACCTTCTGCTCTTTGAAATATTGGAAAAAATGAGCTCTTTAAGGTACTTGAGCATTGTAATGTACCCCTCCCTTATTTGAGAAACAACCCCACTTTAAGTAGGGATGCCCATCCCAGAGGCTACTAGCCATTACAAAGGAAGGAGATCCCTTAGGGTACATAGGTCTTCAAAAATCACTAATGCTTTGCAAATTACCTTCCATGAACATGTGAACCACATGGTAAAGTAGGATTATGGTTCTTCACTAAGTACATTACTTCATTTTACTATACATTTCAAGGAATAGATGCTCCTAAAATTCCTTCTACGTGAAATCCTCTGCAATTTGCGAATCACCCTCCATATGCATGCATACTCCGTGCCTAGGCTAGGATACCTGATTTCGGGAATCATACCCCTTCGTGGAGCCATTACACTCTATAGAGCACTAGCGCTTCGCAAGTTCCTTTCTTGTGAGTCCTTTTTCTTCAAAAACCCATCTCATGTACGAACCTCCAAGTTTGTATGAAGTGATTTGAAGGTCCCTTGAAATGAAATAGACATTACATTGCTTAACCTGATGATTCTTCACATAGGAACAATAACTGTTATTGCTTCTTCTCATATCCACTCTAACGTGAGCCCCTCATGGATCACTCCACAACCCCATCTCACCATGGAATTTTTGATTCCTTCCCTTCTCCAAGGGTGGGTGGGTATTAGTTATGTACGTCTTAGGGGTGCAGAGTGAACCCCCCTCGTACGAGCTATAGAACGTTAAACTTTCAACCCCCATCATCCTCATAACATGATGTTAAATTGTAAAATCAGTGAGTGTAATATACATAGGATACCCCATCTCAGACATTCTTCATGGCCACTGGTCTCCAAAGGAGTGATATCGTCCTCACATAGAATGAGAACCTCTTCATTGTAGTGGCATTTATCTGCAGGGAAGGGAAACCATCTTGGTGTAATCCCCTTTTCTTTCATGGGGGAGGTAGAATCTCCTCTCTTTCTCTGTTATTTGGTGTTCAATGACTGGAGGAGAGATGGGAAAATGGAACCTTGTTTCCCTATCCCTCTCCCTTTGGTATTTATTACTATTGGGCCTCCATACTAGGGTATTTCCCAATCTCTATCTCCCTAGGCTACAAACTGAGCATAATACCCACCATATTCCTTGAGAATGCACCGTTTCTGATGTGATTGTTAGGTCATTGTTGCCTATTGTTTCTCAAACCTAGCATTACTCACATGAGTATAAAGTAAGCATCGACAATTTCATCCTCCCTGGGCTAGTATAGCATGTAATCCACAAGCCCTCATTCTGAACTACATGTACTTAGATCCTTTCTTGATCCAAGAAAGGTAGATAGGAATACTCGTTGAGGTTCAATCCCAACACCCTTCAGTCCCGACCACTTCACGTCGGTTCACTCTAATCCTACTTGATGTTTTATTATATGCCCCTTTAATCATGCATGATGTTAAACCTTACATGTTCGAACTACGTGGGTTTTGATCCTTGTATTCTAGACAGGGTATGTAGGATGCCTCCATGGGGATCAATGTCACTCCCTGAACCTAGAATTCCCCAAAACCGGTGTGGTTTTAATGAAACCTGGTGTGTAATTTTTTTTATAAAATAAAGGCTCAATAATTACACATCATGTTCTACTATAGAAGATCTATTTAGTTTAGGTTATAGAAAATAGATACAATCATTGCAATCCTTCAAAAACAATTCTGAAAAGACACCACAAAACTACCACAAAATAGTGTAACTCAAAGCTAATAAACCTGTAAAAATAGATTGAAAATGTATGGTGAGAATACGAATTTAGAGTAAGGTTTTTTTTGAAAAGTAATTTTTCAAATAAAACATTTTATAAAGTTCACATTTAAAAAATATTCAAAACAAATTTTCATAAAGAAAACTGCAATACATGAAGCATAACAAAACAGTTTTCCGAGAATTACCAGAGAACAATTTAAGGAACATTAACAGGGCTACAATAAAACATGTTCCAATAATAATCATGCTTATACAAAATATATGGTTTGTAGCATATAAATCATTAGTTTTTCTAACTATACTAAGTGTGACGTGGAAAAGTGAAATTACAGAATTTCCAAATGAAAGTAATAGATAATCAGAGTTGCGCATAAAATAATAACATTATATTCTTTCCATACTAACTGTAAATCATAAATTGGATGATAAAATTCATTAGTGTTGAAAAAAAATTATGTCATGTGCATTTACTTCTTCTAATACTAATAAGTACATGCCCTTATTCAAGTATATTCTCCAGTTGAATACACACTTGGTCAATTAAATACTATAAACATAATGAGGGAATGTATAATTCCAGACTCTGTTAAGGCCTCATCCCATGACCGGATTTGTCTTATGAGGACTACATATGCATCTTGGGATGTTCATTATCTGGTCCCCAACCTGTAGGGATTTCATTAACCATTCCCCAACCCGTAGAGCTTCCATTAACCGATCCCCAACCCATTATATACTTAGTAAAATAAATACCTCTTATGTTCAGTAAGTCGTATATTCGAAGTGTCAATAACACATTGAATATTTAATTTCTCATTTCATATTATTCAAATTCTCCCATACCAGTTTGAAAAATTTAGTTCTTAAATCCATAAAAGTTCACCAGAGTTTAATTACATTCTTTAGTATTTACATATATATATATAGTGAATCATTCATTAATTGTCAACAACAAAACTAATAACTTCATGGCTATGGAAATTTAATGAATGAAAAGTATGGTATGCATATTATAGCAAATGTAATGATAACTAATGCACATGAAATACTGGTTTTGTCTGATTAAATGATAACCGTTAAATTCTAAAATCCTTATTTTATGGAAATAGACATCTTATATTTTAAAATTAATAATTTTGATTTCAAGAGAGTTTTCATTTAAATTCTAAGAATATTATAATGAATGGACATTTCAAATAAACTACAATCACAAATAACATTTATCGTAGTTGATTTACAGTGCAATCAGCAAGATGAAAAAATTATTGTTTCATATGACAGCTACATGAAAAAGGATTTAATTATACATATCTCAAAAACATACTTTAATCAACAAATTTTTTTCATGAAAACTAAATATAGGTTATGGTCAAAACCCATAGGATTGTACATATACCATATATATATATATATATATATATATAATTACATATATGTGGTTATATGGTTAGATTAAACCAAACATCGAAAACCCAACAAAATATGATTCTAGCAATCAAATTACTTGAATAGAAAACGTTTGTTTTATATAAGTTCATATGTATAGAACCATATATACTCACAATATATATATATATATATATATATATATATATATTGGTTTTAAAAACTGAAATAGTAGAAACTCTTTATTATCACATGTTTTTCAAAATCAACATTTAAGACTGGTATTATCAACAACTAAAATACATAGAAGGATTAAAATGGTGTATTACATGTATAAACAATATGAATATATATATATATATACTTGATAAAAAAACATGTATAATCGGATTCTACACATTGTAGGAAAAAGAATAAAATCCCTTAAAATTTCCAAACGTTTTAAAACATCTATTAAACGTTGAAAACCAATATTATAGTATTAAAAACTTGTTTGAAGGTGGCTTATATAAACTATATGTCTATGTAAACATAACCATGTATAAAATGTATTTATGGTTTTTCACATCAAATATAATCCCTCATAATATCCTTGCACTTTAAAAACATCATTTAAACTCAGGAATCAAAACATTAAAAGGGATTGAAATTTTGTAGAATGGAAAACAATATATAACTGATTGTACCAAGTGTATAAATAGATTTTTAATGATAAAGACAAGGTATATCAAACTCTTACCTAGATTGAAGAAGAATAAGAAGAAAGACAGAGGATGATGAAGGTGCAGGAAGGAGAAAACCCATATGGTTTGAGTGAGAAAATAGTTATATATATATAAACTATATTTATCATATATTTTAAGGAAATATGAAAAGGGATATGATTCTATTTGGTCCAAAATAAGACAAAGTACATCAGTCTTGTGGAAAACGATATAGAGAAGGTCCATCGAGTATCATGGGTGAGTAAAATAAGAATAATGTAACGAAAGCTACTGGTGCACCACGAAGAGGTAGGAGACGCTATGGGGGAGGTGGGAATAATAAATGGGCAGTCGTTATTTATCTGTTCCTTGATCCAAAAGCTATAGAGAGACCATGAGTTTAAAAAACTATGAATGGTAGATATTAAATCGCAACTTGATATGATGTTTGTGGTGTGATGCTTGTTTGAAAAAGAGATATGTGGCTATGATTTGGAATGGGGAGAACAGGATGACCCATGAAAAATGCGAAGGAAACCGTGGTGGTGGAGATTCAAAGCCCTGCAATAATAGATGATTGATATTTCATTCAACTCGATCAGATGGCCTGGATTGCATTTTGCTAAAAAAACCCATACCACATCCAAATGGGATGGGGTTTTCAGCTTCTTTACAAACATGGATCTCCTAGTTAGTGCTCAAAAATCCCCATCCCCCTCCCTGGTACCACCCCTCGCCGGGTCTCTACAGGTGTCCTTTTTTGCCCACCCCTTCTGATGTTCCGCACCACACAGTGGCATGCTCTGGAAAACCCTTGTGCATGACTCAGTGTGCTTATGTCATGATTAGGCACTCTCGCCATTCATGCACCACCCTCATCCTTTTTTCGAGGGGATCTAAGTGTGATGCCCACCAAGACCTTGAGTAGCTTGGCCTTCTATATCACCCTCGGTTGGGAAGGGTACTCACTCAACATTTTAGGAATGTAAAAAACATATTTTTATTAACCATAAGAATAGGTTTACCTGTATATAAAGGTCCCTTTAAATAGAGAATACAAATTCTCTATTTTTATTAAACAAAATCCTAAAAACCAATATTTTTATTAGTTTATAAAAAATTTATTTTTAAAAACATCAATGATAAAAAAACTAAAATCAATGTCATATATGTCATAAAAGACAAACCAAACTAGTATTATATTTAAAATCCAAGCATATTTGTTAATTAAAACCATGTTTTTTTCATCCAAGGAAGAAAAAATTTGAAGGTAACTTTTTATAATAACATTTGAAATACATAAACACCTAATTCACTATGTATAGATAAAATAATAATTACAACAATAGTCATTGGTTTAATTTTCCCAAAGTATGATTTCACACTCAAAAACATGTTTCCTTTCACCAAAAATAAACAAGTAAACAATGTGTACCTCTACTGGTATTTTTTTTAAAACACGGGGGTTATGATTTCAAATCCATTATAAACTTTTAATACATTATCCTTTCAAAATATAAATAAGAGTTAATTACAAAAATATAAAAAAGGTATTACTTTAACACATACTAAAAAAACTTGGAAATCATAATATACATAAATAAAATAAAGAGAATACCCAACAACTATTGGGTCTCATAGCTGCTATAGATTAAATTGTCACCTAAAAGAGGAAATGGTCGAATTAGCTTTAAGAAATCATAAAAACATGATTAGGGTGTACCAAATTCAAGAAAACTTGGGAAATATGGTGCTCATAATTCCTCTAATTCATAGCATGGTTATTGTGGTTTTGGATATAAATATATTCATCGTGACATATCCAAAGGACCCCCACTATTTTCATAGGATTTTTTTTGTATTTGGTGGTCTACCTGTGATTTTTATAGGTCTATGAGTAGGTATCCTAGGGTAGTATGACTCTTTAGGAATTGTTTTAATGTAATCATTTCAGTATTTAATTAAATAAAACATGCCTTGTTTTTTATTTTGAAAACATTGTTAGGATAGTATGAAAATTAAACAATGTAAAACCAAAAAATATTATTATTACACATGAAAAAGGATCAGGGTGTCACATTATCCCCCCTTCAAAGAATTATGTCCTCTCAATTCTAAAACACTTATACACATCCATGAGAAAGACCAGATAAACATCACTCCTAAGGTACCTTTATGAGGACCACCACTGCAGATAATCCACTGGTGTCCCGAGGTGGATTCCTTGATTAGTTTCGAGTTCCTCAACTACTTTGGTCTATATACCCTATGAGAAGTTAGGATTACAACTATTCATAAGGAATTCAGATTTCCAATGGGAGACTTGGGAGGTGTGGAGATCAGAGATTTGAGAGTGGACTAGTTCCCTATAAATCCCTCGAACTACATCACTGCTGAAAACATCAAAGTCATAGAGCATTTCATAAAAAGAAAAACTTATGACATGGAACAGATTTACTGCCTGAAGGTCACCCTCCAATGCAGCTTCCTGAAACATTCCCAAAGATAGGTAGTTCTCATGTAAGGTGAAGCTTAAGAAGAGACCATAGTGGAATTTCTATATATTAATTTACTCTGCAAATTGTGAATTTTTAATAAAGTTATAGATTTATCTCTCTCCTTTGAAGTAATGGAGGATATATGAGATGAGGGACCCTTTATAGAGGTTTTTTCAAGACATGCGTAGATTCACAAAGGGTTCATATTCTTCTAAGTGTGATTTTATTATTATTGACTCTCGTAATTTATTATGTAGTGAAAAGAAGTTTTTTTTGGTAAACTCACATCTTCCATCTAAAAATTTCAAGGGACATGTTTTACTCAGTAAGGTGTAATCATATGAAAATAGAGATGTTATTTTGTACATGCATAATAGAGTACCGAAACATAAAATATAACATTATCTACTTATACAATGTTTATAAACCCCAAGGTGTTACAAAACCATTCGCTCCCTCTCAATACCCACTAGTAAGGACTTCCTGACATCCTCCGAGATGCCACTTCAGAGGTACCACCAGTGTTTGTGATTTCCCCAGTTCCTAGTCAAACAAATCCCTATAAAGGTTCCAAACCCTTCTGTCTCTTCCTTCTAGATGCCACAAGGGTAACTAGAATCAACCGAATGTGGAAATATAAAGTTCCACATGAGAAAATCATGAAGTTTAAGAATATGGGATACATTCTAACGAACTTGATGTCGATAACGTAAATAGGTTGACTTGTATTCAAGGACTTACATGTTCTTAACTTGTCCAGAAATCCCATAGGTCATTATTTTACCAAGGTACTCTTCTTGAAGGTCACCCACTTGTATAGCCTCTTTGAATTCCTCTAGGGAAGAAAAATTATCCACTAGGGTAAGGCAGTTAATCAGATCCTCAGAGTACTTTCCCTTACGTGCATTGAATGGAAATTGTGTGTTCATCATAATGAAATGGTCTAAGCCTAATCCTTGGTGGAGTGAAAGTACAAAAGGAGAATTAGATATAAAATAGAGGTGTTTTCCTGAAAAAAAAAATTTCAAAAGTCTCGTAGCCTTCTAAATATAACATTCCCATGATAGTCTCTAATTTTTTTCTGTTGGAAGAGACAGAAGGATTGATTGATCTTCCATATGAAAATATTAATAAGAATTATACTTAGTAAGTCATATTAATGTTTTTAATTTTGTTCTAATTTTCTAGGGTTTTCTTTACCTCACTCTAATATCAATTTCTATGCCCTTACCCATGACTACCCCAAAGCCAATGTGGTTTTAATAAAATATGATGTTTAATATTTTTATAAAAGAAAGGCTGAGTAATTACACATCATGTTCCACTACAGAGGATCTCTTAGGTTTAGGTTCTCAAAATAGATAATTATTAAAATCCATCAAAAACTATACAGAAAAGACTCTACAAGTCTACCACCAAATAGTATAACCCTAATCTACTAAACATGTAAAAACAAATTGAAATTGGTGGGTGAGCATATGAATTACTAGAGAACAATTTAAGGAATATCAACAGGGCTACAAAAAAACATGTTTCAATAAAAATCAAGCTTATACAAATTCTATGGTGTGCAACATATAAATCAAGAGTTATTCTAACTATACTAAGTCTGACGTGTGAAATTTCAAGTATATAAATTACAAATGAATGTAATACATAATCACAGTTTCGAATAAAATAATAACATTAATTTCTTTCCTTTCAAACATTAAATCATAAATTGGAAAATAAATTTATGAGTGTGGAAAACACATTATGCCATATACATTTACTTCTTCTGATACTCATAAGTACATGCTCTTATCTAAGCATATTCTCCAGTTGAATTCACAATTGGTCAATTAAACATTACAAACCTAATGAGGTAATTTATAATTCTAGACTATGTCAAAGACCTGTTCCATGACCTGATTTGTCTCATGAGAACTGTCGATGTATTGTGGGGCTTTCATTAACTGGGCCCCAACCTACATGGATTTCATTAACTTATCCCCAACCCGTAGGTATTTCATTAACTAGTCCCCCAACCATTATATACTGAGTCCAATACATTCCTCTTACGTCCAGTAAGTCATATATTAAATTTGTCTCATTCCACCTTTAATATTTAATTTCTCATTTCATATTATTCAACATCTCCTATAATACTTTGAATAATTTAGTTTGTAAATCCATAAAAGGAAATAAGATTTTTATTAAATTCGATAGAATTTACATATATATTGAATCATGAATTAGGTGGAAACAACAAAAATAAAAACTGCATGGTTATGGAAATTTAATAAATGACAAGTATGGTAGGTAGATAATATCATATGTGATGATAACTAATGCACATAAAATATAGGTTGTGTCCCATAAAATGATATCCATTAAATTCAAAAATACTTATTTTATATAAATAAACATTTTATATTTTAAAATTCATCATTTTGAATAGACGACATTTTTCATTTATATTCCAAGAATATGCTGATGAATGGCCCTGTCAAAAAAACTACAATCACTGAAAACATTTATAGTATTCGATTCTTAGTCCAATCGGATAGACTGGAAAATAGTTGTTTCATGTGATGGATACATGTATATGAATTTAATTACGCATATCAAGAAAATATACCTTAATCACCAGAATATTTTTCATGAAAACTTAATTCGAGTTATGGATAAAACCCATAGGTTTATACATATATGTGCTTATATGGTCCAATGAAACCAAATGAATAAAACCAAAGATAATATTATTCCAACACTAAAAATCCATGAATAGGAAAGTTTTTTTCTATATAAGTTCTTATGTATACTTCTATATGTACCCCCTATATTTATATATCGGTTTTAAAAACCAAAATTGTGGCAACTATTATTTATCTAGTGTTTTTCAAAAAAAATAATTTAATACATGTATTATCAACAACAATAAGGAATATAATGATTGAAATTGAGTATTATCTACATAAATAGTATGAATATATATATATATATATCCTACATACAACATTTATAATCAGACTATGCACAATGTAGGAAAAGAAATAAAATCCCTTACAATTGCCAAACATTTTAAACCATCAGTTAAACGTTGAAAAAATTATTAAAGGACTAAAAATTGGTTCAGAGGTGACTTATTTAAAATATATGACTATATAAATATAACCATGTATAAAATGTATTTAAGGGTTTTTTCACATCAGATATAATCACTTATAATTGTATTGCACTGTAGAAATGTCATTTAAACATTGGAATCAAAACTCAGAAGGGCATGAAACTGGATAGAATAGGAATATATATGGAAAACTAAATATAACTGAGTATACCAAGTGTAGAAATAAGTTTTTTCCAATAAAGACAATGTATATCAAAACCTTACTTTGTTCTAAAAAGAAGAAGAAGATGTACAGAGGCTGATATAGGTGCTGGAAAAAAAATTCGTAGGGTTTGAGTGAAAAAATAGTTATATATTTATATAAACTGTATTTAGAATATATTTTATGGAAGCATGCAATGAGATTTAAAGAAGTTTGTTTTAAAATAAGACCAAGTGTGTTGGTATTGTGGAAAATGAGATAGAGAAGGGGCACTGGGTGCCATGAGTGTGGAAAAAAAAGAATAAAATAATGATGGTTACTAGTGTATTGTGAAGAGGTAAGAGACTTCATCGGGGGTGAGAAGAAGAAATGGACAGTCACGATTTAACCATGCCTTGATCCAATAGATGTAGAGATACCACATGTTTAAAAAACGATGAACGGCTTGGATTAACTCTCAACTTGATCAGACGGGTGTGGTGCAATAGGGGTTTTAAAATGAGAAGTGGGGTTGAGATTTTACATGGGTCAAATCAGAAGGCCCATGAAAACTATGGGAGAAACCGAAATGGTGGTGATTCAGATGATGGGAGGAATGGACGACCGAGATTTCATCCCACTAAATCGGATAGCCTGGATCGTATTTTTCTAGAAAAACCTATCCCACATCAAAATAGAAAAGGTTTCGCGAATCCTTTATAACCCTGGAGCTCTCAACTGGGGCTCAGAAATCCCCCTCCCCTCCCCAGTGTCATCCCATATCGAGTCTCTACGGGCATGCTTCGGCGCCCACCCATACCATCGCGCCGCCACACATGGTGGCACACTCTGGAAAACCCTTGCACATGCTTGTCCGTGCTTGGGGCCAGATTATGCATGTGCACCACGGGTAATCTGCCTTAAGCCTTTGGATGATGGGATCTACGTGTGGTTCCCACCAAGTCCTTCAATGTCTTGGCCTTATATGTCTCCCACGGTTGGGTGGGGTACTCACTCAACTTTTTAGCTAAGTAAAATTCATTTTTTTATTAAACATAAGAATATGATTACATATACATATATAGGTTCCTTTAAATATAGAATAAATATTCTCTATTTTGATTAATCAAAATCCTAAAAACCTATATTTTCATTAGTTTAAAAACATTTGTGTTTTAAAAACATCAAAGATTAAAATATAAAATAAAATATTATTATGTCATAAAAGAAATCCCAATATAGTATTATATTTAAAATCCAAAAATATTTATAATTAAAACCATGTTTTTATTCATCCAAGGAGGAAAATATTTAAAGGTAATATTTTTTAAAACATTGGGAATACTTAAATACCTAATTCACTATGTATAGATAAAATACTAAATATAATAACAGTAATCAATTTCATTTTCCCAAAGTATGATTTCAAACTCAAAAACATGTTTTTGTACCAAAGTGAAAGAAGTAATCAGTGTGTACTTCTCTTGGTATTTTCCATAAAACCTGCGGGTTACGATATCAAATCTATTTTAAACATATAATACATTATCCTTTATAAATTTAAATAAGAGTTCATTAAAATTTGGTTAAAAGATATTATATTAATTCATAATAAACACTTGGAAATATTAATATACATAAATAAAATAACAAGAATACCCAGTGACAATAGGGTAACATAGCCTCTATAGATACAATATTCACATAAAAGTGGAAACATTGAATTACCTTTATGGCCTTATAAAAACATGATTAGGGTGTTGATAAATTTAAGAAAACATAAGAATTATGGTGCTCATCATTCCTCTCATGCTTAAAACATTTTTTGTGGTTCATCCAATAATGATCTTCATTGTCATGTATCTAAAGGACCCCACTATTTTCGTGGGCTTAATGTTGTATTGGGTGGTCTCCTTGTGATTTGGAACTATATCTTAGTAGGTATCCTAGGGTAGTAGAACTCTATTGTATTTTTTGTAAAGTAATAGTTTAAATGTTTATTTAAATAAAACAAGTATTTTTTTATTTTCAAAACATTTTTGGGATAGTATGAAAATTAAATGAAGTAAAACCATAAAATATTATTATTACACATGAAAAATGTTCGGGCTGTCACATTCAACCCCATCCAGCAGTAAGATATTGTAGCCCCCAACTAGCAGTAAGATAGTGTAATCCCATCCATGGGTAAGTTATTGTATCTCCCAACAAGAAGTAAGTTGTTGTAAGCCCATACATTGGTAAGTTGTTGTGGCCTTCAACCAGTAATAATCCACTGTAGCCTCCAACCAGCAGTAAGCTATTGTATCTACCAATGGTAAGCTGTTGTGGCCCCCAAATAGTGGAAAGTCATTGTATCCCCCATTTAGTGGTAAGCTCTTGTATCCCCCATTGAGTGGTAAGCTATTGAAGCCACCATCAATTAGTAAGACATTGTATTTCCCAACTGATGGTAAATTGTTGTAGTACCCAACCGATGGTAAGCCATTATAGCCCCCAATCCCATATGAACTATGTGGGTTTGATCCCTATCTCCTAGAATGGGTATGTAAGAAGGCTCCCTGAGGTTCAACCCTAAACACTGGTAATCTTTGATGTCCCATTTCCTAATACACCCATCTCTGGTCCGTCTTAGTGGAGACAGAACAATGTTAAAGATGTAAACCACGCGTAAGCCCCAACTTGTCTTCGGGTTGTTTTCCTTTGCACACAACCCGATTCCATGCCCCATTATGAACTACGTAGACTTTAATTCCTTTCCACGAGGATATGTAGGATGCCTCCCTGAGGTTCAAGCCCACCAACCACGCCTCATCCTAGTCTCCCCCTTGAGCCTTTATGTTTCCGGAAGGTCATGCCTCAACCCGGAGGTTCAAATTCTTCCAAACCCAATCCATGCACCCATCCTCACAGACCTCCTCCTCAGGTGTCCCATTGCCCCACCAAACTACATAGACATTGATTCCCCACCATGGGGATACGTTGGAAGCATATCTGGTGTCCAATTCCAAATCCATCTTTGTCTTCATGACAGTTCCATCTCATTATCCATCCACCTCACTCACCCATCCATATCCATCCTATTTATTACTCGGGCTGCCACATATCGGTTCAATCATTCCATTCATCCCATTGCTACTCCTTGTGGAATACATGTATCTAACTAGTCATAAGCCCCACACAACCCATAAATATCCAACCATGATTACTCCTCTTGTGACGGGCTACTAACAACACGCAATCCCAAACATGTCTCCGGGTCATGGTCCTATGCGCACAGCCTAATTCATTGCCCCTTTGAACTGCATGGGTTTGATACATATCTCTCAGGATAGGGTATGTAGGAAACCTTACTGAGGTTCAATCCCAACTAATTCCAAACTATGACATACCTTTATAAGGACCCAAGAATCCTTGGATCTGTCTTCCTTAGACGTCTTGATCCACTCATCTAGTAGGATTCTCAGGTGCTCCCTCCTACGGTATCTCCCATCTAATCCACTCCTGTATGTGTTTTGATCAGTTTTATCCATCTCTACTAGATGATAAACATGCAACATACACTATGTTAATCATGGTAAGCTGAGGAGAACCTCAGAGATATGATTATTGAATATAATTCCATGCACTTGATGTGGGATGCATCGGGCTTATGCACCCTCAAGAAGACCTATCATAAGTAGAAAGAACCTAGATGCATCAGTGTTCTTACGTCTATACACGATAGTGATGTCCAACGTAACTACTCCGCAGATTGAAGGTTTCTACCCTGACATGACTACTTGGAATCTACTGACTTCAGCATCATTATAAACAAGTGTCCATGATGATATGGCACCATGAAGAGTTTCATTAAAATCATATTAATCAATAAGGGAGACCTGGATTGGGTGATGGGTTCTGAGGAGGAATCCATAGAAGGAAGTGCTAACATCCTATCATCCCATTTCATTCAAGGAGAAGACGTCCCAAAATAAGTGATGGATGCCACCAGCCTCTGGAAATCAGGAATGTTGGGAAATAATCAGTGCATCCTCCATAGATTGTTGTGCACCTCGGAGAAAGAATCAGAAATAGAAATTCTAAACCCAACGTTAATTTCTTCTCCATAATTTGGAGATTAGTAGAATTTCGCAAAATTAATGGATAATTGTGTCACCTGCTCCAATTATCCAGTGCTAGGTCCCACCAAGAAAATAGTGGGCCTGGTATGAAACTTCCCATAGAATGGTGTGGATAAATGTTGGAAGTCCCATTATATGATGTTGTCAGTGTGAATCCTTTTTACCAACAGTGGGATATGGGACTTGATTTGTCAATTGAACGTCGGTTTCCTCTTTTCAATGCTAATGGTTTAATCTCCTTTCTTTGTAAGACCCAAACTGAAATGATAGGAAATTGATCACCACCCACCGATCGATGCAGGCGTCGGGGAAACACAAATGCAGAAATCCCTTATGGCTCGAACTCTTCTACAATAGTCTCTGCTTCCATGGATACTGGGCATCCATGACCCATCTCCCCATCTAAAATCGTTTAGATGAGGGTGATTAAATACCTCGTTTGACAATATGAGGAAGAGGGGATTATCCCGTCCCAAGATATGGCCCGACAAGACTTAGAGGCTTTTGTTTCCTATCATCACCATCGCCCTAAGGGCCGCACAAAGGGACATTGTTCCCAACCCTGATCTACAACCATTTCGAGATCTAGCTCTTAGAGAGCTTTGAATACTCTCTCCCTTACACTAATAAGGTGAGATAACTCTAGGTTATCAAAGGTATAATCTCATCTTGAGTGCCACCAAGGTGGGATCCTACCATGCCACATCATTGCCACCACCCATCCCCACATGCTTAGGAGAAGGTGAGTATACACCTACCCCACCACCCCCTGTCTCGTTAACCTGATGCCAATGTCAAGTAAAAGCGGAGGAGGACGCCCACCAGTGGGCGTCATCATCTATAGCTATTATGGCTCGTTCCACCACTGACGTATGCAAGAAATAAAATATTTATATTAAACAAGGGCACTTATATACATGATCGGATCAAGGCCCCATCCACCCCAAGAGATGTTTGGGATGACTCTCCTGGTTTCTGACACAGGTGGCATTTGTTTTGGTCCAACTTGTAGCGATGACATCTAGTATGGATGTCTTCTCCATGACACAAATAATGATAGCACTAGTCTTCCCCACTCCCATGATCAATGTAGAGGTTCTCCCAATACAACCATCAGTTCAAGTGAAGGTCATCCTCACTCCCAATCTCAGTGTGGAGGTCCTCCACATGCCTCTATCAGTCCAAGTGAAGGTCCTCCCCCCCCCACATTGACACCTTCCACGAATGTTTTTGCCACACCCATGACCCTAGGTACGAAGCCATTCCTCCGGTCACTGGTCACTGATGTGAAGGTCCTCCTAATCCTAGAAATTAGATAACTGGAGGTCTGCATGTCTTCATTGGCACTTAGTTTAGATGTCTTCCCTATGATCAGTTTGATCAGTATGAAGGCCCCCATTGTACCATCACTTCCAAGGGAAGCATAAATTGAGGTATTGCCCTTGCTTCCACCTACTCCAACAGAGGTCCAACCTGCTCCAAAACTTCCCTCAGAGATTATCATTGTGCACTAGCTAGTAGACATAGAGGTCCTCCACGTGGTCCTTTTAATATATGTTCGGGTGCCCATCACACCCTAGCTCACTCAGGCAGAAGTACTCTCCGCCCCAGCACCACTTTGGCCGAAGGTCCTCCACGTTCAAAAGACATAACCGATCCCAAAGAGCCATCTTCGGGAAGGATGTAGGGTCACCAAATCCATAAGAATAATACCGAGATGTTTTAGACCGCGATCATTCTTGTCTTCTTATAACTTTCTAAAGAGGAATGTGATTCGATAATAGAATCCTTACCCTGATCTTCTATGTTTGGGGTCGTGGTAGGAATGAGGCACATAAGTCTAATACTTCTAGAATGTGAGGTCCATCGGATTCCTGCCTCCCTCCAAATCTACATCCAAGAGGAGGAAGATTTGGCCGCTTTCCTGGTCCTATTCATGCAATCCTCCGTATCATTTAGAGGCGAATTCTCTACATCAACCAGAGATCACAAAGAGTTATTTTGTGGACTGATAGAAGATGAACAACAACATGGCCTACAATCAGTTACCATAGTCCCTACAATGAAAAATGTGGCTTCCAGCCCATCTTACTGGGATGTAGTTGTGCAGCCATTGCAATCTTCGGAGGGATACCCAAGATGTGGGGGCTTGTTATCTTGCACTCTGTATGCTCCACCACCTATCCTATAGTCTCAACATCCCACCTCAGTACTATTACCAATCCCTCTGCCACCACCATTTGATGAATGGGGAAACTAAGGGCTGGATCCTAAGTCAGATCCAAAGAGCTTGTTCTACATCCTTTTAGTATATCATTTCCCATAGATGTTGTAACATCCCAGGTAAATAAAGAATATGACATTTTCATATTTATTAATATTTTTGAATAAAGTATTAATATTACTTTAAAGGGGATGATATTTTTGATGGCGTACCCAATATGCAAAAACAAGTTTCATTGAAATCTTACGTTGCACACTAATAATATAATTATATTATTTTAAATGGTAGTTAACGCCTAGCCATTGTAACGGTGGGAATGAACAAAACTAAAAATAAAATGGTTATATATGTTTGTTAAATACTTTAACAATTACCCAATAAATGATAGAGGCTTAAAATTCAAATGAATCAAATTTTAAGCAAAATATTCTTATATTACATAAAAGGTCTATTAAAAACCTTTTGATGGACAACTCTTTTTAATGATAAATTTTGTCAATTTTATATGTTATATTTGACAAAATAAAATCCTTCTTTATAATCAGGACATGAATATTTACTTTGTGTAAATTTTTGTTATTTTTCCGATAAATTTCATTTTTTTATGAACAGTGAAAACTGCTGTATTTTAATTCAAAACCTCCTTTTAATATAATTTATTTATATGGTAGGATAATCTTTTTAATTGGGTTTAAAGTTTAGTTAAAATATATTTTTACCATTTAATCCAATGGTTGTCATTGGAATTAATTTCACTTTGAAATTGGACATAAACAAGTGTCAATCATTTGATAGATGTTGTTTCTTAAAAACACGCTATTTGTTTTGACAGCGGGAATAATTTATAAAATTAATTAATGAAACTTATATGTTTTTAATTTGGTAAATTTGAAATCATTTTTTAATTTTGAATATCAAATTTACTTTGGATAATTTTTTGGTATTTTTCTGACAAAGGTTCATTTTTAATGAATAGTGAAAAATACTGCATTTTACTTCAAAACTTCTTTTTCATCTAATTTTATTATATAGTTATATTGTACTTTTAATTGATTTTAATGTTTAATTGAATTATGTATTAATCACTTAATATAGTGTTGTTCATTGAAAGAAATTTCACTTTTCGATTGGATGTAAAAACAAGTCAATCTTTTGATAAATTTTAGTTCTTAAAAACCAGTCTTTGGTTGTGGCAATGGGAATTATTTTTAAATTAATTACTGAAATTTCTATGTTTGTAATTTGGTAAAATGGATTCCATATTTGGACTCATAAGTTCCAAATTATGTAATTAAGACTCTTTTGTTATTTGAAATTATGAATATCAATGACGGTAATTATCTTTAATTATCGTGATTACTTAGTAATCAGGTAGTTAAGGGTAATAAAATAATATCAAAATAAAATAAAATGACCCCAACATGTGTTAAAATCTTCTTATTTGAGTCATTTCAGACCATAAGAATATTTTTACCGAACATGAGGGCCCATGGAGTCACATGGGTGTAATATTTACATTTATGACATTAATTTTTTTAAAGAAGAGAAATATAACAAAGGGTTGTATATCCTAAGTAAATCAACATTAATTTTGTTTACATAAATGATATATTAGACTATAAATAGTCATTAGAAAGCTGAAAATATTTCATACATCTTGATAATTTTTTATAATTTTTAGACATTAAATAAATTAATTTATTTATGACACCATAATGATGGAGTGATTACCTCATTCATGGAAGATTTATATAAAATGAAAAGATAAGGTAAAATCTAATACATACACTGGTTAAAAACCTATTGGATGGGTGTATTTCGAACCCTTATCACCTTATCCTCGAAATATATCATTGTGGGACATTTAAAATCTGAAAATCATTTTATAATAAAGTAACATTTTAAGACTTTCCAAAAGTAACCTTCCTCCCTCTTATAAAATACCCCCACCTCTACCCCCTTACCCACACCTCTAAAGCCCTTGTCTTATCTGAAATATGATCCTATTATCTCTCTAATTCCCTCTATCACTCTTAGAAGCCTCACATTTGGCAGAAGTCTTTCCAAGCAAGCCTTTGGCTCAGATCAAAATGATTTACCCGATTAAGAGGTAATGTCTTCTCTTGAGTTTCTTTAATTTATTTTCCTTCTTAACTAACCAATATCTTCTTATTATTTGATAAAATAATAAAATCGGTATCATAAATATACTAGGATGTTGTTATGATAAGGATTCTACCAACAATTATACACACCTTCATCTAATGGTTAAAGAAAATATTGTTTCTGTGGGTGGTGAATTACTGCCTCACGAAATGATGATTGTTCAATATTCTTTTAAAACCCCTCTTGGTGGCCATTATGATGGAACTATATTTATATATGATATATATTATATTTATGTCCTCTATATTCTTCTTTTTTTTATATTTAAAACATACCTTTATGCTTTGCATGTTGTTGCAAATGTGTAAATTTCGTATGAGGAAGTGTGGATTACCGCCCACTCAAGTGATGTGACTCATTCTTTCCAAACATGGAATTTATGAAGAATGTAATTAATGAAATTAATTTACCTATATTAAATATATATTATACTGTAATTATAATATATCTATGTATAATTTAGTTTTAAAGTCCATTAATATGACAAAAAAATGAAAGTAGCGTTCATGCGTACATACGCCCTACCATCTCCATAAACGGTACATTTCATTTATTATCTCCAAACATTATGAAATATTATTAAATACATAAATAATGGATAAATATGATATTTAAATCATTAAAATCATTCCAGAGATGATGTAATTATAAATATATGGACAATTCTCTTCAAACAAGTTCTTTGTTGACTCATGTTCCGAACATCGACAAAACATATGATATGAACTCACATAATTATCTAATTATTATAACATGATAATATGTGATATGAATTGAATAATAAAATTTAATTTATGTCCTTGAGAAGTTATAAATTGATCAAAGTTTATTATTCAATAATATAAATAAATGAACAAGACAAGTCAGACTTTAGGTAAGGGGATTTCTTATCATACTTTTAATTCCATTAGATTCCCATTATTTGCCACTTATTTATTTCATGTGGTGTATCGTGTACTATCATTATATATATATTATCATGATTCTATTTATATTCATGGTATTCTATGATTCATTTTGTGTTTATTATCTTTTGGTCATACGACTTGATTTATTACAACGAGGTAAGGGGTATTTATCTCACTTTTTATTTCCATGAGATTCATGATATATTTGCCACTATCACCTTTGAGTGGTGTATTTACTGCATATTATTCTACTCTTTGTGTAATATACTTTTTTTATGGGTATTGACATCAATGTTGTATAGTATTTCTTTCATGGGGTGTACGTTTCGAAAGATACCCTAATTGGTATGGGAACCTTTCACCCTCCTCTTTTTAAAAGACTTCTTTTTGTTAGGTCTTTTAATTTACATCTTCTTATGTTGGAATATGTTATTATATATATATATATATTGCTGTAAATTTTATTTCCAAGTGATTATATAACCTTTTATCTATCATCAACTCATTTTCTGATTTTAAAAGTGACGCCGTTAGGCTGTCGAATTATTGAGGGAACGTCTTAACCTAATTTCAATTATTTGGGTTAAACATGTACTCCTTGAATATGTCATCCTATGAATATGTGTGAATTAACTCTGACTATTTCTCACATAATATCCAATTATATTGGGTGTATTCTTATTTTTCAAACATAATTATTTATTAGATTTATCATTAATTAAAGGATACCGTGTTTATAAGTGATTTCGTCGCAATTTAAATTCCATTGATACTTCATTTTTAAGATGCAAAAATTCAATTTTATATGGTGTATATACTTTCTATTGGCATATTATATCATGAATACCTTTATTCTCATGATATTAGAAAGTTTCGATTAAATTCTATTCCTCAATAATTTGTATTGAAGCATCTCCTATTAGTAAAGAACTCCTAAACTAAAATATCGCCTTAATGATTTAATATTATAAATATTTCTTATTAATGTCCACATTTCAAAATGGTTTTAAGAATTTATTTATATGGACATTACTTTTTTAAAATATTAATTCCTTTAAAATCTTCAAAGTGGTATGGGACACTTTGATTCAAAAATCTCTTTATTAAATATTTTAAATGGTTTTGAAAATGGTTTGATTAAGCATTGATTATATCAATATATTTAAATGACATACTGTGATCGGAATGTGGAAATTTTATGTTTTTTTTATGTTTGTTTTATGTGTTATGAGTATGTTATGGTTATTGGTCATTGATATGTATATGGGTGGTTCTGTGATAAACCTAGGGTTGGTGAGCCAGAGATAGCCCTCCAATGCATTGGGTAACGTGAAGGAGTTAAATGCTAAGGTTTCTCCAAATAGATTTAGGGAATATACAGAGATGGGTATTCCAAACATAACCATGAGGATTACTCCATATGTAAGAATGTTATGAATGCCTCAAGTTACCTTTATGTAGTATTATTTCTATGAGTTAATCATAAATGTTATGATTTAATGAGGTATGTTAAAGTGCTTATGTTTTATGAGTAAAGTATGATTTCATTGATTCCTATGTATACATGGACTAAGGTTTTCTTTCCATATTTTATATCCCTTTTTGAGATTTTTTTGCTCATCCCAAATTTTTGAAATTTTTTCCATAGGACATAAAGATGAATAGGGTCAAGGATTGGATCATGGAAATACATGCTATCTAAAACATGGAACTAGGAATGTTTCTTTTTTAGAGTTTTTATTTTGTGAAAAAATGGAAATGGATTATATGTGTCTACTTTGTAATCTTAGATATTTAATAGTTATGTGTTAATTCTATAAAACTCTAAACTTGAAAATATCCTCAATGTGAATTATTCATTTAATTCATGATTATGTAATGTTTAAAGGTCGGGGCCTTATCGTTGGTATCAAAGGTCAGTTTAGATAACTTTTGAGGTTAGGGTATTATTTAAGAATAAGTGACATTACCAAAATGGATAGGATTTTAGAAATAGTAATAGTTTTTTAGATAAAGTGATTGAGTTTAGGATAATATGAATAATTATATCTTAGTATTATATGATTATTTTTCTGAGATACTCACATTGACCTATTGGTTCTAGTAAATGGTTGGATCTAGTAGGAACCAAAATAAAAGTGGTTGTAAAGAAGTCTTTGATGGTTTTCCGAATGAGCCACTAAATGACATGGGAGCTGCAATGAGAACTCCTGTGGTTATTATCAACCAACTACTTGGATTCACGATTGACCACCTGAACTTTAGTGATTTTTATACGGCATTATATATGCGAGAAACAAATCCCTACGGATGTTCAGGTAAAAATCATAAAGGTAAGTTTGTTCAAAAACCTATGTGTCAAAGATGTGAAAAGAAACACCTAGGAAGATGTTTCAAAAGAATAGAAATATGCTATAGATGTGGAAATGAAGGGCATAAAGTAAGAACATGCCATGGAAAAAGGAAGCATCTAATTAACTCTAGGAATGGGAAAGAAGTTCTTTATGAAGGATCAATTGAATGTTTTAAACTTGTTGTGCATGGTCATTATGCAAACACATGTCCTACGAAGATTTTTCGGGAATGGGATCACCAAGATCATACAAATATTCTTTTACCAACGCTTAATGCCATTCTGATTGTGGATGAAGAAACAAACAATGACCAACGAAAGGTAAGGATTATTTCTTAATATATTTCTTCCTATTTTTGAAATCTTAGGATATGATTCATGATACTTTTTGAAGGAAAGATGTATTTCAGAATAAGCTGGAAGTAATGGTTAATGGATCATGAAGAATGTTGAATGAGTAAGAAGTCAACATATAAGGTATTCAAGAATTATGGTATATTTTAGGATGGTGAAATTCATAAAAGTTTTAAGGCTCTTTTGATGATGGGGTTACATTAGAAGAATTTTTATAGTATGTGTAACCATGATGTTTGATATATGAAAATTTTATTCAAGGAATAATTATATTTTCTTTTGTGGATATAGTTATAAAGAACCTTTTGGGTTTATATGATCCTTGAATTTGAGGAAATTACCGGTTAATATATTTGGGGATGCAAAATGAAAGTTATTAGATAACCTTTGTGGTTAAAATATGTTATGGTTATTTTTGATGAATTTATCACTTTTGGGAATGATATAAAATTATATAGTTTTTTAAAAGGGACAACACATAGACCGTGTGACAACCTGTCGCGTCGGACAAAGTTGCGGGAATCGAACCCACAACCAAAGAGCGACAAGTATTCTTTGCCTACCACAACACTACGTGTAGCCCCTGGTTAGTGTGACTAATTCTTTTTAGTTAGATGATATTATGAATCAAGAATATGTTGATTTTCGGTTATCTATGGAAATGATTAACCTATCATGGAGGATATGTGATTATATTAATTACTTTTCAATATGATACTTTAAGCGTAACGGATGTTATTTGGAGATAAATGTAAAGATTTACCTTGGAAGACTATGTGATTAAATCCTTCAGAGATTTGGGTTTCGTCATAGTTTGGCCTACATTGAATAATTTTATGGATAGATATTTATTTAATTGTCTTTCTTGAACCTTGGGTTCATTTTTTTGAATTTTGGAGATTAGGAGTAATATTTATTTTTTAAAGGATTATTCATGGAGTCACATGGGTGTAATAGTGAAATTTATGACATTATTGTTCTTCAAAAAGAAGAGAAATATAACAAAGGATAATATATCCTAAGTAAAAAAAAATTACTTTTGTTTACATAAATGATATATTAGATAATAAATAGTCATTAAAAATTTAGAAATATTTCCAACATAATGATAATTTTTTATAATTTTTAGACATTATATAAATAAATTTATTTACGACACCATGACGATGTAGTGATTACCTCATTAATGAACGATTTTAATAAAATGAAATGATAAGGTAACATCTAAGACTTACGCTTGTCGAAACTCTATATTATGTTTTTATTTCAAACCCTTATCACCTTATCCTCGAAATATATTATTGTGGGTCCTTTAAAATTTCGAAAATCATTTTATAATAATGTAACATTTCATGACTTTCCAAAAGTGACCCTCCTCCTCTTATAAAAGGCCCTAACATCTACCCCCTTACCCACACCTCTCAAGACCTTGTATCACCTAACCTCAAATCATATTATCTCTCAACATCCCTATCTCACTTCTATAATCCTCACTTTGGGCAGAAGTCTTTCCAAGGAAGCCTTTGGCTCAAATCAAAAAGATTTACCCGATTTAGAGGTAAGGACTTCTCTCGAATTTCTTTCTTTTATTTTCCGTCTTAACTCACCACTACATTATTATTATTTTATCCCATAAAAACACCAGTATCATAAATATTCTCGTATGTTATTATGCTAATTATTCTACATAAAATTACACACACCTTCGCCTAATGGTTAAAGAACATATTGTTTCTCTGGGTGGCAAATTACTGCCCCGCGAAATGATGATTGATCAATATTCTTTTAAAACCTCTCATGGTGGCCATTATGATTGAAATATATTTATATATTATATGTATTATATTTATTTCCTCTATATTCTTCTTTATTTTATATTTAAAACATATCTTTATGCTTTTCATGTTGTGAAAATGCGATAATTTCACATGAGAAAGGGTGGACTACCGCCCCCTCAAGTGATGTGACTCATTCCTGCCAAACATGGAATTTAATAAATAATGTAATTAATGAACTTATTTTAACTATATAAAATATATAATATACTGGAATTATATTATATCTATGTCTAATTTAGTTTTAAATTCCATTAATATCACAAAAAAATGAAAGTAGTGTTCATGCGTACGTATGACCTACCGTCTCCATGAACGGTACATTTCATTTCTTATCTCCGAATATTATGAAATATTATTAAATGCATATATACTGGATATATATGATATTTAAATCATGAAAACCATTCCGGAGATGATGTACTTATAACTACATGGACAATTCTCTTCAAACAAGTTCATTGTTGACTCATGTACCAAACATCGACAAAATGTATGATATGAAATCACATAATTAACTAATTTTTAATACATGATATTTTGTGATATGAATTTAATAATAATAATTAATGTAAGTACTTAAGAAATTTTAAATTTACAAAAGTTTATTTACAGGAATATAAAGAAACGGACAAGACAAGTCGGACTTGAGGTATGGGGATTTCTTATCTCACATTTAATTGTTTGAGATTTACATTGTTCGCCACTTATTTATTGCATGTGGTGTATTGTGTACTTACATTTGATATATATATTAATGATTATATTTATATTCATGGTATTCTGTGATTCATTTGGTGTTTATTATCTTCTTGTCATACGACTCGATTTATTACAACAAGGTAAGGGGTTTTTATCTCACTTTTTATTTTCGTGAGATTCATGCTATATTTGCAACTATAAACTTTGAGTGGTGTATGTACTTCCCATTTTTCTAATAATTCTGTAATATACTTTAGTTTATGGGTATTTACATCATCTTTTTATAGTCCTTCTTTCATGGGGTGTACGTTTCAAAAGTTACCCATTTCGGTAAGGAAACCTTTCACCCTCTTTTTTTAAAAGACTTCTTTTTGTTATGTCTTTTAATTTACATATTCTTATGTTGGTATATGTTCATATATATCAATATTTCTGTAAATTTTATGTCCAAGTGATGAGATACCCTTTTATCTCTCATCAACTCATTTTCGAAATTTTAAAGTTATGTTGTTAGGCTGTAGAATTTTTTAGGGAACTTCTTAACCCAATTTTAAATTATTTGGGTTAAACTTGTACTCTTTGAATATGTCATCCTATGAATATGTGTGAATTTACACTGATTGTTTCACACTTAATATCCAATTATATTGGTTGTATTCTTATTTTTCACACATAATTATGTAATATATTTATCCTCATTCAATGGATACCGTCATTATAATGGATTTCGTTTCAATTTACATTCAATTGAGACTTCATTGTTGATGTGAATCAATTCACTTTGATATGGTGTATATACATTCCTTTGGCATATTATGTCATAAATACCATTTTTCTCATGATATTATAATTTTTTTATTAAATGTTATTCCTTAATTATTTTTATTGAAGCATCTCCTATTTTTAGTAATTCCTCAACTAAAATATAGTCTTAATGATTTAATCTTATAAATCTTTCTTATTAAAGTCCATGTTTTAAAATGGTTTTAAAGATTTATTTATTTGGACATTACTGTTTTTAAATATTAATTCCTTTAAAATCTTCAAAGTGGTATGGGCCACTTTTATTCAAAAATCTATTAATTAAATGTTTTAAATGGTTTTGAAAATGGTTTGATTAAGCATTGGTTATGTCAATATATTGAAATGATATACTGTGATTGCAATGTGGAAATGTTATCTTTCATTTATAATTGTTTTACATGTTATGAATATGTTATGGTTATTGGGAATTATTGTGTATACGGGTGGTTCTGTGATAAACCAAAGGCGGGTGAGCCCGAGATATCTCACCAATGCATTGGGTAATGTGAAGGAGTTAAATGCTAAGGTTTATCCGAAGAGATTTAGGGAATATAATATAATGGGTATTCCAAATGTAACCATGAGGGTTACTCCCTACATAAGAATGTTATGAATGCCTGAAGTTACCTTTATGTCATATGATTTATAGGAGTTATTCATAAATCTTATGATTTCATGAGGTATGCTAATGTGATTGTGTTTTATGAGTAAAGTATGATTTCATTGATTCTTATGTATACATGGACTAATGTTTTATTTTTGTATTTTATATCCCTTACTGAGCTTTTTATTCTAATCCCATGTTTTTTAAATGTTTTCCATAGGACATAAATATGAATAGGGTCAAGGATGGGATCATAGAAAGACATGTTATCTAAAACATAGAACTAGACACGTTTTTTTAAGAGTTTTTATTTTGTAAATAAATGGAAACTGAGTTGATGTGTCTACTTTGTAATCTTTGAGATGTAAAAGTTATGTCCTAATTCTCTAATGCTCTAATCCTAAAAAGATCCTCAATGTGAATTATTCATTTAATTCATGATTATGTAATGATTTAAGGTCGGTGCCTTGTAGATGTTCTATCTATTTGCAATTGAGAACATTAGTATGTTGAAATATCTTACTGAGGAGGAGGTCACATGATTTTACCAAACCGTCTGGGTGACACACTATTGTCTCCATTATCAGTGAGTGGCTTACCCTAAGATTTGGGCACTCATTAACAATATTGACTAGAAATTCTGTATAGTCGACTTGGCTATGCTCCATGTGGACCAGCACCCTAAGTCACCCAGTCTCCATCGAACCCTCCAACAACAATGCGTTCAGAGCTTTAAGGTTCTCTACTAAATTATATTGGAGGATTCACCCCACATATTGTTCCATGGATGGGGGTAGTTTGTGGCCATTCATTTCATCTCTATCCATCACTAGCCCGACTCTCAAGATGATATTGAGTATATGATTACAGATACAGTCATGGTCAACATGGCTGACCTATCAGAGGGAGAGAATGACCTAGTTCTCCTTGAAGTGAGATTATCCACTTGGGGAGTGTCAAAACTATCAGTTCTTTTGGGAAGGTTTACTTTCCAACAAAGAAATTTTGTGGGCCTTCCCATACCTACCGAGTCATTAGCCCTCAGCTGGAATCCCAATAAGTTAAAAGAGAATCTTGGGTCGTCAAACCTTATGACTCTTCTAGCTCAGTGTAGAAGATGAAAGATGGACCCAAAAAGGCTGTTTTACATCAATATATTGTGTAAAATACGAATATGGTCAATGTAATCCTTGTTGAATGTGCTTCCGAGCTGCGAACAGACTTTAGTGATCCTTGACTAGGGCAGTAGGGGCATGTACAAATCCCCACGATGAATTTGCTCTCGGCGACCCTAACCATCATGTCCATATAAATAGGGTAGAAGTTTGAGTTATTGAAAGAGGGTGTGGTATGTATCACCAAACCCTCCTGCACGGCGTGATAATATTCGGGACTCGGCTCAAGTTCCCATAGCCACTCGATAGGTAGTTCCCCCAGCAGTCCCACAGGTCATTCCACCAGTAGCTCCACAAGCTGTTGGTCATGCTTATCATGTTGAAGAACCTACCAATCCACTGGTGGTCAGGGACCCTCACCTAGATAGGAATCCATAACTGGATGATTCAATAGTAGTGATTATTTCCCACCTCGAGGCTTTAGAAACTTGACAGGTGGAAATTCCTCCTAATGGAAATCCATATCCAACATGGGTGGATGATATTCCAGCACCCCATAGCTTTGGAAATCTTACCTTTTCCTCCTTTAATGGGATGGTAGATCTGTTGTTGCAATTGGACCACTTCATCTCAAGGTGTTGTCCTATTATGGGAGCTCATGCACAGTAGGAGGATGCCAAATTCCAGTGTTTAGTATAAACATTGGAAGGGAATGCGTTTGTCAGGTACAACCAGTTACCCATCAGGTCAGTAGCAACCTGGGAGGATCTCCAAATGAAATTTCATTACCAATTCAGCTATACCACCTGGGAGACAAGTATTACAGACCTCTTCATGTGCAACCAGAGTCCTGGCGGGCGTGTCATGGACTTTTTATCTTGGTGGAAAGGCCTCACCTTCTCCCTTGATATGCTACAAACTCAATAACAGCTGCTAAAAATGTGTGTGGGGAATGTCAAAACTGAGCTATTCCCCATTCTCATCTCCTAGAATTACACGGATGGATTCTAGGATTTCCCTAATAAGGACCAACATCTAGAAGAAACCTTGCAGCAGACCAAACAAGGACATCCATCCCCTCCTGTTGTTCTTATAGGAAGGGCTGCTAAGCCCAATCCTGCCGATGTATCCCAAATAGAGGCCCCTAGGTAGCCAGAGTTATTACTAGTGGAGCCACCTACATAGCCTCCATGAGGCCCGCCACCTCAGGTATAGCCTCCGGCCCAACAACGACCCCCTCATAATTGGAAGGCACCCCCATGTAGCATGTCACCTCTACCTAGACAAGATAACTAGGTTCCACTTACTTGACAGGCTTCGCTAGCCCCTCATCAGGGCCTGGCTCAAAGAGTCCCCTTTATAGATAAAATTAACCCATCTGAATCATTTAATGAGGCTAATATCCCCTGTTATTTCCAAATATCATTGGAACAAGGAATTTTACGGTTTTAGAAATGTAAGAGGCCTGAAGAGGCAGATCTCACTGATTGACCAAGTTGCTGACCTTATTCTCAGTTCCTGGGGAAAACCCTCATGGAGTGGTATGTGTTTAAAGAATGGATTCAATACCAGGATGATAACAACATAGTTACTCTTCCCTCGGCACTGTCAAAGTTGGTGTGTGTATTCATACATCCCAACAATGATAGTGACAGCCATGGTGTGTGGCAGTAGTTTCCTAACCATGGGTCTAAAAAATATGTTGATTTGATGGATCATAAGGAAGTTCCCTGTTTCCATGTTATTATCTGTTCACGTTTGAATTGAACTAAGCCTTTAGAATTCATCTTGTCACCAGCAGACAGTACTTCTACATCGACATCAAAACATTCATCCTCTATAAAGATCAAGCAGTGGCGAAACAAGTGAAAAAAAGTACCCACCGATGCCATCATCATATCGTACTCTAGGAAAATTCATGCCCCCGGAAATGGATATTACCCCCATAATTTTTCCATTTGTGGAATATTTTTCAAGTGAAAATCAAAGGAACACTTCGGTTAACAATGTAGAGCTGGTAAAACCGTACATGATTCCCAATGATGTGGAACGCCAAACGGATCCTCCCATCACCCCCAGTCCTCACCAGTGTCGACGGAGCTGTAGTTATGTGAGTCATAGGAATACCTAGATCAATACTTCTAGATAGGATGTTCATTCCATTGAAACCAGTCAGCATGCCCAGCATGGATCTCAACACACGCAACCTTCTCATCTTGTTTCATTGATTTCACCCTCACCGTCGTTTGTGCAACGTGATAAGGTGGAGCCTCCACAACTATGTTGCGATCAACCACATTCTATTATAGGCCAACCCCAATCATCTATCCATTATCCATTAGTCACTCTATGAGTTTTGACTCGTAAGCAGCGGGACATTCCCAACACCAATCGGTCATTGGTTCTGCTAGAGGGGCCCATCATTCCCCCTTCCACAGAACGACCTCCTATAAGAAGAAGTTCATGCGTGGCACAAAATTATGACATTCACAAACATATTTTCATCATTTTTGTGTGTCTATCTATCCTCGAGGCCCTTTAACCTATCGGTGAATATGTGTGAATACCATGTGGAGGCTTTAAGAAGCCCCCTTCAATTTGAGATGGAGGTAGTAGTTGTAGAAGCATTCCATGCGGAGACTGTCGGGCATGATGAAATCTAGGCCATCATCTCTTTCTCTGGAGAAGATGAAGGCTCTCTCATATATGGTAATATCCTTTTGTTGTATATAACTATACACTTCAATGACATAGAGGTTGATCATTTTTTTATCAACACATACATTGGGATTACCCTTATCCAGACCCAGATGCTCCGAAAGATGGGGTTGTCTAAGGATGATATGAGGTCCTCTGACCTAAAAATTCAAGGTTATGATAGGACAGAATAGAAAACAGTTATAAAGATCCTCCTAAAGACCCAATTCAATGGATTATTAGCTAGCTCCATTTTCATGGTTTTCTCAGACGACACCACCTACAATGCATTTATGGGTAGGTCATTTCTCAACCTATACGCGGTAGTCCCTTCTTCATACCACCAATTCCTTATGTACTCTTTTAATGTTCGAGTAGGCATACTCTATGGTGATGCATCTCCATTTTCCTTTTGTGAAGCCCGACACCTAGATGTTGTATATTACAAGAGAAAAGAAAAGAATATTTATGCCAATGAGGTTGAACATCCTATGGCTGCGATCAACCAGTGGATAGACTAGGATGATGCTTACATTTTTCTGATCCACCGATTGGAGGCCACAACCTCGGACTTGGGGAAATGATTTTTTCTCTCTATAATGAGGGGAAGAACATCCCTATATCCAAGGGATGTCAGAATATCACCTCATATTATTATATAAATCAGTCTCAAGTGATCTCAGAGTTTCATACTCACATAAGGTATCAATGTGTCCACCCCATGTCAATGACAATACATCATACTTTATTGTTTTATCGGGCTGGGATAAACTGGCTCCAGCAAAACCACCACTATTTCATTGACATCATCAAGAATGGAACCTTTGGTTGAAGGCCATATGGGATCTGGTTGATAGACTTCATCATGAGGGTGTTAGCAGTGGAAGAGCTACATCATGCGGTTTCCACCACCGCTCAAGCTGGTGCTAGTGTCCCATCAGGATCTGTTAATTGGGATGGATCACCTCTCACTGAGGATCCCTCCTCCATGATTGAAGAAGATGATCATAATGATCCTCCCATACATTCAAAGAGGGTGTCTCCACCATAATCAATGAATTGATATAGGTTAACCTCGGTAAAAAGACGGATCTGGAACCCACATTGATCAGTTCAGTTATGCATGTCGAAGAGAAAAGACGATACATGGACTTCCTAAAGAAACATCCTGATATATTATCCTAGTGTTTGGATGAGATGCCTATACTAGATCCTCATGTCTTCATCCACCACCTCAGTGTTCCATCAAATCAGCGTGGGTTCAAAAAAACTCCTTAAAAGATGCACCCTTCTCATGGGGTCATCATCGAGGATGATGTTGATAAGCTCATCAAAGTCAACTTTGTCAAGGAAGTCTAGTCCCCCATATGGTTTGCTAATTTTGTTCTATTTAGGAAGAAAAACAGATATATCATAGTCTATATTGACTTAGGATATCTCAACCATCACTACCCAAAGGAATATTTCTCCCTTCCTAGGACAGAACTGTTGATTGATTCTAGTACTATATTCCAAGATCTCTCCTTCATGGATGGGTATTCCAGTTATAAAAAAATCGAATGGCCCAATAGGATGAAGATTCAACAGGTTTCAATGCATACAATTTACTTTATTCTACCTTGTGATGCTTTTACATCTAAAGAATGAATGTGCCACCTATCAGCCATCCATGAATCATATATTTAACTAGATCCTAGGATCATTTGTGGAATTCTTTGTGGATGATCTGGTGGTCAAATCTTGGCACTGCCAGGACCATCTTAAAGATCTCGAGAATGAGTTAAACTTCCTCCGTTCTTGACACCTAACGATGAACCCCATGAAGTGTAACTTTGGGGTAACCACTGGAATGTTTCTCAGCAACATTATCAGATACAGAGGCATCGAGATCAATTTAGAGAAGATTAAGTCCATCATTCTGGTGTCTCATCAGAGCAACATTCAGAAGCTTCAAGGTTTTTAATTTCATGTAGCCTCTATACGTCGACTCTTCATGAATCTGGTGGAAAATTGTAATCCCTTTTCCAAAATCAGGAATTTAGGTATTGATTTTTTGTGGGATGATGAGTGTCAGACTGCATTTGAGGAAATCAAGTAGTACCTATTAAAGAATCCAGTCCTGATTCCACCCCTTTCTAGAAGGCCCTTAGTCCTTTATGTAACCACCCAAGAAAAATCTGTCGGTTCCCTACTCTCCCAGAAGAAAAACGAGAGAACATAGAATAGTCTATACTATCTCATACACATTCTCATAAATATAGAGACCAATTATTCCACTCTTGAGATAAGTTACCTTGTTATTATATTCACAGTGCAGAAATTGTGACACTACTTGCAGAATCATGATATATAGATAGTGTCCTGAGTGGATATTATGAAATGAATTTTGAACCACCCCATGTTTATTGTCTGTCTATATCGGTGTGCAGTGATCCTACTACAGTTCGATGTCATGTTTTCCCTAGAAGGAAATCAAGGGATAGGAATTGGAAGACTTTCTTTCCACACATCCAACTTCTGTAGACTAGTCTCTAGATCATTATTTTTCAGATAAAGTCATCCTCTCAGTAGATCAATCCATTCAATGTTGGATATTCACTTTTATGGGGATTCCTGAAGTCCTACCAGCAGAAGACTCAATGATCCCTTACTCAATAGAGTGGTCTTGGGTATCTTCTTCATCATGCAAGTCCAAGATATTATTCCATATTCATTCCTATTGTTATAAGAATGTACCAATAATGAGGATGAGTAATAGGCTCTCATTACTTGTCTAATTCTGGCCCACAAGATTGATGTTCCCCACTTACATGTGAAATAGGACTCTAGACTTGTCGTCAATAAAATCAACAGAGATTACGTTGTCATGATATCAGAGATCGTACCACTGTTGGAATGTACCTACCAGTTGATGGCATAGTTCCCATCTCGTCCAGAATTTACTCATGTACATTGGTCCCAATAAAGATGAGCTAATGCCTTAGACATATTGTCTACATCCCTTGTGGAGACTAATCAATATGATTTGATTATACATATAGCACATCAAAGATTCATCACTACCATTACTCCAGGTGGCGATAATAGACCGAAAGGAATCCACCTTACCACTGGGGCCTCCACGCTAGGACCCCAAAGTCCCCTACCACAGTGTTTGAGGTGAATCCTAATTGGAGGACCCCCTTGATTGAGTATTTACAAAATGGGAATCTCCTAGTAGATCAAGCCCAGTGTGGGAAAATTTGTTGATGTGCATTACAGTTTACCCTCCAGAGTGGTCATGGCCTTGAGCAGATCCTCTACAGACGTGGGATTGATGGGGTTCTCTCCTATTACATTCAAGGAGGTGAGATTTCCCAAGTCAGGAAGGTGGTTAATTCCAGTTCCTCTTGGACTCATCAGACTGTGCTAAAACTATCTCACCAAATATAGAGATTGGGGTATTTTGGCCTTCCATGATCCGTGACTTTATCATGTTCAGCAAGAGGTGCATCAAATGCCTAATTTAGGATAATTTTGTGAATCATCCACCAGAACCTAACCACAATTCCATGTACTCTACGCCCTTTGTGGTCTGGGTACTCGATGTCCTGGGACCATATCCCCAAGAGACCGCTAATCAATGTAGTTTCATCCTAACCGCTAAAGATTTCTTTTCCATGTGGGCAGATCAGTTCCACTCCACGATGTCAATACTCGTTCTATCATTGAATTTATGAGTTCCAATATCATTTAATTATTTGAATTCTCTCACATCATAATCACTGATAACATAACCGACTTCTGGACAGCCAAACTATAGATGTTTTATGCCGAGTATAACATCTGTTCTAACCATTCTTCCCACAATCACGTGATAGAAAATTGTTCGATTGAGGCATTACAAAAACCCCCCTCTAACATTCTACAGAAGATGGTTGGTCAGAATAAGATGATTTTTCTGAACAAACTCTCTAATGCCCTCTAGGCTTATCAGACGACTGATCGAAATTCCACTCTAGTGACCCCATATTCCCTAGTATATTGAATGGATGTATTCCTGCCCAACAAGATTTAGTTTCCCTCATTGTAAAAAAAAATTTACAAATAGTATACACCAGATAAGGTATTTGAAATCCATTTGGATGATCTAGAATCACTCGACATGAACACGAATTGTGCCTTGTACAATCTGGAGAGGCATAAGAACAAGATATCTAGATCTTTTGACAAGAAAGTATGTCTTTTCTCATTATTTTAAGGTGACATGGTGTTAACCCTGATAACGTTAATGATACATGGTAGGAAACCACCGAAAGTATAGATCAAATGGGAAAGACCATACATCATTCACAAGGTTTATCCCAATGGTGCATAATCCCTAGTTACTATTTATGGTGAGCATATAACTCCTCTAACCAATGATAAATTCCTCACACAATACTTCAACTGAGTAAACTAGTCCTACATGACCAAGAACTGTGATGTCTTTATCACGTGACAAGAAAATGCATGATCCATTAGAGCTGAAGGTTGTAAAACTACTCATTATTTTCTCTACATGACAATAAATTGTATGCCATCATGTATGATGTTAAACTACATATAGTCCAACATGACTAGAAACTGTGACGTCTTTACCGTATGACGTTAAAATGCCTGATTTTCCCAAGATGAAGGATGTAAAACTACACGGCACTTATCCCATATGAACTTAAATTGTATGTCATCCAGCCAGATGTTAAATTGTATATGATCCTAATTGACTATAAACTATGATTTATTTACCGCATAACATTAAAATTCATGATCCGTCTAAGATGAAGGAGGTAAAACTACTCGAAACTTTTCTCGCATGACATTAAATTGTATGTCGTCCCGCATGACGTTAAACTGTAAATGCTCCCTCATAACCGTAAATTGTTCCATCCTCACCACATGACATTAAAATTCATGATTTGTCCATGATGAAGGACATACAACTATCTATCACTCATCCTGCATGACGATAAAATACAAAAAGGTCCGAGCTCTAAAACCTCATACTAAGATCTCATTGCATCCTTACTACATGATGTTAAACTGTGCTACATCTCAAGAACTATGTATGTATTGATTATCGTTATCATGGGATACGTTGGAACTCTCAAATGATTTTCCTTAGAGTACAACCCCAAATTAATCTCTTTGACTGCCCCTGGGTATAGTTCTCTTGGAGGATTTCACATCGTATCATGTCGTCTTATTTGTACACCATTTATTCTAGGTTTATGACGATCGAACCATGTGACCCTCCTATTCTTATATTCTATCCACGTCCTTACCACATGACATTAAACTGCATGGTCCTTTTAGACTTACATATGTCTGGATTCTCATCCTCATGGGATATGTAGGAATGCCAGAATGTTTCATCCGTAGGCCCAGCCCCAAAGTTCAATATCACTCTTGGGGCCTAGTCTCTTAGCCTGTATGCTTCTAAAAAATACATGTTGTGGAGAATTATTTGTTTTCCTTCATTCATATCAGGGTTATCATGATCGCACCATGTATCCCCATACTTTGATATATACACATCTTTTTCCCTTACCACTATGACTTTATACCACAGGCATGTTCCTGCTTCATGCATCCTCTTTACCCAGGTCTTCATCATCTTTCACATCCAAAATGACCCTCGAACGGCATGGATGCCTAGCCTTATGGATTGCCTACCATTTAGTGCCAACATCCTAGAGGATCTTGGATGACACTTTGATACATGTCTCATGTTGCGAATATAATCAGTTTTCAATGCTCATTTGTTTGTTCCCATTTCAGGTCGCACGATATAGATGTTTTGATTTGAATACGGTATTCAACCATCCTCTATCATTATCAAATCCCCAATATGTCCCAAATATTTGGTGCAGTGATACATTTTGTTTTGTTATCCCTTTGAACATTATCATTCCATGATAAGGGATATTGGTCTAAGTGTGATAGACCTCATCTGATCTCGTCCCTTTAAAGTCATTCCCTTATAAACTTGAGAGAACCTAATATCATTCCTTCTGTCCCACACTGAGCATCGCTCAAGTGGGATTAGAATCATTTGTAAGGTCATACCCCCACGAAGGGTCATGCGATCACTGTCCTCTATGACCACAATCTATGATCACCACCCACATCATACCATGACCTTAAACTGTGTAATTTTTCCATCACCAAGGGACGTAAAACCACTCAGCACTCATTCTACAAGATGATAATCTAAAAGCATGCTGGGACTACCCATATGTGGCCCAACCTCATTTCCCTCGACATTTTTGGTCCCCTGGACCAAGTTCTCACTTAGGATTGTGCGGTTCGGTGTGGACTCTATGTCCTCGTTCATGTCAGGCTATTTATTCCTTGCCGCATACATCCCCTTGAGAAACCCCATCCAATCATCGGGCTAGCCGCAAGACATTAAACTGCATAAGTACCACCACACTCTATGTGTCCCATAATTTGTGTTTCCATCAACATTATCATCCAAATGGACCCTCGAACGGAAGGGATTCTAGGCCCCAGGGCTCTCCAACCATTTCGGGCCAACATCCCTAGTAATTTTGGACAATAATTTGATAAATGTCCCACATTTCAAATATTGTATGTGGTCAACGCCCATTTGTTTTTTCCATTCTAGGAAACGATGCAGATAATATGTTGTAAACATGGTTAGTATTTATCCTCAATCATTATTTCTGTTCTATGGTCTCCCACAAGATAGGCATAGTGATTCACCCCTTCTACCCGTACATGACATTATACTAGGCATCTACGGTCAGAGCTCCATGACTATAAACTAAGATCTGCCACATCTTTGTCACATGACATTAAACTGCACAGCATCTCAAGAAATATTTTTGGATTGATTCCCATCTTCCTGGATACGTAGGAAAACCCAGACATTTTTTCTTCAAGTCCATCCCGGGATCATCTATCCTTTCTCCCAGCCTCTTAGCCGGAGTTCTCTTCAATAATTATGAATGGTGTGGTATTTGTGGGTTTACTCCCTCATTCATGTCGGGTTATCCTCCACACCATACACATTCCTCATCAAGGTTCCCCCTCATGTATTTTCCCTTACCGCTTGACGTTAAACTTTAATACGTCTCCATAACTACAAGTATCTTGATTCCTATCCTAATGGGATACGTAAGAATGCATGGATATTTTGTCTTCAAGACCATCCATATTTCTTAGAAACCTCTTCATCATTATTTCCCATAGGAATAAGTCCTTCAATAGGAGATATGTGGTGTGGTATGGGAATATGCCCTCATTTACATCAAGTTTTCAATAGCCAGACCACTTACCTCCCCCATGAGAGCTCTTCATACTCCTATTCACTACTCACCTTCTCAGGTCATCTTCTCCAAAATTGGCCCCATATACCCTCATTATCTATTCAGTATTGTTCCTTGGAGCACTCTGTGTTAGGACCTAGAGTTTTGGATTCTACATAGACATGTTATCACCCATTTTCAGGCTTCATGTTCCCCTTCATTTGGGCTTTCATCAGATTTCACATTCTAAAGGACCCTCAAATGGCATGGATGATATACCCAAGTGCTCTCCTACCACCTTGGGTCGATGTCCCCTAGAATTTCAAAATACAAATTGATACATGTTCCACATTGAAAATATCATCATCGGTCAACACTCTTTTGTGGTTCCCATTTCAAGTCACATGATATGGATGGTGTGTTTTGATCATTGTCAATAGTTATCCTCCATCGTCACACCAACCCCATAAAGACCTAAATATTACTTGCATGATTCAAATGTTTGTCCACTCCATCATGTCCATCTATAATTACAACACTTTTGGTGATTTCCTTCAATGTGTGTCTACACATTAAGAGGATGAATCCATGGTGAGGTTCCATATGAGGCTTTAAACCATTTCAATATTTTTCCTAAATTACACATGTTTCAAATACCTTATCCACCTTTGTTTTCCACAATGAGAACTACTCACTTGGTCTTCACGATTTGGTAAAGGTATACCCCCATTTGGAAGAGTCTCACTTTCTTCAGTCTGAGCTCTATGACCTTAAACTAAGATCTCTCAAAATCATGGTCGCATGACATTAAACTAAACAACACCTTTCAGAACTACGTAGGGATTGATTCCCATATTTATGTGATATGTACGTACGCCAAGACATTTCATCTTCAGTTCCTTTCCTAAGAATCTCAAATCATGTCCTCTTTCTGACACCTTGGGCTAATATCTATTGGGAGAATATGGTCATGATTACCTCTTGGATTCTTATTCATTTTGGATTTTGAAATAACTGAACCATTTTTTTCCCTTGTCTTTGGAAAGTGATTAAACTCCCTTTATCTGAAACTTCTCATTGGAATACTAAAATGCCTCGTGGAAATGAGAAAAATGTGTGGAATTCTTGCATATACATTCCCTCATTTCATTTCCAAGCTTCCTTAGCCCTTTATTTGGATTTACATCCTCTTACATGTCTAAAGGTAACCCATATATGGCCTGGTCTCATGCCATATTGGATCACCTAAAATCTTGGGAAAATTCCCCAGATGACCTCAGACAACATTTTGCGATAGGTCTCGTGTTTTGAACACGGTCAACAATCGACCCTCATTTGTCTGTAGTCATACCAAGATAATGCAAAATGGATGATGTGTTTTAAAACATGGATAAGAGATATCCTTTATCAAAATGTTGCCATCATTTTTATCGAGATTTTGGGTGCCATGATTCACATCATTTCACTCCCTTATGTTCGAGTGGAATTCCAAAACCCTATGCTTTACTCCTCCATGCATCTATGAACGTTAAGAGCGTATGTAAATAATTTTGGGACGTCATTCACCTAGCATTTAATTTCCCCTAATATGTGTCTCCATGTACCATATATGTTCCACCACCACAATTTGATTACCATAGCAAGAAACAACTCACGTGGGCTTAGTGGTTCTGGTAGGACATGTACTCGTGTAGCCAAACCATGCATGCCATTCATCCCAGATGATGGTAAACTATAATATGAGCAGTACTTATGGCTTTATTCCGATCCTAATGGGGTATGTTGGAACACCATGACACTTTTTCATGAACCCAGCACAAATTTTCACCATATTCAGTCTCTCAACCTATGATTTTCCCAAGGTTATGTGGTGTTTTATGGACTACCTTGTCCCTCATGGACATGAGGTCTATAATGGCCACACCACTTACTCCCCCTTTGGGATCTCCCCTTCCCCTCTCCATCATACTTTATGGTGATAAACTACACGGGTTTTATAAAACTATGTATCACTTGATTTCCATCCTCATTGGGTACGTAGGAACACCCAAGCACTTTTCTTCGAGTCCAGCCACATGTTAAACCACCTCTGTTCTATGGTCTAAAACAAATCCATGTGGGAACTTGTGTTGTGTTGTGGACTCTCACAGTTCTCATTCACATCAAGATATGTATCGTATCAAAAATTTCATTTCTAACTAACCATTTACATAAAGCATGACTTTAAACTATATCCCTACCCAAAACACTTTTAGGATTCCCCATGATAATTAGGGGAAGTGTCATCTTCCTCTCCAGAAAGGATTTCCTCTAATAGTATTTGTCTCTAACCATGCTATGCTCAATAACTATGTTTCTCTTGAATGTCATCCTTATGGGATACATAGAGACACCTAGGTATTTTTCATTGGGACTAGTGCCATGGTCATAAACCCTTCCAGACCCTTGGTTCTGATTATGGTCTAGTATCTATGAACTCAACCTAGGAGCCAATAGTCCTTGCAACATGACTTTGAACTTTTACCCTTGGTCCAGGTTGTATGACCTTAAAACTATGTGCACTATCCTCATTGTACGATGGTAAACTATGTGTCTATAATCCTCATTAGTATAATGTAAAACTAAAACTAATTCTAAGTCCTCACCAGAGAGGTCATGTTTGGAATAAGTTACGATCCTTGATCAGACCGATACACTCACCTAATGTGTTTTCAACACTGTGGAGTAATTTCAAGAGTGTTGGACTCCATTCGAAATACCCATCACTCCACCCTTAATTCTTTTCATTCCCATTTTTGGACCCTTATTCTCTTTCATGCCTCATGATATCACTTAAAAGTATGGTTGCTCAGATAGTAGCTCATCTATTTTCATAGGCTAACTTTCCAGGAGACTAATTTATGACATTTTGAGTCAAGCCTCATGTTTTGAACATGGTAAGTGGTCGGCCCTCATTTGTTATCCCTGTTTCAGGCTAATATAATATGGATACTGTTTTTCGAACATGGTAAACATTTATCATTCATTGTCTTGCCACCCCTATAGTTTTCCAAATTCTGGGTATTGTGATTCACACTTTCCACTCCCTTATGTTCTGAATGATTCAAATTACCCTCGCATTACCCCATTTGTGCACTAGAGCAAGTTGGTAAAATGACAGTTTGACTGTTCTGAGAACAGAATTCTTCAGTCCGGCCTCACTCTTTCTTCATGGAAATCTAGATCAGTTGCTCAGACCCAGGATTCAAGGGGATTGGTTGGAACTCTCATATTCAGATTAAATAATGAGGCAGTCATCCATTGTTTCTCACATCGGGAATAACCCACGTGATCTTAGGGAACAATCGATGGATATTTCATGAATGTTGTGTAAATTCATCAAAACAAAGACTACTAATTGAACTCTTTCTCACAGTCTACATAAACAGGAGAATCATGAATGAACATTTATGAGATTTCACACATTACAGCGCCCAAGTATTGGACCCTCCCATAGATGGGTTGACCTCTAAAATAAAGTGTTCCAACTTTTCCACACTCTAGATAGTGGACTCGAGGATCCAATGTTTCCTTTTAATCTCATGCACCTCTTAGATAGTGATAGGATGTAGTTCATCAGCTGTTATAAAGGCCCTCTCTTCATTGGATTGAATAATAGCCATCTCCTCAGAGTCTCACATCATCTTTTCTTTTTCCTCTTCTAGCTGGGCCTTCAAGTGTGATATGAGCCCCAATTTTGTGTCGAGGAAAATAGAGAACTCATTATCCCACACCCTAAACTGATGGATCTCATTTTTGACCTTCTAGAGTCTCTTGATGTTCACTGACTTCCTCTGCCGCCAGCCCGCACGAAGGCCATGGTCATGCTGTCATATATTATCAGCCATGAAATCTTGGATGAGCATATGAGGGCCATGCGCATCCACTCCTTCATCACATAGTTCAAGCATCTGGGAACGAAGCCTCCCCATTTGATCTATCCATTGTTCATGTAAATTATCCTAATGAAGCACTTAATTAACATACATTACCCATGACAGGTGATATTTCTATCTTCTTAATCAGAAGCCATCTTGTCTTGGTCTGTGTGGTCGGTGGGTTCATATGCAGGGATAACCTTTAAGAACACATCTTCATATTCTTCATCTGGTATATGGTCGGGTAGGTTATGACCCATGTCATATGATTGATCCCCATAATTTGATTCTACCTTAATGTTTTCATGATCTAACATGCTTAAAGTCCCCCCTATGATTTGGAACGATGCGGTTTGTTCTGTTTGAACGTTATCTTCCACGACCACAAGAGTTCCCCTAGGAAAATAGCACCAGGGGCGCTAGTCATCCTCGATAATGCAGACCATTCCATTTGAAGAACAATTCACATAAAAAGTACATAGACCTTAGTAAACCAGATCAATGGAGGAAAATTATTGATTATGTGAAGATTACATATAGAGATGAAATAATAGTTCTTACCCCTAAGATGTTGTTGACGGAATCCCAAGGTGTGGCCGCACATATATGGTTGGGAAATCCAATGACTCCAGGAGAACCACCCAGGGTATCGTGGCCCCACATGGCATAGTATTCTCTATTGTCACAGGCAAAAATCCTGATTCTCTCACAACTATGGATCCCAAAGCTCTCCTAACTACATCTACTATTGCACAGGAGTGGGTTTTGCACATGAGGTCCTCCTGCATAGGTCAAATATTAGTGGATAATGACTAGGTGAACTGGATGAGGATCATAATATAATGTCATAAGTTTTACCTCAAGAGCCACCAAAAAATTTTCCAACTCCAAATCTGAGTTAGAGACCTCACCTTTCTCCAGGGGGCTCCCTCAACCAGCTAATTCATCCCAGTATGACTCTTGTTATTATTCCAATAGGGTTAATCTCTCCCTCAATTCGACACCAGATAACTGAGTATGTCTTGTTTGATTAAGAATAACTTTCACCTAATCTGTCATTGGATGTGGAGCACCGTGAGAGTCCACAAAGTCCTCCAGATCGGCAATGTACCACTCCCCCTCTTCCTGAGATACAACAAAGTCATCCCTAGCATGAAAAATCCTTGACAGATCCATTTTGAGGTAGTTTAGATGGTTCCACATCAAGGATGTATTGAGAAATTTTATGTTGACATCCAAAATGTCCCATGAATCTGGGAAAACAAAAACCTCAGCCATATCTATATGGTGCAGCCGCTTCCCATGATCTTGAGTGGGTATCCTACAAAACCACATGGGTGGCCTCCCCCCTTTCTAACCATGCTCCTCAAGGACCACTAGTCTAGCCACTACCTTTTTCCCATTAGTCGTTGTGGTTCTCACTGCTACTGTAGCCCTGCCACCAAGAGACATTCTCTCCACCTTCTAGCCTCAACCTCGAGTTTGAGTATGCACCCTCTCACTAGCACTGACAGTCCGCTGCTATAGAATCTTTTCTAGGGAGGCTGCATCCCACCTCTTTTAGTACTCCTTCACCATCTCATAGATAGTTGTGGGTAGGGGAAGCTCATTATGAATCTTCCCATCCAATTGTGTGAACTTGAGCCACATTTTCCTCTTCACACAGGGATGGTCCTCAGAAAGTAATCCCATGTAGACTTGAGTGGTAATCCTCTTCATGCACTAGAACTGCCATGTGAAGTGGTTCGGGGTGTATGAATCACAAAGTGACTCACTGTCGACCTGCGCCATTAGGACTCCATACCAAAAGGACATGAGGTAGGAATGATGCTCTTCTATTCCCTAGCCATCATCAGTGAACAAACCTTTTATAAATAGGAATGTGTTGATATTGAACTCATATACCTTCCAAACCAGGTTCAGCTCCAATGGTGGGGTCAGCTTTTTTGAGAAACTCTCAATCAAATTCAGAATGGACAGTTGGAAGTCCAACCCTGGAGGATAAATAAGGTTCAGGTATTCATGAACACTCTTAATATGGGCCTCGGTCCACCCATATAGATGATAAAGTAACCCAAACAACCTATGTGACTTCTTCTCCGCACTAATGTGACACATTACTTTGTAAAACATTGCTAGCACCGGGATCCCCATACTGATCCATTCCCCCATCACTTATTTGGATTCTATGGTAAACAAGCTCGATCGTACACCCATGTTTGTATCCATTACTGGAAGAATCTAGCTAAAAATGAGCATATAGATGAATGAATTCAGCCTAACCACCAGTAGTTGCTCAGTGCTGATGTTGAACCCACATGTCTTCCACTGGATTTCCTCCTATAGTCACCAGTTGGAGTGATCCTTCCTACACTGGACCCCCTTCGGGCATGTAGGAGTCCTCACATGAAACTTCTCATCTGTCAGGGAATTCAGTAACTAATTGAACCAGCACCGTAAATGGGCATCCCTCACCAACTTCATGTCCTCTCCTAGCACCAGATCTATCAATTCCTATTCTAGCGGTGACATATACTCTGGTTCCTCCCATTTATTCGCAGCAGGGAAGAATAAATCTTACATATCCCCAAATATCAGAATCACCAAGATTATTTATTGGTCCCAGAGGTTAATACCAACCTCTTAATGGTGAAAATTAAATGTGTCAGACTTCAATTACCACCTACTCGGAATATTTGGAATCAATTTATTCGATATATATTTGTGGAATTAGGAGGCACAGGCCGCATCATATATGTCCACTGCCTCATATCCACCCCAAACACCTCACACGAGGTGCATACCCACTAACCCCATTCCTAGTCCACTATGATGATTCCACCCTAACATAAATCCCACTAATTGTTCCAACCCTTCTTTGGGTTCCACAAGGCCACCTTCAAAATGGCGTGGTACTACGGGGGATAGACCTCTAGCTACATTTATTTCTCATCAACGTTGTTTATGTGATTGTACAAGTAGTCGACATTGACAGGTGTATAATCCTCCGAAGTATGATCATTGGATACCATAAACCACTAATGCTAGCATAGTGTACTCCTGAACCTGTAGGATAACTTGTACATGCTTTCTTCGGTAATGAGGGTGTCATCCTTCATACCAAAGCCATATGGACAAAAAAAAATTAATAAAGGGTATATCTTCTAGTTATTTGACTATAACTCCACCAAAGATTCATGTTCTAAGTGACTTCACCCATACTACCCTATACAAAGGTTATCAGCTAGATCAACCCTTCAGAAAACATTCATAAGGACCCCCTAGCATATCCATAATGAGCCATTCAGTCTTAAAAGTTTTAGATTTTTTTGGTTTGGTTCACAGAGCTCGTTCGCAGTGTTCAATTGCAGACACAGGTCAGAGATCATTACAATATACCTCACATGCACAAGCTGTAGATCACATGATCATAGAGTCTTTATACATGCTGTGTGCTATAGAGAAAAAAGTACCTAATCCACAAAAAATGGTTGCAGTGTGTGTGGAGCTTTGCAAATTGAGAGTAAAATCACCAAAAAATACAGAGATGAGTACAAAAAAAAGTGGGTTTAGCCTCCTCTTTTTGTAGGAGAATACCTATGATATTCACGGCATGCTTGGAGGTTCATATCTTCCCTGAATTCTAAAACTATGCATCGCCTCTCTACAGTGTGACCCTTCTTCATGATCTTGCATTGAGATTACCCTAATAATGTTGGTGATCTACTCTCAGACCTCGACCCTCGTTTTCTCCTTATCTCCAAGTCTGAGGGGGGGGGGGCTTTGTTTCCCCAAAATGTGTTCCAAGGGAAAATATGATAAAAAGGATACCAATTCCAAAAGGGATACTTCGGGAAGATCCTTCATGAAGCCCCTCAGCACAACGGCTGGCGCAAAGCTGAAGCCCCCTCTACAGTGTCCACAGAGTAAAAGAAGAGGGAGGCTCCACTGTTATGACATAATTGACTGGAAGCATCAAGATATGGAGGTAACCTAATATACTCTATGAATACTTATAAATTTACAGAAGCCTCTACAAGTGCAAAGGAGGAAATTTAGGAGGGCTCTGCACCGAGGAGTGGATGACAGTCGACTCTGCAGTTACAAAAATGATCACACAATCCACAGCCGATCACATAGCACCATGTGGATTCAAAAAAAGCTATTGGATCTCCGCACCACTCCTCACCTATAAATACCATGCTTCCCTTCGACCCAAATGAAGGATACCCCGTCCATTATCCTTCTCAGTTCTCAAATCGCAAAGCACTTTGTACTCTAAAAAACCTTGATAAAAAAAGCACTTCAAGGTACTTGATCATGGTGATGAACCTCTACCTTAGCTAAAAAACAACAGCACTTCAAGTAGGGATGCCCCTCATAGAGCCCATGATCCATCGCAGAAGAACGAGATCCATAAGGGGACTCAGGTCTTTGCAAGGGACTCATGCTTCGTGAAATAACTTCCATGAACTTGTGAACCACATGCTAAGGTAGGATCACTATGCTTCATGACGTACATTTCTTCGGAGTGATATACTTTTCAAGGCACCCATGACCTGCAAGGTCCTACTCTGTGAGATCCTTTTCACTTAATGAAACACACTTCATATGCATGCATATTCCATGCCTAGGCTGGGCCACCCTAATTTTTGAAGCATACCCCTTTGCAGAGTCTTTACACTCTCTGGAGAACCAAATCATCGCAAGATCCTTCCTTGAGAACCATTTTTATTCATAAACCCCTCTATCGTATGACACTCCGTGTTTGTAAGAAGTGATTTAAAGGTCCCTTGGGTGGTGATTCACATTATGTTTCTTAGCCTCATACTACATCGCATAGGCATTATAATGGAAATTGATTCTTCACATAGCCACACTAATGTTATCCCTTCAATGGATCACTCCAAAACCCTGTCTCACAATGGCATTGATGATGCCTTCCCTTTCCCATGTGTGGGTGGGTATCAGTTATGTATGTAGTAGCGGTGCAGTGTGAACCCTCCTCGTCCGAGCTGGAGGATGTTAAACTTCCAAGCACCATTGTCCTAATCACCTGATGTTAAACTATACCCTCGTCCAATGAAATATACATGGGGTGCCCCATCTCGGACATTATCCACACCCACTGGTCTCCAAAGTAGAGAGATATTCTTCTCATGGAATGAGATCCTCTTCGATGGAGTGGCATCTTTCATTGGGGAAGGGTAACCATCTTGGTGTAAGCCCATAGCCTTTCTTAAAGGAGGTTGCATCTCCACTCTTCATCTCTTCTTCAGTGTGCAATTACCTGAGGAGAGATGAGAATAGGGACCTTCATTACCCCATCTCTTTCCCTTTGGAATTTATCACCAATAGGCCTCCATCCTAGGGTAATTCCCAATCTCCATCTCCCTGGGCCGCAAACCAAGCATAAGCCCCACTCTATTCCTCATGGACTCACCTTTCGCGACGTGATCATTAGGTCTTTGCGGCCTCTTTTTTATCACAACGAGCATGAATCCTGTGAGCTTAAGTAATCATCAACCATGTAATCCTCCCTTGGCTGCCTTATTATGTAAACCCCAAGCCCCCATTCCAGACTATGTGAAATTTGATCCTTTTCCTTTCTAAGCAATGTACTTAAGAATCCTGCCTGAGGTTCAATCCCAACACACATTGGTCCCGACCACTTAACATTAGTTCACCAACATCCTTCATGATGTTAAACTGTATTCCCCATTCATTCTATATGATGTTACATGATACTTGTTCAATCTACATGGGTTTCTATCCCTGTCTCCTAGAAAGTGTATGTAGAAATCCTCCTTGAGGATCAAACACATCCAGTGGTAAGCAGTTGTAGCCACCAACCAGTAGTAAGCTGTTGTAACCCCATCCAGTGGTATTAAATTGAACCCCCATCCAGTTTTAAGCCATTGTAGCCCACAACCAATGGTAATCCCTTATAGCCCACATCGTGCGGTAAGCCATTGTAGCCCCCCTCTAGTGGTAAGTCGTTGTACCCCCATCTAGAGTAATCCGTTGTAGTCAAAAACTGATGGTAAACCATTTTAGTACCCAACTAATGGTAAGTTGTTGTTATCACCAATATTATATTATCTAAATGGGTTTGATCCATGTCTCCTAGACGAGGAACATAGAAAGACTCTCTGAGGTTCAACCTAAAAAACTGTTAATCTTTGGTGTCCCATTTGCTAGGACCCCCATCTCTGGTTTATCTTAGTGGCATCAGACCAATTTTAGGGCTGCTAACCATGCATAATCCCTAATGTGTCTTCGAGTCACTATCTTATACGCACACCCGGATTCGATGCCCCATTCTAAACAATGTGAACTTTGATTCCCTACCATGAGGATATGTAAGAATCCACCCTAAGGTTCAACCCCACCAACCATGTTGCATTCTTGTCCACTCTTGAGCCTGTGTTTTTTGGGATGGTCATGAACCAACCTAGAGGTTCCACTTTTTTAGGGCCATATCCATGCATCCATTATCATAGGCCTCCTCATCAGGTGTCCCCTCGTCCCACCGAACTACACATACATTGACTCCCTGACACATGGATTCGTAAGAAGTCTATTTGGGGATCAATAACAACACCACTCTCATCTTCATGTCAGTTCCATATCCTTCTCCATCCACTTCAATCACCCATCCATATACATCCTGGTTCTTACCCAGGTCACCGCATCCCATTGATATCATGTCATTCATCTCATCACTTCTCCTTATAGCACATGGACCAATAACCATGCATAAGACCCACCCAACCCTTAACTATCGAACCCAGAGCACTTATTTTGTGGCTGGATTCTAACCACGCACAAGCCCTAGCATGTCTCTGGGTCGCTATCCTCTACGCACACTCAGATTCATTTCCCCTTGAAAATACGTGGGTTTGATCCCTATCCTTCAGGATAAGGTATGTAGGAAACCTCCCTGGGGATCAATTCCAACTAATGGAAAACTCTGGCAAACCCTTTATAAGGACTCAAGAATCATTTTATTTGTCTTCATTGGATTCCTTGATCCACCCATATAGTAGGATTCTTAGGTGCTCCCTCCTGGGGTTGAACCCATCTGATCCACTCATGTATGTGTTTTGATCATTCTGATCTGTCTCAGCTAGATGTTAAACTCATGGCATACCCTATGTTAAACATTGGAATCTAAAGAAAACATCATATACATGCCTATGGAATATAATTCCCTACACTCAATATGGGACTCATCGGGCTTCCACTCCCTCAAGAAGCCTTCTCATAAAGGGAATAACCAAGACGCATTAGAGTTCCATCGTCCCGACATGCCAGCAATTACCAATGTGACTACTCCACCAATTAAAGGTCGTTTCCCTAACCTGACTCCATGGAAATTACTAAAAAGAGTAGAATAATTACCCGAAGTCCAAAAAGATATGGAACCAGGAATAGTTTCAAGGACAATGTCTTAATCATTAAGGGAGACCCGAACTGGGCGAGGACTCTAAGGAGGAATCCACAGAAGGGGGATCCAAAAGTCCATCATCCCATATTGATCCTGGAACAGACATCCATGAATAAGCAACAGACGCCTCCCACATTTGAAAATCATGAATGTGGGGAAATAATCAGCACGTCCTCCCTAGATTTATGTGCACTCCGGAAAATGCAACGAAAAAAATAGGAAAAATTATTTTTTTATGATGTTAAATGAATTTCATTTACATAAAAAAATAATGAAAAATAGAAATACTCATTGCTGAAATAAATTTATCCACTCCAAAAATAATACTTTTAGGGAAAAAAATGTGGTAAAAACGTATAAAAATTGATCCACATCACATGTCGTGATGTAATTATTCAAGGGTTAGACTTTTTAAATAAGTGAAAGGTTAATGTGAGGATGATTCCTTTCAAAAAATAGTGTAATTTATTGATAAATAAGTTGTTGTACTGTTCTCAATTTTTTTAGATATGATCACAACATGTGTTTATGGACACACTATTGAAGAGAGTGAAGAGTGTATTGGGGGGGAGGGAGTCATGCCATTCAATTTTTCCATGATTTTTATTATATTTTGTTATTTTATATATCATATTGTTATTTATTATGTCAAACAATAACAAGTAGACCTAGATAATGGACGACATGGGTTTCACTGTGAGAATTAGTTTTGTGATTTAAAAGTAAGAAACACCTTTTGGATTTAAATATCATATTTTGGTGAATAAATTCATGTACTCAATTATCCATGTGGATACATGGAAATTTTCTTTTGACTAAAGAATACAAAGTAAGAATAATGGAATGAATTTTGAAATGGTTGAAGGATGTTTTTTTTAATTAAAATTAAAATTTTGAACTCAAATAGGAAGGTGAATTATTGTTAGAGTGAATGATAAATTGAACAAGGTCATGCATGCATAAAAGTTTTGTGTTCTATATCAAATAGAGAGTCTATATGGTGTAAGGGAAGTCAGTGTATTATAGTGCTTAAAAGAATTATTGATAATTGGAATAAAATCATTTCAATATTTCAAGTTGATGAATACAAAAATAAAAAATATCCCATGATTGGTATATGATTTTGATCTTAGGTGTAGTGGAACTGGTTTAGATTCATGATAGGTGATCGCACTATTATATTTTTTTAATTATGATTTTGGAGATAAAAACATCTAATATTGTAATCATAATGGTAATTTGAGTGGATTTCATGGTCTTGGGAGATTCTAGATTATTCCATGTATTGAGTACTCAATTTGAGTTATGAACCATATACATAAATTGTATTTTTTGTTGTATTATTAGTTATTTGTGGTTAAGTAGGTATATCAATCACTCTACGAAGCTGTGAAGTTTTTTTTAAGAAATAATAAAAGGAAATAATGTCATATCATTCACTTATTTTACTCCACCCACAACCTCTATGAACCTACAACTCCTAGGAATACAAATTTTTATTATTAAAATACTATTGGTTTCCTCTGAAGATCAAAATTAGTTCATAGTTTTCTTCTTTAATGGTTTTAAACCTAGTTGGTTTCTTAGCTATTTTCTATATTTTTTGGATTCAAGGAAGAATTCATTTTATTTTATGATATGATCATTGTATTTCTACTTAAAATATGGAAAATATTAATTTAAGGAAAAGTAAAGGGATCCACATTTTTTATATGAAAATCAATTGTATGTGGAGAGATCGGATGTTATCATACTTGTTGTTAATTTGACTAGATGTTTCATAGAATAAAATAGATGGTTTTCTCCACATTATGAAGGTAATTATTTTATGGAAGTAAATAGGATGAATTTTTTTATTGATTATTGTGTTTAGAATGTCACTATTTCATATGTTTTAAAGAATTAGTTTCTCATGGGAAAATGAATCAGGTTAGAAAAATAAATTTTGTCTAAATTTTAAAAACATTAAAAAGGAAATGTGAATGTGAAGCATTATAAGAAAAATATTTATATATTTATCTTTTAATATCAAAATACGTATGATGATGAAATAGTCGATGACTTCTTTATAATAGTAAATAAAATTTTAAGCACTACAGATAGTTTTAGTGATAATTTTGAGGATCCAACGATTATAAAATATATATTAATTATATTTTCTAATGGGTTTTATGTAATGTTTATAGAATTATTATACTGAGAACTATCCAAACATGTATTGGATGATCAGTATACAATTATTTTTACTCCTCAAATTTTAAAGGTAGAAGGATTAAATAAAAATATAATTCCCAATGAGGAAATATCCTTAAAATATTCAAATAAAGAGAAGGGAATTAAGTTTGTTGAAAAAGATTTAATATTAGATTCATATGAATATTTTGATAAAAAAATTAAAATCTTATATAACTCATCTAAATATATTTAAAAAAGCTAAATTTTGTTGTAATTTACCTATGATGTGTTTCAATAGTGGGGTTTTTGGAAAAAAATTTAAAACTGTACTATAGAGGAAGAAAACTAATTTGATTATTATAAAGATGCAAATCCTTGATGTTTCTTGATGAAGAATGAATCAAAATGTTATTCAGTGGTGGATTCACTCAAGACCAATACTACAAGATCTATTTCTAAAAAACATAAATCATCTATATGTTTTGATAAAAATTGATATGTACCTAGGTTATCTCAAATATTTTTTACTTTATTTTCATAATTTAAACAATATGTATCACAAATTCAAAAAATTATTTAATCAAAAATTTTAGTTTACTTGGTGATTAGAAATATAATCAACTTATTTTAAAACATAGTTAATGTTTCTATAAGGTTTAACCCCATAAGACCCCATTATAGATGAATAACATATTACACACTTATTGATAACTTAAATACTAAAAACATAATAAAGGTATTTGTAAAATGATTGGTAAGGGTGATAATGTGATATTACAATCAAATATCATGACTAAACATAACATGATCATATTGGTATGAATACATAATCAAGGTGTATAGACATAAAATTAGATATTAATACCCAATAAGAAATTTATCAAAAAACATGAGTCCTAGAATAATTATTTTGGTATAACATAATTCATGAGCTATAGGATTGAAAACATGATTCAATAGTCAAGATCCTTGAGAAAAAAACATAATTCCATAAAATATTTGCCCAAAATATAACTAATAACATGTATCAATGTTAACCATAAATTCATTCATCACATAATTTACCAGTATTACCACATATCCATATTATATTAGGCTTGGGATAATAACTCATGTAACCTTTTGGTCTTCCACTAAAAAATCATGAACTCATTGGTCCTTAAGATAAAAACATATGTACCTTTTAAGGAATGGGATAACAAGATATTTACCCATTTTTGGGTAGGGATAATATTCTCTGAATGCTTTTGGGATGGGTATATTACCAATGACCCCGTATTGGAATATGTTTTAATTTGTGTTCCTTTTTTGGGATTATGCTACTACCCGTGTACCCCTCGAGGTCTGTGATACTACTTATATACCCTTTTTATCTGCAGAGATACAAAACAATTCCCAGTGCATTTAAGCGATATAATGAACCCACCAACATATGATTTATAATCCATACATATGTGTTCCATAGGAACATGAAAATTTTTATAATTTGAACATATCATTATTAACTTATGGGTAATATATGTGTTTTAAGAAAACTTACACATTAAATTATCATAAAACAAATTGAGAAATAAGGTGGATGGTATCAATAGATTATTTCCTATGTAAATTAAAATAAATACTAAAGTTTTTTAAAAAGGATGATAAATAGTTTTATAATATAATTAGATATCTACTTTGATAAATGTAATAAAGTATTAATCACTTTTGAAAATAGATTTTAAAAGAAAATTATTTATAAAACATTGATAATAGAAATAACATAAAAAAAATAATGAAATACAATAAATAAAATTAATAAAATAAAATACATGAAGATAATGGTAAAATTAATTCATGTGGAAAAAAAATTAAAAATAAATTATTATCATGCCTTATTATGTAACATTGATTTTGAAAACACAATTGTAGAAAGAAATTTAAAAGAATATTCATTTTTTAAATAATTAAAATTAAATTAATAAAAATTGTATTAAATCATATAATTAGATATAATTATATATATAAAACAACATAGATAATATGGACATGGATAGGAAATATTCTTGATAAAAATATATGAGAAAAAGTTTAATCCAATTGAAAATATATTTTTGGATGAATTGTGTTCAACAGGGAGGTAAAATTGTATGAATACATGTGAAATCCATAAGTTAACAGAGACAATATATATATATATTAGATATTATAGAAAACGTATATACAATTTCACCTAATAACACTTTTAACATAAACAATGTTTATTTTATGTTGGGATTGGAAAATAAACCCTTCCTATTTTGGTAACCATTGAATCAAAAACACTACAAATATAAAAAAATAGATAGACATATAGATATAATTTATTTCATTAATATTATGATGAAATATATCCATGGGGTAGTATATTCACCAAAAAAATATTTTATACTTTTATAATGGAATGTATCTTAATGAAACGAAAATTGAGACAATAAACAATTACATTTACTCTCGCATTCCATTAATGATGTTTAATCACTTTGATGAATTCTATCCTTCTCAAGAATTGTTCCTTTGAAATGAAGAATTATGATTATTTCTTGAAAAAAATTTCTAAAAAATATCTATAAAGGATTTTGGAGATTAATATAGTTAGTGATTGAAGAGATAATTGAATGAAATATTGGTATATAATGGATAAATTTGAACTCTTTTTATAGATTAAAATGAGGTATATTTACGTGGAATCATTAATTTGGTGGTGTGTAAATATGGAATCACATGGAATTTATGTAAAAAACTATTGGTGAGACATTATGGATTGAAACCATAACTAAAAATTTGACTTCTACAATGCATAAATAACATGGTAACAAAAAAACATTTGAGGTGACCCTTCCAACACAATTTCAACTTCTTGAATCCAAATTTGGACTCCATTTAATATAATTAAATTTATATATACGAGACAATTAAAATATCAATTAAAATATATGAGAACTAATCATTAATAAATATGATAGTTAATCCATTAAGATTTTATTATTACTTTTTATTATCAATTATTAATTAAATGAGTGTTAATATATTTATATATAACATTATATTCAACATTTTAATGGAAAAAATTAATTTTTTAGATAAAAATACAAAAACCATTAAAAAATCTTGGATAATAACCCTTTAACCTTTATTGTGGAAACTATATTTTACCTTTACAACATATATGGGTACATTAAAAATTAAAAAAAAATTAGGAAATTCTTATTCCAAAATTGAAATAAATTTTATTGGATTAAATATATGAAGGTGAAAAAAATTAATTCAATTAGAAAAAAATATAAAACCAAAACAATAATACTCTAAATACATATATTTTAGCAAAATAATAATTTATTAGAATTAAATTACCTTTAATAAAATGTAACTGAATGGTAATTTGTTATATTATAAATAAATTTCATTAAAATAATTCTTTAAATTTTTTATATTAATAATACATTATGCATAGAAAATATATTCATTTAAAATATTGGTTTTTACTATTAAATGATTTTATCTAAATTTATTGGAAATTGATAATCAATATATGAATCATTAGTAATTTTTTGATATTTTTAAATAATTAATTTTATTTAATAGTTTAAATTTGAGACATTAATATTTTGAGTAAATATGTAAATATATAATAAAAGCAATGATTTAAAATAGATTTTTTTGTTTAGTAATAAATAATAAATTAGTATTCATGATAATTACTTGATTATTTAATGGATATTATTTATTAAAATTATTAAACATTTATTTTACAGATTATATTTTATTAGAATAAATTCTTAAAATTAATAAGTTTAAGAAAAGAAATATTTAAAAAAATAAATTAATAAAATGTATTTTACATGATTAATTGGAATCCAATAATTATAATAAAGAATATCATATTTTATTTAAAATATATTATCTAGAATAAAAATTAATTTTTTTTATATTAATAATGTTTATTTATTTTAAATATATATCATTAATTTCATGTTAGCAACTTTTTTCCATGATTTATTCCCTATAGTTATAAAACCCTATATAAAAACTATTTAACAAATAAATTACCCTAATTAATTCCTATAAATTCATTCAATTATGACTTCTTAAATCCCACACCTCATTCCATTAGATTTAATTTATGATTTTCTATAATTGTTTCTTCATCCAGGATTTCTTTTTTCATTGTTGGTTTAGTTTTACAAATAGTGATTCTGAATGGTGAAGATGATTTAACAGATTACATATTTATAAAGATATTTTTTATTATCTCTTTTTAATATAAACACTTGTAAGAGATGTAATCTTCAATAGTATTAAATAATACATGATATATAATAAATAGTTTCATTTACTTTTAAATGACGTTCCATAATTAATGAATCAAATATTAGTATCATGATTTATATCTAGTATGAATTATATCGTAATTATGATTCCTTATTTTTAAATAATATCAAAATAATATTTTAAATTTATGATCAAATTGGTTAAATAATGAAAATGTATTCTCAAACTATTAGTGTTATGTCCCCCCTAAATAAATTGTTTCCTAATCATTTTTAATCACATATCACTAATGAAATTATTTAAGGGTATATATATGAAAGACAAGAATCATGTAACAATTTCTAATGAGATAACAATCTCGTTACCTTAGGTAATACTAGGAAACTCATGTTATCTATTAGAATATTCATATTTCCAAAATTTAGTGTATCACCAATCGTTGGAGAAAAAATACCAAATATTATTCAGTATAAAAACCCATATAAGGGAAGCATTTTATATATGATGTTTATAGTCATCCTTTCATCAATAGATGATCATGGGTTGATTTATGATTTGAAATTTGATATTCCTAATCCTGAAATTAATTTTAACTCTAAGTAAATCAACAAATACATTAACAAAATCACATAAAAAAATTTATCTAAAGGTGGAATAAAATGATTTAAAAAACTAAAATTCCAATAAAATTATTTTAAAGATGAGTTATATATTTTTGATGTAATAATCATTATACTAGATTTTTTACCAGTAATATAATCATTAGGATGGTTAATTTATTATCATAGAATAAATTAATGTAATAAAGGAGTATGTACAACCATAATCAAATATAAAAGTTTCAATTATAGGGTGGATTCTTAGTACAACTTAAACAACTTCAATTTTATGGCCCACTTAAGCAGTTTTTATTTCATAATCTATCACTTTTCCCATTACCTTAAAAGGGAACTCACATTGATTTTCATCATTGAACCATAGATTGGTGTGTTTTTTATAGTGTCCAAAATTATAAAAAATAAATCCTTTAATTGATTTTTTTTCCTTAGAAAAAATTTTATATACCTTTATTTTTTTAGTCAATATATTCATATTTTCAATAATCTTTTTTATCGATGCCTCTCTTTTCCAGAATAATGTTTTTTTTCTTGTAGACATTTTCATGGGTGTTTCTTGTCATATTATTAACGCATTGGAAGTTAAATTATTATTTATTCATGGTCTTCATAATCTCAACTACCATAAATCTACATTTTCTCTATATTTGGTGTGTTTTTGAGTTTGGAAAGGTCCATGTTTCTAACACTGTTTTTCCAATTTCAGTCCATTAATAAAAGATAAAATGTAAGATTAATTGTTATATTAAATTAAAAATGTAATTAATTTTAGAATAAGGGAAATAAAATTTAATATGTAATAAATTATGGTGCATTCATTTCAACAAAGGATATTTTAGGTTCACCGTATATGAAATTTCATTTATTGTAGAATTTTTAGTATATATCCTACTATTTTTAATATCATGAACCCCAAAAATAATTAAACCAAACTCTGATAAAAACTAAAATAAACCAGACCTCCAATCATAGGTATTGTGTCCAAAAAACATCACACATATTCTTTAATACTAAGTGATAATAACCACACATAACTAAAATATGTTTTAAATAATTTCTATAATTTAAAAATTACATCTCAAAAAATTACAAAATACTAGTACTCAAATCATTACTATCATTATTTATTATATAAATAAACAAATTATTTTAACAAACTATGAACATTTATCTATAGTCCCACCCAAAAAGACTACCTTCTTGAAATTTCATATGTTACACTCTTCTCTATATAGTGTCGAATGGAAATAAAATAAATCTTTGTGGTAGTATATTCATTAAGGGTAAACATTATGCATAATAATAAAATATTGTAATTCAGCCTAATATTACCATGTATATATGAAAACATAATTAATAACCATTAACATATCATAGAATAATAATACTCAATAAAACATATATCATAAATCAATATCCATGGAATACGGATTTTGGAACAACATATGGAATTAGATATAAGAGTGAAATCATGAGTAAAAATAATGATCCATGGTCAAATAACATAGTTACTTTAATATATAACATGAAATAGAACTAACAACTTATGTCCAACTTAACCACAAAGACATTTATATCATAATGAGACAACTTAACCACATTTCCATAATTCATTTGTCTTAGGAAGAAAACAATTTTACCCTATTCCTAACAACCTATGTACATGTTTGGGAATGGGATAAAACCTCATTTACAAATTATGGGTTTGGGATAACAACCCATACAAACTTTTCATCTTAATATAACATTTTTTGCACCTTTTTCGGTTTTGGTTTCTTCATGTGTACCCTTACAAACATTTTTAATCTTTTGTACCATTTTGGGCTAGGAGACTACCCTTGTACCACTTTGGAATTTTACTACAACCCATGTAACATTTTTGGCTTGTGATATTACCCATTTTTATTTTTGGGATATGGATACCTCCTATGTACAATTTTGAGATCATGAAATATAAAATAATACCTTATTAATTATTGGGATATAATATACCCAAACATATCATATTTATACACATTATATATATGTTACATAAAAACATGAAAACATTGATAATGTAATTACAACATAACTACCATATGTGGAATAAATGGGTTTCATAAAACATACATCATCAATTATCATAAACCATCCATAGATAGTGGGTTTATGGTATCATTAGATCATATCCCCACTAAATCATAGGAAGCATTAAATGATATTTACATAGATGGAAAATATTTTTATAATAGAATTAGAAAATTTCATTGAAAATAAGAAAAATATCCTTTTCTTTTAAAAAATATAACTTAAAAAAAATATAATATACAAAATAAGTGTTCATAAATTAATTGGTAAAATAATGAAATATTAGAAAGGATGTTTCTAAAAAAATTGATGAAGACATTAGGACTATACATTCAGGGAAAAAATATTTTAAAAATATATTTCATTCACACCATTTAAAATTAGAACAATATTGACTGAAGACCACTACAATGAAAATGTTAAAAGAAGATCCATTGGTTAATAATGTTAATTCCATTGAAAAATCCATTACAATTCATATAAGTAAAGATAAGGATATCAATAAAACAATACAAAGACTATGGACATGTAGGATAATAATTCTCATCCAAAAATTAGAGATTAGATTTTATCCACTTAAAACATAATTTCAGTCAAATTTTGAAACATATGGAGGTGAAAGGGTAATAAGACTTGTATAATGAAAAAAATACAAGATGAAAATAAAATTAATGGGGCCATTGAGATAAATTAAATAAAATTTATCCCAATGTATGTTTAAACATAAACAATATTGATTGAATTTTAGAATGGAAAACAATCAATTATGAATTTCATATCCTTTTAGAAAAATACACATGAAAGAGAAAATAATAGATTGATTTGTAAATTCCATTAATTTAATGAAAATTATAATGAATCATATACATGGTACATAATATAAACACTAAAAAATTAAATCTATAGTGAATGTGTAACATATAAAATTAAAGGATACTAGACACAAAAAACCCTAACCTTCACTCCTAACATACAAAAAATCACTTTAAGAACTTTAATGAATTCTCCTATTCTAGAAATGTGTTCCCTAGGAATGATGTATTTAAACTTCCATTTGAACATTGAGGATTACAAACATATAATATGGGTCTGTGAGAGGAAAACATGCTTAGATTTAGGTGTTTTAGATCAAAAAATGGAATTGATGTATTTAGTTTTCACTCATACACCTAAAAATGGACTTCTCTGAGGGAAAAAATAGCATTTCAAATAAAAAAAATTGAACCAAGATAATATACTATCTTTTAAAATTTTCCGTTGTTTAAATAATTACAATTGTAATTAATTTTTAATAAAATTTAAGATAACACTTCAAAGAAAATTACATTGGACTGATTCAATATTTGGACTCTATTATTTTGAATTTAAATTCAATATTTGATAAAATAAAATTTAAAATTACAATATTAAAAAAGTTTTTGAAAAATAATTTTTTCATCATTAGGTGTTTCTCATACTTTTTTCATATCAATTAATATTTAAACAAGTTTTAATATACTTATAGATATATATATTATTTTTTTAAAATAGATAAATTTAAAAAATTTAAATAAAAATACACAACACTTAAAAAAATTCATTGAAATAACCCGTCTTCCTTTACAACGATAACTATTTTTTACCTTGGTAATTTATTTTAATGAATAAAAAAATATTTATCTTCTTAAATAATTTATAAAATCTGATTCCAAATATGAAATCATTTTTATTGGATTCAATTTATTAAAATTGTAAATATTAATATTAATATGAAATCTTCTAGAAAATAAAAAAATCATAAATATATTATTGATCATGAAAGAAATTTATCCTTAATCCTTGAAATTTAATTAACTATATTTTACTGTTAATATATTATATTATAAATATATTTCATTGAAATTATTCTTTATTAGTGATTAATTTAATTTATTAAGGAAAAATCATAATAAATTTAAAAAACAAATTCTTTGAAAAATGTCGCTTTTTTACAATTAAATAATTTTTATATTTCTTTATAAGAAATTTGTAATTAATGTATTGATTTATATACTTCTGTATATATTCCTAATAACACATTTCATTAAATATTAGATATGCATGAATTTTTATTTAAAAGAAAAAAGTAATATATGTAATAAAAATAATATTTTTAAATAAAACATTTTTACTTATCTATGAATAGTTAATTTCTAATTAATTGTAGTTGTATAATTATTTTTTGAATTTAATTTATTTACTTTTCTAATAATTCATTTTTATCAATTCATTTTATTGAAATAATTCTTTAAAAGTAATAATATTTACAAAATGATTATTTTATTAAAAAATAATTTCATTAAAATAAAAGGCATTTTCAAAAACAAATAAAATCCATCAATTAAATTAAAAAATTATTATTTTTTAAAATAAAATATATATTATTAAAATGTATATATTTTATATCAAAATAAACATTGTATATTTTAACTACAAATATATAATTCCCCACTAGTAACATGTTTACTAGTATTATAACCAATAAAAATATACCACCTTTATAAATACTATATTACACCCATTATCACCAATATATTGATTACATTCTTATTTCTTAAATAAAAATAATCATTTATTTGGTTTACATTTGTTAATTTTTATAATTCTTTCTCCTTTCATGTTGTCTTTTTCTATTTTAGGTTTAGTTCTACTAGTATTGATTCTCAAGTGTGAATTAAATCTAGGGTACATATGGTGGAAAATATATTATTATTATTTATTTATTATCCACTTTTAATTTAAACACATTAAAAAATATAATAAACCATTGTATGAAACAATACATGGTATGCAATACTTTGTTTAATGTATTTTTTATATTCTTCTATGAATGAATAAATGGGTTATCAAATTTATTTATAACATGAATGAAATATTTTCTAATTATTTTTATTCCTTTTTCAATAATATCAAAAAAAACATATAATATAATTATATTCATATTGTTTAAATAAAGAAAATGAATCCTTAAACCTACGGTGTTACATTGGAAAAATGTATAATTTTCTTTAAATCTAAAAATATGAGTATTTTATCTGTGATTGATGATAATTATAATGGTGAGGATGATAAAGATGTATAGGCATATAGTAAAGTTAATGAATGGGGATATATTATAAAGGTTAATAAAGAATATTTCACAAGTGATGAAAGTGGAATTTATGGAAGCGAATAAGAGAAACAATTATAAAAAGTTAAAGTTTGAAATTATATAGCATCCCATAATGATTTCATAATTGAAAAATGATAGAAATGATAGAAATATGATTTTCAATTATTTCAACAATAATAGATCACATTTTGAGAAAGATTAGAACCTATCAAGTGATATTTATAAATTGGGGAACATTTTTAAGGATGAGATGAAGCTGAATATTGACTATGAAGTGAATATAAATCAAAAGTACATGGAGAATGGTATTTTAAACAAAAATTGACTAAAGTAGAAATTAAATTGTATGAGGAAAATTTTAATTTTAAAAATTATATTCAATAATATACAAAATCAACACGATTATAGGAGATCTAGAAATCCGGGAACTCTAATTACAATGATAAAACAACTCTAAATAGTGATATGAACAAAATTTTATGTAATTATAGATTCAATAAAAAGTTATTGGGTACCTTTAAAAATATTTATTAACAAAACAACAGAAAATTTATACCAAAATATAGAAGAACTGTTGTTGCCATCATCTAAATAGTAAGATTTTTTGAGATATAATGATGAATTTTATTTAATTATGTTGAATCATTATAGTATTTTAGAAAATAGAAATTATATAATGGAATAATTAATAATATTTATTTGATTATATAGGTTATGGACATATATTAATGAGGTAGATTTATTCAACATAATGTAGACAATTTCAGAAATTAAAATATTATTTTTGATTGAATGTTGTGAACACATTACAACACATGAGTGATTCAAGTCTAAGATGTGTCCATTTGGTTTAAATTGTTGAATTATGTCTCAAAATTTTACATTCTCCATTTAATATTAACTATAATACTCAAAATTCTCATGAATGGAATGTAAAAGTAATAAATATGGGTTTGATTTTTTATGTTTCATGAAAAAACATCAAAAATAAAATGTCAATATTGTTTTGGTAGTGTGTGATAATCTCATATGTTATTATAAATGAATATTTATAAAACTTTTAGTATATAAAAAATGTATTGGTAAATATGGATAATTTTTTGTCATGAAAAATTAGTGTAATTTGTTCTATAATGTGTGAATAAGAAAAATTGAAATGTAAAGACACATTATTTATCTATGGGTTGAAAAAAATAATAGTTGTATAAAAACTCTACGATGAAAATCATGAAGTGTTACTTTAAAAGAATAAATTTATGATGAAGATGTTTAATTATTAATATGATGGAATTATATGTGATGACACTTAATCCAGAATATTTCCTTACGGTGTAGTAGTGAAGATGATATTTAATTATAAGAAGAATATGGAATATATTGAAATAAATTTAGATATTATTGATTCTGAAGAGGGTGAAAAAAAATTTAAACTCGATAATTTGGTTTAAGGGAAGATTTAAATGATATTTGTTTGAATAAATAATAATGGAACAGGTTTTATACATAAATAATAAGGGAAAAGGTTTTATACATTTATGGAAATAATGTCAATGTTCTGAAAATAATCAAATGTAGAGCAGTAAGATGAAATAATTTTTTTCTTGTCATAATAGTGAAGTGAAAATGAGGATGTGTTATCCAATTTAAAAATGTTATTTAAAGAAAAAAAATTATATAAATGTGGTTTTCAGTTAAATATGTTATTGAATACAAATTCATAGATGTTGATGGGGGAAATTTCATCCTTAACTTATAGAGACTAAGGTATTTTGAATTTCACCCCCTCTCTCACTTTTTTTATATTTTTTTCTAAATGTGAGAAGGAAAAAATAAATATATCTATATGTTAATTAATTAATGTATTTAAAAATTGGTAGAAAATTAATATTAGAGAGAATAAAAAGATATTTAGTTTACCTAATGGGGGTCAAATGTCTTTTTTATGGGGGATGTTTTTAAGAGAGTTTTAACAGAGGGTAAGATGTGATGTCCGCATATGAATTGTACTGACATGTTTCATGAGCATGTTTTCAAGAAATTATTATACATTGGAATAAGTAATAATTTTAAGATGTGATATAAAAGTATTAACTGATTATTAGTTAGTATCAAGTGGAATCAATAACTAGAAAGAGTTGAATGTAAGTCACTATTATGGAAAAAAGAATTAAAATTTTCAATGTTCTTATTTTATGAAATATGTTCACTGAAGTGGGATTTTAATTACTAATTAATTATTCATTTATATGTGTTAAAAGTTAAAATTTAATTTCTATTCAATGGTTTCTAACAAAATATTGATTATATTTTTGATCCCATGAAGAATAAATTTATATGATGAAGTAGTTTTGACCTTAGAAAGATTATTGAGATCTAATGGGAGTTTTTTGATATTTAGAGTTTATAAATAATCCTATAAAATGTGGTGTTTATATTTAGAATAATAAATAATGTAGAAGAACTAGATATGGTTCTTGTGTTTACGTTTATTATCAAAAAATAAATCATTATCAAACTCATGTAAAATGAAGTATATTATTTGAGGTGAAGGATACAGGGTTGATTAGATGTGGTTTGAAAATATTTGGGGATATTGGAGATTTAAGATGTAGTTTAGATACATTCTTGTGGTCATTATATAAATGGATATATAAAATTATTAATGACTAATTTTTTATGTCATGAATCTATAAGTTTATTTCCTAAAGATGGGTGAGCCTTGAAAATAGATGATTTATTTGATAAAATGATAAAGTATCTAGAAAGATTCTTAGATAAATTTTTCAAAACCATAGAATTTTGAAGAGAATGTTTTGAATTTAAAAAGTTATAGTTTTTATAATTTAGATGTTTGGGTTGAAGATATTTTTTTGGGTAAACCCCCCCATAAAATTCATTCCATTCAAAAAATATTTAATTGTAGCATGTAGGGGTTCAAAACTATCAAGAAATTTTGTAAATTCTTATGTCACCATATACATATATGAGCTCCTCTAAAAAGATAATATAGAAATTTAAAAAAGGTAAAAATACTTCTAAACACTCTGTAAAGATATCATTCATTTTACTCAAATATACGGTCATTATAAGGATCATGATTGAAGTTAATAATACTCATACGATACGTCGAATCCATGAAGTATTGTTGGGAAGGGAAGATTATTTTCATGTTGATAAGAAATACATTAATGATACGTAAAGTTTAATAAATGGAATGTCACATTGTGATTCATAGTATCAAAAGATAAGATTCTAGAAGTATTATAACAGTCACTCCATAATGATTCCAACAATGTAATGTTACAACCCATGGAAAAATAAATGGTTTTAGGTATCTATATGATTTTAGAGGTGGTTATGTCCTATTAATAATCTCAGTTAATGTGACTGAATATGGAGGAGCTTTTAGGATGAAGTCACATAATAATGTGAAGCTATTATTTATATGATTTTCAATTTTTTCATGTATCACATTGTTATACAAGGTGTCATGATATGATACGAACACATGGGGAAAAATACTGAGATGGTTTTCATAGTGAAAATGAGTTTCATGATGAAAAATTAATAAATAATTTCAAAATTTTAGTTGTTACCTCATATTAAATAAGTTCATGTCATGAATAATACAAGTGAACACCAGGATAGTTCCTTTGACTGGATAATGTATGTAAAAATGGTGAGAAGAATTTATAAGTAGTTGAATATAATTAGTATCCAAAATTTAAATTTAAATTTCAAAATAGAATAGGATTATGAAGTCTTACAACTCTAAAACAGAAATTGAAGATGTTCTTACAGGAATGGAATTGTTGTGTATCATATCAAATAGAGAGAGTGTAGTATGGTAGTTTTTTGTATAGGTTATAGTAAATAGGAGAAAGATATAAGTGGAAGAAAATAATTATAGAAGTCCATATATATGTATAAAAATAAATAAGGGCACATGATTAGTTAGTACCTATGATCATTACATATGTTTCATGTATTAATGTGGAATAAGGACACCAAACCTCTTTTATAAAGTGAAAATAAAAAATAAAAATATAATATCTTTAGGTTAAATTCATTATAGGAAAAATGATAATCATATTTTATGGGAACATTCATCTATATAAATATGATTTTTTATAGTTATGGATATGTTGGTGTCAAGGTCTACATTGTCTTATGCCTAACATCACATATGTGACAATATAATCGTGTGTTCATGTGATTCTACTCAAGACTAAATTTCACCCAATGTATTTCATTATCTTAGATATCACTTCCACCCTGAATTCCCATCATGATATTTATCTAGTATAATCCATTATAAATGGATTAATCCAGAATTGTGTTGTAATTTAATGGAATCAATGGAATCAACAAATAAATAGTATCTCATGGGAAAACTCCTAATATTTTGAATGTCATTTGTGAGTTTTCATTATGTGGAAAGAATTTAGAATTTCTTATAAAATAGATTTAGTTCCCTCATTGGTAATATTGGTGACCTTGTATTTGAAATAAATATTTCAAAAAATATATTTTCTCATGTCATATTTTATCATGGACACTGAATGTGTAAGAAAGAGTGAAAGTGTATAGGAATCTTCAAGATTAAAACTGATAGATAAATGTTCTAGTAATACCTACAAAGGAAGGATAAATACATTTTTCATTCTCATTATTTTCATCATGAAAAATACACTAATATGGTGGATTATAATTTAATTATAGGTACATTATTTTCCATTATTTATGAATATTGATTATAATGATGATATATTTTCCATATATGGGTTATTTATTTGATGAATATAAAAAAATTCATGGCTTAGAAGACAATAAGACAGTAATGAAACTATTCAAAACACATTCAAGGATATAATTCAATTATATTAATATATTATGAGTTTAAGGATTAACCCTAAATGTTTGAAATATAAAATGGTTATTATATTGGATCATACTATCTCATTTTATTCTAGAAAAATCCATGGTCTGGGTACATATTTTGAGTAGTGAAACTTTTATATCAAGTACCATTGTCAAATTTTTCCCCTTAGTTTTTCTTTGAATTAACCAATGAGATTGATCAATATAATAATTTATGAAATTTATATCATAATATGTAATTTTATAATAAAGTTCTATAATCTTGCCTCCCCACCCCCACCTTGTGTGAACCTACCATGAATGGATCCACAATAATGGGAATAAATATAGTCTAGTTTTCCTATAATGATAAAAAATAGTTGGGAATTTTTTTAATTTTATGGTTTATGACTCATTTGGTCCTTTTATACTTTTTTCTATTTGTGAATAAAAAAATTACTATTATTATTTTGAATATTTTAAAATTGAAATTCTACTTTTTTTGGGGAAAATCATAATTTTTTGAACAATAAGGTGATTCCCCCATTTTTGGAAGAATTTATTCAATATGGAAATATCATTGCCTCAACACCTGTTTTCAATTAGTTTAGATGTTTTTGTGGCTAAAACTAACAGTTTTTTCCTCATGTTGATGGAGGTTCGATGAAATATTTTTGTAAGTGGAAATTATTAAATTATAGTCATGATAGGAATTATATATGTATACTAATTTCAATGAAGGAGTTTTTCATGGTTAAATGAATAAGATGGACAATGGAATTTGGGATAAATTATAAATCATTTAGGACAAAAAAGTGAATGTAAATAAATCTAACATAAATATTTGGAGATTTTGATATAAAGATCAATAAATTAATGATGATGAATTACTTGAGGACTTATTTATTAGAGTAAATTAAATTTTCAGCAACATCAGAGGTTTTTTATAGAAATTTTATTTAATGATTATTTAAAAGTTGTTATATAACCTTGCTAATTGTTTTGACTCAATGGTTTAAACACGTGAATTCCATAATCAATGTAGAATCTAATCAGATTATTTACATTGAGTTCTTATGTCTTATGGAATATGTAAGGTTTGTGAATTCAAAAATATTATCAAGGATGATTTGTGAATACTATTAAATTATTAAAATAAAGATAAGATTATGAAATATTTATATGAAGATGGTAGTTCCTATCTGGATATTGATATTTTTTTAAAGTTTTGAAATGTCATGTTACTCACCTCTACATTTATCTAGGAACAGTATATTTCATTGTAAATTACCTATTGAGTGTTTTAGTTATTGGGGTATTGGAAACGTTTCAGTAAATATTATAATTTTCAATGAAAAAGAAGGTAATGTTGATGAAAATGAGAATCAAAGAATTTCCTAAAAAAATTATTCCTCAAAGAAGAAATATAAAAAAAATATAACAAGAAGAATAAAAATTAATTATATACACTCGATGGAAATTCTCGTATTGATGATCATGAATAATTATATATATATTAATATTGGTGAACATATATTAATTTCTAAGTAAAATTAAAAATATTTCACAATAGATGAGAGTAATAATGTTGAAATTGTGGAATAAATATAAATATATTTCATGATAAAGCAAGAACTCAAATAGATTCTCCTGAATATCACTCAAATGTAAATGTTGAAAATGTTTTTAATGAATAATTTTAACTTTTATATCAATAATTTTAGGCCACATGATGTCAAATAATGAAATTTAACTAATGAAATTGACATATTGAATAATATTTAGGAATACTAAAAGGAAAAATTTATTAATTTTGAAATGAAGTAAAATGAAAAGGTGTAAGAAATATAGACCTTCTTATATAAATACATTTATTTAGAAATTAAATTGTACAATGAAAAATCCAATTTTTAAAATTATATTTAACAACATATAGAAAGTTCAAATAACAAAATTTTGGAAGTATTGGATGCTTCATTAAATGATGAGATTCATGTAGGAAAAAATCACATTCAAAGGTAGAAAAATATCATGAAAGTGTTAATAAAATTTCTAATTCAAATTCACAAGTGAATATAAGAATATTTTTTGGAAACAAATATGAATGTATAAGTTTTATAAATTATAGGAAGTTTGATTTGAATGAGAAAACTATTATAGTGGTTTTCAAAGGTCTAAAATGAATTATAAATTAAATAGAAAAATGTTTGGAGACCATAAAACGTTTGGTTCATAGAAAATGATAAAAAAGTGATTTTAAAAAGATGGAATTAGGTAAAGTTCCATCATTTGTATAGTAAGCTGTTTTTTGAGCTAATTATGCTTTTTATGGAAATTTCCTGAACATTTAATGCATTGATCAATTGTAAATGATATCACTATTTAATAAATAACATTACTACATATCAAAAGGTTATAGAAAGAAAATATTTAAGGGTATACACCCCTAAAAGGATAGAAATTTAGATTAAATGTGAAAATTATGGACTAATGATTGAGAACAAGTTTGAACCCTTGAATTTGGTTTGTGGAGGATTTTACTATTAATGTTACCTTGATGAATAATGTGTCACCATTTTACCTACTTAGATGACTATGAATCATAATACTCATAATTATCAGATTTGGAATGTGATCAGAAAGGAGAGGGATTTGATTGTTGGAGTTTCAATCAAAAAATATAGAAGTATAAATTAATGGATTTTTATAGTGTATGATCATATAATATGATAGGATATATGAATCTCATAAAGGATGTTGAAAACTAAAGAAGTTATCTATTGCCATCAGTAGTTATGGGACATGAAAAATTAAAGGAATTAGTTAAATAGTTAATAGAGAAGACCAGAAGTAATTGAATATAACATTATTTTTAATGGTTTAAAACACAATATAATATGTTTTTATTAACTATATGATTGATAACATCAAGTGGTACTTAAGAATAATGATTTTTAAATTGAAAAATTGAAATATGAACATGTTATGTTAAGATTATATGGTATTCAATGCAACTTATTTAAAATAGATGAACATGTGAATATTTATATTCCCAAAAAGGCTAATGTGGAAGACATTAATAATAATTTAACTATTTTTTACTAAAATGATATTGGAGAAAAATTATACACAAAAATAAGGTTTTTGATTGGATATCAAGAAGAATATGTATGATTAATAATGAGGATAAGGGTGTTACAACTTCATAAAAATAGTTTCAAGGCTTTGAAAATATAGAAATGAAGAGAAACAATATGAATGAATTATAAGAATGTTAATTTACTAATGTGAAAACCAATATCAGTGCTTCCAATCAAAAATAGGAGTTTATGAATAGTTTTTATGATCAAAGTGGTCCTCGGTAAAATAGATAGTTTAATTCTAACACATTGATGTTGAGGTATCAATTTCGACCATTAATCATCATAGGATAAATTATAGTGAATTTTTCAACCTCTATCACTTTTTTTAGATTATTTTTGTCAAAGGTGGGGGGGTGGAAGACATCATAACTATTTATCTATATTTAATTAGTAATGTTTTTGTAAATTTGGGAACAATAATTTTATGGATAATCTAAATAAATCTGATCATTATAAGGGTCACTTTTGTTGGTGGAATTTATTTAGAGAATGTTTTTAATAGGGGTATGTTGTGAAGTTATCATGTAAACACTTCTGACATGTTTTTTGAGAATGTTTTAATGAACATGTTATACATAGGTTCTATAAATACTTTTTAGAAGTGGAAGTAGAGTTAGTGGTAAATCTTATATAGTTAAAGTGGTATCAAGAGATGGAATTATATGAATGTAATCCAATATTATGAAAAATCATTGTTTGGTTGTTCAAATTTATTTTCTCCTATAATAATTTTTCTGAGTTAATATTAGAATTATTGAATAATAATTCATTTATAAGTTCATTGGGTTTGAAAGTGATATATGTTCAACATATTAAAACAAAATCTTGTGAGGTTATTGAGACTATAAAGAAGGTGTGATAAAGAAGTGTTTGTGATATTGAGATGTTTCTTTATCCTTAAAAATATTTTTGAAACTTATATTTATGTAATTATACTATATCATTTGGTGTATTTATATATAATAATACATTTTTGAGAAGATATTGATATGATTATTTTGTTTTTTTTTCAACACATAAATCATAATAAATGTATAGTATTATGTGAGATGATGTTTTATTGGTTGTTTAAATTTACATTTGAATATATATTTATGTGATATGTGTAGAAAAGTTTAGATAAATTCATGAATATTTTCTAAATATCATCCTATAATTATTAGAAGTCCGAAATATTTAGAAGTTACATATATTCTAAATATGGAAGCTTATATCTAGAAGTCGTGTGGGTCATCAAAATGGATGTTTTTATGTTTGAAAGATAATGTATATGTAATGAATCTAGTACTCCATTATCTAGATATTTGGATGTTCGGCGTGTATGTTCAGAAGTTTTAAATTTATGGTTCTTAGAGGTTATAACATTTTAGAAGTATATCTACATTGTATAATTTTTCACTTGTAGGTAATTCTATTTTATGTACAATCATGAAATGTGGGAAAATCATTATATATGGGTTAAACAAGATATTGAACTTTGGATAAGTCTCAGGGCTCATAATAAACATAACAGCACCTATGAGCCTAGAATATGGAAATTTTGAAAATTAAATAAAATTATTATTGGAAACCCATATACATAAAGTCATTTTACTCCCCAAGGGAAATGTTTTAGACCATACTAGAAATTTACAGAAGTTATTTGCCATGTAATGTTCATTAATTAGTTTCAAAATGTGGATATGACTTTTAATTTAGGATGAAATCCATATATGATTCCTAAAGATCATGAATATGACCGTCATAATGGGAGAAAAGGGATTCAAGGTTAAAATTATAGAAAGAGTATAATTGCACTATTTAATGATTAAAAATAGGGCATGATGTAATCAGTTGATAAATAAACGATCTCCAATATGTATGTTCTTTGAGATATAGTCACATCATGATTAGGGGGTCACTTCCTAGGAGAGAAATAAAAGAGCCCTGTTTAGATAGAGTTGGGTAATGTTTTGAATCCATGATTCTCATGAATTTCACAATTTTGATGCGTTATTTCTTTATGCATGTTTTCATATCTTAAAAGGAAAACATAATGGAAAATTTAGTGATGTCTTGCATTTTAAATAAAGAGTTTCAAGCTACAAAAGGAAGGAGTATTCAAAGAATAAATTTTCTGAACTAACTTTTCATTACATGGGTAATGTAGTCAAAATGTGAATAATCACAATGTACACCGAGATATCTATTATGATATGAAATGATGCATAAGAAAGGTGATAATAAGTTGGATGTAGTTATAGATAATTTATAACAATATATTTATGTTTAAATTAAAATTTGAATATGAAGAATAAGAGATAGTTTTTTGAAAGAAAAATTGAACAAGGACTTTCATGCATAGAAGTGTAGGGTGTTGTATTAAATAATTGGAGTGTAGTATGAAATATTAATTTGTGTTTTGTAATTTTCTTATAAAATAAATGAAATAAGAATAAAATACATGTAGTAGCGTAGGTATAAGAAGAAAAATAAAAAGGACATCATGATTAGCTTGTCTATATGATTGTCATAGTTGTTTCATGTAGTGACAAAGAAGAAGGAAGTCTTAAATGTTCCATACAATCAAAAAAGGTCAATTTAACTATAATATTTTCCAGAGGAAACAATAAAATAAAAAAGAATAATATTTTCCCCAACAAATCAAAAAATAACAAACCAGATCGCCTAGAGACTCATCAAAATACCACACTTTTATTTTCTTCAATTATGAGTAAAATGATAAAACCTAATAATTTTCAGTCTAAAATAGATATTATAGTGGTTCACATGGTATTGTTTGATTCAAGATCCTTCCAATGATTAACTTCTCATTTTAAATAGTGAACCTTGTATATATATTTTCCATTTTTAGTACCTTCCATTATGTGTGTGTAAGTGTATCAAGTAGGATGATCAACCACTTTAACAAGTAGTAGTGGTTTATTTTGTTAGGAATAATAAATGGAAAGTGAACACTTTTATACACTGAAGCACCACCACCTCCCAATGAACCTACCATACCCAAGGCCAAAATAATTATTATAAAATAATTCTAGGATTACATTGATGTTCAAAATTAGTTTGGGGCTTACTGATTTGAAGGTTTTTCACCTTATTGGGTGTTTGAGTTATTTACACTCTTTTTAAATCATGAAAGTGTTCTTCTATTTTTGAATATTTCATTATAAAATATATATTATGAAAATGGAAAATATTAATTTAGTGAATCAAAACGGGATTCCATCTTTTAATGAAAAAATTATCTTATATTTAAATATCATATATTTTATTATTTGTTATCTACCATTCTCAATGTTTTGAAGGAGAAAACAAATGGTTTTGTTCCTCAAGTTGAAGGCTCTATTATGATAGATATTTATTGGAAAAATAATAGAGAATAATTGTCATTCTATAAATGAAATCCAATCATACATTCTTGAGAATTATTTTCTTAAGGTTAAATAAAGTAAGATATCAAATTCCTTTCACATTAATTCAAAATTATTTATGAACATAATGAATAAGTGAAGAAAACTAACCTAAATGTTTGAATATTGATATTTGAAGATCCTAATATGGATGATGATGAAATAGTTAATTACATCATCATTAGAATAAATAGAATAAGGATAACCAAATTAGTTTTAGTGACAAGATTGATGATATAATGTATGTTTAAAGGTTACTACCTATACTACCTAGTAGAATAAATTTGATGTCTTTTTCCATTACAGACCATGTTTAAGGTACAGTTCTTCAAACTTTTCTAAAAAAATTATTATTTCTTAAGAAATATATATTTAATGTGTGTTTAAGAAAATGAATAAGGATAATAAAAAAACCTTCTTAAAATACTATAATTAAAAAAAGTAGGATTTATTTAGATGACTTTGTATGTTCATATTCAGATAGGAATATTGATAAAATATTCGATAAGCTCATGTTAATCATCATTAGAGGGTAAAAAAGATAAAAATTTATATTTCATGATAATTTACCTTTAATGTGTATCATTGGGGAGGTTATTATAAATTTTAAAACAAATTTTATAAATATAGAAGATGGAGAACATAGTGGTTATGATTAAGAGAAGCTAAGAAGTTCCTTAAAGAATAAAGAATTATAATATTCATTAATGGGGAAAAGTAATAATTTATCTAAATTCAATAATAATAATTTATTATCTTTTTTGTTGTTAATAATAGTATTGAGGATGATGAATAAGTAGATATGTCTCGTAATGTTAGTTAAATGATACTATCTAAATAAAGAAAAATTCAAAACTGGCAAAATGGTGATGGTAAAAGTAAGAAAGATAAAAAAAACTACTCATGATAAAGATTTAACTCAATGATTCTATCTTCTAATTTTCACTACAAAAAATGGAGAAAAAAATTTTGATGAGGGATTGTCAATTTTGAATTACAAATGGTAGCTCTCAGGTTGAAAAAAAATAAATGTTGAAAATGTGACTGAAAAATTAAGTAATATTCGTAGAAGATATAAAGATTTATATTGAAGAGGAAATGAAGGTAAATGAAAAGTAAAGTAGATATAGGATTTAAAATAGAAATTTATTAATGCAAAAAATAAAACGGATTAGGAAATATAAATCTTTTAAATTGTATTTTCGAATTTAGAGAAAGGTCATAGAAGATAACTATGGAAGGAGTTGAAATCTCATAGAACAATGAGATTCATGTATGAAAATAATATCACATTATAATTATGAAAAATATCTTATAATTATTTATTAAAATTATAATTAAAAATCATAACTGAATGAAGTAAGATAAATTGAAGAACAATATGATTCATACTAAATTAAAAATTATAAGAATCATAATTTGAAATAGAACACTAATAATGTGAGCTAAAAAGGGATGTAAATAATTATATAGTGAATATAAATGTTTTTAGGGACCAAAGAAAAAAATCCCAAAAAGGATCCAAAATTGATGTCCAAGGGAATGAAGAAGAGTGTCTTTTATCATATAGACAGCTCATTGTTTGAAGCGATGAGTATGTATTTTATAGATACATTCAGAGCTTTGGAGGATTTGGGAACTTTTTAAGGATATAATTATTTAATAATTAATATTAATATGAAATTAGAGTATAAATAAGAAAAATATTAAGGGATACTAATCCCACTCAAAAGAAAAAAATTGTTAGAAATGTGAATAATTATTGATTGAATGTTGAGAATATGTTCCAACCCTTAAAAATGTTCATGGATGATACATAAAATTATGACCCATTACTGAATAATGTGCCCCAATTTACCAAACCAATTGATTATGAATCATAATACTAAAAAATAATTAGAAAAGTAAAGATAAAGTAATTTAAGAGCTTTTGATTACGTAAGCTTCATACAAGACATTAAAAATACAATATTAGTATATTTTTTATAGATACCCATATTATATGATTATAGATTTAAAGATCATTAAAGATACTTAAAATTGAAATTATGATTTATCACCATCTAAAATATTGGTACACTCATAATTTGTGTAATTGGTTAAACAATAATTTGATAAGACAATTTGGAATTAGAGAAAATATTATTTTTTGATGGGTTAAAACAGAATATAAATATAATTTATCAAATATATGATGAAAACCATGAATATTTACTTATAAAGATGAGTTTTTTTGTAAATAAATTTAATTTTGAATGTGTTAGGATGAAAATACATCATACTCTAAGTAACTTATTTTCTATTATTGAGACAATGAAAAAGATTCCTCGAAAAAAGTATTTGGACGATGATTAGAGGAGTTTATATTATTCTAACTCTAAAGAGAGTGTTAAAAATTGTTAACTAAAAAAATAAGATTTAAGGTGATATCTCAAGAAAATGATTTTAAATAAATATAGAATATAATTGTTCTATAAATTCAAGAAAATAGTGTCAATGGTTTGAAAATACATAAATTGTGAGTGTAAAAGAGAAAGAATGTTTTAAATTTTATATTACTGATACGAAAATGAATATATATTCTACCAAAAGAAATGAGAGTTTAATAATAGTATTACAGATTAAATTAGTTTTAAGTAAGATAATGAGTTGAATAATAACCTATAGAGTTTGAATAATAAATTTTATCCATCACTCATTAAATTATATTGAATAGTGAAATTCATCCCCTCTATCAGGTGTTCTTTGAGTTTTTGTTGTTATAGGGGGAGAAATAAAACAAAAGTCTCCTTATGTTATTTCATGACATGTTTAAAAATTGGGATAACGTTATTTTTTATTTGAATCTAATGATATGTACCTAACCTGTCACGACCCACTCCCACCAAAGATACCCCTCTTAAGATGGAAATGGTGAAAGGGAGATAATGACCCCCTGAGTCCCGCCTCCAGTAGTCCCCAGGGTGGCGACTAGCACCAAGGGTATGAGTTTTTCACAAATATGGGAGGCATTACCCTTTTTCTTTATTAGGATCAGGAAAAAGGACAAGTCAATCACCAAAAAGGAAAAGAGAAAGTGTATAAAACTAAACCCAAACCAATACCACATGCATGTTTAAACAATTTTTATAACAAGGTACAAGTACAATAAAGCTCAAAGTACAATACCAAAAGAAAACAAAGGTACAACAATAGCAACAACTCCAACGGTGTGACTAGTAGGGTCCCGCACGGCCCTGGTAGTCCTCCTGGAATACAAAAAGTAAACGTAGGGTGAGCATGCAAATATACTCAGTAGGGAAACCTAAAGCTCTCATGCACAAGTGGGGAGACATACTAATGTCCTGTGAGAACAACAGATGAAACCTAGCAAGAAATTCTATCCACCCAACCTCACCAGCCACACTCACCAAAACACAATCACAACAGGTAGTAGTATATAAGAAACAAGAGTATTGGGTACCCCGCACCATTTCCCTTTAGTTAGCTGATCTTCCTAATGGAAAACGTCCTAACGCTGCCACACTCTCCCCTCCCGCACACACCTGGGCCTCACCACCACGTATCTCACCCGCACACACCTGGGCCGCACAACCACGTATCCCGCCCGCACACACCTGGGCCTCACAACCACGTATCCCACCCGCACACACCTTGGCCTCATCCCAAAGATTCTTGGGAAAAAGTAGAACATGCCCGAAGAGTCTTGGGCTAAATCCACCCCAATTGAAACCTACCTGAAGAGTCTTAGGTGTAAGGTCACCTCAATCCATCACAGCCTAGGGGAGAAGGAGCAGGAAGGAGCTAGTAACTAAGGAAAAAACACCCTCTCCCATGAAATGGGATTGTTCGACACTAAGTTCTCAACATGGGTGGGGTGCGATAAAACAAAAAAGGTACCGATATATATATATATACCAACCACACAACCCAACCTATGGCTTCTAAACAGAGAAACTGAGCACGTGCCTCGGCACTGCTACTACGAAGCATGCATACAACAAACAACCCCAAACCCATTTAGGTTTTCACATTTCAGCAGAATTAGTTTATATAGTTCCTTAATTACTCGGCAACTATCCACAACTAACCACATCGATCATTCGTAAAACATATCCCTGCCATCCACAAAACAAGTTAGGAAAATAGAAGCAACACAACCAAGTCCTTCTTATCAACCAACCAATCCCATTGATTATTAATCCCATTTCATTATCATGCCCCACCATTCATTAACTCTTCCGCTTTTTCACTTTTAATCACAACCCATAGTCTGTTCACATTCCAACCCATCCCTGCAGCCCTGCTGCCAACCGCCATATCCAAAATCGCACCGTACATCATTATCCCTTTAATACCATTTATCACAGCCCCACTTATCGTTACCAACATAAAATTTACACCAACTCACAACCAAGCCAACCGCAGCCCCACTGCTCACCCTATCCACAACAACCAACAAAACATCCCCATCACATGCCACGTAACCCAGCCAACACCCACATGTTCATTATTCCATTTTGTTTAACCAGGGTGATCACACAAGGGTTCTAGATTTTAACATCCATCTTTACGTGATTATCCAATTTCCACATTTCACAAAGTTCCATTCACAAAAACGGTCTAGAAGATAGCGCAACATTTAATTGCGCAAGCAAAGTCCCCCAATGACCGTGATTTTCAGTAGGCATAAGCCTATTCAATTCACAATATAATATCTTAGGATATAAAAAGTAAAGTAACATTAATCATAAACTTCCAATCCCCATTATATAAGCCGATTATTATCTTCATTAAACCGGTTCGACTGTGTTTCATAAAACAAGAAGAAACCCACCCCGCATGATTCAAAAATTAGAGAGACAAAGTTAAGATCCATACTTCAACAGGTTCCTGATCGCAACACTCCCCCGGATAAACCTTAGAAGACGTCTGTCGGCGTCCATCACATCTATCGGGTCTTGGAAAAACCTCCTCGGGTGGAGGTTGGAATGGAAAGGCTGAAGGAAAGACAACAGATCCAAGCTCGGAAGCTCTGCCTCGTCGTTACGATCTCGTGGCCACTGACGGATCGTAAATCGGAGCTTGGACAAAGAAGTTATGGAAGGAAGAGCCTTCGAGTCTCTTAAGAGAGCTCTACTCAGAGGAGAGGGGAGGAGAGGTGTGTGTTGATAAGGAGGAGGGGACCCCTCCTTTTAAAGGTGTGAAAATAAAAAGTACACGGCCTGTAATTTATGGTACACGGCGTGTACTCAGTTCTTTCACATAGTCTCCACGCGGCTTCCAACACAGCTCCATGGCTGTTGACTGGTCAACACACGGTTTGAGGGTAACGCATAAGCGGGGAAGGACTACACGGCATGTACTCATTTATTGCACACGGCAAGGACACGGCTCCAACACGGCACACGGTCGTTGACTGGTAACGCGTACGCGGGGAGGGACTACACAGCTTGTAGAACATGTCACACGGCGTGTACTCATTTATTCTACACAGCAAGGACACGGCTTGCAACACGGGGTATACCCAGAAAGGAAGTACATGGTGTGTACTCAAACTACACGGCGTGTAGTTTTCAAATTCTGGAAAGTGTGGGAAAGGTCCATCTTACCCTCTAGAACATTTCTTGACCTTATTTTTGACAAAGTAATGGGCCGGAGAGGTCCGTGCCATTACATAACCAAATGGTGATGGATCACCTGTTTATGGTGAGAAAGTATCTATAGTGTGTTTTTTAAAGGGTAAATTTTTAAATTCAACATTTGAAATGTTCAACAATATTTGTTAATAATTGTTTTGAGGATTTTTCATACATGGGTTAAAAGAAAACTTTTGATATGTGGAAGAATATTTGTAGTTTATTTTTAGTCGGTATCAACTAGTATCAAGAGCTATAAATATTAGAATTAAGGCCATTATTCTATTAATAGTTATTGGATTATTCAATGTTCTTATTTTCCACACCATTTTCACTAAATTAATATTAGAGTTATCAAATAATGTTTCATTTCAAAGTATGATGAGTCTGATAGTGATATGTGTATAATTGTTTTTTCAAAAAAATCCAACATTAAATATTTTTGATCCAGAAAAGAATATAGTGAGATGAATAAGTGATTATGACCTAAGGGTGTTATTTGAGATCCAAAAATAGTTATCTACATTTTAGATTTTATGAAGTATAATCTAGTATGTGGTGTCTTTCTAGAAAAGATTAATTTTATAAGAATTATTTAAAATTATTTTTTGTAATATTTTTTCGAATGATAAATTATTTTGAAACTCACAAAAATAAAGTATATAATTTAATTTAAATATTTTTTGTATTTTTGGATGTTTTTTGAAAATATTTGAAGTGATTTTAGAAGTCTATAAGAGTTTGGATTTGTTAAACAAGATTTTTGTAGATTCAATCAAAAAAAATTGGAATTATTTGATATTTTAATGAAACTTATTATTTGAATCATGAAGGTTATATTAATAGGTTTATATTGTTTTGAAAATTGATGTTTTTAAATGTTTATATGATAAATAATCAAGAATTAATTTTGTATAATCCTATTCATGACTCTTATAGTTAGAAGAGTAAATTCAGTAATCTAGAATGTAACATTTTTTGTGTTAGATGTTTAAACTAAGTTTTTTATTGTTGTAGTCCTCGCTTATAAGTAATCCAATGTGGAGAAAATTCCTAAAATACAACTATGTCAAATATATATTTATTTTAATGGATATTGAAATTTTTATAATTTCTAAGACTCCTTGTCAAATTAAGAGTAACTTTGATTAGAGAATCCATGCATTTGGGAAAGGAATTTATTTTAATCCAGAGTACAATATATATAAGATTCACTTTAGTCATATATAATAAATATTATAGAGAAAAAAATAGAAAATTGTAATAGATATATAATACATAAAGGTTTAAAATTAGAGTCATTACATGAAGATAACAATCAAGATGTAACTTAATCCATGGATGATTTGTAACGACGTTGAATTCGACATTAAGTTTTTTATGAAATCATTAAAAGGATAATATTTTAGGAGTATAAGGTCTCTAAAATACTGCTTTAATTCATTCCATAATGTAATTCATTGATAAATAAATGGTTTCAGCTATTTTTTTGATAGATAGTTATGCCATGTTAAGAAGACCAAATCATAAAAGAGAATAAAGTGGGGCTGGTGACATGGATTCATTTCAATCTATGAATCAATGATTGTTATGATTTGAAAAAAAATTATGAATCATAACATTATATATGACTTCATTTCATGAATGAAAAAATAAAACAAAATGAACTTATGCGTTCTGCTATGAAAAGTAGTCTCACAATGAAAAAAGAATGAAACAATTGAAGAAGTAATTTTTGGAGCTTACTTGTCACATCATGGTGAATGGTGGCAAAGAGTTAATTATCATATTGTAATCCTAGATAGCTCATACAAATAAATAATATATGTTTTAAAGGTTAAAATAATTTGTAACTTGTTGAATGATATTGGTCGATAAAATTTAAATTTAATATTTAAATTAGAATATGTATATTAAGTATTCTTAGTATGGAAGATAAATTTAGTAGATTCTTACTTGTATGGAAGAGTTTTATAATGTATCAAAGAGATATTGTAAATCATGGAAGACTGTTTTTTGTAATGTTGTGTGCACATTAATAAATATAATAATAATAGAATACTTCTAGTAGTGAAAGTGTATAATGATGGGGAGAAAAAGAACATAACATTATTCCATGTGTGTCATAATCACCACTATGTCATATGGTGAGAAAGATGTGGAAAGTCCCAAAAATTCTATGACATGAAAAAGGGTGAAAACGACAATATTTTCAATAGATAATCATTTAAGGAAAAGAGGAAAATCCATTCCTCCAAGAATTATAAGATACTGGTGAAAATGGTCAAGATACGTATTAGGTGATAATGCTATTGTAATATATTATTATGAGTTAAAGGATAAACCCTACTCAATTATAAAATTCAATGGTGATTCTATTTTATTGTATGGTCTTATTTGAAACTATAACATGTGAATGATTATATTCTCATTTGGGTAGTAATCCTTGCATATAGAGTACATTTTTTGAATTATTTTGGGTGTCTATGTGTGTGTGAGTTTTGTAGTATGATTAGTAATTTTTTTAAATAAATGTTTTATTTAATAAGACATCATACTAGAAAATAACACACTATTACTCACACATTCACCCCCATTAGTGAACCTATCATGACTAGGGCCACTTTGATTTTTATAAATTCTGTATAATCTTCATTAGAAAATAAAAATTATTTTGGAGCTTGAATCATTTTTTCTTATTTAATTTAATTGGTTTTTATTTTTTCCACTTTTTATATCAAGAAATATTTACTCTATATTTGAATATTTTATTAGTTAAGTTATGATGTGATGAATGAAAATATTAATTCATTGATGAAAATGTGACATAAAATTTGTTTGGGAAAATTTTTTATACAGAGAAAGGTAAAATATTAACATTGATTTTATAAATTGTAGTTGATTATTTGGAGGCTATAACTAATTGTTCTATTCATCATAATAATGTTATATGTGTGATACCAATTTGTTGAAGGAATTGGGATAATGATATTTTACCTTATAATTCCATAGTTTCATCCCTTTAAAAGATGGATTTTATCAATGTTAAATGAATCATGTATATAAATAGAATTTATGATAAATTAATGACCATTTATGAAGTAAATTGGAATGTCATGAAAACTAACCTACAAGTATGTATATAGTGATATGAATATATCAAGATTAATGATGAAAAAATAGTGGATGACTTCTTCAAAAAATAATTAATTTTAATAGATATTTTAGGATTCAGTGAGAAGTGAGAATATTCCATTATTGTTTAAAATTTACTAGATATCTGTTATGATATGTTTAATTTAAATATTTCAGAACTCAAATATTGGTATCAAGGCATACTTATATTGGATTATCTACATAGAATTCTAATTTCTTATGAGATATGGAAGGGGAGTGTCTTTAAGAATGAGAGAAAGGCTAATCAGAAAATCCTAATAAATTTGTGGAATAAAGATAAGAGTGTGAAATATTTAGTTGATGTTAGAAGATCATATTTATAATAGGATACTATTATAAATCTTATCCTGTTCATATTACATTTCATAAGGTGATGGGATATGTAAACATAAATATCATGAAGTGTTACATTTAAATTGTTTCATTGTTTGGGGTGTTGGACATTTTTTCAATATATTTTTTAAATATAGATTAAAATTTTGATAATGAGATTGAAAATAAAAGATAATAATTTAATAAGAAAGAATCCATACTTTATTTAAATGGGTTATATATTAATTTCTGTATGATGAATAAAAAATAATTAAAAAGTTATGATAGAAGAAATGTTGAATGTTTAGAAATTATAGAAATAGAGTTATTTTAAAAGAGGGAACTCATATAGTGTCTCATTTAATTATGTGATTTATGTTGGAAAAAATAACAACATAAATATTTGAAAATATCTTATAAGTGTTGGTAAAATTAGGATAGAAATTTAGGGGTGAAGAAGAGAACATTTATAAAAAAATAAAATCTTCTTTGAAATTTTTAAATTCTAATAACAATAATTTGAATCAAAAACTAATAATAGGATATAAAAATGGATCAAAATAAATCAATACTAAATAGAAAAATATTTAGACATAATAAATATTATATTTCATATAATGGATCCCAAATTTGTGACTGAAATATGGTGGAAGATCATGTGTTAATATTAGGACCACAAATATTTTATAAGGATCTATATGCTTTTTATGGATAATATTGTGAATTATGAGGATATGGAAACTTTTAAAGTATAATTTTGTCTAATTATAAATAAAAAACTAGTAAATAGGTTATAAAAGAAAAACAGTAAGGATGATTCATCCCACACAAAAGAAAAGTGTTTAGAAGAAATCTAAAAATTCTGGATAGAAATTTCATAAGAAGTTATAACCCTTGAATGAGGTATATGGAATATTTATCCACATATATCAGATTTGATGAAAAACGTGTAACTATTTTAATTTACTATATGATTATGAATAATATTTCTCAAAAGGATAATAAAAGAATATTAATGTAATGGATATACATTAGATTGTGGATGTTCCACACAAAACATCAGAAAAGAAAAGTCCATAAGATTTATCAATATATGATGATCTCATATGATATGAGATTAGAAGTTATTGAAGGATATTGAGCAGTTAAAAAATATATTATGGACCTTTTATAATAGTGATTCTTTCAAAATTACGGTAAATGGATCAAAAATAACTGGAGAACATAAAATTGAATCAAACAATACATTATTTATTAATGGATTGAAAAAAAAATTAACATGTTTATTTTAACACTATGACGAATTCTTTGAAGTGGTGATTTAGATGAAATAATGTGTTGTGATTAAATTTAAATGTCTCTGTGTTTTGATGATAAGACATTACACTAAATGCAACTAATTGAAATTTGGTGAATCTGTGAATAAGAATATTCCTTATAAAATTAATGAAAAATATATTGAGGTGAATTTGGATATTGTTGACACCAATAGAGAGTGGGAAATCATTTCTAATAGAAATAATACTGAAGGTGAAATCCCAATAAGAAGGGGTATAAAAAGAGAGAAGAAAAAGGTACTTCTATTTTTGTATGAGAGTTTCAATATGTTGAAAATAATGAAATGAATAGAAGTAAGAAGAATGAATTTATTGAAAATTTTATTACTAGAGTAAAAAAAGGATTGGATCTCCCTATCAGAAATGGGAGCTGAAGGAGAAGTAGTATAATTAATTTGGTTATTATCAAAAGGTGGAGACAAAATCCAATCCATTATGTTTTAAGAATAAAATCATTTTTCACTCATCATTATCTAATGTATGATTAATTCCCACCACTCTCCTATAATTAAATGGGGGATACAACATAAAAATCTTTTCATGTTAATTCATAAACTTTTTACTAATGTGGACAACATTAATGTTTTGATAAATAAAAACATTTTATTTAACCTAATGGGGGAATATCTATTATTTTTGGATGATAGGAACTTGGTAACTGTTTTAAAAATGGGTAATATAGGAAGTCATCTTGCAAACATTTATAATATTTTAGGGGTAAACATTTTAGGAACCTTTTATAAATAGGATCAATTAATTGTTTTAATAAGTGAAAGAATATTTAGAGTTTATTCTCAGTTGTTATTGGGTGGTATGAAGAGAGGGAAAAAATCAATATAAGTCATAGTGATAAAAAACATGATATTAATGTTCATTTTTCATATATCGTACCCCAAGTTTACTCAAGTAGGATTCGAATTATTGAATAATTTTTCATTTCATTATGTGTTGAGTTCAAAATAGGTTTATGTTCAATTATTTACAACATACTTGAATAGGAGAAACTATGGATCCCTTGAATAATAAGAGTGGATGAATAAGTGTTTATACACTAGTGGAGTATTAGAGAACCAATTGGATTTTTTTTAATATTATGAGTTTAAAATGTGTCCTCTGATATGTAGTGTTTTTCTAGAGAATAAAAATTTCGTAGAATAATTGTACTTTTTTGTTTTATTTTATTTTATTCTCAAGAAATATCTCTTATTAAAACTCATATAAAATAAGGTGTATTATACTAGGTGATGGTAGTTAGTTTTTTTGTATGTTTTTTTAGTATATTTAGAGTGATTGGATTAATCTGTGGGAGTTTGAAAAAATCTCGTAAGATATATTGGAAATGATGTTATAAATTACAGAACTGTAAAATATTTAGAAGTGATTTATGTTATAATTCAGGAGTCTTATATTTGGATTTTGGGTATGTTTGGAAAAGGATGTTTGCAGTATCTAGATGATAAAGATTCCACTGGTATTTTGAAAAATTAATAGTAAAAACTATGAAAATTAAAAAAAAATGTATTTAAATTATTGTTTTCAGAAGAGAGTGGTTTGAGAGAAAGATTATTTTTTTTGTTTTGTCCACATATATCGATCATTCTACATAGAGAAAATTTATAAAATGTGGATATGTTCATTACGTATGGGTTGAACAAGATTTAGAAACATGATTATGAACCAGTATTCCTTGTATATATAAGGGTTCCATGGATCAATGAATCCATTTTTTTTAAAAGGAACTAAATTTCCTCAATGACATCTTGCATGTTTAGGATTCATTTTACTCATATGTAATTTTCACTCTAGTGATCAAACTAGAAAATTTAAAGATCCCTATAATATGTTAACTTCATTAATTAGAGTAACATCGTGAAGATGATTTTCATTTCCTAATGAAATACAATGATGATAAATAATGTTCATAAATTATATTACTAGTCCATGATGCCAAATTTTATAATGTAAACATAAATAATAGGTAAAAGTTTAATGAAATGACGATTCTAGTCACATTGGGATGTAATTAATGGATGAATAAATGGATGTTTTTGTCTCTATGTTTTGAGATATGGTCAAATTATGTTAAAAATGCCACATTGAAGAATAGAATGAAGATCGAATTGCAAGATAGATTCATTTTGTGTTGTGAATCCATGATTCTTATAAGTTATTTTTATTTGGATGCATCCTTTTATTTTCCATGGAATCATGATGTCCTACATATACCTAGCGAAAAATTAAGTGATTTTATATATGGTAAAAAAGAGTGGCAATATAAAAAATGAAGAAGAAGCTGGAGAAGAATGTTCTTATATTGACTTTTCACCCAATGGTAAATGAAGCCATACCCTAAATTAGACAAGTGACTACCTAAATAGATGACTTAACTGAATAAAAGCGTTGAAAATGATGTATGAAATTTGATGTTGTTGAATGAATTTTTAATTTTTAATTTCAATTCAAAATTAAAATTTTAACAGGAAGAATTTTTTTTGTATTGAAAGATGAAATGAAAAATATATTTATTTTCTATTAGTGTTGTGTATTGTGTAAAATAGAGTGTGTTTGTGTTTTGAAAGAAGAGTGTGTGTTGTATAGTATGAATATGAATAATATATAATAAGAAGGTAATACTTAAATCAGTGAATGTATATGAAGAAGAAGAGAAATAAAGTGTGCACAACTAATTTGTGTGTATTATCGTCATAACTATATCATATAGTGAGGAAGAGTAAAAGAGTCACCCATGTTGTATACTTTGAATAGGTGTGAGATAACTATAATATTTTTAAGATATAATCATCAATCTCAGAATGATAATCCCTACCTAAAAAATTTACTAGCTAGTAGTGAAACTGGTCATGAGACTTTTTTGAAAACCATTTTTAACATAAATGAATGATATACATTGTATAATATATTTATGGACTTCTCACCATGATTTCAATTTAATGGGAATGAAATTTTGGAATCTCTATCACTGAGTTATTACGAAATCATATGAAACATAATTACCATTTTGGTTTCTTCTTCATCAACTGTATAATTCCATCAGTGTCACCTAATCTCTTGTCATTTTCATGAGTCTCATATTATGGTCATGGGGGAAAAGTGTGAAAGACAAAAAAAATTAGGTGCCAAAAAATCCCCCCTTAGAAATTTATTCATTGAAAATGAAAATAATTTGATCATAAATTTATATAGATATCTATTGTGTGTTCCTTGGTCTTTAGGTACATTAATAGATAAGGCTAATTAAAATAATGTTCACTAAGAGGGGAATCGTGAATGACATATTTTTTTAATGAAGATGAGAATATCAAATCATGGTTTCTGTATTATGAGTAATAATTTAATGATATACTTTGAGATATTGATAAATTTTTAGTAGAGTAAAATATTTACTTGAGTTATTGATAACAAATACTAGGATGGTATATTGAGTAATATAAAAGTCTTCATTTTATCTGGATTTATGATACGGGACATAGAAATCAATAAATATATTATAATAACTTAAATCAGAAAACATGAATAACTTAATAGATGTGTTTTCATGATGGTATGTGATTATAACAAGAATGATATCCATAGTTATACCTATTATAGGAAATCATGTTCCTTATAAAAGATTCCCTGGTATTTTGTTAATTTTTAAAATTTGATGTGAATGAGGAGAGCATACGTGATGAGAGTTTGGATTGAATTGAAATTTATGGCTAGGTTATGGACAAGTGATATGCACATCCCAACATATCTTCTCAAAATCAAAATCAAGTCAAACAGATTTCTCAATAAAATTCTTCTATGATGATCAACCATGTTCATATGAGAAAATATTACGGTTCATTCCTAGTATAGAGTTTTCATAGAATATTTGACATGATATGTTAAACATATACACTATGAACTCTTACAAATATTTGTCTCATACCAAATAGAATCATTCCATTTGTAATTGACCACTATACGTAGTTTAATATATTTATGGATTGACCATATGTCATGAAATTTTACATCATGCGACAAGGACTAAGAACTAAATGGGAATTTTCCAAGATGAAAATCTCAAATAAATTATTTTAGGTTTTTAAAAGGAGTATCCTAACTCAAGGAATTTTTAGATTCTTAGAGGTGAATCTCAAATCATGGTATTTGGTTTCCAAGGGTATTATCTTGATTTATGAAATTATTTTCACTATGAAAAATACGTACCCATATATGAAATTGGTTTAATAATAGTATATCACAATCCATCTTTAAAAATTATTTGGATTCAATGAAGTGTAACATCAAGGCTATTTGAATTAACATGAATAGTTAGGTTATGGAATTTGAAAATCCAAACATAAGAATGTATTAAATGGGAGATCATGATGGGTTGGATTTGGATTACCATTTTTACTGGAAAAAATTCCATCATATCATCAATAAATATAGTTTGGGGTAATAATATATCCTCTTTGAGATGAAAACATGCATATAGACAACTAGTCGGATACATAGAACAAATTTAATTACTAGTTACAAGAGTCATTTTTAGAATTAAAAACACACATTAATAATTACTATGAAAGGGGAAACTAATATGATATACATATGGTTTTTGGTTTTCATTTAGAAAATATCACCTCAATACTTTGGGGTGATAATAACTCAGATATCAAATACATGACATAGATTCATAGTGAATAGAATATTTAAGAAGGGTTCTAATACCATAATGTTTACACCACTATATATTTAATAGATTAATTGGTTGAAGGGATATAACATTAAATTAGTTGATTATATTACCATATGAAAGTGTGTGATTTCATAATGTGAAGTGGTGGATTTTTTATTAGTGACTATGTACATATGGAATTGTTTAACCTTCCATGCTCGGGGAAAAGAATATTCTCTCTAATGTTTTCCTAAACTTGTAGATTCAGTGAATATATCCTAATGTTTATTGGCCCATATTTTGGTCCCTAATATGAGTGTTTATTTTATATTTAAGGCTCTGATATTTTACTAATCCATTTATTGGAATGAATTAGCATGTAGAGAAATCCCATTTCTAAGTTTTCCCTTTATTAGTTTTAAAATTATAAAGCATTTATCTATCATTTAATGTTTCCTACAATATATATTTTTTTAATCAATAAATGTTAAAGGAATATTGAGTGGACAATTAACTTTCTCTCAAGGTTCCCTTTACGTGTTTTCTAACTAAATTTTTTTTGTGCATATTATTTTAATTTAATGACCTTGAAATTTATACCGTATATAGATTATATTTATGTAATTATAAATTTTATGAAAAGTGGATTAATAATCAGGTAATAAAACATTGATAAAAATAAAAGGTGATATATTTAGTGATAGGGGAAATTGTATCTACGTGAATTTCATACCATATATTGGACACGAAAACCACAGGTATTTATCTAAGATAATAATCTCAACATGAGTATTTTGGATTCCCAAGAGAAGTATCTTGACTCAATTTATTTGAGCTACCAAAAGGAGTATCTTATTCCACAGAATTTGAAATTCACAGAAACACATATACCTAGATGTAAAAGGTTATAAGAATAGGATGTCATAATCTTACTTTGATAATGTGTCTAAGGAATTTATATGTAATATAAAGGTTATTTGAATCCACAAAAACAAATGGGTTATAAAATGTGTAAATAAAAATATAATAATTTTTTATACAAAGTAAAATGTACACATTTTGGAATAATTTAACCATTGGTAATTGATAATCTATAACCACACCATCAGGAAATTATGAAATGGGTTCAAGGGTAACCATACCATTAGACCAAAAAATAATTTAGATGAAGCATGGATACATGACATTTATTTCATTACCTGGAACAGGATATCATTCAGATTGTTCAATTACCCTACTAAAAATTTGTTTGATAGAGGAAAAAAATAGAGATAATTTAGGTTTCTATGTTATCATGTTGATAATATTGACCCAAAAATTTTGGGTGATGATGACCCAGACATCAAAGACAAAATGTAGTGTTATGGATAAATTCTTGTTCAAACAGTTTTTAGAACCATGAATGTTATTCCAATATGAATTGAACACATTATCCGGGAGAATATATATGAAATTAAATTTTTTTGTTACCTTATCTCTTGGATGGTAGTCTTATAAATTTGAAAAGGGTATATTGTCAGGAATTATGATATACCCATGACATAGTTTCATCTCACTAGCGTGGGTAAAAGAGGACCTTCCCTAAAATTTTCCTAGACAGGTGGTTATACTAAGAATATCTTGACATTTTTCATGGAAAAATGGTGTCCCATAAAATATTTATTACTTTTTTTCCAATACTACTATTTTTATAAATTTTTGATCTAGGATAAGCTTAGAGGGAGGAAGTATATTTTTTATTAGGCCACCATTGGGGGATTATCAACCTAAATAGATTTGTGCCATTTGATTTATTTTTAATTATTTGATCTTAATTATATTTTGTAAGGTTAAGGACTAGTGAGTAGATAATTAAATTTTAATTGGATACTAATTTTATATTCTCATAAAATTAAGTAACATGTCTCTTTTCATTAGAAATTTAAGGTGTTTTAACCTGGAACCAAGAGGGGTCATGTTTATGATTGAAAAAAATTTAGAAATTCTTTATGAGTTTTAAGACTATACCTATTTTTTGAAAAGTTTAGGTAGTCTATAAAACAATAAGGGAATGAAAAAATTGAAAATAATAGATAGCTTGATGATAGTATAAAAAACACAATGATAGGTGCATTTAGTTCTGGTTCGTGATGCTTGGATCAACGGAATCCTATAGAGGGGATGAAATGAAAAATAAAACATTAAATATTTTGATCCAAGAATCAGGGGGAAACATAGATTTAATGTGTTATAATTTTTATTCAATGTCTATGATATGGGAACTGTGTTTCACTTCATATCATATGGTTACTATAATTAGGAAAATTGTAATTTTTAAAATATAATATCCATGTCGATATGGATAATGCATAGGATACATGGAGCTAAAATGAATTATTTTCCTTGTTTTCAGAGGAATCATAATGTCAATTATGTCAAATAACATATATTGATTGAAATGGATCTATCAAACACATGGATATAGAAAGAGATGGTGTGATCTAGAAAAGGTCATGTCTCCAGGGTAGTCATTAATGGAAGTAGAATAAACAGTTGTTACTAGGATGAGATATATATATATATATATATATATATATATATATATATTACTACATATCATGATGTAAAGGGAATAAATCCTTACGTAATTCTTTTAATGGATCGTTTTTTTTCATATTTTAGGTTAACCATGATATTAAGACATTCATTTGTTATTTTATCCATTATAATATCCATAGAAAGATACTCATTATGTTGAAAAATATCTCAAATAAGGGGGGATCTTTCAAATCAAGAATATATGTGATATACCAAATTATTTAGTTTAAAATAATATGGAATAAATCTATAAAATTATTTTTATGACTTGTGGGATGTACATTGTTTCCTACAGCTTAATTTCTTATGACCAAAACTTTCATGTCTTGTAGATTATGTTCATATGACCAGGAAAATCTATATCTAATTTTAGGTCATGTAGGATGGACATGAAATGAATCTTGGACTCATTCTTAGAACATGGATCATCAAGTCTGATTCTTTTCAATGAATCTTATAATTACCCTCATTCATTTATCATCAATCTTGGGATTCTCTAACTCTTTGGGGGTTAATTTATCTACTTTTATCTCCAATTTGTAAAGAAAATCCATTATTTCATCATATATCTTAAAATCTAGCGTAAATGAAAATATTTTGCAAGATGAGGGAATAATGTGGTGACCAATACCCAAATAATTTATCCTTGAAAAAGAAATCAATTTTATCAACATGGTAGAGGTTAAATAACATGAAACATTTTCTAGTTTAAATGAATATAACTTTTTTCACCTACCTTTACTAAGTTGAAATCATTTTCTCTCATTCAAGGAACATATTCCCTGATTGGAATGGGAACATGGTTGAATATGATATTTTTGATATAGATCCATTATCTCAAAAAAATTTGGTGTATATGTTGAATCCATTGATAACTATTACAACAATGGTGATCTCCCCTTATCGTAAAACCCTAAATATAATAGGAACAACAAGATTATTAATAAATTATAATTATTCCTAAAATAAAATGGATGAGGGGAGAAAAATATAAAAACCACCAAAACCCTAGGGGTTGGGGTATATCACTACAAGGATGACCACTATAGTATAATTTTGACATTTCACCCTAGTGAAAATATCCCTAAAGCAAATTTGTAATTATTTCCATAGATTTTCATTTTTTATATTGCTAAGAGATATAATATTATGTACATATGGCCATGATAAATTTATGGGGATATCATGCTAAAGAAATTGTAATACCTTTACCCCAATATAAATATAGGTGGATAATGATGTAATTATAGGTTAGTACCTCTGTGAAATGATCTTTCTAGAAAATAATTTATATTCACTATCAATATCAACATCTTAGGAATCAATATGGTAAAATATTTCTTCTTTATTAGAATATGGGAAACCACTATGCTATTCTTCAGAAATAGTAGGAGTATATGATTTTAACACATGTTTTAAAATGTGTTACATTATAAGTGTGAAATCATATCAATCAAGAGTACACTCATCGTAACCAGGTGAAAATTCTTCTGAACTGGTTGATACCCTACTGTTCAAAATAGAGGAACGCATTTTATAAAGTTATCCTATATTAGCATTTTTTCATCACATGAATCACATTTACTAATATGAGATTGTAATCCCCATCGGAAGAGTATCTTGTATACTGTGACAATTCTGATTCTCTCAATTATAAGGTTGTAGATCAATTTGAGTTAGGACAAATAGAATAATGTCTAAAAACACTAATTTCAATGTTTCTCACATGTACTAATTATATTGGATATTTGGAGAATGAGAACATGAAGGTCATGTAGTTAGAGTTTCCAAGGAAATTTCTGTCTTGATTTGTTGATTCAATCATTACATGATAATAAAATTCAGTGTATTCACTATATTCCGGGTCACTCAATCATCAAAATTTTCAGTATTCACATCAGGTCCTTTTCCATTTTTTCTTCTTCTTCTAAGATAATAGGGGACACATATGTTTCATGCACCTTAGGCCTATCTAATAAAACATTTCTATAATTAACCATCCTATTTGGTAAGTAATGGAAGATGAATCTTTCCTAGATCTTATGACCCAATATATGATGGTAAGGGTAGTAGTTTGGGTGATAATTCTTTCCTTGGCTCCCTCATTTTCTCATTGTATTCAATTAAGGATGTCAAGGATAGTCATTTTCCCTATCACTGAGTGTTATTTGTAGATGAGTTTTAGAAAGATGTATTCTTTGCTCATAATAGACCATGTATTAAGTGTAGTATACCAATTAAATTTGGGGCCTTCTATAATATGAAAAAAAATAAACTGAGTATGAAATATTCTTGTTTCCCAACATTGGACCATGTAGGGAATAATAGTGGGAGAAATGTTCCTCTGAATCCCTCATCCCATTGAATATTTTGAAGTTATGATTCCAAATGATTAGTGGATGAAGAGTTAAATCCACCCAATTAAGATATATACACTTCTCAGTTTTTAATAATTCACATCATCCATCAATTTAATCCATTCAAATAGTTAGGGTATATATAAATTCTTTACATTCCACCATATAAGATATCCTCATGATAATTTCCTAAATATATATTGTATGTCCCTATAGTGGTGGTAAATCTTGATATTTAATAATATTTTTAGTCAAATGGTCTAATTAATGTGATCTCAAGTTTAAGAGGAGAGTTGATATTTCTTTTTTTAGTCATGCAATCACCTCACTATGAATCGGATTAGGTAGAAAAGAAAATAAACCCTTATGATTATTAGTAAACTTAATGGTTTTTCTTCCGTTAAGTAATATCAGTTTTATTTTTAGAAACTATTATAAAATATCCTTGAAATTTTTATTCGGGTCTTCTATTCACATGGATTCACCATTATTGTGTGGTTGGTAGGTAATGGATCAGGCCAAACATTTTAATTTTCCTTCAGGAGAATCAAACCGAATTTTCAATAGTTAAATAATTAGAGAGGGTTCTAAAAAAAAATTCAATTGATTCCAGTTATATAATCCGTACCTGCATACCTCTATGTGAGTCCCCTTTTTATTTAATCCTTGTATGTGTTATGTTATTTGATAGTTCCATGTTATTTAGTATTAGTATGGTATATAGTGATGATATTTACTAATGTAAAACCTATTTTATGAATCATGAATTTATATAAATGTGTTATATACATAATTTTGGTACATTTATTTCTAACTGATGATACGATAGATAATTATGGGGGTAAAAATTCCCACAGACACCTATATGATTGGGTATTCTTTGAGATGTTATTGTTATAACTCTATGTCTCCTTGTATTGTAATCCAATATTAGTGTTGATCAATTCCAAAATTTGACAAGAACTAGTTATATACATAGGATGATTAAGGTACTTTATATCATTAATTGGTAACTATTCTAGGAGATGTTTTGTGTACCCATTCAAGAGGAAGCTAAATTTTTTTAAAGTCTTTAAATCATTAAAAGAGGGAAATGACATTAAAACTGGAAATAAGATAAAGTTTTTGAGGGCTATTAATGGTAGATAATATACAATTGAGGGGTTTGTGACTTGTTATAAATAGGAAGGCATCAGGAGATAGTCCAAGGTGGAATATGCTCCTCAAACGAATAGATTGGAAGAGAAGATTAACAAAACCCTCTTTGATGGAAAAATTAATATATTAAAGACTATAAGAGTTTCAAAGATTTTTTTGGTATAAACCATGAATATAGACTACTATGTGATAAATTGATCTCCTTCATTTGTGATTTATCTAAAGACACTAATGAATCTTTTGATTAGTAAATTCACTGATTATTCCCAGTTACATGTTTTTTCAAAACTTGTATATCCATTTTATAATAACCATAAAATATTAAAGTGTGATCGAGGTCTAGGAAATGTATCTTCTTGATATATAGTGATGATTTAAGGGGGAATCGTTTATGGGACACAACTACCCATAAAATTATCATCATTAGAGATGTCATTTTAAAAAAATACAAGTTGAAAATAAAGATATATGGATATTTCAAGAAGGAAAACATAAAAAATATAACAGTTATGGTGGGAGATGAATCAAAGTAAGAACATGCTTCTTCTGATGCATTACCAAAACATGATGTTCAATAACTACTTAAGTATTATCTATTAAAGTCATATGAAGAGAAAATATCACCAATATGGAACTCACAAAATGTCATAGAGATAGACATTTTGTACTTCTTATTGACAGTCAATGAAGATCCATCTTATTTGGTGTAGGTGACACAAATTCTAAACATATCCCCATGGATGGTGGATATGCAGGAGGTATATGAATCCTTGCATAAGAACATGATTTGGATCTTGTTCTATTACCTCAGGGAAGGAATTATATTAAAAAATGTTATTTGAAATTAAGAGGGACAGAAAGGACCATGTGGAAAGACATCATGATATACCGATGTTCAAAGGATATTCTTAGAAGGAAGGTGTTGGTTTTAATGAAATATTTTTCCCTTTTGTTAAACTATACACTATTTATGTAGTTATGGTGATGTTTTCTACTTCAATTTTATATCTAGACCAGCTAGGAGTGAAGAAAAATTTTCTCTATAGTGGTCTTGATGAAGAAATATATATTCTCCAAATAAAATATTTTCCATAATAAGGTAAATTGAACTTTTCTTATACGTTAAATAAATCTCTATACAATATCAATCAGGAACCAAGCTATTGGTATAAGATATTTGATTCTTATATCATGAGACTTGAAAATTATAGACTTCATTTTTATCCTTATTCATATTCCAAGGGTTCAAATAGTGATGATTTTATCATTCTTCTTTTATAAATGGATGAATGGTTGGTTGTAGGCCCCATAAATGATAAGATCTAATAGGTGAATTCATTGTTGGATAAAAAATTTGATATGAATAAATTGGGATAAACAAATAGTATTCTTGGGATACATATTTACTAAGAGATAAGTAGTGGGAATATTGTTCTATTACATAAGAATTACTAGAGGAAAGTTTTTAAATGTTTCAACATGAAATATTATCATCAAATCTATAACTATATTCCTTTTAATTTCAATTTATCTTATACAATGATTTCTATTAGTGAAGAAGAGAGAATAGATATGTACTAAGTACCAAATAAATTAGATTCATGGGGTCTAATGTTTACCATGTTTTATAGTATACTATACATTGCACATGTTGTGAGAGAAATCAGTAGGTACATGATGAATCTCAGATAGAAGCATTGAACCACGGTGAATAGGATCCTAACAGACATCAAGAAGAACTCAAATGTTGCATTTTGTTATGGAGGATTGGATTTAACAATCAGCAGCTACCCTGATTCATATTTTTAGGTAATTTTGACCAAAACAATATACTGTTGGTTATGTATTTACATTTACGAGATGATACTTCACATGGAGTTAAAAGTTATATTCAGCTATGGATTTAACGTTGATCAATTTAGAGTACATGGAATCTACACAAGCATACAAAGAGGTAATTTGGATGACAAGGTTATCAAAGGAGATTTGGTGTATATAGGAGTGGGCTCCAATATTTTTTGACAGTTTGATCTCATTACACATTGCACAAAAACACATATTTTCATTATAGGATGAATCAAAGTATAGTAAAATATCATTTTGTTCAAGATTTGGTAGAGGAAGAAAGTGTGAACATATAGAAAATTCATTAAAAAAATCAAGCATGTTTCTTGATGAAGAAAATTGAATCTGATAAATAGAAATGGTTCAAATCCTTTAGTGGCCAAGCAGAGACATGACTATCATGGTTTGGAAGAGGGAAAGGATGTGTGGAGATATGATTTTTTTCTCAATAAAATCTCCAAGTGGGAGATATTTTAGTCTAGTTTTTATGAAAATAAAAAAAAACACCACCCCCTTTAATTTGGTCGAGGATGGAGAGGGCCAAGGGAATGAGGATTACCTATAAAATTAAGCTCTCCTATCTTTTGAAATCATCAACTTAAACATTCATCATCTCCTAATAATAGTTCATTAATTTAGTGGTATTAGTGAGGTGTTTCTCAATTTATTCAATATAGAATATTTTGTGTGTGTTTTTATTGTAATATTCGGTGGCCCTTTAGGGATAGGGAGGCTAGAGGTGGGAGTAAGGGTTATGAAAAGATGGGTTTAAACCACCCTCAAATTTTCATTTTTTTAATAGTCAAAATATATATTTTCATGAACCCTCTCCCCACCTCCAGCCACCCTATCCTCACATGTCCTTTCACCCCCTCCTTATTCCTGCCTTCTGTGTGCACATACAAGGACAACTAATAATTTAAAATATGATAATTTTTTAAAATTATCAGGGGTCATATTTTTAACTAAAAATTAAAGGGGTTAAAGATTCCAATAAAACAACTGATAATAGGATTTTTAGCTAACCATCGATTTCCCAAAATCGATGATAAAAAAATCTATCATTCACTTTAGTGGTGGTTCCTCAAAATTTATTCAAATTAAGTTAAATGGTGTTATAACCACTGCTAATGGAAAAAATTAATTTCCCCTAATAACTGCATTTATAAGTTGTAATGTCACAATATTATTCAATGGAATGTAGTGTAGGTTTTATGTTTTTTTTAAACTACTTTTCATATAAAAATGATTTTTTACTACTATTTATATCACAATATTCTAACTATTTTTTATGGATGATTTTATTTTATATATTAAAGAAAATATATAGTTATATAGGATGAATTTAAGTCTATCACAAATAAGTAGGAAAAAAAATAATGAATTTTAAATCCATTCTAAATTAGTATAACTAAATCAACATATTAAGGATTAATTTTAGCTAGAGAGGTGGTTCTCTAATAGTAAAACCCATTTTCCATCATCCGTGAGGTCAAGGGTTTATCCCCAGATAGCCTCTATTTATGGGGTATTTTATATGGTATTATTGTAAGTACTATATGAGATACTTTACCACTATAGTAGTCGGATACTATTAAAAATCCTATAACAATGAGATTATTGTAGCAATGAAGGTACGAAATTTGGTACTATAGAATTCGAGCACTTTATTAAATAGAGTATTATAACAAATAGTACTATTCACCAAGGTGGGCCTTCAGGTCACCATATAGGGGCCTACGGACCACTCGAGGCTTCAAAAACACAATAAATTGGGCCTCAAAGGACTCTCGGTCTCTAAGGGGGCTATGGTCCATCCAATGTAATAATATATAATATATAGTATAAATATTTAATGACTATACCTTCGATCTAGGATGAATTTTCAATATATCCCAAAAATGATTTATATATTTATTATAATATAATATATATATATATATATACATATTATATTTCCTATACTACTAATATATATATATTAAAATTTAATAAAATAAAATATTATAATATATTAGAATATGTTGATACTTTGGTATGTTCATATTAATATCAATATATGTATATTATATTTATATGTAATATATTAAGATATATTAACCTGAATATAAAATAGAACATTATATTTTATATTATTATATAAATAATTTTATTATTACATATATATTTAAATATATATATATATAATTATATTTTTTATAATATAATTTATATTCTAATATAATTAACACTATTTATGTTAACATAATGATATATATGTATAATTAAAATAATTTATTATTAATTATATATTTAACATAACATAAATTTTATATATTATATAATAAAATTGTTATTATATTAATTTTATATAATTATTAACCATTTATGTGTTTGTGTGTTTAGATAAATTAATACAAAACAGTTAATGTCATGTGTATATATTAGAATACAAGAAGTCACACATAATGTGAAGTGAGTTGGTTTGATCTCTTTCCTAGAATCAAGAGTTCCAGTGTTCATGTTTCGTTTACAGCAAGTAATATTAAATATTTTTGAGAGATGGGTCAGGTCAAGTGGATGAATAATTTGGGTCAAACTAGGGTATGTAGTTGGTCAGGTCCGGGATTCCCTAGGTCAGGAATGGGGTGGGTAAGGCCAGGGTAGTTCCAAACTGGGGAAATGTGGAATGGGTTAAGGGGTCTTGGCTAGGGATGGAATGGGTCTTTGGAAGGGGTGGGTTGAGCATGGTTAGGGGTCCCTAGATGAGTTAGGGGTGAGTGGGGATAGGGAATGAATTGAACCAATTAATAGATTTAAATCTATTAATAAAAAGAAAAAATATATCTAGACAAGGGAATGAGGTGGGTGTTATATCTTCTCATACTTTTCATGAAAATATATTACATATTAATTGAAGAATAGATGAACTAGAGAGGTGACTCATGTCGTCGCTCGACATCTCACTTTCCCTACACCTATGAACCCTAAATCTGCACTCTTTCTCCTCACATAAACACGTCCTTCGATTGACTCTAGATACCTCAATGATGTAGAAGGATGGTGAAATTGAAGAGGTGAAGAAGTTCTTTAGTTTATTATAGAGCTATTTTGTCCCAATAGAAAATCGCTTCCCTAATTGAATCATTCTAAAAGGATCTAAGGGCCATGTATCAGCTTCTAAAGACATGATTTCAGCTTAGATCGGTCTCTGCAAACATTCATTTATAGCTCATATTTCATTATTGAAAGGTATGAAACCCTAGAAACTAGCAGATCTTATTTTTTATTTAGCTTTTATTTGGGGTTTTACGAATTTCAAATGCATATCCACTGGTCGGGGAACTTTACTCATAATATTTCCCTATATATAACTCAAAGAACATGAATGGAGTGTAGGTTCTATTAATCTCAATCCTAGAACACTGCGAATACATGATTAGAAATTAATATTTAACTTGAATGACTTCAAATATACATATGCTAAGTCCTGGGTAAAAATATCATGGAATGAACTGGGTATTATGGAATCCTAAGATCCTATTTGACATCGCTTCCATGATTGGAATTACAATTAGAATGAATTATACTACTAAAAATGAAATTTATGGTTATTATGATCGGGTTTTGGTGTACATTTTTCTAAGTGTTACGCTGATTTATTGGGTTGTTTTGTCAACATAGAATGATCAAAATTTCTGAAGAATTGAATATGAGAAAATGAAACCATTCTGTAAATTTTATCAAATTATTGGACACTCATATTTTCAATGTAGAAGAGATGTTATCTGTTCTGACTGTCGAAATAAATGATATGATGTGATTCACTTTCGAAAGAATTTAAAGAATGATTCTATTTATAAGGCTATTGATGAGGCTCCTTTGGTGGTCAATTTCCATTCAAGATAGATGAAAGTTGTTGAACATGTTTGCAAGGACCGAAGGATTGATGTTGAAGATACTCTACTAAGGGATGATTCCACTCCAAAAGTTAATGGACCAAGCAATGTACGCTGATCTGATATTGCTGAAGGAAGTAACCAAAATGAAGGAGGCATCTCTTTTAAGGATGCACTGGTCAAAAGAATGGATAGTGAAAGAAATGAATTCAACTCAGAATATAGTCAAGCATAAAGGGATCTCTCAGCAAAATCAGCGGCTAATGATAGGTTTAGGAATGAGATGCATGCTCTAAAATGAAGGAAAGGTTAGATAGTGCTAGATTTCGTGACATCAGAGAAGATTAAGACCAAATGAAAAACAATAAACTGTAATAAAAGTATAGAAAAATAAAAGAATGAGGTAGTTTTGGAACCCTCTCCACAACAGGTTTGGGTGTTCACACAGATGCTATAGCAAGTGAAGTATCACCTAAATCCCTACCCTTGAATGGGGGTGATTTTCTTATGCTGAATCATTCACCGTTGCACATAATTCCTCCTGGATTATCTACTGAAACTAGAATGATGCAACACGTTCATAGTTGGAATACAATGCCAGAATTGAGAAATGTCAATATAATTTCCCCAGATACAAGTTTCAAGGAAGAGGGGTCACAAATTACTGACATAGAGGAGTTAGAGAGTACTAAAAACTACTCGCGTAAGGAAGGAATGAATCTCATACAGGAAAACATAGATAATCTTGAGAAGGTAATAAGAAATGCCAACATTTCAAACTCATTTGAGTTTTTTTCTACCTATATCAGGGAATCTTAGTTAAAAACCTTTGCGACTACTCCCAATGTTGTGAACGTACCTTTGTATGATTAAGGTGGTGAATGGATGCATGCAATATATTAGAAGGAGGGGAAAATACTCCAGCAGAAAAGGATGGCACCTTCCTTACCCCAACATGAGTACCCTCTCTAGAATAGGTTAATATTACCTATTGTGTTTCCTATAGTTTTTTTGTGCTAATTTTTTCCTCCACTAGATACTATTTTTTGTTTCAATAAAGAGGCCATTTGTGCCCCAACCATTTTAAAAAAAATTACATATTAATTGATGAATATTCCTTTTATTTCACAAATATATGCATGAGGACAAAATAGGTTTAGTGTATTTAAAAACATAAATATATAAACAATTGGTTCATAAAATATTTACATCAAAACCTACTTAGTTCTTCATAACTATCCCTACTCTTAAACATATCATAAATAATTCCTTTCTTCATAACCTAAGGAAAGAAAACATAAGGAAGGGTGGGATTCAGATTCTCATTAAGGGTAAATAAGGGTGATATCAATAATTACATAAACAAATATGAGTATAAAATTTGAAAACTATAACATACACATCTTAGATAATAATCTTGAGATATGGAATAAATATTGGAAGTTAAAGGACATGAATCATAAAGGAGAAAAATAAAATAATCCATGAAAGTCTAACATTATCTTAATACATGAGTTTTTATCATACACATAAGCATATAAAATCATTTCCTTAATAGTCAAGGCTCACTTACAAGACCATCAATGTGGATTGGGTTCAATCCCAGACTATCATAGTACCCAAGTTTCAATACCAATATTATCATAATAGATTTATTTTACTCCAATAACCATATTAGTAGTCAAGTTTCACTCCCAAGACTATCATAGTAGATTATGTGCACTCTGCAAACCATCACCGCAATCAAGGATTACTAAAAATACTATCATAGTGGAAAGATTCCCTTACGGAAAATTTTTCATTCCCCATTATGGTTCTATTTATCTCATAAGATATAAATATTTACCCAATTATTTGGAGGGATTTAATAGACCGAACTATCACATAATTATAATCCATACATATAAATTCCATAAGATCATAAATCATTCATCAAAACATCCTTACATAACCCAATTAAAAATAAACTAGTTTTGTAAATATCTTATCATCCTAATCATAAAGCAACTATAGAAATAATAAGCAAGTTCTTGGTTCATATAACAATTAAATCATAATTAATTTCAAAATTTATTATAATGGATGAAAATTTTCATTAAAAGATCACTGGAATAATTCTTGACAAAAATTAATCTTTTTATTTTGAAATAATTTATTTAAAATCAAAAAAATTCCAAATTATTATATAAAAAATATTTTTTTTTGAAATAACCATGGAAAATATTAAGGAAATATTAAAATATTTTATAATCCATGATGATGGTATATTCTATTCATGTAGTATAAGTTAAAATAAAAACAATCATTTCACACTTTTTAAAAAAATCAAAAAGCACTCCGTTTGGAAACAAAATGAAGATTACATTTTAAACCATTTTGTAAAAAACAATCATAGGTAATAATGACTTTAAATAATCATAGTATAATATTAAAATATTATTAAAATATTTTTATAAAACAACCATATTTAAGAAAGAAAAAAAATCAACTGAAAAGAGAAATAATGTTGATTATCCTTAAAAAATATTTTTATTTTCTTAAATACTTAAGGTGAGGAAAATAAAAGGAAAAAATCTATTCTAAAGAAATAGACTGAGGATAAGAAAATTTATTTGTTTCTTTATATGTATATAATAATATTTAAATATGAAAAACTTAATCATAAACAATATTTATAAACAATGAGATTGTAAAATTAAACCCATATCATTTAGGTATCATTTGAATCATAAGCCACGTGAAAAAAAGAACCATATATGGATATTTAAGTCTCCATAACCATCATAATAAGAAACATAAAATATTTTCATGGTAGTTACAAAAACAATATAAAATAAAAAAATGGTGAATATATTATGTGTATCATAGAAATAAATGTGAGATGAAAATCTCTTACCTCAGGTCTCACGTCCTTCGTATGAGTTTTAACATCCTCTTCTTTGAAATAATTCATTTGTATGTCCTATTAAGGATCATAGGGTTTTTATTTTTGGAAAAATAGAAACTGTATAATGTGAATAGGGATATTGATAAAAGATTTTGGTAGGGTATTTATGATCTAGACAACTCAATGTGGTATGAAGAAATGAAAGAAGAGGTTCCTCTTTACAATTGATGGGAGTAGAACTCTCTAGATTTCTTAAAATATTTATAAATAGTAATTTAGTTATCTAACCCAAATGCCTACAAAAAATAGGTATTTAAAAATAAGGTATGATGTGTTTAAAATCCCAGTAACTAATATAATTTTAATATGTTTAAGTGGTGTTTTAAACATTATCTATTGTATTAACTGCTTGGTTAACCAATTTTAACCTTAACCACGATAATGATTATTTTAATCTTAAGGGGTTATAATTTAACTTATAAGGTGAAACTTGGATCATTAATGGAAAATGGATGACATTTTAGACCAAATATTATCCAACTTTTCCTCTTTCAATATTTTATTTTTTTTTTAAATAATTTAATAAAATATTATTTTGATGAAATATAATTAATGTCAACTTGGATGCTATTAATTTAATTTGACATAAAAAACATAAAGAAAACTATATAATTATAATATAAGATTTTTCCACATCACTAATATGATATATTTATTTTAAAAAATATTTGTAATGCAATAAATCACTCAGATAATAATATTATTTAACCGAGATTAACCAGATTTACCCTTTTCTGAGTTGATAAATTTTACCATGGTTACAATTCATTTTGATCAAACGTAAAAGGGACTTATTTACAAAATTTGAACCTCCTGATTCCAAAAATGGAATCTATTTTATCAAAATCAATACATATAAGTTATATAAAATAATTTTAAAAATAATCACGCAAAACATGATGAAAAAAACTTTATATAAAAATATATTTTCAAGCAAAAAACATGGTTTATTTATTTTCCATGATTATAAAAATATTAAATAAATGTTAAAACATTTGATTGAGTATATAATATATAAATTTAATTAAAATAATTCACCAATAGTGATTAATATATTTTATTAAAATAAAAATTGATTGCCTATATAAAAATAGTTTTTCAGAAAAAATATTTGTAATGGCCCGGGTTTTTGGGGTCCATTACTTTGTGAAAATCTCGTTTTGGGTTTTTTGGTTTGGGAATCACGATTGTGTAGGCCTACCGATAACCTTAGCCTACTGGTAGCAGGCCTACCGGTAGATCGGCCTACCGGTCGCTCCAGCCAACTGGTAGCTCGGCCTACCGGTAGCTGCAGCATACCGGTAGCTCGGCCTACCTATAGCTGCGGCCTACCGGTAGCTATGGCCTATCGCTAGCGGTGGCCTACCGGTAGATGCGGCCTACCGGTAGCTGCCGCCTACCAGTAGCTCAGCCTACCGGTAGCTGCAGCCTACCGGTGGCTGCGGCCTACCGGTCACTGCAGCCTATGGGTAGCTCGGCCTACCGGTCGCTGCAGCCTACCGGTAGCTCAGCTACTGGTAGCTGTCACCCACCAGTAGCTCTCAGCTATCGGTGGCTCTGGCCTACCCCGCGGGTTATTTCCAATAGTGCTCCTTTTTGTGCAAATAGGGTTTGAAACCCTATTTTGACCTGTTTGAGCGTGTTTTAAAGACCCGTAACGCACATAAGAGTTTTAATTAAATAATTAATCAATTAATGAGTCGGTTTAAACCACCCGAACCCCTTTAATGACGAGTGGAGCCGCGTGATCAACCCACGACCCCCGCGCCTTACGCGGTTTCGCGTTCTCACCTCAACCGTTCGTGAATCTTATAAACCAAGGGTTAGCCGTGGTTTCTCCTTTCCTCGATCGTGGCTTTCCAAAAACAGCTTCTGCTGCATCGGGCGCACCGCATCGTTATCCCTAAAGTTCTGCGCACTGCCTAAAATGTCGATCATCTATCAATAAGTAGGGAATTTCTCCTTCATCTCTCTCTATTGTGTATCATGTGGGGTGGGAGTGCTTCTGTTCTATAGAATTGGACAAACCAGACCTAAATGAAGATAATGAACTGAATTCTATAATGAAATAGGGGGGCTGTGATCTTTGATGTTGTTTATATTATGACCATCTTTTTGAGTCGTGCTGGCTTATGCCTTCTGAAAATCGAGGTCGTTGGTGGTCGTTTTTTGTGCACTAATGAACCCCTGCTAATGTTTTAAATGGATTGTTGTGGTAGTAAACTCCTGCTGTGAAAGGTAATTGGTTAATCACTTATATCCGGCCAAATAAATTGAGGCACCAGGATCAATCCTTCTATGATAAACCCTGTTAGAATACACGAAAATTGAAATCATGGAGTGTGTTAAGCCGTTTAAATCTGAAAATACTGGCATGGCCCTGAATTGTGTTGGTGGTGGTGGTTAGTTGTTTTCTTTTTCGGGCAGATTTCTGGAGATATGGGAGGGGATGGGATCCCCTGTCTTTATACTCTTTGTGGTTGTGTGAATTTTGGGTGTGATCCTCTATTGTTGAGAACCTGGTGTGGGCGTTACGGTTGATGCTTGATTGTTTACTTTCCTGGACTTGTGCATATGCCTACTAGTTTCCCATTAGTGCTTAAACTCAATTAAACATTATTACTGAACATGAAACAAGAATGGTACAAATGGGTTTTGTTGGCGAGAGTCGTGACTTGTGAATTGGACGCAGTGGTGTTGTGTTCTGTAGGATGGTTAGAAAAACCTAATCTTTGGGTGAGTTTTTGTTACCTATATCTATACTTGTAGCTTTGTGTTTCTTATTCGCACCCCACCCAAGTTGAGCACTTAGTGTCGAACACCCCCATTTCATGGGGGAGGGTGTTTATCCCAACACTATTCTTAGTGGATGGTTATTAGCTCCTTTTTTGTTCCCTTTCTCGGATAGCCCAAGTATCTTTGGGCAGGCTGTGATGGCCTGAGGTCCATTATTAGCCCAAGAACCTTCGGGCGGGGCAGTGTGACGATTGGCCAGGTGTGTGCGGGAGGTAGTTTCCCAAGCATCTTTGGGATGAGGCCCAGGTGTCTTCGGGCGTGGTAGTGGATCTTCTGGCCCAGGTGTCTTCGGTTGTGGTGGTGGTTGTCATGGAATAGGTGTTTGCAGGCGTGGTTACATGTGACAGTTGTGGTCCAGGTGTGTGCGGGCGGGATTTCGGCAGTGGGACTGCGTGTGGTTGTGGCCCAGGTGTGTGCGGGTGGGTGTGGCAGTGGGACTACCGTGACAGAATGGTGGGATTGGTCTGATGCGTAAGATGTCTCAAAAACCAGTGGGAAAGTGGTGCGGGGTACCCAAACATCGATGTGCTCTTAATATATATATTACTTTACTTGTGTTATTTGGGGAGGGTGCCTTGGTGAGGATTGGGTGGATAGTTTACCTTGATAGGTCTTTGGTTCACTACTTTTTCTCATGGGACTTTAGCACGTTCCCCCACTTGTGCATGAGATTCTTTGGTTTTCCCTACTGAGTGTACTTGTATGCTCACCCTACATATATAAAACTGCTTTCAGGTTTCCAGGAGGAATTCAGGGATCACGTAGGACCATACTAGCTCGGACGTTTGGGGAAGTTTCAGTTGTTTCTTTTCCTCTTTGGTACTTACCTATGTAGTCACCTTTTGTACTTTGTGGCTTTACTTTTGGAACATGCATGTGGGAATGGTTTATTTTTTGCTTTACTTTTCTTTTACCTTGGTTTTGTTGAGTTTAATCATCTTATCTCTCGATGTTATAAAACAAAAAGGGTTAATGCCTTCCATTTGTGAGAAATTCATATACCCTTGGTGCTAGTCGCCACTCCGGGACCTATTGAAGGTGGTTCTCTAGGGTCATTATCTCCCCTTCAACTTAAAGAAGGAAGGGCCTGGCAATATTCTGACCCTTCCCTCCTTTTGGTGAAGGCGGGTCGTGACAGAATGGTATCAGAGGTGATGGTTGAAATATAGGATAGAGTCTGGAGTTATGAATAGTGAGGATTGTATGGGATGGTAAGGCAACAGTGTTGGGTGTCCTTGGCGCGTGAATTAGGCCAGGGAAGACTGGCTAGGACATGAGATTTTAGGGCCCCCCGTGATCCTATGCAAGGACTCTGGACCTACCAAATAACCAAGTGAGGCCACACTGATCGTAGGGTAGAGACCCTAGGAAATGTACATGCATCATAATGACTTGTGTTCTTGTGTTTCTGGGATGTATTGGGTATTAAGAATAAATTAAAATTTTAAGAAGTTTTAAGAACGATATTCTGCACTACTTGGGCTTAGGCATTCCTTGTTTACCTTGCAGCTATGGCTCCTGGAAGGCGACCACGTGTGGTACAGGAGATCGAGGCCCCGGAGACTACTTTGTCCAATCGGAAGAGAGCTGATCGAGAGGAAGAAGACGACCAGCGGAAGAAGACTCTTCGGGCCTTCCAGCGATAGGCCCTCGAGAAGTATGATGGAAGCACCTCCGACATGAAGATGGAAGGCTAGCTAGAGGAGCTAGGTATAGCTTTCGGCCTGATTCGGGCCCCGACCTAGTACTGGGTTCCTCTGGCCGTCAGATAGATGCGGGGAGTGGCGCGTCAGTGGTGGACGATTTACGTGGGGGAGAGGGGAGAGTCTGAGGTGGCTTGGCCATATTTTGAGAGGGAGTTCCGGTCAAAATTCCTCTCCTCGACGATGAAGGCAGAAAAGAGACAGGATCTACTCTCCCTCCAGCAGGGGAGTATGTCCGTGAGGGAGCTAGGGATCAAGTTCAAGGACCTCCAACATTTTGCTCCGGACCACTTTCCCGATGAGGAGTCTCGGGAAAGACGTTTAGAGGAGGTGCTCCGACCCTCCCTCCAGTATGTTGTTACCTGCTTTACCCTACCGACATACTTGGAGGTCCAGAAGAAGTCTGAAGTGGTGAAGAGGATGCAGGCTCTAGGAGGAGTGTCACGAGAGGGGATCTAGCAGGGACCATCGAAGGGAAAGGCCGTCAGCACCAGGCCTCCAGCGTCAGGACCCTCGAGGTTCCGACCAGTAGGGAGCAGACCGCAGTAGTTTTAGTTTCGATCCCCTGGACCTCGCCCTTTCCCTTCGGGCCCGGGATCGCGGTGCTTCGTCTGTGGGAGCCCTGGACATCTCCGGAGTCAGTGCCTGGACCCGGTGCAATACGGCAGTGGAGGACACCTCCCGCACCCGCCCCAGAAGCAGCTTCCAGCAAGACCTTTCCAACAGCAGCAGGGACAGTGAGCTCCCACTCCTCTGAGGGAAGACGTAGGAGGAGGAGGGCGACCTCAGGGCGCACTTCAGGGACCTCGACCGGGGCGTGGTCGGGGAGGTGGCCGACAGCCGAGGGGTAGCAGAGCTGGGAGTGGTAAGTTACACGCCGTAGAGGCAACAGTTCCAGCAGGGCCAGAGGTTCTTCGAGGTACGATCAGCTTTTTTAGCACTCTTGCTTATGACTTGTTCGATACCGGAGCATCGCACTCCTTTTTTGTACCAAGTCTAGACCGTGCCTTGGGTTTAGATGCAGAGAGACTTCCATATCCCCTGGTGTTGAGCACACCAGTCGGAGGTCAGACCAACTTTTTGTTTGTTTGTCAGAGATGTAGACTGATAATAGGGCCACATCAGTCGGTTGGGGATCTTCTCCTACTAAAGATACAGCTATACGATGTCATCCTAGGCATCGACTGGATATTTTTTGTGAGTGCCATCATCGACTGTTTTCTAAGAAGGTTTGTGTTCTCAGACTGGGGTGGCCGGTGTGTTACCTTCATTGGTGAGCGGGGCGGTCGGAAGGGAAATAGACGAGAGGAACCCCTCCTCTCCTTGTTGGCTGAGCTGACAGTGGAATTCGTAGATGCTGAAATGGTGGAAGTACCAGAGATCGTCTGTGAGTTTATGGACGTCTTCCCTGAGGAGGTGACGACTCTACCCCCTTGGCGTGATATTGAGTTTGGGATAGACCTGCAGCCCGGCGCTCGTCCGATCTCGATGGCTCCTTACTAGATGGCACCTTCAGAGCTACGGGAGTTGCGGATCCAGATTGACAATCTGATGAAGAGGGGTTATGTTCTCCCAATTGTGTCACCGTGGGGCACTCCAGTCTTGTTCGCAAAGAAAGGTAGATGGTGGTCTCGGGTTGTGAATCGACTGTTGGAGGCTGAATTAGGTGACGATCAAGAATCGCTACCCTCTTCCGAGGATAGACGATCTCTTCGACCAGCTGAAAGGGGCAGGGTGGTTCTCAAAGATCGACCTGCAGTCTGGGTATCACCAGCTAAGAATGAAGTAGAGAGACATCCCGAAGACGGCGTTCAGATGCAGGTATGGACACTTCGAGTTCGTAGTCATGCCCTTCGGCGTTACGAACGCCCCAGCTGTGTTCATGGGGCTTATGAACTCCATCTTCTGGGAGAGCATGGATTGGTTCATGGTCGTATTCATCGATGACATCCTGGTCTACTCAATATCAGAGGAGGACCATGCGGAGCACCTGAGGACGGTTTTGGAGGTCCTCCGACATCATCAGCTCTATGGGAAGTTGTCAAAATGCAAGTTTTGGACACGGGAAGTGCCCTTCCTCGGGAACGTGGTGTCCGAGTAGGGGGTAGCAGTGGACCCATCAAAAGTTGAGGCGGTTGTTTCTTGGGCAGCACCCAAGAATGTGGCAGAGGTCCATAGTTTCCTTGGGCTGGCGGGTTACTATCGGAGGTTCGTACCCAACTTCTCTCGAGTTGTGGCCCCTTTGACAACCATGACCAAGAAAGACCAGGTTTTCATGTGGAGTGAGCAGTGCGAGTCAGCCTTCAGCTATCTAAAAGAGAATTTGTTTATTGCCCCAGTTATGAGATTACCAAAAGAAGGGGTGGCCTATGTGGTGTTCTTTGATGCTTCAGGACAGGTCTTGGGATGCGTGTTGATACAACAACAAGGGGTGATCTCTTATGGGTCCTAGCAGCTACGCCCCCATGAGCGTAATTATGCCACCCACGGCCTGGATCTTACAGCGGTCGTTTTTTCACTAAAGTTATGGCGGCACTACCTCGTCGGGGAACGCTTTGTGGTCTTCACAGATCACAAAATCTTGAGGTATATCTTCTCCCAGCGGGACTTAAACTTGTGACAGTGGATATGGGTGGAGTTCCTCCAGGATTACGACATTGAGATCTCTTTTACTGAGGGAAAGGGCAATGTGGTGGTCGATGCCTTGAGCAGGAGGACGCAGAAGGATGCGGTCAGAGAGTCGGCGGACACCTGTAAGGCAATGGACGGGTTGACTGCCTTAAACCTGGATGCGAAGATGGATAACGACAGAGGCTGCCTATATCAGATGATAGTGCAGTCATCTCTGTTTCGACATGTGGAGGAGTCTTAGTGGGGAGACTCGGAGTGTGAAGTGATGCGTGACCGAGTTGACCAGGGCAATACTCCGGAAGGATGGACAGAGGATGGTCAGAACCGGATGCTTTTCCAGAAAAGGTTGTTTGTTCCAGGAGTGATGCACGGTAAGGTTCTCAGTGAGTTACACAAATCACCCCTGGCAGTACACCCATGAGTTTCCAAGATGTACCAGGGACTGAAGAGGCAGTTCTGGTGGCCCGGAGTTAAGCGAGCGGTGGCAGAGTTTGTGTCCAAGTGCTTAGTGTGTCAGCAAGTGAAGGTTGAACACTGAGTTCCAGGTGTCCTACTCCAGCCCCTAGATGTCCCCGAGTGGAAGTGGGATGAAATCTCGATGGATTTCATCATGGGACTACCCAAGGACCAAGGGGGATATGATTCCATCTGGGTGGTAGTGGACAGGTTGACGAAATAGGCACACTTTTTGGAAATCAGGGAGTCGAGTATTGTGGATGCTTTGGCACGAAAGTATGTGGATGAGGTGGTGCGGTTGTATGGAGTTCCAAGGTCTATAGTCTCGGATAGGGATTCACGGTTTACCTCGCGAGTTTGTAGAGGATTGCAGCATGAGTTTGGCACCCAGTTACGCCTTAGCACTGCTTTCCATCCCCAGACAGATGGAAAAACAGAGCGCACCATTCAGACCTTGGAGGATATGCTACCGGCATGTGTTCTGGACTCAGGAGGATCATGGGTGCAACACTTGCCCCTAGTAGAGTTCGCCTACAATAATAGCTATCACTATACCATCGGTATGGCCCCGTTTGAAGCCTTGTACGGGAGGCCATGTCGTTCACCTATGTGTTGGGTCGAAGAAGGAGAGGTAGGAATCCTTGGCCCGGAGGTGGTGCAGAAAACAACAGAGAAGTTTCAGCTCATACGGGAAAGGATGAAGGCGGCCCAGGACTGACAGAAGTCATATGTTGATACCAGGAGGAGGCCCTTGGAGTTTGAGGTTGGGGACCACATGTTCTTGAAGGTATCCCCTTGGCATGGGCAGCGAAGGTTCGGCAAGGGGAGTAAGCTTTCCCCCAGGTTCATCGGACCCTTCGAAGTGTTGCGGCAGGTCGGCGAGGTGGCTTATCAGCTAGCATTTCCACTGCCGCTACTGAGGATACATGGTGTCTTCCATGTGTCCCAGATCCGTCGGTATCTGCACGACAATTCACACATCCTTGATTGGGGTGAGTTGGACATCGAGGACGACGTGACCTTTGTGGAGAGACCAGTGATGATCAAGGATCGCAAGGAGGAGGTGCTTCGTGGGAGAACCATCCCCTTGGTTCGTGTGTTGTGGAGACATGGTGGGCTTGAGGAGAGTACGTGGGAGAGGGAAGCAGAGATGTGTACCCAGTACCCAGAGTTGTTTTGAGTTTGTTCCTTGTTGTACCTGTTGTGGTAGAACGTTTTGTCTTTTGGCTATGAAATGTACTGGTATTCTTCCTCTGGTTGTGTGTGGAAAGCCCTGGCTATGGGGGAGGAGAGAACCTGACCCCTAATCAAGACGCATTAAGGTGTATGCGATTAAACTCATGCGGGCGAGTCAGTACTTCCCAAAGCGGATAATATCTTGACATGGGGAAGGAAACTCCCCAACCCTCACATGCCGGGGCAGTTTGACATGATATGTTTCATGGTTCGTGACAAGAAGGTGTTCTTAGTTAACAACGAGGTTCACTCTTGAGAGGTATCTTTCGAGGTGGTTGTTTGGACACTCTCTTCCCCTCTGGTTTTGTTTTGATTCGCGAGGAAAAGAATCATTTTAGAGGTATCTGATGTCATGGACCGGGTTTTTGGGGTCCATTGCTTTGTGAAAATCTCGATTTGGGTTTTCGGGTCTGGGAATCACGATGGTGTTGGCCTACTGGTAGCCTTAGCCCACCGGTAGCAGGCCTACCGGTAGCTCGGTCTACCGGTGGCCGCAGCCTACCGATAGCTCGGCCTGTCGGTGGCTGCATCCTACCAGTAGCTCGGCCTACCGGTCGCTGCAGCCTACCGGTAGCTTGGCCTACCGGTTTCTGCAGCCTATCGGTAGCTCGGCCAACTGGTAGCTGCAACCTACCAGTTGCTCCGCCTACCGGTAGCTGCAGCCTACCAGTAGCTCGGCCTACCGGTAGCTGCTGCCTACAGGTAGCTCGGCCTACCGGTAGCTGCTACCTACCGGTAGCGGCGGCCTACCGGTAGCTGCGTCATACCGGTAGCTGCGGCATACCGGTAGCTACCGCCTACCAGTAGCTTCGCATACCGGTCGCTGCAGCCTACCGGTAGCTGCATTCTACCGGTAGATGTGGCCTACGGGTGGTTGCAGCCTACTGGTAGCTCGACCTATCGATAGCTGCAGCCTACCGGTAGCTCGGCCTACCGGTAGCTGTCACCCACCGGTAGCTCTCAGCTACCGGTGGCTCTGGCCTACCCCACGGGTTATTTCCAGTAGCACTCCTTTTTGCGCAAATAGGGTTTTAAACCCTATTTTGACATGTTTGAGCATGTTTTAAAGACACGTAACGTGCATAAGAGTTTTAATTAAATAATTAATCAATTAATGAGTCTATTTAAACCACCCGAACCACTTTAATGATGAGTGGAGCCGCGTGATCAACCTATGACCCCCGTGCCTTACGCGGTTTCGCGTTCTCACCTTAACCGTCTGCGGATCTTATAAACCAAGGGTTAGTCGTGGTTTCTCCTTTCCAAGATCGCGGATTTTCACAAACAGCTTCTGGTGCATCGAGCGCGCCGCATCATTATCCGTAAAGTTTCGCGCCCGGCCTAAAACGTCGATCATCTATCAATAAGTAAGGAATTTCTCCTTTGTCTCTCTCTTTTGTGTATCATGCGGGGTGGGCGTGCTTCTATTCTGTAGAATTGAACAAACCAGACCTAAATGAAGATAATGAACTAGATTCTATAAAGAAAGAGGGGGGTTTGTGATCATTGATGTTGTTTATATTATGACCATCTTGTTGAGTCGTGCTGGCTTATGCCTTCTGAAAATCGAGGTCGTTGGTGGCCGTTGTTTGTGCACTAATGAACCCCTGCTGATGTTTTAAATAGATTATTCTGGTTGTAAACTCCAGCTGTGAAAAGTAATTGTTTAATCACGTATATCCGGCCAAATAAATTGAAGCACTAGGATCAATCCTTCTATGATAACCCCGGTTAAAACACATAGAAATTGAAATCATAGAGTGTGTTAAGCCGTTTAAATCTGAAAATAACGGCGTGGCCCAGACTTATATTGGTGGTGGTAGTTGGTTGTTTTCTTTTTTGGGATGATTGATTGAGATGTGGGAGGGGATGGGATCCCCTGTCTTTATATTCTTGGTGGTTGTGTGGATTTGGTGTGGGATCCTCTGTTGTTGAGAACCCGGTGTGTGCGTTACGGTTGATGCTTGACTGTTTACTTTCCTGGACTTGTGCCTAAGCCTACTAGTTGGCCAGTAGTTCTTAAACTTAATTAAACATTTTTACTGAACATGAAACAAGAATGGGACAAATGGGTTTTGTTGGTGAGAGTCGTGACTTGTGACTTGGACGCAGTGGTGTTGTGTTCTGTAGGCTGGTTAAGAAAAACCTCAGATTTGGGTGAGTGTTTGTTACCTATATCTATACTTGTAGCTTTTTGTTTCTTATCCGCGCCCCACCCAAGTTGAGCACTTAGTGCCGAACACCCCCATTTCATGGGGGAGGGTGTTTTTTCCAACACTATTCTTAGTGGCTGGTTATTATCTCCTTTTCTTTTCCCTTTACCGGATAGCCCAAGTATCTTCGGGCAGGCTGTGATGGCCTGAGGTCCATTATTAGCCCAAGAACCTTCGGGTGGGGCAGTGTGACAGTTGTCCAGGTGTGTGCGGAAGGTGGTTTCCCAAGCATCTTCGGGATGAGGCCCAGGTGTCTTCGGGCATGGCAGTGGATCTTCTGGCCCAGGTGTCTTCCGGCGAGGTGGTGGTTGTTATGGCCTAGGTGTTTGCAGGCGTGGTTACATGTGATAGTTGTGGCCCAGGTGTGTGTGGGCAGGATTTCGGCAGTGGGACTACGTGTGGTTGTGGCTCAGGTGTGTGCGGGCGGGTGTGGCAGTGGGACTGCGGTGACAGAATGGCGGGACTGGTTCGATGCGTAGGATGTCTCAATAACCAGTGTGAATGTGGTGCGGGGTACCCAAACATCGATGTGCTCTTAATATATATATTACTTGACTTGCGTTATTTAGGGAGTGTGCCTTGGTGAGGCTTGGGTGGATAGTTTACCTTGATAGGTGTTTGGTTTACTCCTTTTTCTCATGGGACTTTAGCACGTTCCCCCACTTGTGCATGAGAGTCTTTGGTTTTCCCTACTGACTGTACTTGTATGCTCACCCTACGTATATAAAACTGCTTTCAGGTTTCCAGGAGGACTTCGGGGATCACGTAGGACCATTCTAGCTCGGACCTTTGGGGCAGTTGCAGTTGTTGCTTTTCCTCTTTGGTACTTACCTTTGTAGTCACCTTTTGTACATTGTGGCTTTACTTTTGGAAAACATGCATGTGGGAATGGTTTATTTTTTTCTTTACTTTTCTTTTACCTTGGTTTTGTTGAGTTTCATCATCTTATCTCTCGATCTTATAAAACAAAAAGGGGTAATGGCTTCCATTTGTGAGAAATTTCTATACCCTTGGTGTTATTCACCGCTCCGGGACCTATTGAAGGCAGGTCTCAGGGGTCATTATCTATCCTTCAACTTAAAGAAGGAAGGGTCTGGCAATCTGCTGACCCTTCCCTCCTTTTGGTGAAGCCGGGTCGTGACAATATTTCTTTTTCTTTAAAATGTTTTTTATTTTCATTTCTAAACAATTGATAACCAAAACATTTATGTTATACATGTTTAAATGATAAATTTTTCATAATTCCATTATTCTTGTTAATACTATCTAATATAATGTCTAGGTTATAACTTCCACTTTAAATAATGATATTTTAATAGAGTATTGTGGTTCGTTTCAACTTAGTGTTACGTGTTATGAAAGATATCAAATAAATTTAATTTATTTGAAAAAAAAATCGAAAACATCTTAGTGTGTTGCATTATACCCCCCTTAAAATGAACTTTTAACTCAAAATTCATCACTCTGATTCAAAACAAATAAGGATATACCAATTTTCTTACGTCCTTGGGTTCCCATTAACTTCCTCAAATTTTTGTTTCCTCTAGATAACTTTCAATTGGTGAGTAGTTTTGTTTCATAGCAATTTATCTCTAAAACCCCTTATTTATACTATTTTTTCATTATTATAATGATCATTCTTCAGAATTATGGCCTCTTATCATAGTACATGTGACGGATCATGTATCAAATTCCTTATGAGAGATACATAGAACATGTCATAAACATGAGAGAGGTTTTACGGAAGCACAAAGTGATATGATACCTTCCCTTCTCAATCAATAATCTCAAAAGGGACAATATACCTAGGGATTAACTTTATTTTACTCTTATATTTCATAAACATCTTTCATGGATAAATTTATAGATACACTCTCTTTCAAACTTTAAACTCCAAAATATCATAAATGATTATAAAAAAAACTTACCTATCCAATCTGAGTTTCCTTAATGAGATGTTGAAAAAATCTATCTAAATTTTCCATTTTCTCAGCTATATTAGGTCCCAATAGATATATTTCTCCAACTTCATCCAAATAAGTCATATTTTTAGACTTATTTCCATAAATGGATTTATAAGGTTCCATCTAAATGATCGAGTGAAAGCTATTATTGTAAGAAAACACAACTAGAGTAAGGTGTTGATCTCAACCACCTTTTAAATCCATAGAAAAAGATCTTGACATATCCTCTAGGGTTTGAATGGATAATTCAGATTGACCATTTGTATGAGGATTGTACCCCATACTAAAACTAAACTTTTTATGCATATCTCATTGAATTATTTTCTAAAACATCAAGGTAAACCTCAGATTTCTATTATATACAATATAATATAGTAATATATGCATCCTTACCACTTCCTTAATATAAATTTTGGAAATTTTTTCAAGAGATAAGACTTCCTGGATGGTAATTAAGAATGCTAACTTCATAAGGAGATTGAATAAAACCCAAATAGAATTATGACTGTTAGAAGTTTTTTGGTAATCTAATGATGAAATCCTTGGTTATGTTTTCTTATTTCTACTCTAGTGTAGGTAGTGATTGTGACAACCCCTTAGACTTTTATCTCTCATCCTTAACTTCCTAACAAATTAATCACTAAGATACATAATTTGTAATATCACTCTTCATGTTATCCCATTATAAATACACTGTCATATTTCTATACATTTTCATACTTCCTAGATGAATAAAGAATTATGAAATATGGGCCTCATCCAATAACTCCTTTAAATATAGGATGGAAGGAACACATACAAAGTTCATAAACATTATCAATCCAAAAAAATCTAGGTTAAACTTAGGGACATTTTTATCCTTCTTTTATAGCTCTACATATTCCTTTTATGCCTCTTCAATCTTCACATAGATAGATAGTTGAAAAATCTTTTCAAAAAGATTAAATTTCCCCCCTTCCTTCAAGAATTCAAGATTTGTAATTTGAAAATACAGTAATATTTGATTATTTTTAATCCTTATCATAGATAATTTTTTATGATCCTTTCAACTTGGATAATATAACACCTTTTCCCCTTCCCTAGGGTGGTAATGTATTGAGAATTCATAATCTTTAATCATCTTCAACCATCTTTTTTGGAGCATATTCAACTCTTTATATGTGAAAATATACATTAAACTTATTTAATCAATATAAATATCACACCTTTCTCCGTAAATATAATCCCTCTATATATTTAATGAGAAAATTATTGTAGCTAACATAATATCATGAGTTGGATAATTTTTTCCATTAACCTTCAATTGGTGTGAGGCATAAGCTATCACTTATCATTATTACTGATAATTGATCCCAAACAATTCTTCAATTTATCACTATAGATTAAAAACCCCTCCCCCATATAGCGTAGTGTAAGAATAGGTGAACTGGATAACCTTCTTGGAGTTCCTTTATGTTTTATTCACATTCATCAATCTAAAGAAACTCAGCTCCCGTCCAAGTTAGTTTGGTGAGTGGATTTTACATTCAAGATAAATTCTCAATAAAACACTGATAATATCCATCTAAACCAAGAAGAAAAATATATTTTATTCATGGTGGTTGGTCTAGTCCAATGTTCAATAACTCTTATATTTTAATCATCTATTGATATACCCTCACATGATATTATATTACCCAATAATGAATTTTTCTGAATCCAAAAACCACAATTGGAAAAGTTTTCATAAAACTTCACCTTCCATGGGGTCTTCAGCGTAATTCTAAAATGATATTCGCATTGTTACTTTATCTTGGAATATAAAATAATATCATATATAAATACTACTATAAACTATTCAATATAATAACTAATGACTCTATACAATAAATCCATGAAGATAGTGGTATAAATAGTAAAACCAAATGACATCTCAATAAATTCATAGTGTCCATACATTGTAAAGAATTATGTCTATGAAATATGCTCCTTCTTGACCCTCAATTGATTATATCCAAAAGCATTAAAAATATTAAAAAAAGTATTTATATCTACTTATTTGATAAAAAAATTCATCAATATGGGGTAGATGATACTTTTTCTTGATTTTAATCTTTTTAAGTTCCATATAATCAAAACAAATTGCAATGATACATGTTTATTATTAAAAAAATTGTTTAGCCTCAAGGAGATGAACCTATATGAATGAATTATTTTTAAATATTCTTCTAGAGTTTATTATTCAAATATTATAACTCAATCCGGGTTATTCTATATAGATTATTTAAAATAGGTGTAGAACATGGAATGAGTTCTATTGAGAACTCAACTTCATGATTCAGTGGAAGATTTGAAAATAATTTCATAAATAAATAAATAAACTCATGTATAATAGGCATATCTTTTATGGGTATTTTATCCCCAAACATCTAAAAAAATAATCCCTTTTTAAATTGAACCAAGACAGATAAAATGGATTCTATTTCCATTATATGTTCATATTTATCATCGCACAGATATACAATCATAGTTTGGTTCATAACATTAAGCTTGGATTTGATTCCTCAACAATTGATGTGGGAATTATTTAAATAAATCCAATTCATTCCAAAAATAATATCAAATTAAACAAAAGGGATAATAACAACATTTTCAGGAAATATATTCTCATAAATATCAAACAGGGAAGAATGATAAACTCGAGATGAAATCATTATACCATTATATAATTTCAATTATAATTCAGTATAAAATCAATGAGGTTATAAAATGATACCCTTATAAAATCATTCATATATAAAATAGTGGGTATATCTAAAATAAATAAGACATTAGTAGTTCTATAGTGGTTGGTAACTGTACTTTTCACCACATAATTATCGCACACCACATCAGAAATAGTGATTGTATGAGATTTTCCTCTATATTTGGGCTTAAGATGTTTCTAACATTGATTATCATCATTGTTCATCGTGTTTGAACACTGGTTAACATAATTTCCATACTCTTTCATTTGAAATACTTAATTGTGATTGGCATATTATGTGGTTTCTTTTTATTATTCCTTTCATTGATTGTTCTCTTCACATCAATTTAGTATTTGATTTCACAATGACCTTCATTTACTCCCTGTTCCAGTCCTCTTTATCTCATGATATATCAATCTTTACCCAATGCATTAGAGCAATTTAATGTACCCAAACATTACATAATCAAAATCCATAAGTATAAATTCCAAAACATCATAAATCATTCATCATAACATCATAACATAACCCATGTAAAATAAAATGGTTTGGTAAATATATAATCATCCTCATAATAAAACACACATAAAAAGAATAAGGATGGTATCATTAGATCATATCTCTAGTAAATCATAATTAACATCATAGGATGTTATCGTGGATGAAAGATTTATTTAAAAGATCACTAGAAAGATATAAACTAACATTTTTTCTCAGTGGATGTCATGAGTTAAGATTCTATATACTACACCTTTATCCTATAAATATTTTAATAAATAAAAACATAAGAGAAAAAAATATAAAGGTAAAATATATAGATCATGGTTTTGAACCCCATGCGGGTGCTAGTACTTTACAGCCCCTAATCGGTTAGTTGTACAGGTTGAACCCCAATCTGAATGTTGATGGGGTTTAATTCTTAGAAGAAACCAAAAATGATTTATTAAAACATCTATAAGTATATTAAAAGAGTGATAACCCCCAAATAAAATAAAAATATCCCCAACACTAGGAAGATATCAATCACAAAATTTGATGTGTAGACGGGGAGGGAAAAGAATATAGGGGTGATCCCTATTTTTCTCATCTAGAGGAGTGGTGTCTACTGGTGGTGAAGTAAGTAGAATAACAAGATACTTCTCTTATATATCATTTTCATCAAATTATTAAAAAACAATTTCTTGTTTAGTGTCATTATCCTCAAATACACCAGTGTACAACTCAACAAGATCTAATAATCTCTCCTCAACAAATGAAACTTCATTATATTCTTCATCCAAGGCTTATAGTAGTGGTATTGAATCTTCAAAATCATCATAAGGGATTTCAGTTTTAAATTAAAAATTAATAATATTTTAAGTTAAATAATTATCAAAAATTAAATATACCTCAAAACTTTTAGCTTTAGTCTCTTTCTCTATTAGTAGGGTAGCTTTGAATTCATTTTTTTAAGAAGAAATTGGATCTTAAAGTATGGATTCAACCTCCCCAATGTCTTCCTTAAATTTCTATGGAATAGTCATTTCATTTTCCTTGGCTTGTCTTTATTTTCATTCCATCCATTAAACTTTAACTTCTTCATCTTTGGTGTCCAACAATGCTACCTACTTGCTTTCCTTTTTTGAGAACATAGAAATTATCTTGAATCATTAATGAATCTTGTTCCATTTGAATCATAAATTTATCCTACCTAATAGAAAATATAGTACCATTACATGTATAATAAAAATCACTAATTTAATTCATGACCTAAATAAACAATGATATGCAATAAATCTCTTTTAAATTTTTTAAATATTTTATTTTTTTGGTTTTTTTAAAAGAAACAGTGTGCATAAGATTTTGGCCTCCCAAGAAACAATTCCAAATTGACAATGAGGGTTTAGTAGTATTACCTTAGTCAACATTTTATTTTCCCCAGTATGCAATATAAGATTCACACCCAAGCTCAATTTTGGAAGGAGGTAGCTCAAGATGCACTATCTTCCTATTGTCATTATTGTATTATAAAAAATATAAAACTAAAAAACAAATGTAGATGGGGGGTTTAAATGATTGAAATATATATATATATATGTGTGTGTGTGTGTGTGTGTTTGAGTGTGTGAAAATAAAGAACACAATGAAGAAGAAGAAGAAAAGTTATCAAAATAAAATCGTTGTTCTCGGGGGTTCATAGTGATGTTATCGTTATTATTCAAAATAAATTATGTATTATTCTTGTAAGAACCCAGATCTTCTTTTTGGGTATGTTTTTCCTTTTCAGGTCGTTTTTGAGGAAAATAGGAAATTTTGGAAATTTTCAATGTACACACCGTGTACTTTATAAGTACACGCCGTGTACTGCGACGCCGCTGGAGGCCGTGTGCTGGCCATGTCATGGCCACACACATGGTTGTGTGGGGTGATGTGGATGCCACTTAAAGCGGAGTATGAAAAAGGAGAGTACACGCCATGTACTCCAAAAGTACATGTCGTGTATTTTCTTTTTTCACTAAACTCACTAGGGTCGTGTCTAATTTACAAAATCGACTTCTTTTAGGTCGTCTTCGTCCGAGAGCGTCGAGCAGCCGTGGATATTTGATGAGCCCTTGAACTTCATTTCATCCTTCGATTCGAACACCAGTGAGTGTGTTTGAATCACAGCGGTGATTTCTCTCTTCTCCTAGAGTATCATTTTTGAATTCCTTCTCTTTTCCAAGTTATCGTGGGTTGAATGTTTTATATTTTTTTTAGATCATTGAAATTCTATAGAGATTCAAGCCCCGTGGTTCAAGTATATCGATCTCCTAACATCTTGGTAGATGGTTTGTGCCTTTCTGGAGAAATTATTTGAGTATTTTGTGAAAATTACACCAATACCATTGAACGGGGTATTGCGTGCTTACCATTTTTCACCCTATTGATTTCTTAATTTTCTTGTATTCTAGAGTAGAGGATTTTAATTGTGTTTTGGGCTAAGTTTTAGGCTTTGTAAGGGTTTTCCATGCATGTTCTTGCATGTCTCGACCATTGGGTCTAGTTACCTTATTGACTCCTATTGTTTTCCCATGCCTAGTATTGTAGGATGGTGTAGTTATTTTTCTTTCAGGATGAGATGTTTTATAATTCTATCCAAGTATTTCCTGAGGTTACTTTGGTCGTTACAAGATACGATACATACTAACTTTACACAGGGCTGTGAGAACCTAGTGTAGTAGACCATAGGGAGAATGGACATAAGGGCTTCTCCTAAGTGTATTTATAATACCATGTGAGACCATAGGAGGAATTGACATTGAGTTCTTCCTCAGAGTGTCTGTGGTTCCTCAACTCAGGCTACAGGGAGAATAAGATATTGAGTGCTTCCATAGAGTTCCTTTAGTACAATATGAGACTATAGTGGGAATTGAGGGTGAGTACTTCCCCAGAGAGTCAATTCTTTAGCTGAGCCAGAGGGGTGAGACTGTGTGTGCCTCCTAGAGGGTTGCTAGTACTTTTCAGTTAACCATAGGGGTTAGGCTGTGAGATCTACCCAGAGGATTACCTCTTTGTTCTACTTTCTTGAGTGGTTGCTTACTTGTTTGTAAATTATATGCTAGAAACTATGGATTGTTTGTTGATGAGTACTTTTCTGTTTACTTCTTTCTATACTTTTACCTACCATATATTCACTAACTTTTAGGCACATATCTTCAGGTGGTTGCCTACTGGGATTAGTCTCACACCCTGTTTGGGTCATTCTTTTGGCCCCAAACAGATTATATTGTTGTAGGTGTAGATAAGGGCAAGCGCCCTTCGAATTCATGTTCTTGATTGTTGTAGAGAAAGGGAGCATGGGACCAAGCGATGGCTTGTGATGCTAAGGAGTTTATCTGGTTTCTTTTTCACTCTAGTTTAGCACTGTTTTATTCTATAATTGTGACTTTTTTGGAAGTTTTCTTAGACATATATGTATCATGCATCATTTATATATATATATATCTTCTTCAGTTGTTTCCTATCTCTGTCTTCCGCTGTTTAATGTTTTTGGATATTTACTGTTTCTGCTATTGTATATTTTTTCTCTTATGTTATGTTACTCTACCAATGAGGGCATAGTTTCCCAATTATCACACCAACAGCCCACGCTGCTAGTCAGCAGCCTCTGGCATTCGGGTAAATGCGCTTGAGGCCATGTGACCAACCGGGTATGGGGCACCTTTGGCTGGATTTTGGAAATGGGATGTTATAAAGTGGTATCAGAGGGATTCTTTTCTCTTGACTTATTGTTTGGAGCCTTTAGCCAGGGATAGGACAGAATAGGTACTTTGTAATAAGTTGTGCCCGGGAGTAGCTAACCTGTGTACAGGGAAAAGCCAATCTATCTCATTTAATTGAAATTTTATGGTTTTGTAATTATTACAGTTGATTTGATTTCACCTTGAGTGATTCACATGTTTTGTACTGATACAGTTGATGTTATTGAGGTTCTATTTCAGTCACAACCCGATGAGATGAGGTTATGCCATCTCATTCATCATATTGCCACTTAATAGAAATCACATGTCATCCATACTTGCTATGTCATCTAGGATTCATTAGCAAATGTCTGTTGTTGTGATAGATGTTGTGTAGAATATGCATGTTGTTTTGATAGATGCCTTTATAAAAATATATGCTTCTTGTTAGAGCATTTATTGTGTAGGGTTTTACCTGAATGAATGCCAAATTTTGGTTCTTGAGGTGTTATGGGCCCTCATAGGCCGTAATTTGGTGGATCATTTACTTTTTTACAATGTTTGTAACTTGTTAAGGATGAAAAACTTTGATTCAGGGGGAGTATGGGCTCTCATGGGTCGGAATTTGGCACTTTCAATGTTCGTTTCAGTGTTTTCTAGGCTCCGGAGTAGTTTCTGAGGCTTACTGTTCGGAAAAACCCATAATACACGCCATTTAGTTTTGACTACACGCCATGTATTCTTCTGTTCGGGAAGAAATAGTTTTTCTTAAGTACATGCTGTGTACCATTTATAAACACCGCGTATACTCTACCGTGTCACAGGTCGTGTGGGCAGAGACACAGGATAGGGAAAACCTTGTGGGAACACATCGTATACCGGTTTTTCATGTCATTTAGTGTAATCCTAGGAGTCTGGTTGTATAGTTAACAACACGATTGGTGGAGTCACTTCTTATACACGTTGTGTCCACCTTGAACACGTCGTGTAGTCTGACCCAGGTACCCGGTCATGTCACGAACAACACGGGTCGGTGTCATCCTTTCTCATACACACCGTGTCTGCCTAGAACACGCTGTGTAGCTAACCACATGGCCTTTTGGGACTTTTTAGTACATTTTTTGTCCTTATCAAACATTCCATGAAGTGTGACCTGGGTACACAGGCCGTGTCACTAACAACACAGGCCAGGTGAAGCTTGTTGAGTACACTTCATGTCTACCTTTAACATGTCATGTATTTTTGTCTTATGAGAGTCATATGGCTTAACCATGTAGAAGGACTCAGGCAGGGGAAGAGGATTCAGGTACATGCCCTGTGTTAGGATAACACGTCATGTGTTTCGGGTGTTACACGACTAGTTTGGGAAAAGGTACATGCCCATGTAAATGACTTATGGGAACATGCCATGTAGTCTTTATACACGCCGTGTAGTCATGTTTTGTAAATTTTGAATGCTTTCTTTCCCATGTTCCCTTATTACTCTCCTAGTTCTCAGTCCTTGATAATGTGTTCTAAAGTGTGTTTTTGACATTGCAGAGTCATGGCACCGAGACGTCCTTCGGTTGCATTCCAGTTATCAGGTGTTTACTAGATGCCATATATGGCTGATCAGGGACTTCCCACAGATCCTCCTATTGTGCTAGCCTAGGCACCATCAGTGATACCAGTTACAGGCATCGATGTGCAGTTTAGGGAAGGCTTTTTGAGGATTATGTAGACCTTCCAGGGAGCTCCTCCTCCTACCTCGACTATGGCAGACTTGACGTAGTTTTTCCAACAGCAACATCCTCCCACCTTCTTAGGGGAAGGAGGACATCAGGCTTCAGAGTCATGGCACGAATCCATGATGATGATCTTTGAGCATCTGCAGATGCCTCCAGAGAGGTGGGTCAAACTCGCTAACTACATGCTATGAGACTTCGCCAAGAGGGGGTGGGACGTGATCTCACAGGCGGCTCATCAGCAGGTTATGGAATGTGAGGAGTTTCAGCGCGTCTTTTTGACTACTTCTATCTGGAGACCCTGAGGGCCAACCAATCCTGGGAGTTTATGAATCTAGAGTATGGTATTATTTCTTTCATGGTGTATTCCTCTTGTTTCACCGAGATTCAGCACTTCACACCCCTCCAGGGCAGAGATGGATTGTTCATGGCAAGGAAGTTTGAGGATGGTCTCAGATGGGAGATCCGCTCACATGTGAATATCTTTAGGCTGACTTCAATCACTTCCATCATCAACCAGTAACGGATTGTTGAGCGCAATATGAGAGATTCTGGAGCTGAGAGCCAGGGCGGTTCCACTTCGAGAGTTAGTGCTTTACCAACTTACAGTAGGAAGCGCCGTAAGAAGTCTACGCACGGTGATCTGAGGTAGTGAGACACATCTTTAGGTAGCCAGGTGGTATGCTACCAGTGTAGAAGGGATGGGCATATGAGTCTACAGTGCTAGAGAGACCAAGTGGAGTGCCGATATTGCGGCAAGATGGGTTACCTTCAGTGATTCTGTCAGGTTTTCTCACCAGTAACTGGTGACAGGGGTTCATCCAAGACACCTCATTCAGGAGCAGCGCCACCAGTTTCTCACCAGTCTGGGAACTGGAGTTCTTCCGGCCGTTCGATCCGAGGTGGAGGTCGAGGCCATGGTGTTAAGTCCCTGTTCATTCAGCAATAATAGGTTGGATTGGCTCAAAGGGGTCAGGTAGGGTCACAGGGCCATGGTACAGGTCAGGCTTTTGCAGTGGTGCAGACCCAGTAGGAGTAGGATCCCAGACCCTCTACAGTTTGAGATAGGATCTTAGTAGCCTCAGTTTTATCTTCTACACTTTTCGATACAGGGGCTTCCCATAGCTTTATCTCTGTTGCTGTTGTGGAGAGCCTTGGGATCTGCATCTTTTCCTCTACCGATACTTTGACTCGAGACACACCATTGGGGACTAGGACGGCTAGTGTACGTCAGTTCAAGGAGTGCCCTCTAGAGGTGGATGGGTATCACATTCTATGGGATCTCTATGTACTAGAGATGACTAGCTATTATGTCATTCTCAGAATAGATTGGCTAGTTCCCTTCCAGGAAGTAGTCGACTGTTATCGTCATAGGGTGAGTTTTATATCACCAGAGGGTGGATCTTTTCTTCATCGAGGTGAGTGGGGTGTCCAGGAGATTATACCAGGACCTGATCATCATGGGCTAGGTGGAGTTACAGCTCAGATTTTCAGTTTGTATCTAGATGACTAGAAGACTTTGCTGTTAGACTTTCCTCTAGTGGTGGATCATTTCAGGGATGTCTTTCTATAGGACTTTTTAGGTTTGACTCCGAAATGTGAGGTAGACTTTTCTATTGAGCTCATGAAAAGAGAGGCATCGGTGTCCATTCCTCCTTATTGGATGGATACACCTGAGTTGCAGGAGATCAAGAAGTAGTTAGAGGAGTTGCAAGAAAAGGGTTTCATCTGACACAGTACTTCTCCTTGCGGTTCGCCAGTTCTGTTTGCGAAGAAAGCAGATGACACCCTTATGCTTTATGTGGATTATCGGAAGCTGAACCAGTTGACAGTAAAGAACTGAAATCCCTTGACTAGGATTGATGACCTCTTTGATCATCTTTGAGGAGCCCTGGTGTTCTCAAAGATCGATTTAAGGTCCGATTATCATCAGTTGTGCGTTAGACCATCTGATATTCCTTTTACAGCTTTCCAGAGCATGTATGGTCTATAGAAGTATATTTTTATGTTGTTCGGCCTCACGAATGCGCCTGCAGTTTTCATGGCACTGATAAACCGAGTGTTCCATCCATACTTAGACTCTTTCGTGGTGGTCTATGTGGACGATATCTTAGTGTACTCTCCCACTCAATACGACCATGATACCCATCTTGAGATTGTTTTGAGTACACTGAGGGAGCATCAGTTATATGCTAAGCTCTCGAAGTTCAACTTTTGGATGGATCAGATTCACTTCTTGGGTCATGTTATCTCTGAGACAAGACTATCAGTAGACCTAGAGAAAGTGAGAGCAGTAGTTTCCTTGGAGAATATGAAGAACTTCTTTAAGGTGCATAGTTTTCTAGGGCCGGATGGATACTACAGACACTTCATACAAGAATTTTAACGCTTAGTAGCACCACTGACGTGTCTGACCAAGAAGGGTGTAAAGTTCTTATGGTCAGATTCTTGTGAGGCAGCCTTTCAGGAGCTGAAAGGGAGGTTGACTTTAGCACCAATACTAGTCTCACCAGATCTGGGCAAGAGCTACACTGTTTACTGTGATGCTTCAGGTATCAGACTGGGAGTTGTGCTTATACATGGAGATGGAGTCGTTGCGTATGAGTCTCGATAGTTGAGGCCACGTGAGAGGAACTACCCGATGCATGATCTTGAGTTGGCGGCAGTTGTTCATGCCTTACACTATTGGAGAGATTATCTTCTCATAGAGAACTTTGTGGTTTTCACCAACCACAAGAGTCTCAATTATATATTTACTCAGCATGATCTGAATCTGAGACATCACAGGTGGTTTGAGTACCTACAGTCCTTCGAATTTGATCTTGCCTATACGCCTAGGAAGGGAAACACAATGGTTGATGCGTTGAGCAGGAGGACTCACATACAGGCAGTTCGGGATGCCAATAGTGAGTGGAATCTTATGGCTTTGTTCTTTGAGATGCATATGAAGGTGCACAACAGATAGGGGAAAATGTTTATTTTTTTTGTAGCTATTACCTATACACTTCTTGACCGAGTTCGAATGAGACAACTATCAGATTCTAAAGGCCTAGTCCAATGGGAGAGGGTGTCAGGAGAGGACTGTATACCTGGGTGGACCATAGGTGAGGATGATATCTTGCATTTCTAGGGACGTGTATGGGTGCCATTAGATATGCATGAGGAGATGATGCAAGATTTTCATTCCTCAGTTTGGGAAGTTCATCCTAGTGTCACCAAGATATATTGAGACCTACAATGTTAGTATTGGTGGCCAGGTATGAAGAGGGATGTTGCTGGTTTCATCACGAGGTGGTCCACTTGTCAGCAGGTGAAAGGGGAGCATCAACGACCAGAAGGGCTTTTACTAAAGCTACCCATTCCTGAGTTTAAGTGGAACGACGTCGTGATGGATTTTGTGATGGGGTTTTCGAGGCCTCCTTAAGGGAATGATGTAGTTTTGGTTGTCGTTGATAGACCCACGATGGTTGCACACTTCTTTCTGATCAAGGAGACCTTATGTGTTAACGAGCTGGGATGGTTGTACATCCGTGAGATTGTACATATGCATGGAGTTCCACACTCCATAGTTTTAAAAAGGGATGCACATTTTACTTCTCAGGTCTAGAAAGGGATACAAAAAGCTTTGGGTACACAGGTGCCTCTAAGTATAGCCTACCATCCTTAGACATATGGCTAGTCCGAGGGTACGATTCAGGTGCTTGATGATATGCTCCGAGATTTCATTATGAACATTGGAGTTACTTGGGAGAAGCATAAACCTCTTGTGGAGTTTGCCTACAATAATAGTTTTCAAGCAACTATCCAGATGGCACCATAAGAGGATTGTACGGTAGGCCATGTCAATCACCTGTATGTTGGCTGGTGGCAAGAGAGGCAGCTTTGCTGGGACCTCATATTGTTCAAGAGACCACAGAGCAGATAGAGTTGATTTGTAAGACGATGGATACTGCACAGTCCCATTAGAAGTCTAATGCTGATCAGCGGAGATAACCTCTAGAGTTTGAGATCGGGGATCAGGTTTTCCTACATGTTACACTGAGGTTGGGGCACAGGAGGATTTGGAGATAGGGTAAGCTTTCACCGAGGTACGTCGTACCAATTGAGGTGTCAGAGATAGTTGGGCCGGTTTCCTATCAGTTGTAGTTACCTCAGATGTACCGGGCTATGCACAATGTTTTTTACATTTTTTAGCTCTGATGTTACTTTTCAGACACGTCTCATGTCCTTCAACCCAATGAGGTTGAGCTTGATGTGGATGCATCGTTCCAGAACAATCCAATCCGGATTGTTGATCGCAGTACGAAGGTTCTCTATGGCGGGTTTGTTTCTCTAGTATGGGTGTTATGGCAGCACGGGCAAGTATAGGATGACACATGGGAGAGGGAGGCCTATGTACGATCGCAGTGGCCAGAGTTATTCAGGGTTTTTTCTTCTACACCGCACTAGGGAAATTTGGGGACGAATTTCATTAAGGGAGGAATTTTGTAAGAACCTAAATATTCTTTTCAGGTAGGTTAGTTCTTTTCTATTAGTTTTTTAGGAAAATAAAAAAATATGGAAATTTTCAAAGTACATGTTGTGTACTGCGATGCCGCTGGAGGCCGTGTGCTGGCCGTGTCATGGCCATAAACACGGTCATGTGGGGTGATGTGGAGGGAACTTAAAGAAGAGTACGAAAAAGGTGAGTACACACCATGTACTCCCAAAGTACATGCCATGTACTTTCTTTTTTTCATTAAATGCATCAGGGTCATGTCTAATCACCAGAATCAACTTCTTTTAGGTCGTCTTCATCTGAGAGCACCAAGCAGCAGCGGATCTTTGATGAGACCCCAAACCTCTGTCCGTCCTCCGATTTGAACACTGGTGAGTGCGTTGTAATCACATCATTGAATTCTCTCTTCTCATAGAGAATCATTTCCCAATTCCTTCTATTTTCCAAGTTATCATGGGTTGAACGTTTTAGAAATATTTGTAGATATTCGACATTCTAAGGCAATACAAGCCCCATGGTTCAATTATATTGATCTCCTAACATCAAGGTAGGTGGTCTGTTCCTTTCTATAGAAAGTCTTTGAGTATTTTTTGCAAATTCCAACAATACCCCGGAACGAGGTATTGGGTGTTTACCATTTTTAGCCCTATTGATTGCCTGCTTTTCTTGTATGCTATAGTAGAGGATTTTGACTATGTTTTGGGCTAATTGTTGGGATTTTGAAGGGTTTTTCTTGCATGTTCTTTCCTATTTGGTATGTTGGGTCTAGTTACCTTTTTAACTACTATTGTTTTCTCGTGACTAGTATTATAGGATGGTGTGGTTGTTGTTCTTTCATGCTGAGATATTGTATAATTCTAGCCAAGTAGTTCTTGAGGTTACTTTGGCCATTACATGATGTGATACTTGCGGACTTTACATAGGTCTCTGAGAACCTAGAGTAGTAGACCATAGGGAGAATGGATGTAAGGGATTCTTCAGACTGTCTTTATAATACGATGTGAGACCACAGGGGGAATTGACGTTGAGTAATTCCTCAGAGTGCCTGTAGTTCCTCGATGCGGGTAATAGGGGGAATGAGATGTTGAGTGCTTCCCCATAGCACATTTAGTATGATGCGAGACTATAGGGGGAATTGATGGTGAGTGCTTCCCTGGAGATTTTATTCTTTAGTTGATCCAGAGGGGTGAGATTGTGTGTGTCTCCCAAAGGGTTGCTAGTTCTTGTCGGTTGAACCATAGGGGTTAGGCTATGAGACCTACCAAGAGGGTTACCTGTTTGTTCTACTTTCTTGAGTGGATACTTACTTGTTTGTAAATTATATGCTATAAACTATGGATTGTTTGCTGCTGATTACTTTTATGTTTACTACTTTTGGTACTTTTACCTACCATATATTCCCTGACTATTACGCATACATATTCAGGTGGTTGCCTACTAATATTAGTCTCACACCCTTTTTGGGTCATTCTTTTGGGACTTAACAAATTATATTGTTGCAGGGGTAGATAATTTCAAGTGCCCTTCGACTTTAGGTTCTTGATTGTTGTGGTGTTGGGGAGCATGGGACCAAGCCATGGCTTGCGATGTTGAGGAGTTTATTTACTTTCTTTTTCACTTTGGTTTAGCATTGTTGTATTCAAGCATTGTGACTTGTTTGGATGTTTTACTAGACATATATGTAACATGAATCATTTATATATATATATATTCTCTAGTTGTTTCCTTTCTCAATCTTCCATTGTTTACTATTTTTGGATATTTACTGCTTCCGCTATTGTATATTCATTTTCTTCCACTATGTTACTCTACCAATGAGGGCATAGTTTCCCCATTATCACACCCAAGGCCCTCACTTCTAGTTGGAAGCCTGTATCGTTTGGGGAAATGCGCTTAAGGACATGTGACCAACTGGGTATGAGGCACCTCTGGGTGGCTTCCGGAACCAGGAGGTTACAATTCTATTCAATGTAAAGATCCAAACCTTTCATTATACACCCACACATAAAAGGTTATTACCCTACACTGAGATGTCTATATATAGTATTAAACTCTTCCACATCAATACTTATTCCAAACTCCACCTTTTTAATAACTCAGATATTAATAATAAGAAAAATGACTGAATGAGGAGAAAGAAAACAGTAATAGAGAAAGTGGGAGACTGCTCACCATAGTCATTTTAACCACTAAAAAATATTTGAATAAAATATGAGATATCCTGAAATAATAATACCCTCAAAAACCACCACTACACCCATCGAACAATATTGGGGGTCATCTTTCCATGAACATGGACATAAAATAAATACAGTGGGAGAAACACAAAAAATAAAAAAAAAGAAATGGAAAGAAGGAAAAGAGGGAAACACTGGTATAAATTAAAAATATTAAGAAATAATACTGAAACAAAAATCCACCATTCCCCCTTTAAATTTACTATCCTCTCTAATGGAATACGGGTAAATATTAATAAGGAAAAGGGGTAAATAATTTTTTTTAAAAATTTTACCTCTGATAGTATGTGTGTGTATGACCCATTAAATGGAAAAATTTGAAAATTTTGTCTAAATTAAAGTTGTTCCAAACTCTCGTATTGATCATTAATAAGATTTTAAGCTTTATTGTTCTATGGATTTAGTATTTATTCTTAATTTACTCAATAAAATTAATATGTCCAGGCAGACTCTTAGTATTCCCCAAATCCATTTTCCCATGCATTTTTTGCATTGAAAGATGTAAAATTATGAATTTAAACCTTTATAAAAGTATTTAATTAATTTATTATCAATATAAAGGTCAAACTATGTCTCTTTATATCTTTTAGTTCAGGATATTTGGATGAATAAGTAAAAGTTTCCATATTTGTGCACAGTTTTCGAGATCCAACTTGTGATCTAGTTTTGGGCCTTCAAATAATGGATTGAGCTTTAGGTCTAGAAAACTTAAATGAATCTAATGATGTATATAAGCATAAAAACAATTATTTTATAATTTAAATATCTTTATAAAAAAATTATATCCTAAATATAGAATAAAAAATAGTTAAAATCCAAAATTAGGTTGTTTTAGCAATTACGCTCAAATTACTAAAAAACCAAAAACAAATGTGACAATTGGGCATAAAATAACACTAGGGTGGGTTTTAAAATATTAAATTTTATTATAAAAGTTATGAAAATTTTACCTTCATCACTCCCCCACACTTAAGAATATCACTCCTGAGAAATCAACAAACATTCAAATCATAATCCACACAACAATAAAAATCTAAAAAACAGTCATGATTTTTTCCAAAATAGAACTTCATCATGACACTACTAAGAAAAAAAATTCCATCTCATTTTCATTCCTAAAATTTAAATTCATTCGATCTCATAAATTCATCTAAGGCTCAATCATAACATACCTACCATTGACTTTTATTTTCACTCTTCACTCAAGAGAAATAAATTTGGAGTTATTCTCATACTTGAAAAGTGCATGTATTGCCATAGGTTTGGGAAAAATTTCATCTCTACATAGCGTGAAACATAAAAAATATGTTCAGTCATGAGGACATTTACCAGGTGAATTCTATGCATTAGGGTTGGTTGGTAAAATATTTAAAAATATTAAGGTTGAAATGAGGAGGTTGGACTCTTGAGTATAATGCATGAATATTCAAGTGAAAACATAAGAAATTATGCCACTCAATTCCCATTGAAATTTTAAATACAACAACACCAAAAACAATTATCATGTTATATAAGTCAATATTATGTCCACAATGGTCCTAGATACCTTGATAAGGGGTTAATCTAGGTAGAGATATTATTTTTAAACTTCTTCCTACCCCACTGGATCTTGACCTCTTTATTACAAGGGTCACTTCTTATACCCTTTAATGTAAATTTTGATCATGTCCTTTCTAATTGTATCAAATGATAATGAACTGAAAGTAAAGAAATAAATAAAACACAAGGATAGAAATATTTTTACTTGGTTCACCCTTACAAGGTAACATCCAAGGAGCATATAACGACGATGTGTCGATTGTACCCAATTCACTATCGCTCACTGCCAAATTACAATGTTTGGGCTAGATCTTCTCTTCCTAGGCTCACTACCATTATAAGTTTCAGGGTTTGTTCACTACATTCCCAAGGGTCACTCAATATTACTCTTCCTATGGGTCACTATCAGTGGGAAGGATCACCATCTTCCTCTTCCTTCACTCACTGCCCTTGGAAGGGATCCACACATAGTTTATGGACTTGTAGTCCCTTAATCATCAATGATAAACGCATCCTCCCTTGTATTTATATGCTCTCTTGAAGCCAAAATTTCATCCAATAATGAATATTTCTTTACCACATACATATTGTGAAATTTCAAACCCTTCATGCAACATTAGGTTGACTTGCGTGCTTCTTTAATCTTGGCCTGCATGTAACTCCTTTGTCCTAGAAGAACAACTTGTGCGCTAGTCCAAACATGCATGCAACACCCTTATTATACTCCAAACATAAATGATAAACACCCTTTTACACCCAAATCACTATTGACATGAAACGACCATATAGCATGAAACTTTATAATTACACACTACTTGCGCGCCCTCACTACTTTTGTGACCAAATCTATGATTTTCTCTAAGTGTTGAGCTTCTCCAGAATGAGGGTGGAAGCCACCAATTTATAGGCATTTTTTGACCCAATACGTGAGAACTGAAACTTTCCCCTAGTCACGCTAGTCCATTCTCCCAATCCTCTATGACATAAATCACCTTGTAAACCACTCCATAACTTACACGCCCTTATTTACTTTTACATATTTTGATGTTTTTATTTTAAAACATGAATGGAGTGAAAATTTCCATTGCTCCATGACACTAGAATGAAACTCCCATTGTAAAAAACACCTTTCTCCATTCTCCAATTTTCAGAAAAAAAAATTTCCAGACATCATAAAATGGAACCACCTTATATACGTTCTTTTTTACCTCCTCCAGATCATCCATTTCTTTTTCATGGATCCTTTTCAACATAGTTTGACAAAAATATCTCTATAATTCCATAACATATCACATAAACTCTCTTTTTAAACAAAAACAATGAACCAAAAAATGCGTCAATGTCAACTAGATGAATTTTTTCCCAATATCCTATCAGTGATTACAATGAATTATATCTTCCAAATTCACCCTTTTTTTTCTTTTTTCTTTTTTTAAGCTCTAGAAACGCACATATTTATTCATTTATTGATTTCTATTCAGGGAGGATGAGATGAAGATTGAATAAAAAACTAAATTAAAATTTATACCCTTGATTTTAGATAGGTACATGAGTCTCAAAAGAAAGTAAAATTAGAAATTCAACATCATCACCATTTTTTCCTTTTTCTTTTTTTTATTTTATTATTCTTTTTTTGAAGGAGTATATTAATAAATAAATAAATCAAAATGAAATGATTAATAAATCCCAATTATCTTATTATCTAGTACACAAAATGTTGACACACACCAAACACCACCCAAAAATTAAACACATCTAAAATAGATCACAAGAAATTCTCTTACCCCACACTAAAACTTGAAATATCCCTACAACAATACCAAGAGTGTTGGTACATAAAGAAAAATGAACTTTTAATGTGGATTAGACCTATAATGAAATTAATGGTATATAAGGGATAATGAGGTATTTATGTGAAGGTAGGTATCAATTTAAAATTTTGGGTACCCAAAGAATTACCTCAATCATTTCAAAAACATTCCACTAAGTCCAAAGGTTTGAATGAGAAAAATCATAAGTCATGGTCCTCACACGAAATAAAAATTTCTCTCTAGAAATTGTGGGTATTATGAAAAAAATGTCAAAATGGTTTGTAAAAACTCCTAGATCTGTAAAAATATTTTTGATTCAATATTACATGTGTATGGATTTCAAAATTTGTTTAAACTCAGAAAATTGTTTGAAAATCCAATTCAAAAAATGTTTTTTCATTAAAATAATTTAAAATACATTTAAAAAAATTATTTGAAATCCCTAAAAATAAATTAAAGTGTGAAAATGATAATTAAATTTATTTATTATATTGGTTTCTAAAAAATGAAAAAGAAAAAAGAAAATTAACACAAAACAACTAAGCAATTTGACACTCACCCCACATTTAAATTTAACTACCCCTGATTTCAACTCAACAAAATAAAAGTGATGGTAGAAAAACTAAATAGAATGAAAGATACACCATGACATTATTTTTTAGTTTAATTCATGATTTATGATCCTATTTGATACCACTTATTCCTCGAAATCATGAGATAAATAAAAACATAAGATAAATAAAAAACTAGTAAGGTAAAATAGTATAGAATAAGGTTTGGACCACCTGTGTGGGAGGAAGGTTTTTATTTCCCCTAGTGTGGTAGTTTTAGAGCTTTAACCCCAATATAAACATGGATGGGGTTTCATTCTCAGAAACCACCAAAAATGATCTCTATAAAATCCATGAGTATATTCCAAGAGTCATATCTTGAAAATAAAAGAAAAATAACCCCAACCCCAAGAACAGATAAACGAGAAAATTTGAGGTACAAAGGCGGAGAAAGGAATATAGGGTTGATTACATTTTTGGTCAGTTATAGGATTGATTTCTATAGGAGGTTAAGTTAGTATAATATTAAGTGGAATCTATTATTATTATGGTTTAGCAAATTATTCAAAAATAATTTCTTTTTTTCACTATCATCCTCAAATACCTTGGTCTACAACTTGACTGGTTCTTCCATTCTCTCCTAAACACATTAAACTTCTTTATCTTCTTCATCCAGTGCCTACATTATTGTTAATAAATCAAAAAAGTCATAATAAAGTAGATTAATTTGAAATTATAAATTAATAATATTTTAATTAAAATAATTCTCTGAAATTAAATCTCCCTCAAAAGTTTTAGCTTTAGACTCTTTTATCTTTAGTAGGGTAGTTTTTCATTCATTTTTTATAGAAGGAATTGGATTTTTATGTAAGGATTAAAACTCACAAATTTCCTCTTGAAATGTAGGTGTAATATTCATTCTATTCTATTTGTATTTTCTTTGTTTTCATTTCATCCATTTAACATTACCTTCTAAAACTTTAGCGGCCAACAATGCTACCAACTTACTTGCCTTTTCAAGAACATTGAAATTATATTGAATATTTCATGAAACTTATCCCATTTGAATCATAAATTTCTCTTCCCTACTAGAAAATTCAGTACTAAGAAATTCATATGAAAAATCACTAAATTAATCCATTACCTAAATAAACAATGATATACAATAAGCTATTTTTTTAAATTTTGAAATATTTGATTTTTTTGGTTTTTTTATGAAAAACAGTGTGTGTAAGATCATTGTATAACAGTAAGTGGTTCCAAATTGTAAATTAGTGTTTATTCATGTTACCTCCATAAACATTTTATTTACATAATTTTTCAAGATTGGAGCACACCTAAGGTCTATCTCTTGAGGAGGTCACTTACAACACACTATCTTCCTATTGTAACTATTATATTCTAACTAATATAAAACTACTAAATTAATATATATGGGGGCATTTAAAATGAATAAAATATATATGTATATATACATATATATAAAAATACAAAACATAATGAAAAATAATAAAAACACAAAGAAGTCAGTGGAATAAAATCATTGTTCTCGGGGGGTGTAGTGATGTTATCATTGTTATTCAAAAATATATTCTCATTATTCTATTTAATGTAGAGATCCAAACCATCGACTAAAAACCCTCTAATTAAAATTGTATTACCCTACACTGATACCTAAAAATGTACGAGTAATCTATTCACATCAATACCTAAGGAAAACTCCACCGCTTGAATGACTGAGATATCAATGAGAAGAAAAATGTAACACCCCGAGATTTTATGAGAAGTATTATTTTTCAATTTATTTGATGTCTTGTGTTGTATTCTACACCAATATTATCTTTCTCTATACTCAACATTGTATTATCTTGTGATATGAGCAACATTATTCTAAGATCGCATTACACAAAATTTCAGGATCGTTGGATAGAATTTATTCTATGCAACATTGAGTGTATATATATATATATATATATTCAATGTATAAATGAAATATGGTTGGATTCTATTATACACAACAACAAATAAATCTTGCACTACACGCAACCCTTACTTGGCTTGTTTTACACGCAATCGCAACCTTCCACGATAGTGTGTGTTGTATGCAATACTGAGTTTCACTAAACAATGATATGTTATTAAAATATTATATAAACTAGACATTATGAATAGTAATATAGAATTTCTGAAATTTTATAAATTTTATCTTTTAAAATGGACTAAATTTTTGGATTCCGAATATAGAAATTATCCTAGGGTGAAAATTTTGGTATTTTTCTGAAAATTTTCAATTTTTGATGAATAGTGAAAACGCTGAGTTATTGGTTAAAACCGAATTTTTATTTAAATAATCATTTATTTTATTTAAATTTATTTTAGGTAAAAATAGACACATAATACTTATATAAGTTCAATGTAATTCATTGGAGTCATTTTATAATAATTTTTGATAAATAAAAATTTTATTGAACTTTTCACCGTCTTTTACCCACCTCCTAGGAGCATTTGCAATTGTACATAAAACTTAATTTTACCGCTTCTGTGAGTTGAATTTCGAAAATCCGAGAGACATGGTTAATATCAAGGAGTAAAATTTGGTTCAATAAGATAAAAATAATTTTTTCTGAATAGTAACTTTTTACATTTATTTACCACGGTTAAAAGTAAATAGGGTAATTATGTGTAAAAATGATATTATTATTACCCTAACACATGTCCTAATTCTATTGGATAAGTTTAATTCGACCAAAAATAACCTTATGAATAAAATATTACCATTTAGGTCCACTTGGATTGGATTATGACACTTATTATTATTTTATTTAAAGAAGAGTTAAAAGAGTTAAAATCAAAGTTTAATAACTAAAACATTTTTAATATAAGGTTATACATAAGATAAATTAAACTATAAATATTAATTAGAAATCTAAAAATATTTCCTACATAATGGTAATATATTTATAATTTTTAGACATTAAATAATTTAATTTATGACACAATGATGATGCAGTAATAACCTTATTAAAAAAATATTAACATAATTGATGTTATAAATAACCAACTAAATGTAATTACACTAATTTTCTAGGTTAATATGACATTTTAGTATTGATTTAATTAATTTTTTTTTTCTAACTAATCATGCTGTTATGATTTTCACAAAAATCAATTACCAAATAGGGTCAAAATTGACAAAAAATAGTTTTTTAAAAAAATATTATATTATTAATTGTTATTATATTCCTAAAAATATAAGTTTCAGACAAATGACTTAGATAAGGGTATATATATTAATAATTAACCACTTGGGGTTAGTTTGGCTTGTTATAGTAAGTTTATTAACCATGTAGTGTAAGAAAACAAGAAGACACTGTAAAAGTTAAATTATTTAACTTAGAGTTAAATCTAAATGATAAGGTTAAAATAGTAACATAAACTTATCTAAAACCAATTGGTTGAGAGGATTTCTACCCATCCCCACTTTAGCTTCTAAATAAATCAATTTGGAGCTATTATAAACTAAATAGGACTTTTTTATAAAATAATATTTTATGTTTTTTTTAAGGTGCCCCTCTCCTCCTTTATAAAAGGGCACCTCCTCCCTCTTCTCTTTACACAATTTTGAGCTTTCAAGCTCCGAGAATCCCTGACCATTTACCTTCTCAACTTTACTAGAAACATTATATAGGTTCTGGTCTCCTCAAAAGACCAACTCTAGTGTCTTAAAAGTAAGCTTAAAAGTGGTACGTCGAATAAGAGATAATCTCCCCTTCCGATTCTTTCAAGTTTTTTTTCTTCTTCAAATTCTTCTTCTTTAGTTATTTCATTATAATGTTATAACATCAGTATCACTAATATAATGATATTTTATTATAAATATTAAACAACCCCATTTCACCTTCTATCCATCCAACGGAAAACGAAATCACTACGTGTGCGTACGTACGAAATACCATCTCCACGCCGTGGTGTAATCTATTTTTCCAACCCCACCTTACATGGGTCTGTATAATGGTGTAAATAATAACTATATATAGTTATTATAACATCATAATGATTCTGAGATATTATATCATCCACTCCAGCTCAATTCAATAATTATGGGAACGATATCATCGCTCATGCGTACGTACAGATTACCGTCTCCACAACGTGATGAGATTCATTCTCTATGTTAACCATTCAAGAATTATTATAAATTATATATAATGAATAATAATTAAATATATGACATGATAATGATACTGGATTTATGTTTATATATATTTCATATACTTACTTCCATTCAAGTCAATAAGGAATGTAAAACAGCGTTCATGCGTAAGTACGTCCTATCATCTCCATGAATGGTGAATTTCATTTCATTTATCTATCTATTATATATAGATATATACTGAATATATATGATATATAAATCATGATTTACATTGTGGAAGTAAGTAAATCATGATATAAGTAATAATAATATCATGAACAACAAGTCCAAACGCATAAGATAAATAAAAAGATTTTACCCAGAATACTGCTTTAACATGGAATTTACAAAAGAACTAGTAATATAAAGTCATAAGTGAACCATATATGATATCACAACAAGGAATATGATTCTGTAATAAGTCAATGACATTATTTAAATCATTATACAGAAGGTTAGGATACATACGAAGCATATCAGACCTAATGTAAGTGATAATTTTTCAATCTCAGTTTTATCTGAGATTGCTTATAACTAAGTATTTACTGGGCTTATATTTTTCATCTATGTCCATAAAAATGTGTTTTATAAAGTGTTTAAAATTCATCCATGTATTTTTAAAGTCATTATTTCCCCTTTTTTACTTTTACTTTGTGTTATGGAAGGAATTTTTCTTTTGTTTACCATATGTGGTAATTTTTTACTTTTCCGTTAAAAGTACGAGGAGAATGTTTTTTTAACTTATACAGCATGAATGGATTTTTATTGTTTCATAACTCCTTATTTTCATGAAGTTTTCTCTACAATATTTAATTTTTATTTTCAACAAAATCCTTTTTTTTAATTGTGTGGCATTTTGTGAAAAGAAAATGATTTTTAAGAAGAAAGGATATTTTCTTCAAGAATTCTTTTCAAGTGTTTTATCAAAACCATTTTCCATATAAGATGAAATTATTTCATATGTTTAGGTTTCAAGTAAAATATCTCTATCATTTACATGGTTCCAATTTTCTTATAATGAAATGATATCCATTTGCTTTATATGGATTAGGTTATGATGGGACTATGTTTATGAAACCCATATTTATTCTTTGGGTTATGATGAATGATTTATGTTTATGTTGTGGAAAAAGTAATAATGATTTCATTATGAGATGGGTGGGACCTATATCTCCCTACAATGCATTGGGTAAATATTTATATCTCATGAGATAGACCTGGCTGGAATGGTAAGTTAATCTGGTTCAGTGATACAGGACTGGAATGAAGAGTGAACTCGCTTCAGAAAGGGTCTTTGTCCACTAAGATGGTCTTGGCAGCAATGCCTTAGATACTATGGAAATCATATCATATTCTTAATGGTTTTCCACAATTAAATGTTTTAATCCCATGCTATTTTATAATGATTGATGTAAAGACCCGTAAATTCCAAGGAACTTTTTTTTTCTTAATTTTCGTTGGAATTTTACAAGAACGCAGTTTCTGACGACGCCTGATTCCGAGGCCCGGTGTGCCCGGAATCAATTTCTGAAGTTTGGCTCGGGTACGTTCAGTGAACGGACGAGCGGGGTTTTCTATCTTTTGAACCGGTGCTCGGAATCGAGTTCTGAGGGCACCGACGGAATCACAACGCCTGTAATTTCTTAGAAACGCCTCTTACGGAGTTGCGTTCGCTCAGGTGCGGTTTTTAATTTTCGGGCTTAAAGTTAAGAAATAAAATAATTGTATGACAAACTTTATTTTATTTCACTTAAGACACTTTGAATCCACTTGAAATCCGCTTAACCTGAGTTGAACGGATAGGGTACTATCCAAAAATATCCTACCCTCTTGGTAGGATATTTGTGAGGTGGGGCCCGCACGATCCCCGCCGTTCCATTTCCGCTAAGTAACGCACCTGCGAAAACTTCTTCCTTAATGAAAGTCAACCGTGCGTTTTTCTGGTTAAGAAACGCCCCAAATAATTGGGTAGTTAAATCGTTACAATTAATTCAATGAATTAATTGTTCGTTTCTTATCTTTTGAATTTCAAAATCTTAGGTCGATAATAAAATAAGGGTTGTACTTATTTTATTTAGTTGGACTTGTGGCGTGGAGAGAATTTGGGAGGAAAGCGTTCTTCTTCGACGAAGAACGCGAACAACACTCCGACCTCCGACGAAGAACGCAAAACCCTCGGAGATCGACGACGCGACACCGTCAACGACGCTTCTTCCACGATTCTCCCTCTGCGACGCTTCTTCCACGACGATCCAACCCCGCGACAAGCTTCGATTGACAACAACAAGGTAGGGGGTTGCGCCCTTTTTAAATTCTTTGTGGATTATAACAACAACAAGGATTTAATTATTTTTTAATTAAATCATTTTGTTCTTGGACCTCGGAGTTCGACGAACAAGATCGGAAGCGGAAACGGGTAGCAAGCGACGACGACTTCGCCTTCCCTCAAGTCGGACAAACGCCGACGTCCCCCTTCGACGTCGTCATCCTCGCGACGCCATACCGCGACGAACCTCGAAAGACGACGCCTCCTTCCGATCGGCTTATACCCAAGGTAGGGGTTTTATTTGAATGTTCTATACTCCGTAAATGTTTCCGTTCAAGGTGAAGAACCCGGATAATAAGATCAATTTTAATTCGTTAAAATTGTTTTTGGTTATGTATTCATGTGTTGAATAAATTTCTCCCGTTGTTATAATCTAACGCGGAGGGTGCGGGCCAAACGAACATGGCCCGACAACCCTCCGCAGATTTTTTATTGATGTGTGGATAGACGGGCGACGACGAAGCAGGCCGTTTCGGCGTTTGAATCCCTTCGCAGTGAAGATGGGTCCTGGGGGGACCATAGGCGAAGACGTCAGGAAGAACGGACCACCGGAGCGCGTCCGGTGGTCCGCGGAAGGCGGCGGCGGCGCGCCACGCCGGCGCGGTGGCGCCGGCGACCGGCGGCAGCGGCGCGCCGCCAGAAAAAGGGGTGGCCGGCGAACCGCCGGCCTCAATCAGTGGCGAAGGGCGGGGGATCCACGCGCCCTGTCCGCGTGTCGGCTCGGCCACACTGGCCGAGCCGCGGCCGGCCGGTCAGGCCGGACCGAACCGGACCACACCGGACCGGGTCGGACCCGGGTCGGGGCGACCCGGTTTGGGCCGACCAAGGGGGGGTCGGGCCGGGTCGGCCCGCGGCCAGACCCCCGTTTTCGGGCCACTTTCGGTCAAATGCCCGTAACTTGAGCTACGGTCCTCCAAACGACTCGCCGTCAGCGGAAACGCGATCCTTGGATCGAGAGGATCGTTTCGGTATATCGCACTCAAGGTTTTGGATTACTTTGGATTCGGCCGGGTTGGTTCGGATACGAAACCAACCGGGCCCTCGGAGCGGAAACGCTCGTAACTCGAGTTCTGGACGTCCGAATGACGTGTCATCGACTTTGTTGTTTTCCTCTAAGTGAGACGGATCTTTTGGCTTACTCCGCTCGAGGTTTGGATGTCGTCGGAGTGCGGTCGTGTTGGTTCGCTCACGAAACCATCCGGGCCCCTGGGACGAAAAAGACAATAACTCACAGACCGGGCGTCTGATTGACGCACCGTCTGTCTCGTTGTTTTCCTCTTGTTAAGACGGAACTTTTGGCATCTTCCGCCCGAGTTTTGGATGCAGTTGGATAGTGTCCGGGTTGGATCGCACCAAAATCAAACCGGGCCCCTGGAACGGAAAAGCTGATACCTTTCTGACAGAACGTCCGTTTGACGAACCGTCAGCGGCGTTGGTGATCTCGTTGAGAAACGGTCCCTATGAGTATACCCTATGAGTGTTCGCGGTATAGTTGAGTTACGGCCGGATTGGTTCGCACATGAAACCAACCGGGCCCCTGGGACGAAAAGGCTAATAACTCACAGACCGGGCGTCCGATTGACGCGTCGTCTGTTGCTTTGAGACCCCTATAACGAGGTGGTCCTTTGAGATACTTCTTTGCGGGACTTTGTGATACTTGGAGTATCGACCTGTAGCTCGTGGACCGGACCCTCCTGGAGACGAGCATGCGGAGTACGGAGACCGTGTAGAAGACTGAGACCTGACAACTGCTTGACCGACTCGACTTGGATTGAGTCGACTAGCCCAGTGGACGGAGCGCCCAGTATTTGGCGGCAGACCCATGGCGGACGGAGCGCCTGGTAGTTGGCAGCAGACCCGCGGTACTCGACCGGAGGAGTACCTCTGTAGGCTGTTAGGGAGAGCGCCCGGTATTTGGCGACAGACCCTCAGCGGATGGAGCGCCCGGTAGTTGGCCGCAGACTCGCGGTACTCGATAGGAGGAGTACCTCAGCAGTCTTAGGTTAGTGAGCAGTACCTCGGAGTCGTGATAGGACCACTATACACTCTAGAGACTGGGTTCTTCAGCAGTTCGGTTTCAATAATGAAAATCCTGGTTTGAGCTGAGACTTTTAGACCTTTGTGTTTAACTCATGATTGAGATGGGTTACTTGATAACTTAGGTATATGTATGGGCATATATATAAGTAGAGGTTATCTGTTGAGATCTTCTTGTGGTTATCCTTGTTGGTTTAGTGAGACCTTGAGGGTCTCAGGGTCCCTACTGAGTATCGTTATACTCACCCCTGCACGGGCTATGCCCGCACCTCGTTGTGTTGGTTGCAGACGACGGGCAGTGCTGACGGAGGCTGAGTGTTCGAGGACTGGACGGTACCCGGAGGTGGACTACACGACGAGTCAGTACCCAGAGGTGGACTACACGACGTGACGACTCACAGAGGAGGTTGACGGACGAGAGCGTGGAGGAGGCCATCTGTACCTACCCTTCATCTAGGATCCGTGGTGGACGACCAGGAGCTGCGCTATCTATACCTACCCTTCAGGTAGGATCCGAGGAGGACGACCCAGGAGCTGCTTCCTATTTCCAGCTGTTGACTTTTTGTTGTTGTACCTTGTTCAGTTTTAGTCGTAATTTCTTTTGGGTTTGTATTCTGGCCCATTTACTTTTCAGCTTTTCTTTTGTACTTAGTGTTTTGCTTCCGCTTGTACTCTGTGGTGCTTGTTTTATTTTATAAAGGCAATGCCTTCCCAGTTATCGGGATTTTACGCCTTTGGTGCTAGTCACCAGCCCCTGGCCTATGGAAGGCGGGCTTGGGGTAGTCATGGCACAGGCCCCGAGGACGGGTCGTGACAAATTGGTATCAGAGGAGTTCGGTTCTACCACAGAACTTATAACACTTTTGTTCCTTTCTGTGAAGAAGTAGTGTTAAGAGTACCGAGTGTGGTTTTCAGTTCAGGGAGTCCAGTGTTGGTGCGGGCGGCCGACGTATCCATACACCAGGACCCCGACAACTGATTTCCGACTTTGTGCATGAAAACACTGATTGCATGTGTGTTTTCCAGAAGTTTTATTTAAATGTCAGCTCAAACTAGGTCAGCTCACCATGTATAATTTTTTGACCGTGTCACGTTGTTTCTTTCAGGATGCCTCCCCGCGGACGACCAGCTAGAGCCCTGAGAGTGGTACGTATTGACAGACCGCTGAGCGACGAGGCCTCAATAAAGGTCCCGATCCCAGTTGAGGCACCAGCGGAGGCACCAGCGGTACTACTACCCGTTGGGCCACCGATCCCACCAGCCCCAGCAGCAGAGGATGCACGTCGCTTGAGCGCACTTCATGAGTTCCAACGCTAGAGGCCACCCAGGTTCCAAGGAGGGACGAACCCGCAGGCGGATGAGGATTGGCTGGAGGCTGTGGTGAGAGTCTTCAGGCTAGTGGGGACGCCGACAGATTTCATGGTGATCCTAGCTGCCAGCCTTCTTCAGGTAGCAACAGGAAGATGGTGGGGCCTGATGATTCAGATGCATGACGAGGCGACACTTCTATGGGCAAACTTCGAGAGCCTGTTCCGGGCAGAGTCTGTACCAGCAACCCTTCGAGCGGTGCGTATACAGGAGCTACTTCAGTTGCGGCAGGGCAGCATGTCAGTGGCGCAGTACTCTGCGAGATTCACAGACCTCTCGCGCTACTCCACAGATATGGTACGGGACCCGTTCTTTAGGGGCCGAACTTTCGAGCAGGGGCTCAGGCGAGAGATTAGAGCTTCTGTTGTTTCTCACAGCTTTCCGACGCAGACAGGGGTGTTGGAGAGAGCCCTCTTAGTGGAGAGTTTCCTAGCTGAGCAGTCTCCAGCAGCAGGACCCACCACTAGCCGGCTTGCGGCAGAGTCTTCTGCAGCAGGCAGTAGACAGATGATGCAGAGGTCCAAGAGGACCAGACCTACCGGTGGTCGACGGCACGACTCAAGTTCAGTTGTGCGGGGAAACCGGGGTGGATTCAGAGCCAGACGTGTCGAGAGTGGACAGTGTTACTCCTGCGGCGGAATTGGTCACATGGCATGTGACTGTCCGACCCGCCATGCAGATGACCAGCAGTTAAATGAAGAACCTCTGAGGCAGAGGCAGAGGTTCGATCAGGGCGGACCGCAAGGAGCAGGCGGCCATGGCAGAGGAGCTGGTCGTGCAGCTGGAGGTGGACGACGCTTCGGGATGTTGCCACCACCACCACCAGGAGGCCCACCCCGACCACAGGGGACAGGAGGACATGGGAGAGCTCAGCTTCAGGCAGCTGAGGCCTATGGTCATGGAGCACCGGAAGCAGATGGACAGGAGCGGGACTAGCTTCTGACCTAGAGGCTATTAATCCTTTTTCTTCTAGTTTTGTTGATGTTTGTCTGTAGTTGCTTCGTGTCTTTGTACTATGAGCTGCAATAATAAAAATACACTTATCTTTGTTTGCTTTCCTATCCTTTTTGTTTGGTTGATACTGAGTGGTCCCGGTTAAACTGTTGACTTGACCCTCACTTTCGAGATTTCTACTGGAGGAGACCCAGTGACCTCATGCTGATGCCGACAGTGTGACTCGACCCTTGGAGGCTAGAGTGACAGTTGGATCTCTTGGTAGTTACGTCGAGGCCTTACGACGTCATCCCTGGCATGAATGCATCATTCATGTCAGGATTGACTGTATTAGGAAACGAATGTGGTTCATCCAGGGGATGAGACCAGATTTCTATTATCGGCAAAGAAGAAATCATAGAAGCTATTGTGAAACTAAAGAAGGTCCAGGTCATCCAAGAGAGGATGAAGACTGCACAGTGCAGTAAGAAACAGGAAACCAGTGCTAGTCTAAGATACTCGGGCGTGTTAAATGTTTCAAGAATTGGAAGCTTTAAGGATAGATGAGTCTGTGAAGCAGCAAACGTGGAGGTAGATCTAGGAGAGCAGTATGAGGTTGTGTACATCTTAACATGCTTTAACCACCCGCCTTAGTTATCCCCTCCAGGCTCAGGGAGCTGGAGGGCGGTGGAAGAGTGTGGCTGCTTGCGGTCAAGGAGTGTGACCCAATGGCTTTAGAAATGATTCAAGGGACAGTCTGTGTCCACTACTGGTTGTTGAAGTAATGGATGTCGATATGAATCATTCCTTTCTTTCACAAATCTTGTTCTAGACCTAGTGTTTCCGGTAAGCCGTGGACTTGACCCTCACGTCTGGAGATACCTTGAGAGGACACTCGATAATCACACTTACGCCGACGGTGTGGTCAGATCCTCGAGGCGAGAGTTTCGGTTGGAATCCCTTGGTGGCAGCGTCGAGGCCTTACGACGTTAGTTTGAGTATGGACTGGGCAATCACGGTTCATACGCAAATTGACGGTATTAGGAAAAAAGGTTGTAGTTTAACTACGACGTCAGGATGGGTTTTCCTTGGTCAGAGAAAAAGGAAACCCCAGGCAGCGCAAGGTAGCTCTTGCACAGGAGGGTGCGACCGATCACTCTTGAGTCGGTCAACCTTACCCTCGTAGCAGCAGTCGTTTTGAGTTTCAGTTCTAACAGAAAATGGAGACCTCTAGAGATCGAGGATGACGACCACGTCTTCTTACGGGTCTCACCTCGACGAGGTTTACGGAGATGTGGCCAGGGAGGCAAGTTATATCCGAGGTTCAACAGACCATTCTAGGTCCTCAGCTGGGTAGGCGAGGTGGTTTACCTCTTGACCCATCCACTTCAGTTGCACTAGGTGCACGACGTTTTCCACGTATCTCAACTGAGGAGATACGTGCTCGACCCTCCGCATATCATCGACCTTGATGACCTGGATGGTGGCGATGAGGTGACTTCTACGGAGGTTCCCGTGGGGATCGAGGATCGACAGGGGAGGATCCTAGGAGGACGGTCGATTCCTCTTGTGCACTTTCTTTGGCAGCACGGGAACCTCCAGGTGAGCACATGGGAGCGGAAGGCTCAGATGTGTGCTCAGTACCGCCTTTGTTTCCCTAAGTTTTTGGTGAAGCTTTACGGGGATGTAAAGCCCTGTGGTGGGAGTAATGTAAAGACCCATAAATTCCAAGGAAATTTTTTTTCTTAATTTTCTTTGGAATTTTACAAGAACGCAGTTTCTGACAACGCCTGATTCCGAGGCCCGGTGTGCCCGGAATAATTTCCGAAGTTTGGCTCGGGTACGTTCAGTGAAGGGATGAGCTGGTTTTTCTAACTTTTGAACCGGTGCTCAGAATCGAGTTCTGAGGGCACCGATGGAATCGCAGCGCCGGTAATTGCTTAGAAACGCCTCTTCCGGAGTTGTGTTTGCTCGGGTGCGGTTTTTAATTTTCGGGGTTAAAGTTAAGAAATAAAATAATTGTATGACAAACTTTATTTTATTTCACTTAAGCCACTTTGAAGCCACTTGAAAGCCGCTTAACCTGAGTTGAACGGATAGGGTACTATCCAAAAATATCCTACCCTCTTCGTAGGATATTTGTGAGGTGGGGCCCGCACGAGCCCCGCCGTTTCTTTTCCGCTAAGTAACGCACCCGTGAAAACCACTTCCTTAATGAAAGTCAACCATGCGTTTTTCTGGTTAAGAAACGCCCCAATAAATTGGGCAGTTAAATCGTTACAATTAATTCAACGAATTAATTGTTCGTTTCTTATCTTTTGAATTTCAAAAGCTTAGGTCAATAATAAAATAAGGGTTGTACTTATTTTATTTAGTTGGACTTGTGGCGTGGAGAGAATTTGGGAGGAAAGCGTTCTTCTTCGACGAAGAATGCAAAACCCTCAGAGATCGACGACGTGACGCCGTCAACGACGCTTCTTCCACGATTCTCCCTCTACGATGCTTCTTCCACGACGATCCAACCCCGCGACAACCTTCGATCGACAACAAAAAGGTAGGGGTTGCACCCCTTTTTAAATTATTTGTGGATTATAACAACAACAAGGATTTAATTATTTTTTAATTAAATCTTTTTGTTCTTGGACCTCGGAGTTCGACGAACAAGCTCGGAAGCGGAAATGGGTAGCAAGCAACGACGGCTTCGCCTTCCCTCGAGTCGGACAAACACAGACGTCCCCCTTCGACATCGTCATCCTCGCGACGCCATACTGCGACGAACCTCGAACGACGACGCCTCCTTCTGGTCGGCTTATACTCAAGGTAGGGGTTTTATTTGAATGTTCTATACTCCATAAATGTTTCCGTTCAAGGTGAAGAACCTGGATAATAAGATCAATTTTAATTCGTTAAAATTGTTTTTGGTTATGTATTTATGTGTTGAATAAACTTCTCTCGTTGTTATAATCTAACTCGGAGGGTGCGGGCCAAATGAACACGGCCCGACAACCCTCCGGAGATTGTTTATTGATGTGTGGATTGATGGGCGACGACAAAGCAGGCCATTTGGGCGTTTGAATCCCTTCGCAGTGAAGATGGGGTCCCGGGGGGACCATAGGCGAAGACGGCAGGAAAACGGACCACCGGAGCGCGTCCGGTGGTCCGCGGAAGGCGGCGGCGGCGCGCCACACCGGCGTGGCGGCGCCAGCGACCGGAGGCAGTGGTGAGCCGCCAGAAAAAGGGGTGGCCGGCGAACCGCCGGCCTCAATCAGCGGCGAAGGGCGGGGGATCCGCGCACCCCACCCGCGTTTCGGCTCGGCCACGCTGGCCGAGCCGCGGCCGGCCGGTCGGGCCGGACCGAACCGGACCGCGCCGGACCGGGCCAGGCCGAGCCGGGCCCAGCCAGGTCGGACCCGGGTCGGCCCGAGCCCAGACCCCCGTTTTCGGGCCACTTTCGGTCAAATTCCTGTAAAATGAGCTACGGGCCTCCAAACGACTCGCCATTAGCGGAAACGCGATCCTTGGATCGAGTCGGTCGTTTCGGTATATTGAACTCAAGGTTTCATATTACTTTGGGTTCGGCCGGGTTGGTTCGGATACGAAACCAACCGGGCCCTCGGAACGGAAACGCTCGTAACTCGAGTTCCGGACGTCCGAATGACGATCCGTCGACTTTGTTGTCTTCCTCTAAGTGAGACGGATGTTTTGGCTTACTCCGCTCGAGGTTTGGATGTCGTCGGAGTGCGGTCGGGTTGGTTCGCTCACGAAACCAACCGAGCCCTGGGACGAAAAAGCCAATAACTCACAGACCGGGCGTCCGATTGATGCATCGCCTGTCTCGTTGTTTTCCTCTTTTTGAGAAAGAACTTTTGGCATCCTCCGCCCGAGTTTTGGATGCAGTTGGATAGTGGCCGGGTTGGATCGCACTGAAATCCAACCCGGCCCCTGGAACGGAAAAGCTGATACCTTTCTGACAGAACGTATGTTTGACGAACCGTCAGCGGCATTGGTGATCTCGTTGAGAAACGGTCCCTATGAGTATACCCTATGAGTGGTAGGGGTATAGTTTAGTTACGGCCGGATTGGTTTTCAAATGAAACCAACCGGGCCCCTGGGACGAAAAGGCTAATAACTCACAGACCGGGCGTCCGATTGATGCATCGTCTGTTGCGTTGAGACCCCTATGACGGGTGGTCCTTTGAGATACTTATTTGCGGGACTTTGTGATACTTGGAGTATCGACCAGTAGCTCATGGAGCGGACCCTCCCGGAGACGAGCATGCGGAGTACGGAGACCGTGTAGACGACTGAGACCTGACGACTGCTTGACCGACTCGACTTGGAGTGAGTCGACTAGCCCAGTGGACGGAGTGCCCGGTATTTGGGGGTAGACCCACGGGGGACGGAGCGCCTGGTAGTTGGCAGCAGACCCGTGGTACTCGACTGGAGGAGTACCTCTGTAGGCTATTAGGGAGAGCGTCCGGTATTTGGCGACAGACCCTCAGCGGACGGAGCGCCCGGTAGTTGGCCGCAGACCCGCGGTACTCGACAGGAGTACCTCAGCAGTCTTAGGTTAGTGAGCAGTACCTCGGCATCATGACAGGACCACTGTACACTCCAGAGACGGGGCTCTTCAGCAGTTCGGTTTCGATAATGAAAATCCTGGTTTGAGCTGAGACTTTTAGACCTTTGTGTTTACCTCATGATTGAGATTGGTTACTTGATAACTTAGGTATATGTATGGACATATATCTAAGTAGAGGTTAACTGTTGAGATCTTCTTGTGGTTATCCTTGTTGGTTTAGTGAGACCTTGAGGGTCTCGGGGTCCCTACTGAGTATCGTTATACTCACACCTGCACGGGCTATGCCCGCACCTCATTGTGTTGGTTGGAGACGACGGGCAGTGCTGACGGAGGCCGAGTGTTCGAGGACTGGACGGTACCCGGAGGTGGACTACACGATGAGTCAGTACCCGGAGGTGGACTACACGACGTGACGACTCATAGAGGAGGTTGACGGACGAGAGCGTGGAGGAGTCCATCTGTACCTACCCTTCAGGTAGGATCCTTGGTGGACGACCAGGAGTTGCGCTATCTGTACCTACCCTTCAGGTAGGATCCGAGGAGGAAGACCCAGGAGCTGCTTCCTATTTCCAGATGTTGTCTTTTTGCTGTTGTACCTTGTTCAGTTGTAGACATACTTTCTTTTGGGTTTGTATTCTGGCCCATTTAATTTTCAGCTTTTCTTTTTTACTTAGTGTTTTTCTTCCGCTTGTACTCTGTGGTGCTTGTTTTCTATTATAAAGGCAATTCCTTCACAGTTATCAGGATTTTACGCCTTTGGTGCTAGTCTCCAGCCCCTGGCCTATGGAAGTTGGGCTTGGGGTAGTCACGGCACGGGCCCCAATGACGGGTCGTGACAATTGATGTTCCTTTATGACCTATTCCTTAAGTACTTCCAAGATTTATTTCACAACTCAAGATTTTGATGTGTAAACTTTATGTTCATGTTTTGAAGTTCAAATGTATATGGTTTTTTTAATTTTCTCCATGCATACCCTTACTGAGAATTTGAGCTCACCCTTTATATATTTTCTTTTCCCCATGATATAAATAAAGGTTTTAGATAAGAAAAAAAGGGAAGATCTTTATGGGAGATTTTGAAGATCTTTCACCAAGATTAGAAGATTATATTCTGATTTTCCAAAGACACTAAACTGTTACGGTCCTTTGGTGTCTGTTTTTTTATGTATTAGGTATTCTAAAAAAGTAATGTAATGTCCATGTATGTCAAGATTGGGTCTCTATAGTTGGTATCAGAGGAAAGGTTTAGTTAAACATTGGAAACTTGGATGCGAAAACTTTAGTGAAATCCCTATAGATATTTCTAAGGTATGTCTAGGAATGTCCCTAAGGATAAGAATATGTATATGTTATAGTCCTAGAATTACGGTAACGATCTTATAATTAGACCTAAGGTGTTATATATTGAAAGAGATCCCCCTTTATTATGTTGTTTTCCAAGTATGATTTTTTCTTCTCACACTATTCTTTTTGGGTTTTAGATGATGGCTAGAACCTGAAGGAACCATGTTGATCAATGTAATAGAAAATGCAATGATTTTCCTCCGGAACAAACCAATGTTATGGGATATGGAGTGAAAAATCTTATTTCTATACTTACACAAGTTATGAATCATTCTAAGCTTCCAAATGAGGAGATAAAGGAACAATATTCTATTGAGTCCTTCATGAGGCAACGTCCACCTTCTTTCAGTGGGTCTTCTGATCCACTTGTTGGAGAACAATGGATTAGTACCATTGAAACGATATTTTCAATACTTCACTGTTCAGAACATGAAAAAGTTGTTTTCTCAATTTACTGGTTAGAAGGTGAAGCAGACCAGTGGTGGACTCTAATTAAGAATACAAGGCCCCATGATGAAATTGAATCGATGGAATCAGATGATTTCAAGAACTTATTTTTCAATATGTACATCCCTCATATTATTCGAACAAAGATGGAAAAGGAGTTCCTTGAGCTTAAGAAAAAGGATGATGAATCTGTTCGTATATATGAAGCAAATTTTACAAGGCTTTCAAGGTATGCATCTGGCTTTATCATCCAACCTGAATGTAAAGTTGATCGATTCTTCAGCGGCTTAAAAACAAGTCTTTGAAGGCCATTATCTATAAGATACTTCAGTACCTATGAAGAAATTGTGCGTTATTCTATCAAGGTAGAACTAGAAGTTGGTGTTACATATCTGTCTCATGGTTTTGACAAGAAAAGAAAGATGGAGTCCATGGAAAAATCTCAGAAAAATGGTGAAAAGAAGGTGAATGTTTCTTTATGCTCAAAGTGTAGAAATAAGCATGGTGGAGATTGTCTAAAAGGTAGTATAAAATGTTTCAAGTGTGAAAAATAAGTTCATCGAGTATCTGAGTGCCGAATTAATGGGAAAAAGGTTTCTAATTATGTGAATAGAGAAAAGACTACAGAGAACACTCCCCCAACACTTAAATGCTTCAAGGGAAAGGAAATGGGGCATTATGCTAACCAATTTCCTAATCCAAGGTTTAATGATGATCGACCGCAACAACATATTAGGGTAAAGGACAAAGGGAAGTCACATGCAATCACTATTGGTGATGTTGAGTATGATAACGATGTAGTGGAATGATTATGTGTTTATGTGACAGGATTTCGAAATAATGTTGTGGAATCTCATTTATAGTATTGTGGAATTATGGAATATCTATGTATTTGTTTATTGTGGTTTTAAATAATTATATGGTATCAGTAATCATGAAAAGTGGTTCAAATATTTTGGAAAGAAGATGATATGCGTATAATGAAGGTATAAGGAGAAAATTAAATGTTTGATAGTATTCATGAGATCATGACTGATATAAGGACAAAGTGATATCATGGTTTGAGTATATAGAAAATTTGGGATTTTGGTATGTGGAAAAGGTTAACTTTTGACAGCACACATGTTTTCACTAAGGTTCTATGGTAATTCCTGTTTCAAAAGAATAAATGATTATTGTATTCACATGTTTGTATGTGACCAACAAGATATATCTTATGATATATGGGGGATAAATGATGGTATTCACATGCTTGTTATGTGACCTTTAAAGTAATCATTTTCTTTATACTATGAGTTTGGACAGATGTATAATCCTAAAGATTGGAATGGATTATGTTGGACATAAGTTAGAATTGTTTAAGGATAGAACTTTTTTCGATATTATTGATGGGATGTTATAATGATGTTGTTTTAGAAAAAGGACAACCTGCAGGATGTGTGACAACCCGTCGCATCAGACAAGGTTGTGGGAATCGAACCCACAACCGAAGTGCAACATGCCTTTATTGCCTACCACTGGCATAGAGGAAGTCCCTGGTTAGTAGAATCGAGTGTTATTTTATTAATCGGTATGATAGATGAAGTATAAGTCCATTTTTGGAATCATATTAGATTAACCTCACCATAGATGGACTTATGTATATTTGATAAGTTTTGCTAACCTTTTGTTTGATACAGATGGAATGGCACATCATTTGATCACATGATCTGCTAACAATTCAAGAATGAAAAATTCAACTTCATTTCTGTAAGATATAAAGTTTAAATTGTTCAGGGCACGAACAACGGTGATATTGTTCTGAAATAAAGTATGTATTACTTCAAATTCAAATTCTTCAACTTTAGGGAAATGATCTTGAAAACCAAAACTGTTTTCCTTGTGTCTTTATATCCGATGAATCAAATGGTACCTTAGGTCGTCACAAATTTATGGCTTTGTGATTGTTGGATTTTTCATAGACATGTTCTCTATCACTCTCTATCAGAACTTGATGGTTAGGTTTCTCTTCCATATCCATATTTTCACCTATGTTCTCCTATGTGGAAACCCAGTGATTAGTTAATTTGGGTAACCTTTATGTTTCATAATTTAGTTTTCAAAGTTAAGTTTTGGAAGTCCTTTTTACTATGTGGGTTTCAATTAAAGAAACTTTCAAGTAGTAAACCATTTATAACCCCAACGAATTTCAAGGGCGAAATTCATTTTAAGGGGGGTAGAATGTAACACCCTGAGATTTTATGAGAAGTATTCTTTTTTAATTTATTTGATTTTTTGTGTTGTATGCTACACCAAGATTATCTTCTGCTATATACAACACCGTATTAGCTTGCAGTATATGTAACACTATTCTTGGATCGTGTTACACTAAATTTCAAGATCGTTTGATAGAAGTTATTCTACGAAACATTGAGTGTATATATATATATATATTCAATGTATAAATGATATATTGTTGGATTATATAATACACAACAACAAAGGAATCTTTCACTACACACAACCCTGACTTGGCTTGCTTTACATAAAATTGCGACCATCCACGATAGCGTGTGTTGTACACAAGACCGAGTTTCACTAAACAACGATATGTTATTAAAATATTATATAAACTAGCCGTTATGAATAGTAATACCCAATTTTTGTAATTTTATAAATTTTATCTTTCAAAATGGAATTATTTTTTGGATTCGGAATATCAAAATTAGCTTGGGGTGAAATTTTGATATTTTTCTGAAAACGTTCAATTTTTGATGAATAGTGAAAACACTGAGTTATTGGTTAAAACCAAATTTTTATTTAAATAATAATTTATTTTATTTAAAATTATTTTATTTAAATTTATTTTAATTCAAAATAGATACATAATACTTATATAAGTTCAATTGAATTAATTGGAGTCATTTTATAATAATTTTATATATATATATATAATTTATTGAACTTTTCACCGTCCTTTACCCACCTCCTAGGAGCATTTGAAATTGTACATAAAACTTAATTTTACCACTTCTGTGAGTTGAATTTGGAAAATCTGAGATACATGGTTAATATGAAGGTGAAAAATTTAGTTCAATAAGATAAAAATAATTTTGGTGAATAGTAACTTTTTACTTTTATTTACCACGATTAAAAGTAAATAGGGTAATTAAGGGTAAAAATGATATTATTATTACTCTAACACATGTCCTAATTCTATTTGATAAGTGTAATTCTACCAAAAAAAACCTTAGGAATAAAATATTACCCTTTAGCTCCACTTGGATTAGATTAGGACACTTATTATTATTTTATTTAAAGAAGAGTTAAAAGAGTTAAAATCAAAGTTTAATAACTAAAATGTTTGGGTTATACATAAGATAAATTCAACTATAAATATTAATTAGAAATATAAAAATATTTCCTACATAATGGTATTTTATTTATAATTTTTATACATTAAATAATTTAATTTATGACATAATGATGATGCAGTAATTACTTTATTAATGAAAAATTAACATAATTGATGTTATAAATAACCAAATAAATGTAATTACACTAATTTTCTTGGTTAATTTGACAAGTTAGTATTGATTTAATTAATTTTTTTTTTTTGAACTAATCATGCTGTTATGATTTTCACAAAAATCAATTACCAAATAGTGTCAAAATTGACTTAAAATAGTTTTTATAACAAATATTATATTATTAATTATTATTATATTCTTAAAAATATAAGATTCGGAAAAATGACTTAGATAAGGTTATATATATTAATAATGAACCACTTGAGGTTTGTTTGGATTGTTATAGTAAGTTTATCAACCATATAGTGTATGAAAACAAGAAAACACAGTAAAAGTAAAATTATTTAACTTATAGTTAAATCTAAATGATAAGGTTAAAATAGTAACCTAAACTTTTCTAAAACCTATTGGTTGAGAGGATTTCGACCCATCCCCACTTTAGCTTCGAAATAAATCAATTGGGAGATATTATAAACCGAATATGACTTTATTATAAAATAATATCTTATGTTTTTTCTAAGGTTCCCCTCTCCTCCCTTATAAAATAGAACCACCTACCTCTTCTCTTTACAAAATTTTGAGCTTTCAAGCTCGGCCAACCCCTTCCCATTTACCTTATCAACATCCCTAGAAACACTATAGAGGTTCTGGCCTCCTCAAAATACCAACTCTAGTGCCTTAAGAGGAAGCATAAAAGAGGTGCGTTGAAGAAGAGGTAATCTCTTCTACCGATTCTTTCAAGTTTTCTTTCATCTTCAACTTCTTCTTCTTTAGTTTTTTAATTATAAATTAATAACATAATTATCACTAATATACCGATATGTTATTATAAATATAAAACAACCTCATTTCACCTTCTATACATCCTACGGAAAATAAAATCACCGCGCGTGCGTATGTACAGAATACCGTCTCCACGCCGCGGTGTAATCTGTTTTTCCACCACCACCTTACTTGGATGGGTATAATGGTGTAAATAATAACTATATATAGTTATTACAACATCATACTAATTCTGAGATATTATATCATCAACTTCAATTCAATTCAATAATTATGGGACCGATATCATCGCTCGTGCGTACGTACGGATTACCGTCTCCACGACGTGATGAGATTCATTCTCCATGTTAACCATTGAAGAATGATTATAAAGTATATATAATGAAGAATAATGAAATATATGACATGATAAAGCTAATGTATTTATGTATATATATTTTTCATCTACTTACTTCCATTCAAGTCAATAAGGAAATTAAAATAGCGTTCATGCGTACGCACGGCCTACCGTCTCCGTGAATGGTGTATTTCATTTCATTTATCTATCTATTATATATAGATATATACTGAATATATATGATATATAAATCATTATTTACATTCTTGAAGTAAGTAATTCATGATATAAGTAATAATAATAATATCAAGAAGATCAAGTCCAAACACATACGATAAATAAACAATTTTACCCAAAACGCTGCTTTAACGTGGAATTTACAAAAGAATGGGTAATATAAAGTCAAAAGTGAACCATATATGATATCATAACAATGAATATGATTCTTTAATAAGTCAATGACATTATTTAAATCATTATACATAAGTTTTGTATACGTACGAAGCATATCGGACCTAAGGTAAGGGATAATTTTTCAATCTCACTTTTATCTGAGATTGCTTATACGTAAGGATTTACTGGGGTTATATTTTTCATCAATGTCCATAAAAATGTTTTTTATAAAGTGTTTAAAATTCATCAATGTATGTTTAAAGTCATGGTTTCCACTTTTCTACTTTTACTTTGTGTTATGGAAGGAATTTTTCTTTTGTTTACCATATGTGGTACGTTTTGACTTTTCTGTTAAAAGTATGAGGAGAATGTTTTTTTAAATTATACGGCATGAATGGATTTTTAGGGTTTAATAATTCATTATTTTCATGAATTTTACTCTATAATATTTTATGGTTATTTTCAATAAAATCCATTTCTTTTAAAATTGTGTGGCATTTTGTGAAAATAAAATGATTATTAAGAAGAAAGGATATTTTCCTCGAGAATTATTTTCAAGTGTTTTATCAAAACCATTTTCCATATAAGATGACATTATTTCATATGTGTATGTTTCAAGTATAATATCTCTATGATTTAAATGGTTTCACTTTTCTTATGATGAAACGATATCCATTTGTTTTATATGGATTATGTTATGATGGGAAGATGTTTATGAAACCCATTTTTATTCTTTGGGTTATGATGAATGATTTCTGTTTATGTTGGGGAACAAGTAAGAAATGATTTCATTATGAGATGGGTGGGACCTATATCTCTCTCCAATTAATTAGTTAAAGATTTATATCTCATGATTTAGACATGGGTGGAACGGTAAGTTAATCTGGTTCAGTGATACATGACTGGAATAGGGAGTAAACTCGGTTTAGAAAGGGACTTTGTCCACTAATATGGTCTTGGCAGCAATGCCTTGGGTACTATGGAAATAATATCATGTGATTAATGGTTTTCCATAATTAAATGATTTATTCCCATGATATTTTATCATGATTGATGTTTCTCTATGACCTACAACTTACATACATCCAAGATTTATTTCACAACTCAAGATTTTGATGTGAAAACTTTATGTTCATGTTTTGAAGTTCAAATGTATATGGTTTGTTTTATTTTCTCCATGCATACCCTTACTGAGAATTTTAGCTCACCCTTTATATGTTTTCTTTTCCCCCGAATATAAATAAAGGTTTTAGATAAGAAAAAAATGGAAGATATCTATGGGAGTTATTGAAGATCTTTCACTAAGATTATAAGATTATATTCCGAGTTTCCAAAGACACTGGACTATTATGGTCCTTTGGTGTCTGTTTTTTTTATGTATTAGGTATTCTGCAAAAGTAATGTAGTGTCCATGTATTTAAAGATTTTTTCTCTACATAAAAGTAAGTGAATAATGAGGAAGACAGCAGTAGTAGAGAAAGTGGGGATACCTCTCACCATAATAATTTTAACAGAAAATAAAATATTTCAATAAAATATGAAAAATCATGAAAGAATAATAAATTCAACAAAACCAATTCCCCCCTTCAAACAACAGTGAGGGATAGATCTCTAAAAACATGGGGATAAAATAAGTGTAGTGGGATAAATACAAAAATATTGACAAAATAAAGGGATAGAATAAGAATAGTTCTACAGTAATATAAATTAAAACTATTAAGAACTAAAAAAGAAAAAGACTTCACATTCCCCCCAAGAAGTTGGATATCCATTTTAATAGAAGATGAGGTATATATTTATAGGGAAAAGGGGTGAAGAATGTTCACTCAAAATTTGACATCTAAAATTATTAAAGTGGATTACCCAATAAATTGTAGAATTGTGAAATTGTGTCCTAATTAAAGACTTTAATATCTATCTTACTATTAGTTCCTCAAATTTACTCTTGATTTTCCATAAGATGAAGGATTTTTTCCTCTTTACTGAGGAAAATTATTTTTTCCAGTCAGACTCATTATATTCCCAAAATCTGATTTCTCTTGAATTTATGGCCTTGAAATATGTTGAATCGTGTATGGTAACCTTTTCAAAGTTTTTCAATAATACCTTCTCCAACTCCATGTATAATTTCAGATCTTTTCCTCTTGTAGTTCGGGATATATCCCCCCATCATTAAAAGTTTCCTTATTTGTGCATAATTTTCAAGGCCAAAATTGTGAGTCGGTTTTGATCCTTCAAATGATGGTTTGATCATTAGGTCCAAAATAATTAAATGAATACCATGGTGTAATTATGCCTAAAAATGAATTTTGAATTTTCAACTAGTTTAGAAAAATTTATGGTTTAAATAGATTATAAAAATAAAATAGTTCAAATTTAAAATTAGTCTATTTTAGAAATTATGCTCAATTTACTATAAAAATAAAAAATGTGAAATTTTTCATTAAAATAGAAAAATTGTGGGTTTTAAAGATTTTAATTATAGTATAAAATTTATAAAAATATTATATTAATCAAATAACCATAGGAGAATAAAATTCAAGAGTTTGTTGAGAGGTAGATTAAAATATTTCATCATTAGAAACTTATTCATAAATAATCCAAATAAACAATGGGATTATAACGTAAAACCCTTATCACTTTGGTAAAATTCAAATCATAATCCCAATGTAAGTAAAAACCTTATATAGATATATAAATCCCCATAAATTTTATAATAATTATCATAAAACGCATTCATTGGAAGTATATACATCACATAAAAGAAACAAGTGACGAATATGTCATGTTACTTGTATAAATAAAAGTCATATGAAAATTCCTTTCCCCGGGTGTGACTTCCTTCATATGTGTTGGAACCTCATATTCTTTTAAATAACTCTTTTATATGTCCTCTTAAATATTTTTGGTTTCTTCTAGGAAGACCAACACCTATAGAATGTCGATAGGGAAGCTAATAAAATATTTTGGTAGGAAATGGTTAGTCTATATTACACAATGTGGTGTGAAGAATAGAAAGGAGGGGTTCCCTTTTATAATTTTTTGGATGGGAACTCTTAGAATTTCTTAAAAGATATAAATATAATAAGGTCATTCCCTAGCACAGATTCACCCAAAAACCATGAATTATAAGATAAGATAGGATAAGGTTAAAATCTAATCAACCAATAAAATTTAGATAGGTTTAAGTGGTGTTTTAAACCTTATCTTTTTTAATAACCACTTGGTTAACCAAGTTTAACCTTAAATGAGGTAACACATTTTTTACTCTTAAGGGGTTATAATTTTACTTATAAGGTGAAAATTAGATCATAAATAGATAAGGGATGACATTTTGTAATAAATATTCTCCACATTGTCCTATTTCTATATTTTTTGTTTTTAAAATAATAAAATAAAGATTTATTTTGAAAAAATATCATTAATTCCAATTTTGAAACTATTCATTCAATTTGACTAAAAAGACATAGAGAAAATGTTGTAATTAAAATATAATTATTTTACACAACACTAATATGTTAAATTTATCTAAAAAATTTAATAATATAACTCACTCAAATTATATTAATTTTAATATTCATTAAAAAAAATTATTTTATTTTTATATTAATTGAATAAATATTTTATTAGTGTTGTGCAAGCATTTTAGGTTATTATTTAATCAGAAAAATTATACATAAATTTCCATAATGAATATAATTTTATTTTTCACAAAATAGACATTTCTATTTGTTTATAACTAGTTTTTCTCACCATTTCAAAACATAATAGATATTTAAAACAAAGAGAGTGATATTTTGTAACTTTCTTTGATTGAAATATTATGTAGGACATTTTCAAGTAAAAGTTTCTATAAAAAATAAATTTTGATCCTGATGTGATAAGTTTTGAATTTAATTCATCCAATAATTATTATTATTAAAAATTATGGCTTTATCACTTATTTTTAACATAGATTAGCCTGATTTACACTTTACCGAGTTGATAAATTTTACCGTTGTTCATATCCATATTGATCAGAGATAATAGTGGCATATATACCGAATTTGAACCTCCTAATTAAAAATATGAAATCCATTTTATAAAATTAAATACCTATAAGTGGAGGAAATTAGTTTTTAAAATAATCATGCGAAATGTGATATAAAATACTTTTTAAAGCATAAAACCTAATTTGTTATTATATAATGATTAGAATAATATTAAATGACTCTTAAAACATGTGATTTACTATATAATATATAAGTTTAATTAAAATAATTCACTGATAGTGAATAATTTAATTTATTAAGATAAAAATACATTGCGTACATAAAATAGTTTTTAGAAAGAAAAAAAATATTTCTTTTTCTTTCAAATGATTTTTACTTTCATTTATAATCAATTTATAACCAATGAATTTATGATATAAAGGTGTAAAACATATTTTTTCATAATAACTTTATTCCAATTCAAAATCTACAACCTAATGGTTAGGATATAACAATCATTTTAAATAATGAAATTTTAATAGCATATCGTGGTTCACTTAAAATCGATGTTGTGTGTACTGAAAGCTATCAAAGAAATTAAATTTATTTAATAAATAATAATTCAAAAAAATATCTAGGTGGTACATGTGGGTTTAGTGATGTCTAATGATATGCATGGGGTGGTTTGGGTTAGGTTTATCTCAAATAGGGTAAATAAGGGTCGGGTAAGGGGTCTTAGTTAACGATAGATCGGTTCTGGGTTTGTGGTGGATCAAGTTTATTCGAGGGGTCCTAGATTGGGTTAGGGGTGGCTTAGGTTTCAGAAGGTCATAAAAAGAAAATTTTAACCATTTTCACCTAGATTAAAAATAACATAAATTTAATATACTTGATAAATAATTATCCTAAAGAAATTTAATTGTACACCAGATAAAAAATAACATAATTGTGATATTTTATATTAAAATTTAATAAGGGATCATCAAATCAATCTTTTATAATTTTTTGATTATCCATAATTTTTTGGGGATAAATGGGTATCTATTACCAATAATAAATCTTTTAGTGTGTAGAATTTCTTCCAAAAAAAAGAATTTCTGATATTATTTAATAAGGACATTTTTCTATGATGGTTTTTTAAATATGTAAAAAATTCATCCCAGAAGTTAATTATATTTTAGTGATGTTAAAAGGCATTCTTAGTTATAAAAATATTTATATAAATAGAAATAATTTATTTCAATTAAATATTCCCTCCAATAGTGAATAATTCAAGTATCTAACTCATACTTAGAATGGTTACATTAGATGGTCTACATCTTGAGAAGTTAGATGTAAATAAATAATTCCTCTGTAGTGATTTAGAATAATAAATAGGCATGGATAAGTCAACAAGTTTCAATGAAACTAGAAAGTAGAATCTAGTATACAAGCTTAAACATGGTTTATATAGACTAAAATAGGCACCTAGAAATTAGAAGAGGAGATTTGATTATTTCTTGAAATAAAAATAATTCATTTAATTCATTAAGAATAATTATTTTTATATTAGGGTATTTTATGATGGGAGTTTCACCAAACTTCTCTTGTATATATGATATTCTCTTTGTAGGTATAAATATGGAACTTGTATGAGGGATAAGTGAGAGATGGTAGGTTAATGACATATTCCTTAAATTCTAATGAATATATGATATATATATATATAATCTTATATCATATGGTATGATATATGTATATCATTTGTTAGAGTATACATGAAGATGATTCATATCATATGCCTCGGTTTGGCATATCATAAGGTCTGATATAGAGATGTCATACCAATTTTTCATTACATATCATATTGTTTGATATCAGTATATCTAAAGTGTTGTGATATGAATTAATTATATATTGTGATAGATAATGTGGGATCATGACATTGAGTGTTAAGGTTTTTTTTTCCTATTCCATGTTAACTGTCATTATTTTCTATGTTTCATATGATGAAATATATGAGAGAATTGAATGAATGAACTTAAATGATAATTGTATGTATTTTCCAATTGGTTACAAATACTTTTTAACCATATCATTAATTGAACATTATGTAATGTTCATGTAAATGTAATGAGACTCGAGTAATGTCCTAGATAGATATATAAGAAGGTTGAGGCTACAAAAATGGAATCATGTCATCTTGTTTGTAATTTCTATAAATTTTCCAAAGTCGATGTTCTTTTCTCCTTATTAATTTTCATGAAGAAGCACTAGAATACCATGGTTGGAAGGAGGATCATTAAAAAGTGTGGGGTGATTCAGCAACCCATGGATATCCGAGGAAGAATAAGAGATTAGGGTATTTCTTTGTGATATTTATTAAGTGTATGATTGAAAAAAAGCTTACCCATCTTGGGTGTACTTTATGGTCTTCATTTTATATTATGCATGACATTAGTTTCAAATAATTAATGATCTTGGTTATGGTTTCTTATATATTCTAGTTCTTGGTTAAGTTTTATATAATACTAAGAATCCTTAAATTGGTTTTAAAGTCATTCCTTACTTCAAATAGATTCATGAAATCATGTTAAAAATAAATAAAAATGAATATAAAGCAATTATCAAAAATAATATATATTTTTAATTCTTCTTTTTTATAATATAAGATATTTTCAGCAGTTATATGATCAGACCAAGAGATCGAAGACATTGTACCTTATGGAATAGTTATATTTCTTTTGTTTTAACATACTATAACGTATGATATTAGGATTCATATTAAGGGATAATGTCAATGTGATCTATTTGTGTTTTTGTTAGATAAAGAATCATATCGCTAATATTATATAATCAAAAGGATGGAACTATATTCCATCACTTCTTATCATAAATGATGGTTTGAGTTTCGAACTATACTGTGGCTTATGATATAGAGTATATTGACAAATATGATCGACAGTTCTAAGGGTTGATATCACCAGTTTTTTTGTGATTTACTTAATCTATGATATATGTTTTGAACTATATTATAGCTTAAGATTTAATTTTTAACCATAAAAACAATATAGAGTTAAAATTTTATTTTTTTATTTTTTTAATAATTAATTGATTTGGATAAATTATAAATTTTTCATAAATTATAGAAAAAGGTATTTTGGTATACTTTTTAATTTATTTTTTTTATAAATTCATTGATTCTTAATTGTTTATAATTAATTATTAAATGTTCATCAAACATTTAATAAATAAATTCATTAATGTTAACTTATAATAATAAATATCTCTGATCTATATGGTGTGAATTTTAATCTTGATTTAAAAGGTTTTTGTAAACAATATATGGTATTTCATAAAATATTTTTAAATTAAAAAATATAAAATAATTTAAATGAGTATATTTTTAATTATTAGTTATTCATAATTTTTAATATGAAATATTAAAATTAAAGACCTTGTTTGAGAAACAAATTGGACCACATCAAAAAGAGATTTGATAATTTATATGATCAAGATTCATATAAAAATAAATATGTGAAATTTTGACTATGTAAAATATTGAAATCATGAATAAATTGTTCATAAAAATTGAATATGTTTGTGCTTCCACTAAATATTATATATTTAGAAATTTTATATAAATTATTAATATGAAGGAGTTCATAAGGAAATAAATATGATGTTTTTATCTTTATTTGATTAAATAATGTCCACAATTCATAGATAAATTAAAAGGTTGTTATAATTACTTTATTTAATAATTGTTAGAAAATTTTATATCATCTCTAAATTTAATAATTTTTAATTTATTTATTGTTATAAAATGTTTTATACAAATATATAAACTATTTAAATGATGAATTATTATATATGTTTTTGTTTAAATGTGTTTAAAAAGCTTCCTTAAATTATCATACATGAAATTAAGCTGTTACATGTTAGCCATGTTAAGTGATTTAGTTTTATTCTACCTTAAATTTGGATTTTTTATGTGCTTTGATCTTAATTAAGAAGTTAATTATTTTTTATACAAATTAGGAATTATAATTGTGATGGATTTGAAGTCTTTCTTGAGTATTTAACCAAGGGTAGTTAGACTTGGGGTCAAAATAATCTCTATCCTAGGGGTTTATTATCTACATATTAAATTATTGTTTTGATAGCTATTACACCATGATAGATCTTATGGGGATTTTGATTTCATATGATTTAATAATTTACAATAAATCATATCATGTACATTATGCATGTTATGAATTTGGGTATGTGTAAATATAATTGAATTTTAATTTGGGTTAGTAACAAAAGTTATGAACTGTGTAAATATTTATACATTACTATGGTTTGAACATATTAATTTAGAGGAAGGAATAAGATAAATCATTATAATCACACATAAAAGTGAAGGAAATATATGAGAAAACATTGTGAGTTATTTAAAACCCCTATAAAAATATTAAGTGTTAGTGGATATGGAAATATTTTATTGAATGTTTTACATAGAATTTTAAAATAATATTTATTTTTTTATGATGAAATGTGATTAAATAGAAAACATTTTTAATTCTCATCATTTTGAATGGAAAATGTTTTTATTTCAATTTTTGAGTTAAGATGAATTTTTTTAGATTTATTGTTCAATTGAAATTAGATTTAATTTTCAAACACTTTATGATCAAATAATTTGGTTGATTTTTGTGGAACATAAATGAAAATATTTCATTTGAATTTTTTTAAATGGTTTTATGTATTGGAATATATGTTTTTAAAGTTCTTTGATTTTATTTTTAATATATTTTTTAGAATAAATTTTTATTTTATTCAACGAAAATTTTAAACTATTTAAGAGTTTGGATATTTTCTAAGTCCTAAAACTGTATTTGTATCAAATAAAATTTTGAAAGGGTCATCCTCAAGTTCATACGAATCATTTTCATCTATTTGGGAAAAAAATTAGAAAAGGGTGATTATGTAAGGATGATTTTTTATTTTCATAAAGATTATGTGCAATGCTTGTGAGGATACTAAAATTATGTAGGGATCATTTTTTCAAAATACATAAGGATCCATCATTTGAATAAGGAATAAGTATCATTCTATATGGATAAGTTTATTTTCATGTGGATGTTTTCATCTTAAAAAAGGATGAAGTCCAAATTTTTTAAGTAACACCCATAGCATAAGCAGCATTCTCTCATCTTTATATGAATCGAACCATTGTATAAGGATCACATCCCACCACTATAAGGATTTTGGATATTTATAGGGTTTACCTTGATGTGTTATATTTCTGAAAATTAGAGCTGACACTAACACATGGATTTTAAAAATAAAATAATAAGTGAAAACTTTAAATCAATAAAAATGTCATTTTACCCAAAAATTCCCTTAGTTGAAAAACAAACCAAGGGAGGCCTAACAAAGTAGAGTAAAGGGAGACTATTGGATGACTACTAGATAATATTTAAGGTTAAATCAAGAATCATGTCAATTGTTGAATATTGTGAGGGTTTTCAGTTCGAGCCACTAACGATGATAAGTCAAAGCTTCCACATGGAGTCCTATGGTCCAAATTTTGGAGATGTTGTTTGTTAGTCTAATAACATTGGTTTCTTCTTATTCGTGTACCAACATTATTTATTAGGAATCCATCTATACAATGGTATTAGTACATGAGGATAGGAATATTGAAGGGTGAAGGATGCAACTTTGGGTTAACTTATAATAGTAGAGGGGATATATAATCAACTCGAAAGAGAATATCCATCTCCCTGTACAATTCCAATTAATTTTATAGATATTGTAACAGAAAGAGTACCTTGTATTATAATGAACATGGTTATTGGATAAAACCTATAAGGAGAATAAGATTTATGCATTATTTAATTTTAATATATAATTTCCTTCTTTTATGGACTTATTTTATTATAAATTTGTTGCATCATTTGGATAAAATGTTGATGTTTTTTATGAATAAATATTATTCAATTGATAATATTTTTAATTCTCATAATTTTTAATAGAAAATTTAATTCTCTCTATTTATGAGTTTAAATGAATTTTTTTAGTGTTTTATTGTTTGATTAATCTTTGATTTAATTTCCATACACTTTAAGATAAAATAATTCAGTTTATTTTTTGTAGAACTTAAATTGAAATATTATTTTTGATGTGTTTTTACATAATTTCATGTCTTTAAATTTATATTTTCAAATTTCAATGATTTTATTTTAAATATAGTTTTTAAAACAAATTAAATTTTTTTTCAAGAAATTTTAAAAAATTCTTAAAGATTTTGGATTATAGCTAAATAGTAATACTATATTTTCAAAAAATTAAATTTCACAAGGGTAATCATAAATTTCATAAGGTTCATTTCCATCTTCTTGGAGAAAAATTTGGAAATGGGTGATTTTCATAAGGGTGATTTTTTAAGGATTATTTTTTATTAAAATTTCATTTTAATAATATATCATTGTTCACTAAGCCACAATAATGCATGTTATGCAAGCCATCGAGGAAATAATTTGTTACTTGTAATGCAATCTAACCTCAATGTTCCATGTAGAAAAAGCTAAAATTTATGTTTTTCATAGTGCATTTAATCCAAATATGGTTATTTAATATTAAATAAACTACTTTCAATGTTACATGAAATGAGAAATATCAAAAATATTAAATTAATTCAAAAAAATCACAAAATCTCATGGTGTTACATTTAAGGATGTTCAGCCAAAAGGAAATCCAAGGTATGGGATTCTTGTCTCACTTTTATTTTCAGGAGGTATATTCCATTACCACCGCTTATTTAATTTGTGTGGTGTATCTAATGACCATTTTGATATATTATATCATTAAATATTTAATTTTTATTGTATTTATAGTTTCAATTTAAATTATTTATTCTAATGGGATTTTAATTAATAGTTACCAAGTGGTAGAGAATTTAATAACCTGATTCCTTTTCATTGGGTTACATTAATTCTTTTTTTCATTAATATTATAAGATTATGTGTGTAATAACTATTTACTATCTATTTTTTATATCCACTTGTTTTATTTGGATTTAAATCTGAAACAAAAAATCAATTAATTTATTGATTCTCACATCAATGTTGGGGTCTTTTAAGGGTTTATAACTCAATTTCATTCTATTCGAGATTGTTTATTCTTGAATTTACATTAAAAGAAATTATTAGATAAATTTTCAATCAAACATTTTGATTTACTTATTATTTGGTTATTCATGACTTTTTCCAAGTAATAGTACCTTTTTACACTCTTTTGTACTAAAAATGTTTTAGAAACTGTTTTATGAAAACCTGACTTTATTTCCCACTTTAGTGAGAGGAAATGTTTTCTTCTAAAAATATAGTTTTAGAAAAGGTTTCCAAAAATGTTTTTAGCCTTTCCAATCATATTTATCGAAGAAAGTTTTACCCTTTTTTTCTTTTACAAAATTTAAAAAATAAATCTTCTTATTTTTTTCTAAACAAGGAACATTTTTAAAAAATTTTCTTGCAAAAGGAATATTCTTTTTATATTGTATAGAATATAATTATTTAACCTCTTTCATTGCATCAAATATTCCTTTGAAATTTTAAAAGGCTAATTTTTAAATAAAATGATGTTTTTAAAAGTTATTTTCAAAAAAAATTATTTTCAAAAAAAATGAAAAGGATATTTTCCTCACGAATGTTATTAAAATATATTTTTTTTAGTATTTTGATTCACATTTGAAAACAAACCTTATTTTTACACCACTTGGGATATGAGGTATTAATAAAAATCATATTCTTATTCTGTATGGTTTATGATTTATTTGACTAAGGGTAGTATTGAAATTCAATTCCTTGATTCCTTTTAGTCCTCTTGAAATATTCAATTTCTTATGATCATTGACCATTCAATTTCCCCAAATTATCCATATCATTTATCATTTATTTGTTTATTTCCTAAACCATATATAATTTTTTCATATGGTGTTTCCATTGATTGTTATTTTATTATCTAGGGAAATATGGATAAATCTGAATCCATTATTCAATATCTATATTCAATAAATCACCATATTCATTAATTAAATTTATTATTTCACTATATGAGGAATGTTTTGGACATGCATTATATGGGTTGAGAACTGGTTAATGATATCCATATGGGTTGGGGACTGGTTAATACAATCCCTATAGGTTTGGGACCATTTAAAGTAATCCCATCAATGAAACAGTAGTCTCATGAGATGAAATAAGTTAGCAAAAAACCCTTTTATTTTGTTTCTAAGAAGAATAGATGGGTTTCTACCCACCAAATTAAACCATATTTTGAAAGGTCTTGATGGTAGTGGTTCATTTTCCTCATACCTGACGTCCAATAGTTAATCATTTCCTTTATTGATAATTAATTTATTATTTTTACCCATGTTATTATTTCTTTAACATTAACAATGGATGTACTTTCATTCTCATTTTATTAATTGAATGGTATGAGTTTTCAATTTCTCGTATTTCCATATTGATTATGCCTTATCTCGTTTTTTAAATGGGATGTTTTTTCAGTTATTTTCCTTTTCATATTGTTTATAAATTTCTTTATTAGTTTATTGATTTCATGAAATGTGTTTTAAGTTATTTACCATGCCATATTTAGTATTCAAATTTATAGATTATTACTTCTTCTATACTTAACCCTTACTAAGAATTTTATCTCACCCATATTATTTTTCCTTCCCTTGGAATCCAAGAAATGTACTAGGAAAGATATGTAATGATACACTAGGTGTAAAAAAGTTATTATCCAAGAACGAAAGAAAAAATATGTTTTAATTAGTTTATTTTTTTGTAATACAAGACTCATATATGACTATGTTTTACCAAGACTACTAAAATCTTCAGTCCTTTGAGATTTTATTCATTGTAATAATGATAATGTATTGGTAGTAGACACCAGATCTTGAATTTTTGGGGTTAGGTTTCTACTATTCATATCAAAGGAAATTTAGAAGCAATATTGTAAATTAGATTTATAAAAATATCAACTAGGGAACATAATCCTAATATAGACATTGAGGATAAGTACATATCAACATCATAGAATCATGGTAAGGTATAGATTATTTCGGTCTTCCTATAAATACATCACTATATAGATACTACAAGTAGATGTGGTTCTAGTATACATGTACCTAGGGATAACAAATCTTAAAATGTTCATCAGGCCTGACTTGATTATAACCTAGTACACAACAATGGGCCTTACTTTTCACCTATTTTGACACTCCTAAGTTATATGCTTATGATAATTGAAATTTACTTTTCAAACCATTATTAAGGATATTGATAGATAATGAAAATGAATGGTCTAGGATAAACCTTAGAACAGGGAATGAAATATGTTGAAATAAAGTGTTTAATGTATTTACTAGGCTTCTAGAATAAAATTGTAGACGTATTTTTACCAATAGTATTTTAGTTACAAGAATCATAAAACATATAAGGATCGTTTAAAATTTTAGAATCATGTATGTATTCATTAACTTAATAGTGATGGATACCATCATGGGATTATGAGATTATGGTTGACCATAAGTCCAGAGTCTTAGACATCACATTAGGTTTGATGTTATTCAGGAAATTTTATAAAAATTTATGGAAGGTATAAGTTTTAGTGGAAACAATATTTGAGAAATAATACAATGAAATTTTATAGGAACATGTTTAAAGGTATTGATAAACTTTAGGTTTGATATATAAATAAGATTTTTAAACTGTAAAAAAATAGGTTGTATTGAAACCCCAGGTAAAAAAGTTTATTTAATGAAAATTTTAATTCCTGGATATCTATTTCATAGAGTATGGGGTAAATTAGAATTTGATAAAAGAACAATAAAAAGATGGAATTGTTCATTTGAAATTGAAATGTATCAAGTATGTATATTTCCTTATATTCTTATACAGTAAAACAATTACTCAACATAAATAAAATAATCCAAAACCAATGTTATCCTAATACCTAATTTTTTTTTGAACCAATGGTATTAGGAATCATCATAGATTTATGGATTTGAGGCCCTAAACTATACATTTATCATTCACTATTTTGTGATTGATGACCAAAATCACTCCATATAAATATTTACACTTTTCCTCCATGTATGTATCTCCACTTTCCATAAATTTTTTCCTACATAAAGACCTAGTTATATATCAGTTCGTGTAACCTTTGCACTTTCCATTCTATCTTTTCTAGAGTATCTTTTATGAACCCTTCTCATAATGTGGGATTTAAACATAGGAAATATCAAACAATTTATTACCAAGGTAAATTTTGAATTATAAGAACATAATTTAATTAAGGTGGGGATAACGGAACACCCTTAAATTCTAGAGTAATAACATTGTATTCGATAGTGTGTAAGAAATGCAACATCAAGAGCGTAAGGAAATATAATATACCAACACATTACAATATATTTAATATTTTAAATAAATTCAATCTAAAATATAACTTTCAATGAACTCAATACTGATTTAGTGTGAATCGCACAAAACATTGAGTTTCTTCAATAGCTTGTGTTACACACAAGACCAAGTTTTATTGAACAATAATATATTATTAAAATATTACTATTTAATATAATAAGATAAAACAAAGATTTTAAATTAGTATATATAAATACTATTAACTAACTTATGAAAATACATGGTTTGTAAAAATGTAATATGAATTAATTAGTAACCAATTAATTACAAATGAATATAAAAACCAATTTAATATAAATGAAATGTTTTTATGCTCAAAAAGGTGTTTTAACATAATAAATTAAATTAATTACAATTATAAACTTATATTAATGAAATATATATGTTATATATTCAATAAAATATTTTTTATATTCATACAAATGATATTATAGGCATGAGATGAGAACAAACCAAATTTTACGCATAAAAAACCTATATTTTTTTAAAGAAAATTTTACAACCTTTCAATAGAGAACCTATTTTAAATCAAAAAAATTTCACTTATATAAATTTTATATGTCAAAATGAACTTAATTTTCAAAATAAATCAAAATTATTTTTGGGTTAATCTTTCATATTTTCCTATGAAGTTTCATTTTTTGATGAATAGTGAAAAATACTACATTTTAATTTAAAACTGATTTTTCATCAAACTTATTTATAAAGATACATTATATTTTTGATTTTTTTTAAAGTTTTTTTAGATTAATTTTAAATAAATTAACACAATTTATATCATTGTAATAAATTTCACTTTGAAATATGATGTAAATACTTAGCAATCTTTTGAAAATGTTTACTTTAAAAACATGCTTTATCATCCCATTTGTATGAATAAATTTAAATTAATTTCTGTAAATTATTTGATTGGAATTTATAAAAATATATTTCATATTTTTAATAATAATAATTTATAATGAATAATTAGGTAAATTTAGTTTTTCTCCAAAATAATTAGTGAAAGTGATTAAAATTAATTTCAGTGATTAAGAGAAAAATTTGCTTAACAAGGGACAGAACCTTAAAGTTAAGTGCCAAAATCACCTGTGAACTTGTCCAAAATACATTAGATGTCCATATATATACCCTATCATCCCATTTATATAATCGGGTTCATTATTTGGGCCACATTTTAGAGGGAAAATATGGTTGGAATTTCTTTTTTTAAAATATAAAATAATGTCACTCCTCCTCCAATATAAAAAGGAACTCACCCATCCCACTTCCTCGCGCATTTTAACCCCTTTTTCTCACCCAAAATCTCATCAAATAATCTCACAATATAACTCCACTACTCAAATAATCCTCTCTTTGGGAATTAATCTATCCAAGGAATCCTTTTTTTGAAAACCAAAAGGAGTTTCCGAAAGAAGAGGTAGCATCCTTCCTCAAGCTCTTTTTCTTTATTTTCATTATCCACCCCATAAAATATTTTTATTATATGATTTAATAATAAACTAATTATCCTAAATATACTTTTATTTTTTATTCTATGTTTTATAACTACACTTACACACACTTCCATCTAATGGGTAATGAACTTACCGTACGTGTACGGCGAACTACCACCTCATGAAATGATGATTGTTCGTTTTTCCTTTACCACCTATCATGGTTGGGAATTAAGATGTAAATTTTGTTTATATATGACATATATTAAATTTTAAATGTATTTACTCTTCTTAAGTTTCTATATAACTCATAACTTTATGATTTCCATTTTGTGGGAATACGATAACATCGTTTGCGGAAGTGCGGACTACTGCCTCCTCAAAATGATGTGATTCATTCATGCTAAACATGGAATGCATAAAGGATGGTTTTAATAAAAATATGTAAAATATGTGACATATATTTTATAATATAACAAAAATATACCTATATATTAATTTTTTACATTATTTTAACTAGGGCACAGAAATGAAAGTAGTGATCGTACGTATGTATGTCCTACCATCTCCATTAACAGTGCATTTAATTTCATATCTCAAAATTTTATGGATTATTATAAATACATATATAATTGATATATAGGATATTTGAATCATCTTTTACATTCTTTATATTATTAAATAATGATCTAATTAATAATATCACCAAGTAACAAGTTAAAACATACTCAACAAACTAGGTAATTAACACCCAGAATAGTTAAAATAATAATTGATAATTAACAAATGGGTAATAATATAATATAAGAAGTTAATATATGACATTATAAATATTATTATGGTTATTTTATAAGTTAATTACTTATTTAAAACCATTATATCTATGGTTAAATGACGTTCACAAAAAAGGAAATACAGGGTAAGGGGTTCTTGCTCACTATTCTTTTAGTGAGGCATATGCCATTATCACCAAATATTTCTTTTGTTTGGTGTATCAAATGAAACTTTTGAGATATTATATTATGAATTATTTTACTTTAATGGTATTTTGAGTTTCAATTTTAATTATTTCTTCTAAAATTATTTTAATTAAAAGTTACCAAGCGGAGAAAAATTTCATTACCTTATTCATTTTAACTAGGTTATATTATTTCCTCATTGTTGTTAATAATATAATATTATGTGTGTGATAAATATTTACTATCTAATTTTTTATTCAAATTTTTTTATGTATATTAACATACTACACACACAATATACTCATTTATTTATTCTCACATCAATGTTGTGGTCATTTTAAGGGTTTATTTCACAATCTCATTCTATTCAAGATTGTTTAATCTTGAATATTAATTAAATAAAATTATTGGATCAATTTTAAAAAAACACTTTTATTTTTACTCTAATATTATTATTCATGAACTTTTCCAAGTAATAGTGTCATTTTCCACTATTTGGTACTCAACACTTTTTATAATTTGTTTTAAGAAAATGTGATTTCATTTTTATATTTAGTGGGAGGACTTGTTTTCGTCTAAAAACAAAGTTTTCCTAAAATGTTTTCAAATTTTTTTTACCCTTTAAAAAAAGATTTATTAAATAAATTTTTTATATTTTTTACTTTAAAAATGTTTTCCAATAAATTTTATTGTTTTTTTCTGAATAAGACACTTCTCTAACATTTTTTCCACACAAAAAGAATGTTATTTTTACCTTGTATAGAATGTACAAATTTACCTGTTGTCATTCTATAAAAGATTCCATTGAAAGTTTAAAATGTTAATTTTTAAATAAAATTTTGTTTAAGTTATTTTATAATTAAATGATTTTAAAAAAATCAAATTGAAAAGTATATTTTCCTCAAGAATATTTTTAAAATAACTTTTTATAATATTTTCTTTCACCAACGACAACAAATATATATTTTTAGACTACTTAGAATATGTTGTACTGAAACCATCTTTATCCTTACTTTGGATGGTTTAATATTTATTTAACCAAGGATAGTATTGAAATTAACTACATTGATTCATTTTAATACACTTGAAATATTCAATTTCCCATGATCATTGAACATTGAATTTGCCCTAATTATCCATATCATTTACCAGGGATATGTTTATTCCCTAAATACTACATCATTTTTAAATACATGGTTTTCTTTGATAATTATTTGGTTATCTAAGAATATATATACAAATCTCTAGTCATTATTCTATACGGATATTTGTTAAGGCATGTTATTTATTAATTAAATTTATTATTTAACTATATGAAGAATGTTTTGGACATGCACTATATAGGTTGGGGACTGGTTGATACAATACCTATTGGTTGGGGACCAATTAATGAAATTATTATGGGTTGGGGACTATTTAATTAAGCCCCTCGATGCATCGGTAGTATCATGAGTTGAAATTAGTTAGAGATAAACCTTTCTAGTTTGTTTCTAAGTAGAATATACGGGTTTCATCCAAGAGACTTAAACCATAGTGTGAATTCTCTTGATGGTAGTGGTTCATGTTCTAGAGACATGACATATAATAATCAAAAATTTACTTTATTGATAATTCATTTATTGATATTATTAATGAGATTATTTCTTTGACATGATCTATGGATACACTTTTATTCCCGATTTATTGATTAACTGACATGTGTTTTTAGTTTCTCGCATTACTATTTTGATTATTCCTTATCTGGTTATTTAAATGGAATGATTTTTACATTATTTATCTTTCCATATTGTTTATGCACTTCCTTCTTAGTTTATTGATTACGTAGCATGTGTTTTTAGTTATTTACTATGCTATGTTGACTATTCTAACTGATTCATTCTTTATTCTATTATACATAACCCTTAAAAATCATTTGAGCTCACCCTTATTAGGTTTCATTAAACAATAATCTAAGAAGTGTACTAGGAAAGATAAGAAAGGATACATTATATGGAATAAAGTCATTATCCAAGAAAGAAAAAAATTATGTTCTAATAAGTTTATTCATTTGTAAGACAAGACTCATGTATGAATCTATTTTATCAAGAAAACTAAAATCTTTAGTCCTTCCGGATTTTATTCCTTGTAATCATGCTAATTTAATGGTTGTAGACACTAGATCTGGGCTTTCCAGGGTCAGGTCACTACATAATGTGTTTGACTATGTAATAAATTCTTGAATAATTAATAAATTCCCAATTAATTATTTGTAATTATCTTTAATTATTTTTTATTCCATTTATTCACTCTAAATTAATTCATAATAGGTATCTCCATGAGACTTCAGATAGTCATTAAAATGAAAAGAGTTAATTTATTAATTAAATAATTAACCAATACAAGTGTGTTAGTCATACTAATAAAGAACGAATTGATGTGAATGTTATCCTATGTACTTTTTTGTATTTAATATATATATATGAATGATCATGATCCTTAGCCAAACCTATATATGAATTGGTTTAACTTAATTTAATTTAATTTCATGGGTTTGTAATTATTTATGATTAAATTAAATATAATGGCATGTGTGTCAACTCTTCCTATTTTATTATGTAGGACATGTATGACCAAGGTTGTTTATATAATTTCCCTTTACTAATCCTTTAGTTCCCCCCACCAACATGTGAGTTGTGATTATATATAATAAAAGGAGTATCCCAAGGTACATGGAGGCAGTTCAAGATGGATCCATGATGAAACCAACTCAGGTGATACATAGGTGGAAAGTTGGAATGTTGCAACTTGTGCCAATACCAATATAAAGATTTTTCACCTAGGGTTATAGGTTTACTTACTGTACCCTCAAAACAAAACCAATAAATAATCTCATGATCGATTCCTTTTTTTATTTGTATATTTTAGTCTTATGTATGATTTTATTATAGATTCAAAACTACAATCACATAAATAAATGTACTAATATGAAAAGATGGAATTTAAATTAATGGATTGTATGTAAATGTTATATCAAAATAAGGTTAATCACTTAAGTAAAATCCATTTAATATTAACAATACATTTAAAGGATAAAAGAATAAAAATAGTTCCAATAATATAAAAACATCAAGTTAATATTAATTCATTAAGTATTACATTACTTTATTAGGAATGAAACCATATAACTAAGTATTTGAGCAGACCTCATTGTGATACTAACTTCTATAGAGGATTAATTATGAATGGTTTGGGTGGACCTAACAAATTTACATCAAGAGAAGTATCCCTCAATGGACATGATTTAACTTGGAGGTGAGTGTTGAGGAAATCGAAGTAAGGTTTTCTAAATTGGGGAAACCACTCAACATATCAATGATCTACAAGCTAGAAATTAGAAAATACATGGCTACAAAATACCATCATGTAATTAACTAATCCCTCTCTTGGGTTATGATAATGGAAACATGGATCCTTTCAACTAGAATTTCTTGACTAACGAGGCATTTTGAGTTCAATGGTGAGGGTTTTTAAGAATTTTTAAAATATTGGGAGACATAAAAAATTTAAATTATTACTATGAATCAAATAATTTATAATAAAGTAATGTACTAAAAATATACTCTTTTAATATTTTATTATAATGGAAAGTTCATCAACCAAGTTATCCATATGATCAATCATAGAGAAAGACCATCTTCATATTGGCAGTAAATTTGAGGAATGGTTCGGATGCCTAAGGGTAGTGTTATTCGGTGAATGGAAATATTATGTTCTATAATCCAAAAGGCTTGATCTACCAGCTAATGATGTGAGTGAAAAGGATTTCACTATCAAAAACACTTGAGTGACACAGATGGTATTTAGTTTTTAATGCTTTCATCCATGTCTAATAAACTCATGAAACTACATGAAGACATGGATACATATAGAAGAATCCCTTATCCATATGGTATATACAAGGGGATATAAATATAGTAACAGTTTAAGATAACCAAGGTGTTATTTTATAGAACACTTGGAGAAAGTGTGTTGGCTGGGCCACTCCTAGTAAAAATCATTGGATATTTTGAGCGCCAATAAGTTATAGGGTTTAAATTGCCTAAGTAAATTTAAACCAATATCATTCTTACATAACTTACTTAGAGATTCTCCAAATTTTTTGTAAATTTCAATATGAAAAACATAGATAAGAATCTTTCAAATATTCTCATAAATATTCTCCATGTTGATTAGGAGAATTGTTTTGATAATTCTTCCTTCCTTATAGTTAAAAAATAATTGGATGAATGAATATCTTTGATTCCATAGTTATATTGAAATTCCCTTTCAATAATATAAATATCAAGGTAAAATCAAGGGAATAGGATTTTCTTATTTAATATTTGGAAATAATTACCACTAGAAGAAAATTTTCACCTAGGGAAATAAGTAAGGGGAAGCTTCTTGTGTGTCTATTATCAGAGGAAATTTATATATTTCTATAGATTGGGAATTAAATACAGCATGTATTTCTCACATATGTATTAAAGTATAGTAATTAAGTAGATTCTATAAGATTATCTATGGTGAGGTAGATCTATGATCTAACATCCAGTGTTTTTGGAGTGGGCCAAATTACACACCCCTTTTGAATTTTAAGAGTTTAGTGGGTAGACCAAATCTTTTCTCAATTAATGTAACTAAATTCCAAGAGTTTCCTTAAACTAAGAACTTATTTTTATATTATTAATAAAACTTGGAAAGTGTCTCAGGGGTTTTATTGGGTTTTGGGTGTGAAAAATGCTAAAAATCAAAGCTCTTCAAGGTGTGAAAACTAGGGAGCATGGTTTATACAAATTGTGATGCCTGCTTGATTTAACTGGGCATCCCTCAAGGTAAACTATGTAAGTTTTCAATACCATTTAGTATGGGAGCATGGACATGCAACCAAGTATACATTTTTTGATAGAGGGATCACCCATGGTTTTCATACTTTTTGGAAAACTTGTTCATGAATCGTTGGAGAATGGAGCTTGGATAGTGGGTGTCAAATAATTGGCACATGTTCTTCCAAACCATGTGAGCTAACCATGTGACCCATTAAAGTTTTTAAATTACTCGACTACCCTCACCCATGTTTCTTATTTTCTCCTCATTTTTTCTCCTCCTTTACCCACGTACAGTAGTGGGGAGTTTCCATTTCTTCATCCCCTTTTTTTGAGTTGATAATCACATTTGAGCTCTATTTCACAATTTTTTGGCTGCATTAGACCCACGTCAATAAGATATTAACTCAACTTGTTTTTTTTTTTGCTTTTATATTTCCTCACAGATAACTAAATCCATATAAGACATTTTACCCTATTGGTAGGGTGTTCATATAAATTGATGATTTCTTTCAAATCGGCTGGAGTAAGAGAATAAGACCGTAAGAGTGGATATGTACCAACACAATATTGGTGGTTCTCGTCTTTCTTTGATTTCATGTGTCATTTGGGGGTGTGGCTTTGAGAACACCATTGGGTGGTCCATGTGAGGCCCTATAAATTATATTTTTGTATTTAAATAATTAATTGAACTCATGGGAGATTTCTAGGGGCATTCTCCTATAAGTATACAAATGGTTGGTCCTGGTGAGAGGCTTCAAACATTTTGAAATTAGGTTGGGGAGTTGTTTTCTTCAAATTAAATTGTTTTTATTAAATTAAATTTTAATGTATTGTTGTTATGTATTACTGAGTTCTATGTAAATGTGGTAGAAACATACCAAGGATTGATATGATGTTGGACATATGGTTTTAGGTGATATGATCATCAGGATGGGCTTGGTTTGAGGCATTTGAGGGGATGTTTATCACTTGTTGGGCGACTTGGTCATCGAGATGAGGCAATGATATTTTAAGGTTATGGGTGAGTATTGTGTAATATTATATGGTTTTGACCATCATATGAGTAATTTTTTATAGGGGATAAGGTCCTAGAATTGAGTGTCTTAGGTTTTTATTCAGTGGTTTCCAATCATCGGTGTTGTCCAATGTGTCATTTGGAGTCATGTTCACAAAATAGGATGCATATGATGAGGTGGTTTTGACCACTCATGTGGGTAAAGGCCTTCTATAGATGAGTCTTAGGTTTATATTTGTACATGATTACTAAATAAATCCCTTGGGATAGTGATGAGCCAATGGATAAAAGTTTTGTGACTATCAGTTGGGGGATGAGGATCATTATGCTTGAGTTTGTTGGGACATCATAATTTGGGAGGATGAACATAATCATTCCTTGGGACATCGGTTATTGAGCTAATGGTGATATTATTTAGAAGATAGGTATCACTATTCCTCAGAAGTTGTTCTTGGAGCTGACATGGTTCATTACAAGATGTTGTTCATCGAACCAGGATCTTGATTTGGGTGTGACTTCAAGATGTCAAATATTATTTATACATGAGGTGTCAGTTATTATGAAGTTTCGGGTGATTTAATTAGAGTTAGAACCTGAGGATTAAACTGGGATGATTTACATTAGGGTACACCTTAAGACTATGTTAAGGTTCCTCTCCACAATAGTATTTCGGCGGTGGTTGAATTAGGTAATTTCTCCCTTTTGGCTGCAGGACACAAGGGGAGTTAATTATTATTATGAATTTGTGCTATTCTATTATATATATTATTTATACATACCTATATAATCACGGATGTAGTATAGGAACACATTGGTTTTAGCCTACATAGATTATTTTTCACACCCTACACATACCCTTCAGGATGAGTGTAGATTTTGTGGCTTTATGTTCAGGTAAATGTTCGGGATGAGGAGGAGGATCTGAGTGATGGACCTTTTTGAATGGTTGGAAGGAAAGGGACCATGGCTTCTTGCATCTACTGGAGTTTCCTTTTTTATTTTTATATCCACAAGATATTATATGTACTTAATGGGGTCTATCATTATAAACCCTTATTCTTATTATTTGTATGATTTTATATGTATGAATTATTAGCTTCAAATGGTATGTTTGGCTTGTTAATTTATTCAGCTCTTATTGTTGTTTATGCTTCTGATATTTCTTGTGCTTCCGCCTTGGGTGGGTTACTAGTCCAGTGTCCATTATTCCATATTTTCCACTTCTTTGTATTTATATATAGCATTATAATATTATCACTAGAGGTTATAGTCTCCCCATGATCACATCTTGACACCCTCTCTACTAGTCGATTGTATTTGGAATTCAGGGAGGCATGCTTAATGCCTAGTGGCAATCAACCTATTGCATTGTTCAAGTGGAAATTCAGGTTGGGGCACTAAAAATGGTATTAGATAAGTTTATTTTACCTCTTTACTAGGTCATATTATTTGGGCTATGGTAGACTAGATATTAGGTTGTTATCAGAATTATTTTATAGCTCATGTTTGGGTTCCTACTACCCCATGAACAGGGGATGGACCAAGTTACCATGTGTGGAAATTATTATTATTATTTTATCTTTTTATAGTAGATATTATTTCCACCTAATGTGATTCACTTGGATCTAAAATTTTATATGTTACGTTATGATACCCTTGACCTGGTATGGTAAGCAAGGAACATTAGACCCTTGGCCCAGTAAGGAAAGGGGTGTCTATTTTTCTTGATTAGGCACATAGGATGATTTTATTATATATATACATATTCCTATCATATAAAATGAGTGTAATTTTCATTATGTACCTGTATTAATATAAGAGGGGTTAAGTTGTTAAAAGTTTCAACAAAAAAAGCTAAGCATCATTTTCCTGACTAGCCACTCTTTGGTAGCATTTTACTGACCAAACTAGGAAACTGGACCCGATGAAATCAATTTTTAATATATGATATATATATATATATATATATGGTTCTGAGTCTTATAGAAGTAGGTATGGATGATGATATAGGTTGATGTTGATCACAAGGTTGGGTGATAAGGTCATCGGATTGATGTGAAATGGTTTGTCAGGACGGACATGGCCCAAGGCATATGTGATACCTGGCTAAAAAATGGTTAGTTAAAGGGTCATAAGGCCTAATTTTTCAAGACTTGGTTGTGATGGGTAAGGGTAAGGGTAGTGATATCACTCTTCCTATTATTGCTTTCCCTATATTTATTATATATATATATATTATGGATGTCTAACCATGTTAATAGTATTCAGAAGTTTTCCCCCAGGACACTTTCTGATAGAGCATAAGGTGGGCGATGGAAGGGTGCCTCCTGAGTGAGCACAAGTTGAGATCTCTAAGGTTTGGGATGAGGCTCTGGAGGTTCAGGCGGAGCCTAAGGCATACGTGCAGGATCAGGCTTAGGTGGGGCAGTCAACAGATTTGACATCTTTTGTGTCATGGATTAATGAGATGCTCAAAATGATCCTAGTATGTGTTATCCAAGATATTGATAGAGGTTCTCAAGGATCAGATCTTTCTATGGAATATTTGGTTCAAGAGTTCCAGTCGCAACACACACCACTATTTCAGGGTGAGGCCATACCATGGTAAGCTGAGAAATGAATCAATTCGATGCATTTGATCTTCAAGGAGCTTGAGATTCCCCTAGGGCAGAGGGTGAAGCTAGATACATGAATGGTCAGGGGACAGGAAAATCACTAGTGGGATGTATAGTTCCAAGAAGGAAGACATGAGGGGTCATCTTGAAAGGACTTTGAGACCAAGTTCTTTAATTATTTCTTTCTAGAGATGCAGAGAGATGTGAGATCTTGGAATTTCTTAAGCCTACAGTAGGGATACATGTCTGTCTAGGACTATGCACCGAAATTCAATGACTTGTCTCGTTTCTCATCTAATATATTGGTTGAGGACACCGCCAGGGTAAGATATTTCAAGGATGGTTTATATCATGCCATTAGGGTGTGGATAAACATGTTTGGGTTAACCTCATTCTCTAAGTTTCTGAATCAGGTTCTCATAGCCGATGGAAACTTGAAAGACATGTCGTATTCAATTAGAGAGATGGTATTAGGTGAATTCAGTGGTGAAACATTAGATAGTTGGAAGCAAGGATGGGAGGAGTTCCATTAGGGTATTCAGGATAAGGAATTGTGCATACCACCTTAGAAAGGGTCATCAATGGTGTGCTTTCGGTAGATATAGCTGAGACATGTCTGGAAGCAGTGTGATTGGGCGTCGAAGTAGTTCTTAGCTTGCGGACATGTCAGGTATCTTGAGAGGTTCTACAGGAATCTTTCCCGAATATCCATCAATCAAGGATCTAGGCATACTAAGGTTTATGATATCAAACTAAGATCGATACCAAGATCTAGTAGCTTAAAAACAGATGAACACAGAGGTTGCGGTAGAGATAGTGGGGCCTAGCATAAAGATCAGTGGTCGGTGGCTAGTGCAGGATAGTAGGTAGGTCAGCCTTCAGGCTAGGTGCATTTCATAGATCTATTAGGGTTAGAGGAGGTTGTTGAGTCGATGATGGTTAGAGGTATTCCACGGTAATGATTGGGGTTTTGTCTTATTTTATAATGGAATCTTTAGAGTCATTCATATGTTGGGTGAATGAGGTGCACATAATGTATCTATGGACTAAACATACACTAATTAGTATGTTGAAATTAGTTTAGATGTTATATATATATATATATATTTATATTTATTTATTTATTTATTTATTTGTGTGCGTGTGAGGTATATGGAACATGGATTTATATGCGGCATCGATACGATGTTTGTTTTCTTAAAGTGTATCAGTAATAGGGTATTGACGTGGTTTGGGTTACTTAAGTTGAATTGGAATTTGGGTACCATTTTTATGAGAGACTTATTGAGGTTCAAAGAACCATGATTGTTTTGAACATCAGGTGAGATATGGGACCTCATAAGTTTCATATGTGACATCTACACCATGTGGCCGTCTGATGAGTTGTGAGACATGATAGGTGTCACGTATGAAAGAGGAGAAAAAAATGTGGTTTCATAGTAATGATGCATCATGGAAGAACTTTGATTCTAGGGATGGTGGATAGAACATTGGTTTTCATTGAGTTTTGGGTCGGGATACAATTAGGGTAGGTAACTCCTAAGGTAGGGATCACCTTTTGGTAGTTAACCTTTTCCTTTCTTAGAAGGGTAGTTTGGGTTAATTTTAAAGAGATGGGTATATTTGGTACCATGTTGGGTTTATTTTTTATATCTCTTGGATGATCAATGTTAAGGTGGGGAGATTATAATATCCTATATTTTTTGAGTGGGTCAAACCTGTTTTTATTTTTTAGGGTTTGGTGGGTTGACCAAAACTTTCCTAAATTAACAAAATGACATTATGAGAGTTCTCTTCAACCAAGTCCTTTTTTAGATGATTCTTAATACTCGGTAAGTTTTACAAGGGTAGTTTGGGTTTCGGGTGCGTTGGAGGCTGAAAACCCAAAATCTCTAGGGTTCAAAGAATGGGTTTCACAGTTTGTACAAACTATGGGGCCTCCTAGGTGTAACCGTTCGGCCCTCCAAGTCTATTGTGAATATTTATTCATACCATGAAGGAGGTGGAACACATCCATCCATCAATGTATATACTTTTTAATAGAGGACTCATGCATGGTTTATACAGGGTTTGGAAAATTGTTAACATGAACCATGTGACCCTATATCTTGGATAGTGGGTGTGGCACAGTTGGTTCATGGTTTGGGAAATTGTGCAAACCATTAAAATTATGGAATTACCAAACATCCCTATCCCCTATTTATTGATTTATTATCATTTTTCTTCATCTTTCACCCATGTATAATAGTGGACAACACACATTTCTTCCTCCCCTTGGTTTTGAGCTACCAATCATCACATATGAGTTCTCTTTCATGATTTTTCGGGTGCGTTGGAACTGCATTAGTGAGATCTTGACTGCACTTTCTTCTTTTTACTATGTTCTCACCTCATGGAATGTTAAATATGTGAAATCCATCTCACCCTATTTTCCAGTTTTTCTTCTAAAATATATATTGTTTCCAAATTTGATTGATTTGTGTGACAATATCAGATGAGTGGACATCTACTACCATGAGGTAGGTGGTTCTCATCTTTTTGTGTGATATTCCTAGTGTTTTGGGGGTGTGTCTTTGAGTACATCATTGGGTATTCTGAGAGAGTCCCTATAAATTAAATTTTTTCCACTAAATAAATAATTAAATCCACAGGATATCCCTATGTGTATGCTAATATATGGATAAAAACGTTTGGGCCCAGTGAGAGGCTTTACACCTTGGGAAGATTAGGATGTGGTGATTTTTTGTTTAAATTAAATTTTTTATATTAAATTAAATGGTAATTTCCTACGTCAATGCATTACTAAGTTCCATGGGAACATGATTGGAATGTACTATGGATTGATATGGCATTTTCCATCTGGTTCTAGGTGATACAATCATCATGAAGGTCTTGCCCCGAGGAATTTGGGGTGATTTTGATCACTGGTTGGATGACTTCATTATTAGGATGAGGCAACGATGTCGTTAGGTTATGAGAAAGGATCGTGGGATATTTGATGGTTTTGACCATCAAATGACAGAAATGGTAAAAGGGGGAAAATGTGTTGGAATGGTGTGTCTTAGGTTTTTACTTGGTGATTTTTTCACACCCATGTTGTTAAATGCACTATTTGGATTCATTTACACATATTAAGAATCATATTATGAAGTGGTATTAAACACTCATGTAGGTAGGGGTCTCAAGAATATGTTTCATAGGTTTATGGTAAGATGTTCCTTAAATATAAATCCATGGGGATGGTAAGTATCCATCAAATGATAGTGTTGATACTGTCGGTTGGGTGCTAAGGTTGTCCATTCTTGATGACATTAGGATAGGATCATTTAGGAGGACGAACAACATCATTTTTTCAGGATGTTAGTTATTGAACTAATTGTGATATTATCTAAAGGATAGGTATCGTTGTGCCTTAGATGTCATACTTTGATCTGACAAGGATCCTTATAACCTTAGGTCTATAGGACAATGATCTTTATTGGGGTGTTCCTTCGGGATGTTAGATATTTTTGAACATGAGTTTTTGGTTTGCATGAGGCACTGGGTGATATTATTAGATTCGAAACTTGATGGTTCACCTGGTTTGATTTACATCAAGGGATGCCTTGGGCTTACTCTAAGGATTCTCTCCACTATGATAACTCGGTGTGGGCCAAATTATGTGATCACGCCCTTATGGCTACTGATTCCAAGGGGAGTGGGTTATTGTTATGAATTTTTGTTATGTTATTTTATTTATTATTTAGACACACCTACTTAATCATAGATATAGGATAGGTCCATGTTAGTGGTGGTCAATTGAGATTCTTTCGCACACCCTACATAAGCCCAACAGAATATGTGTATATTTTGTGGATTTACGTTCAAGTAACTGTTAAATCATAGGAGATAGATCTTAGTGTGGGCATTTGTTCTTGTATGGAAGTCTAGGGACCATGGGTTTTTACCTCAACTAGAGTTTCCTTTTTTTTCTTTATGTATCAACATGCTATTATATGTATGTACGAACTTCTGTCATTGGCGACCCTTATGCTTATTGTATGTATCATTTCATATGTATTCATGATTGGATACAAATGGTATGTTTAGCATGTTCATTTATTTCTCTCCTACTGTTGTTTATGATTCTGCTATAGCTTGATAATGCATGTGCCTCCTCCATGGGCAGGTTACTGGTCCAGTGTCTAGTGATATTTCTTTTATATAGGTTTATATTTATATATACAATTATTATATTATAAACAAAGGTTATAGTCTCCCAAATATCACATCTTTACACCCTCATAGCTAGTCGACAGCCTCTGGCATTTGGGAAGGTACTCTTAAGGCCAAGTGGACTCATTGCGGATATTTCTTTGGCATTTTGGAAGGTATGCTTAAGTCCAAGTGGACTCATACATGTTTACTATAGAAAATGGCCAAATACCTATTTTTATTAAATGGTGAAAGATACAAGGAAATTCTTGAAATAGTTTATACTGATGTGTGTGGACCATTTCTAGTTAAAAAAATGGGTGGGTACCCATACTTTGTAACATTTACTAATTATTTTAATAGATATGTAGATATATACTTGATGTGGTATAAGGCATTATTTTGATAAATTTAAATAATACAATAATGAATTGGAGAACCATCTTAGTAATAAGATTAAGAAACTCTTCTCAGAACAAGGTGGTGAATATCTTAATCAAGTCTGAATTGATTACTTATAGGAGTTTGGGATTCTATCCCAACTCTATCATCCTAATACACCTAAGTAGAAATGTTCATGAAAAAGGAGTATCCACACCTTTTTATACATGGTGATATCAAGGATGATTCATGAGAGTCTTTTATTTTCCTTTTAGGGATATCCATTATAGAAATTAGCACAAATACTAAACCAGATGTCAACTAAATAAGTAGATGGTATTCCATACCAATTGTGGAATGGAAAGAAACACATGATGTCATGCTTACATGTGTGTGGGATGTGAATTATTTGTTAACACCTCTTTATTAAATAAAATTATACCTCAAGGCATAAAGGATAGCTTTATAGGATACCCCATGTAAACAATGTGATATTACGTATACGACCCCCCATGAAAATGGTAATTGTGGAAAGAAACACCATATTCCTTGAGAAGAAAAACATTTATAAAATATATAGTGTGGTAGAGATAGAATTTGAGGAATTCCAGGATCAAGGTCCACTAGAGTTATCATAGGAACAAATTCCACAAAGCCCCATAGAAGAAGAAGTGTGGGAGACAAAAGCATTGTGTAGGATTAGTGTGCTTAGAGAACTAAAATGATATATTTTTCTAGTCCTAGAGGATGGTGAATCCTTATTAATAGATAATAATGATCATGTAAACTATAAGTAATGAGTAACTAGTTCAAATGTTTCCAAGTGGAAAGAAGAAATTAATTTTAAATGGATTCCATGTACCAAAAAAATGTCAGGATTTTGGTATATCCTTCTATGAATGTAAATTCCACTAGTTTGAAATAGGTATTCACTAAGAAAATATACATGGATGGAAAATATAGTACTTCTAAGGAATTATTTTTTGTAAAAGGGTTTAAATAGCATCATGGAAAACACAACAACAAAACCTTTTCACTAGTTTATATACTAAAATCATATATAATTCTATTTGTCATTATTACCTACCATGACTATGATATTTGGGAAATGGATGTCAAAAAAACCATCCTTAATGGGAATCATTTGGAACATTTAAACATGATATAGTTTCAATGGTTTGTGACTCCAGAGGATGTTAATAAGCTGTAGAAATTGAAAATACCCATTTATGGTTTAAATCAATCATCCAAGTCATGGAACATTTAGTTTGATGAATCCATAATAAAATTTGGTTTTATAAAGAATGAATGAGAGTATTATTTATATAGATATTTTATTAGGAGTTTGGTTGTTTTATTAATAGTTTATGTTGATAAAAATACTTATTGAATGTGAAATACTAGTCTTATAGTCTGTTAAATCCTGGGTAAATGCAGAGTTCTCCACAAAGGAATTAAGTGAAGAGGCATATATTATTGAAGTCAAGATCCATCATGATAGATTTAATATGACTCTTGGACTAAGTTAGAGTACATATATTGAAAATATAATGAAGATATTTAGTATGGAACAATCCAATAATGGATTATTTCCAATGCCGCATGGGATTCATATTTCATGAAACTTTGTCCTTAGACATATGAGGAAAGACATAGTATGGATAGGAATCCATACACATTAGTGATTGTTCATTTGTATATGTTATGATATTTAGTATTCTTGATTTTTCTTATGCCTTACATTCAATAATAATATATCAAGCTAACCAAGGTGACCACCATTGGATTATATTCAAAATTATCCTTAAGTATCTAAGTAATACAAAGGATATTCTCTTAATCTGTAGAGGATATGAGAAACTAGGCATCAGAGGATATGCAAATGATAGTTTCTAAATATATTAAGAAAATATAAAATTATATTCATCATGCATATTCACTCTAAATAGAGGTTCTATGATCTATAATATCTTAAATAAATCCATGGTCAAAGATTCTACAGTAGATTCTGAGTATATTGTGGCTCCTAAGGTTGCTAAAGAAGATGTTTGGGTATATACCTTCATCCAAATTCTTGAAGTGGTTCCTAGAAATAAAAAACTTTTCACACATTATTATTATAGTATTATAGTGGTGGATCACACAAAGGATCCAAGGCCACATCATTGGATGAATCACATAATTTATAAGTATTATATCTTGAGGGATTCACCTCAAAGAGGTGATGTCACAGTGAGCTAAATATCCACAGAAGATAATGTGGAACACCACTAAAATAATTCTATAACTCTTAAGAAACATAATCATCATTTGAGGCCTAGTAGACTAAAATTTTTAGGATGTTGGATCTAGTCCAAGTGAGATTGTGTTTGATTTTTTGTTCTAAAACCAACTTTCTATAGATTGGATTCCATGTATTTTTGGAAGTTTTAATATTTATAAAACATATTATTAAATGTTTTTAATTATTCTACATGAATCTAATATAATAATTCCTAAGAGTATATTTCATGTTTATAAGGTCGTATAAGTTCCCCACTATGATGTGAACCATTAAATAACATAATGATATTCTTAAAAGTAGTTCTATGATCGGATAACATAATATGACAGGAAATATAAAATTATGATTTTCATGTGAGAGTACTAGTAAGAAGATGAAACTTCTTCTCATGAAGTTTGGACTTAGTAATCCCCAAGATGGGAGATTATAAGAATAGACCCACCTATAGTAATTATACATTTTTTATGTGTCATAAAATATTTATATATACAAGAATATGTAAGGGTCCTTAAAATTTAATATTATAATTAATCATTTTCATGACTCATATGATTCGATATAGTGACCAAAAATATGATTCCATATGTTCAAAGTAAGTAAGGTATGTTTTTTGTGTCATGAATGAGATGATAATAATGAATAAGTTGAGGAAGGATCTGTCCCTTCCATCTTTATAAAAGTTTATATCTCATCTATCTGATAGAAAAGAAACCTCACATTATATTCAATGGACATGGTGTAATGACAAGTTTAATTAATATTTTCAAAGAAAGATATATCAAGAACATAGTTTGACAACACGTGTGTGAAGCCTGTTTGATAGGATATTATGATAAATGGATTATATTACATAGTAAATATTTACTTGTGGTTATCGACGTTTTGATACTAACTTCTTCCTCTTGTGTTCCTTGACTTGTTGCTAGAAAGTGATCAATGAATTTAGAAAATCCTACATAATACCAATGATAAATAAACTAAGAGAGTCACACATTATGTGTTTTCATTGGACATAATTAAATTATCTTTGAATTTAATTAATGGAATAAATATTATTCTCAATACTGAGGACTAATTTTATTCAGTATTTATCTATATCTAATATTCTTAATGAAATAAACAATTGTTTGTTTATAATTAAATAAATAATTTAATTATGTGGATACTTAATAAATATTTATTCTCTAGACCATGAATATAATGTTAATTTTATTTATTTAATGTTTAATAAATATTTATTTACTAGATTTTGAATATAATATATATTTATAAACAAATATTTAATTAAAAATTTATTTTGGTATTCAATAAATACTGAGAGGAAGAGCGGACCAAGAATATGTATGATGATAAATATTAATTTACAAGATAGTAAAATAATATAAATCGTTACACCATCTAGCACACGACATAAACTAATAATAATAATTTTATTATATGAAAAGGGGACAGATAAGTTTTATCATATTATTTAGTGTTTTTTATGTAGTTAAATAATATTTTTAACCTAAACTCTAACTCTATAAATAAATGGTCATTTATTTTTAGTAATTTTAATCAAAAATTGATAATTTTTGTACACAATACATTTATCTCTAGATTTATCCATCTCTCATCATGTCAAAAATGTGAAGAACATGGTAGAATCCTTCAAGCCTGAAGGAACTATAAAATAGCAAGATGAAAAATAAAAGATGATTCATCCATCGTACTTGTACCCAAAAATGTATTAGTGTCATTTAGAGATCAAAGAACCTTGTGTGGGTCTCTACTAGAGGAGGTCTACTTTGGGTATTCCCTATAAAATGATAGAAATTTTAAAAGGGATTAGGATGATCAACGTCTTTTTCAAAAAAATATTCAAAGATGAGGTATTATTTCTTTCAATCTAAATTAAATTAATTATAAATTTAATGTGTAAAATATTGTTGAGTTGAATGTTTTGCTTTATACTTTTTATTTTCATAGTTTTTTAAATCACAAACACTTTATATAAATTTTAATATATTAATATTATATATCCTAAGTGTTTTAGTATGTTTCTCTAGAAAACATTATTTTATACTAAATGTAGAAATAGTTATAATTTAAAATGAATATAAATGTTTGTTCTCCAAAATGAAACATTAGAATGAAGGTGTGTCTAATACATTAAATTAACTACAATTATGACCAGTTGTTAGACATACTTCCTATTTCTTAGACTAAAATAATTCATGACCATCGGACTAAGAATGGAACCAATACATTGGATTAACCATTGTTCAATTTATGAGATTGAAAAAGAATAGTGAAGACCATTGAACTATCCAAAGTTTATAATCAGATTGATTAGAATTATATATATCATACATAAACCATACTAGCATTTTAATGGTGCTAAAAAATGATGTTGGCAATAAGAAGTATAGTTCATACTTAACTATCAAGATCAAGATCTAGATCATTATGATCTATCAAAGTGTAATATTTTTAAGGCCGATGAAACCAAATCATAAATACGACCATTGAAGGATTTTTTATAGATTGGAGGTCATTTGAAGATAAAAAAGATGATACATTTTCCACTCAACATGTTTGAAGATCTCTCTATATGAACATCTCGTTCCTAAGCTTTGTAATCATTTAGAGAGTTATAGTTCTAAGGAATCATTTTGAGGAATATTAATTCCTTAAAACATTTTTCTTTTACATTCTATATGTTTGATCGTGATTAGATCAAGGTATTATGGGGATAATATGATGAGTGAAAGTGATCCATCAAATTAATGGCTTCTGAGGCTAGGAACATAGATACATTGATCATCGAATTGAGGGATTTCTTGTTCAAGAAATATAGAGCCGATTCCAATTTGTCATATCGAGGGCTTCCAAGGATAAGAATACAAATACATTTTTATCATTATATCAAGGTATTTCTTATTAATTAATAACACATATTTATAGTAGGTATTGATAATATGGATATCTTAAGTTAGGTTTTATGACTTCCTTAGCTCTTAAGGTTAAAGAGTAAAATTAACTTTCATTAATATTATAATTAATTATTATTACAATAAGATTTTTTTTTCACTTTTTCTGATAAGTTTAATATTTTATTGTGAATTTACATTAGAAATTTATTTCTTTACTTTTCTTTAAAATAAATATTTTATTAGTGATGTTTTAATACATATAAGAACTTTGATATATAATATGATTATTGGATATAATATTAATATTATGATCATCGGATGAACTCTAAGTCTGGTCTTTTATTCACATAGGTTTTCATGTTTTAGTTTAAATTTTTTAAACTATAATTCACCCCCCCCCCCCAATATTATGGCCATCTCAAACACTTAAAATCCAAAAATTGGTATCAGAGAAGGTTTTAATGCTATACTTGTTGAGTTTTTACTTTTATTATATAATCTATGTTATTAATCTTTTGATATAAACTACTTGTTTATAAATTGATTTTATAATGATGTGTTTTTTAAAAAATATTTTCTATTGGATAAGATGATAGGAGATAATGTTGGTACTATTGAACATATGAATCCAAGAAGACCACCTACTTTTGAATGGAATGATTATAAACAATAGAGAGAAACAATTAAGAATTGTTTTATCAATACTCGTGTGGATAAATTTGTAATACTGAATAGAAATTATGTTATTATTGAGAAGTAATTTACTACTTTTACTAATCAGGAAAATCATGAATATTAATTTAATTATAGAGTAAGTAATACCCCAATTTTTTCAATGATTAGAAGTATCTATAGTCAAATTTCCTAATGTGAAACAGCTAGCAATATCGGAAAAAATTATAGGTAACTCACATTGTAACATAAAAAATTATAGAAACGTGAAGAGATATGTTGAGAGTTGAAAATAAATATTTTTATTTCATACCTGGAGATTAAATACCTAAGATGCATCAAATATTAATGAACATTGTTAATATTTTTCATTCTCTTTGATAGAAATATTAAACTGATTTAATATTACTTGAGAAAATTATTGAGAATATTTATAATGAATGGGAATCTAAAAGAAAAGCTTTGGATGATACAATATGGACTTAAAATATTAGATTAGATAATCTCACTAGCACACTTATGCAATATGAAGTCAGACTGAAAAAGGATGTTGAAAAGATAAATAATAAAAATGGAGGATTTTTTACATTGAAAACTAATTTTCCAATTAAATTTCAATATCCTAATAATGTTGTAAAATATTTAATAAATAAGAAATGTATTGTAGAATCAGATACTAGTTATTCATAAAAGTATGAGATTTTATTAGATAAAATTTCTATAAAGACGAAAAATATTATGGTAAGGAAAAATTTTTAAAATAGATAAAAGAAAATAGATAGAGATAAAGGGGACAAGAAATATTATTTTGTGGTTATATGTAATGAGTGAAAGAAAACTAGACCTATAATACTAGATTGTACTAAAATGAAAATGAAGTATGAGAAATTAATAAATTATGAAAGAAATTCTGAAAAAGTAATACAACAACTTGATAAATAGGAGTCAGAAAGCTTTTAAAACTTGTAGTGATATTGGTGTAAATAGTTATTCTAAAAATTCTTCACATAATGAGAGTTCCGAAAAGAAAAATATTGGTTTCCTTTTAGAAATACCAAAGGTGAATAAATACCTTATGGATATAATACATACTTTTGAATATCTTACCAATATTAAATTGAATTAAAATTTCCCTCGTATTAATAAATAGGATCATTATAAATCTCTGGATATATAATCTTTCTTAACTGAAGAGTATAACACTTTACCTAGTTATGAATAATATTTTATATTTTCTATATTGCATAAGAATTAAAATTATAATGTTTCTAAAAAATATGAAGTTTTTAATGATAAAATTATTAAATAAAATTATAAAATTTATAATCTTACTATAGAAATATTATAACTTTTTAAATATCTAGATAAAACTAATTTTTAAAAATAAATTCTATAAAAATATCTTGAAAATTTTATTTCTGAGAATAATAGTCTATAAACTAATTTTGTAAAACTTATCTTGAATAATAATACTACTCGGGATAAGAACTTAGTTGTAAAACTAAAATATGAAATTTATACTTGGAAGAAACCTTTTTCTAAGTTAACTAATGGAAAGTAAAACTTTTATAAAATTTAAAATCAAATCCTACCTTATAGAGATATTTCTTACATGGTTTTTAATAAAAAAAACTTGTTTTTAGTAATAATTATTTTCTTCTAAAGAGTGCACCATTTTTCACAAAATGTCAAAATAGTGGACACTGTAAGAAATAATATTCTTTAAATAAAGTTCAGTCCTTAGTTTTACATAAATACTATTTCTCAAAAAAATATTTTCTCAAAATAATGAATTTAGACAAATGTGGTTACCTAAAATTTTATTTTTTTGATAATACTGAATCCAATAAGGTTGGGGTTCTGAAACACTAATGTTTTTTTAATCATGAAAATAAAGAATGTTCCATAAATAGAAAATATTCAGTACATAGATTGTATTTGTTCTCAAAATATGGCTGGAAATAAATATTTCTTTAATAAAATCATTAATATGAAAGGTGGAAAAGTCACCTTAAGAGATAATTATCGAGGATAAATTATTGGAATAGGTAATATTGTTCTTTGTGAAAAAGTTTTATTTTCAAGTTTTATTTTTTATAGTACTTAAGCACAACCATATAAGCATAATCCAATTATGTAAAAATGGTTATCTTCTGAACTTCAGGAATGACCAATGTAATTCTCATTGTTTAAAAGATGAGTTTATACTTACTGCAAATTGGAATGAGAATGTATACACCTTGAACATACAGACCTTAGGAACCAAAATCTACCATATCTAAGTGCTACAGAAGATCAATCTTAGTTATGGAATAAAATATTAGGACATTGTGATCTTTGAACATTATCTATGTTATCTAAGAAAAGACCAGTGAATGACCTAACGAAACTTAGGATTGATACATCTAAAGTCTGTGATCCATGTCAATATGGTGTGAAACATAAGTGAAGTTTTGAATTCATAAGTTAAGTCTCTACTTTTTATTCTTTACAAATACTTCACATGGACTTATTTTTTCCTACACAAACTGGGAGTATTGGTGGAAAATACTATGTATATATTTTAGCGGATGATTACACTAGATATGCTAGGTTTTATCATCTAGAAATAAAATCAAAAGACTATTGTTGTTTTAAAACATTTTTAGCTAGAGATAAAAATGAGAAAAAAAATCTCCTTGATAACTATTCATAGTGATCATGGAGGAGAATTTTTAAATTCTGATTTTGAAATGTTTTTTAGTAAAAATGGTATTATACAAAACTTTTCAGTACCTATGATTCCACAAAAAATGGTCTAGTTAAAATAATAAATATATTTCTTCAAGATACTACTAGAACCAAGATGAGTGAATACTTGTTTGTAAAACATTTTGGGGCTGAAGGAGCTACAACTACCTATTATAATAAAAAAATTGTTTTAATAAGACCTTTTATTAATAAATTTTTTTTTAATTGTGGAATAAAAGGAAACCAAAACTTTCTAACATCATATTTTTTTGATGCAATGTATTCGTCTTGAATACTAAAGAAATATTACTTAAATTTTCATCAAAATCTGAGGAAGGAATATTTTTAAGTTATTTCATAACTAGTATGGCATATATTTTTAAAAAAAAATTGAAGCATTGTTTAGGAAATAGTACATGTTAATTTTGATGAAACTGGTCCTTTTTTTCAAAAAAAACCTACTTATATCTTCATGTGTTATTTCTAAAACTTATTTTCTACCAATATTATAAATTTCTACTCATTATAAAACAACGGAAGAATATATTTCTATAGTTTTTCCTCAATAATATTTCAACCTATTGTCTAAGAATATAGTTTTATAAATCCAAGAAATGAGTTGTTTCTTAGGAATCATCCTAGTGATAATATAATTTGTGATATAGATCAACAAGTTAGAACTAGAAATTATTTGAAAAATTAAATTGAACATATATTATCCTTTTTATAATTCAAAACTAATAATCATAATGAGACTTTAGGTGATGAGGATTGGATAAAGGCTATGTAATATGAACTCAATGATTTTTAAAGGAACCAAGTTTGGACTTTGGTTGAATGACCAAAATATGCTTCTATAATTAGATTAAAATGTCTTTTTTTAAATAATTGTGATGAAAATGGCATGATAGTTAAAAATAAGGCTATATTTTTTTCCAAGGGTTATAATCAAAAACAAGGCATATACTATGAAAAAACATATTCTTGGTAACTATACTAGAGGCTATTCTTATACTTATAGCTTATGTAGCATTCTTAAATTTCAACCTATTTCAAATATATGTGAAATGTGATTTCCTTAATGGTTATTTTTAGTGATAATTTTATATAGAAAAACCACCTAGTTTTGAAAGTACAAAGCATGTTTTTAAACTTACTAAGGAACTATATGGAATTAGATAATCCCTTAGAGCATGGTATGATAGGTTAACTGAATTTTTGTTAAAATAATTAAGGGATATATGGATATAACTATTTTTATATAAGAATTTAATAAAAATATTATAATTATACAAATATATGTTGATAAAGTTATATTTGGCTCATCTCAAAAATATTTAATGTATTCCTTTACAGATATTATGAAATATGATTTTGAAATGAGTATGACGTGTGAGTTAACATACTATCTAGGTTTTCAAATTTTACATAAAAAAGGATCTTTTATATCTCAACATAATTTTATAAGAAATATTCTAAATAAATTAGGTTATGAAAACACTAAAAGTATTAGTAATCAAATCAGAACCTCAAAAACTTTAGATCTTGATGAAGCTAGGAAACTAGTTGATAAAAACAATTAGACTTATGATTGTAATTTTTTATTACATAAAATCTAGTCATGAAGATTTAAAGTTTTCAGTATTTTTATGTGATATATATCAAGCCAATCCAAATGTTTCACATCTTAAATATATTAAAAGAATCATTTTTTATCTTAAGTGAACTATGGATTTAGGTTCTTTTTACTCTTCTAGAAATTAATTTGAGTCTAAAAGTTTTTCGAATGCTAACTTTGGTGGTTGTATAATGGATAGAAAAAGTACATACAGAACATTTCACTTCTTATAATAATCTTTAGTTTCTTGAATTTATAGGAAACAACACTCAGTTGCACTTTCCACCGATGAAACCAAATATGTGGCAGCTGTAAGTTGTTGATATCAAGTGTTGTGGATGCAACACACACTCACTGACTATGGCATGAGTTTTACTAAAAATAAAATATTATTAGATAACACAAGTGAAATTTCCCTAACAAAAAATTAAACACATCACTCACATGCTAATCAAAAAGACATAAGACGCTATTTTTTTCAAGATCATGCACAAAAAGAAAATATCATTTTACAATTCATTAAAAATAAAAATAAAATTGTAGATATTTTTTCTAAATCTCTAAGTTATGATAAATTGGAATATATTAAATAGAAATTATGAATGATCAATGTAAAATGGTTATTCATATCTACTTCTTGATTAACAATATCCTTACATTAGTAAAAACCTTCTTAATCTTCGAGTATATATGTTTTTAGGTTACTAAAACCTTTTTCTTTCTAAATTTTTTTTGTTTTCCCAAAAAAAAAATTTGAAAGTTTTTATTTTTCTAAAAATTAATTTCTACTATATATTATTTTTTTTAGATTCAAAATTAGAATATTTTATACTCTCTGGAACCCAAATTTTATGAAAAATATTTCTAAATTAAAATTTTTATGGACTCAAAAATTGTTAAAAAACTTTTCCAAACAACATTTTTCATATAAAATTTATCTTAATCAATTTTTTTTGGGAAAACCAAGAATAATAGGTTACTCATACCAATGAAATATTTCTACTCCAAAATTTATTATAATTTTAGTTTTTTCACATATTAATTATTTTATTTTATTCATGTTGTTATTTATATATTCTTTTTTTTACAAACATTATTTTTTTACATATATAAATGTTCTTCTAATCGGATTAACCTTTACAATAATATAAAAAATTGAAAACTTTAACAGTTCAGAATTGTCTTTAAAATTATTCTTCAATTAAATCCCTATCGTCAGACCAGAAAAGTTTTTACAATCTTAACAGTTAAAATTTCTATAGGATTAATATTTTACTATTGTGCCTATATAAGGGTGGTACACCCTATGTCCTACATAAATATATATAGATTTTTTTCTTGACTCTCACCACATCTTTTAGTTCTCAGTCTGATTCCTTACCATTCATCTAATATATGGCATCAGACTCAGTATGATGGACACTAATGAAGACTTTTATAAAAGTTAAGTTGTTATAGAAATTCTCATCAAGAAAACTTGGTATGAGAAATTAGATTATTTATTGAATAAAGTTATAAAATTTCATTTTTGGGAAAAGATATGGGTCTAGTAAGACGATTTTGAATTGCTTTACCCTGAAATTGTGAGAGATTTTTATGCTTCAGTTGAGTTTATTTATGAAGAGGGTAAGGAAGAATTTGTTTTTCCTTTATTTGGTAAAAATTATAATCTTTTTTTTCATTAATTATTCAAGTTATTGGATGTAACCTTGGATATTTAATCTTATAGTTCTTCTCACAAGATTTCGGATAATCTTAGGAGTTTTTTAATTTTTATTTCAGAAGAAACACTACTTACATCTTATGAGAAATTAAGGAAATTATAACATATTACACTATATGAAAGAGTGGTTACCCTCTAGATGAAAGGTTATTTGATTTTAATAAAGGTTAATAGGTATACTCTCAAAGTCATTAATATATTTTTCTTAGATTTTCTAATGAAAATGAGACAAATTGACCATATTAATTTTCTATTTTTATTGGTGGAATAAATTAAGAAGTCTTCAATGACGTATAAGATATTGATGTTTCTATGTTTTATAATGAAATTTTTATCCAATTACAAGGATGTTTTCTGTATTAAAAATAAGACATATCCTTTGCGGGAAAATATTTCGTTGATTTGTGAAGAAACCGGGGTGAGGATAAATCTTCATTTTTATTCAAAATTTAAATTTTTTGTGGATAGAATAGACTGAAGTGTGTCCAATTCCCGACCTATAAAAATTCAAGGAGTTGTGAAAGATAAAATAAAGAAAGATTCCTCACCACCAAAATTTCAAAAGAGACAAAAATAGATGAATCATGAATAAATTAATAAGTTTATTGAATAAAAGGAATAGAAGAAACTCGGTGATCCATATTTTAGACTTGATAAGGCTGATTCCTTGGCCCTTAATATTTGGATAGAATATGAACAAAATTAGGGAGCACAAAAAAATAAATAAAATAAATGTTTAATAGAGGCTAAAATATTTGAAATGTTAATTAAGGGAGTATAAATAGATTCAATAGTTCTACATCTATCCATTTATCCATAACAAGTTGTATAACCAAATAGAGTGTTTGAAACAATTCCTTATGCTAATAAGAAAATTTTGAATGTTAGTTTCGAATTTGTTGAAACTTCAGTATTTCCACCTGTAGTCCCAGTTGTTTCTGAGAAGGGGAAAGGAAAATATATTGATGAAGAATATAATGTAAAAAATTATGTAATAGAATTGGTCTCGATACAAGTTTAGAAAAATGTTAAAAATAATTAACCCAAATTAGTTAATAAATTTGTTAAAGGTGATCTAATAATTGTGTGGCAGTTAGAACAAGAACTCGAAGAAGAGTTAGAAGATCAAAAGGAAGAATAAGAAACAAAGACTGAGGAAGAAATAAAGGAATAATGAAGTTCTTCAGAATCATCTCCTAAATCAACTCAACTATCATCTCAATCAAGCAAGAATCTAAATAGATAAGTTTCAAAAGAAGTGAAATTTTCATCAAAAGACTAATTTGGAGAATATAATCCTCACATAAAAATATCATAGAAGGAGTAAACCAATATATATATAGATGTAGTAAAATTTTCATATGATAAAAAAGTTTCTAACAATAGAAAAGATCGAAGAATAGAAAAGAAGACAGTTATTGGACCGCCTAATCCTCATGTATTAGAAGTTATATCAGATTAATCATACTCAATGACCACATTAGTAGAAAATAATATTGGCTAAATTTTTTAAGCCTTGAAATGGTTAACTGATTTAATTTTATATCTTCTAAATATTGAGTCCAAATGAAAGAAAATTTATAACTCCATGAATGAAAAATAAGAATTATTGAATATTTTAACTAATATAGTTATCCAAAATGAATAAAAAATCAAAACCTTTAAAATTAATTCAAAATATTACAAGATAATTTTAAGTTAGATGGTTAGGTGGTCATTAAAGGATGACAATTACTTAAAGGATCATTAGGATCAGTTAGTTTAAGTTAATAAACTAAATCTTGAGTATGATTATTGTTTTGAAATGTTTTAAACCTATATATCATACCGAGTGAAGTTTTTTGAACCACTCAAAGATATGACTAACAATCAAGATGAATAATTAATAGTTCTGAAAGAAAAGTTTTATATGTTCAAATTAGAAACTAGAAGACTTTGATCTTAGGAAGATGGGTTGTTTATAATAAAGGAAGAAAGTAATCATATCAGTGAGGATGTTGAAAGGTTAAAGAATGATTTTTGGAAGTAGATATTTAGGGGGCATAATTTTGAATCTTAAGTCATAATATCAAAATCTAGATAGGATAATAAAGATGTAAAACTTTTAAATCCATCATCAAGAAATTATATAAGAAATAATAATTCTTTTTTATCTAATCTCTTGATGTAACTCAAATTTTTTTTGAATAAATGGTTAATGTGAATGAATTTTTATCCAAATAATATATGTTTGAATCTCTTCTGTTTTTGTTTATGTATATTATTTCTTTTACATCTCAAAAGAAATTTATTTTACATATAATTACTTCATATTTTATAATTTACTAACATTTCATGATGACGTATACTATCACTATTTATTTTTAAAAATCACAAAAGGGAATAAGTTTAAAGATGTTTAGAGATGTTTTGGGAGATTTTTTATTTTTGATATAATTCCTATAAAGGGTGAGGTTTCTTTAAAATAAAGTAATAGTCTCAAGGGTCACTCTAAGGAAGATTTTTTATTAATGTGAGAATCCAAAGTATCAATATTTTCTATCAGATCAAGAAAATTATGAAGAAAAAGAAGGTATTTACCTATGGGTAGTTTTAATATGATAAAGAAACAAATTCCAATTTGAAGTATATATTTTATGTTATTAAAGGTAAAAATGGTTATAAGTATTTAAAATTTATTAGTTTTATTTTTAAGTGTTGTGTTTTGTGTTTTCCAAAAAAGGGGGAGATTATTGAGTTAAAATTTTTACTTTGTACATTTCCTTTTCTTAGTTTTTGAAATCACAAACACTTTCTTAAAACATTATTTCACTATCTTCAAACATTCCAAGTGTTTTTATATGTTTTTTTACAAAAAATTATTTTATACTAAATATATAAATAGTTTTAATATAAAATTAATACAAACTATTTTTATTAAATATGATCTATTAGACTGAAGGAGTGTCTAATACAACAGAACAATTACTATTCTGAATAGTGGTCAGACTTATGTCTTCTTTATTAGTTTAAAAAATGTCATGACCATCGAACTAGAAATAGTATTAATAAATCATATTAACCATTTTTCAGTTTATTGGATTGAAAAAAAATACTTATGTCCATCAAACTATCTAGAGTTTACAATCGAAGTTTTTAAAATTATATCTATTGGAAGAAATCGATAATATCTTTTTAATGGTGATAAACAAAATGACATCAGAAAAAATTAGTATAGTTTATGCTTAGATGTCAAGATAAAGATTCGGATCAATTTTTTCTTTCAAAGTGAAATCCTTCTGAGGTTGTTGCAACCAAATTGGAAATATGACCATTGAAGAATTGCCTATAAATATGAGTTCATTTAAAAAGATATAAGGTAATTCATTTTAAACTCAACATGTCTAAATATTTCACTATGTGAAAATATCTTTCCTAAGATTTGTAATCTTTTGGAGAGTTTTATTTTTATGTAATACATATGAGTATAATAAATTCATTATAATATTTTCCTTTGGTATTCGCTAAGTCTGGTCGTAGTTAGATTGAGGGCTTCTAAGGATAGGAATACAAGAGAATATTATTCATTGGATTGAAGGATTTTGAGGCAAGGAAGAAAAAGATGTTGATCATTATATCAAGGGATTTCTTACTTGTGAAATATGGAGAATATTTTGAACTACTGGATCGAGGAATTCTTAGGAGAGGAAGATGGAGAAATCCAAATCGTCATATCAAGGGATTTCATGGTAAGGAAAGACAGACCTTTATAGTAGGTATTTAAACAATTGATATCGTATGTTAGGATTTTATACTTTGAAAACTATTATAGTTAAAGTGTAAATTATATTTTATTAATCTTGTAAGTCATTATTTCAATTATAAGATTTTTGTTTTTTATTATTTCTAAAAATTAAATATCAGGATGTGAATTAACAATAGAAAGTTAGTTCTTTAATTATATTTCTAATAAATTGATTTATCAATGTGTATGTGATATCGGTAATAACTATGATATATCAAACTCGTACTATATTTGATATTAATACTCTGATCATTAGACAAAATCTGAGTTAGATCTTTCATATAAAGGGGATTTTTTTGTCTTAGTTTAAATTATTTAAACTAAAATTCACCCCCCCCCCCATTCTTGTAACTATCGTAAACTATTAGTATCCAAAAAATATCCTCGTATGGTTCTAAACATTTTATATCAATACTCAATTGAAAATTTTCATTGTTCATGACATTTATATCCTATACAATTGTAAAATTATCCATCAAATCTGAAGAAAAAAACATTTTTTTATTATTTTCCCAAAAGGTTCTTTCATTTTGTCCAGAACCTTCAAAGTCACCACACAATAAAAATTTCTTGAAGATAAAATTATACATTCATTGAATATAGGAGTCATTATCGTTGAATGTATACATCAACATGCTCAATACCCTATTATCTCATATTATGGTGTTTTGAAAAAAAAATAGTAGATATTGGAATATTCAGAGATTATGCTCAAGAGTTTTTCTTGATTCATCTAATAATCTCATCATCAACCTCACAAAAAATATTCTAATGGATATTTTTTTATTCAATGACATTTTAGCTATGGTTATAAATGATAAATTTCATTGCAATATCAAGGAATATAGACAAACAATATCTCACCAAATAGAGGCTCTTTCAATGGAAATTGGAAGAATGATGGAGCAAGGCTCCAATGGGAGAAAGAATCGCGGTAGGTCTAAATCAATGAGAAATAAGAAAATTTTCACATGTTATAATTATGGAAAGAAGGGGAAGGTCAACAAGGATGATTGGAAGAAGAATAGTGGTGGAAATAAATCACATGAAAATGTGGTGAGTACTTATAAAATGGGTATGTACTGGTGATTGAAGTGAATATGACTATTGAAGGTGGAAAACATCTTAACGATGTATGGATAATTGACTTGGGAAAAACATGGAACATGACGTGTCAATAGAAATGGTTTGATCAATATAAACTTATCCAAAAAGGTATTTTGTACATGAGGAATGATCACACCTTGAAGATCATTATAGTCTATACCATAAAATATAATATACAAGATGGTATAGTTTAAATAATCCAAGGAGTATTCCATGTGAAGGTATTAAAGAAGAACATATTGTCTTTGGGACAATTTGGAAATATCCGATGCAAGGCTCACACTAAAAAAAACTGATGAAATTTTATAGCATTTTCTTGTAGTAATAAGGTGTTGAAGATCTCAAATATCATATACAAGATTATTGGTGCCACATTAAAAGAGAAAGAAATAGTTTTCATGTCAACTTCCTCAATGGAATCATTTAATAAATTATGACATCAAAATATTAGACTTATGTACAAATAAGGCCAAAAGATTATAGTTGATCTAAAACATCTTCCTAGGCATACAAAGCCACCTTTACCATTTTATGAGTATTATGTTTTGAGAAACAAACCCTAGTTGAAGTTTGGGATGTAAAAATGGAGGAGAAATTAAATATTAGTGTTGATCAATTCCAACATTTGACAAGAACTAGTTATATACATAGGATGATTAAGGTACTTTATATCATTAATTGGTAACTATTCTAGGAGATGTTTTGTTACCCAATAAAGAGGAATCTAAATGTTTTTAATGTATTTAAAGCATTCAAATAGTGAAATAACATTAAAACTGGAAATAAGATAAAGTTTTTGAGGACTATCAATGGTAGAGAATATGCAATTGAGGGGTTTGTTACTTTTTATAAATATGAAGGCATAAAGAGATAGTCCAAGGTGGAATACGCTCCTCAGATGAATGGATTGGAAGAGAAGATGAATAGAACCCTATTGGATGGAAAAATTAATAAGTAAATGACTACAAGAGTTTCCAAGATTTTGTTGGTATAAACCATGAATATGGCTTACTATGTGATCAATTGATCTCCTTCAATGGTGATTGATATAAAGACACCAATGAATCTTTTGACTAGTAATCCCACTGATTATTACCAATTACATGATTTTTCAAAACCTGTATATCCATTTTTTAATAAACATAAAAGATAAAAGTATGATTGAGGTCGAAGAAATGTATCTTCTTGGGATATAGTTATGGTGTAAAGGGGAATTATTTATGGGACACAACTACCCACAAACTTATCATCATTAGAGACGTCTCTTTAACAAAATAAAATTTAAAAATAAAGATATATGGATATTTCAAGAAAAAAACACAAAAACTATAACAGTTGTGGTGGGAGATGAATCAAAGTAAGAACATGTTTTCTCTGATTCATTACCAAACCATGATGTTCAATAACTAGTCAAGTATGCACTATTACAGTAATTTTATGATAAAATATCACTAATATGGAACTCAGAAAATGTCACTGAGAGAGAGATTGTGTACTTCTTATTGACAGTCAATGAAGATCCATCTAATTTGGTGTAGGAGAATCAAATTATAAGCATATCCTAATGGATGGTGGAGATGCATGAGGTACATGAATCCTTTCATAATAACATGATGTGGATCTTATTCCACTACCTCACGGAAGGAAGTCTATTGAAAAAAATGGTATTTGAAATTAAGAGGGATAGGAAGGACCAGGTGGAAAGACATCATGAAATACCGATGTTAAAAGGATATTCTTGGAAGGAAGGTGTTGGTTTTAATGAAATATTTTTCCCTTTTGTTAAACTATAGACTATTTATGTAGTTTTGGTGATGTTTTATACATACATTTTATATCTATATCATCTAGGTGTGAAGAAAAATTTTCTCTATTGTGATCCTCATAAAGAAATATATATTCTCAAAATAAAATTTTTTCCATCATAAGGTAAATTGAACATTTTTTATACATCTAATAAATCTCTATACAATATCTGTCATGCACCAATCTATTGGTATAAGATATTTTATTCTTAAATCATGAGTCTTGGATATAATAGACTTCATTCTTATCCTAATTCATATTCCAAGGGTTCAAATAGTGATGATTTTATCATTATTCTATTATATGTAGATGAATGGTTCGTTGTAGGCCCCATCAATTATCAGATCTAATAGATGAAGTCCTCATCAGATAAGGAGTTTCATATGAATAACTTGGGATAAACAAATGGTATTCTTGGGATACAGATTTACTAAGAAATAAATAGTGGGAATATTTTTCTATTACAAAAGAATTACTGGAGGAATGTTTTGAAATTGTTCAATATGAAATATTATAATAAAATCTATAAATATCTTCCTTTTAATTTCAATTTATATTCTATAATGATTCCTAGTAGTGAAGAAGAAATAATAGAGATGTACTAAGTACCAAATACATCAGTGGCGTGGGATCTAATGTTTACCATGTTTTATAGTATACTATACATTGCACATGTTATGAGAGAAATCAATAGGTACATGATGAATCTCAGATAGAATCATTGAAACATAGTGAATAGGATCCTAACATACATCAAGAAGAACTCATATGTTGCATTTTTTTATATAGGATTGGATTTAACTATCAGAGGATACAGTGATTCATCTTTTTAGGTGATTTTGACCAAAACATATATTATTGGTTATGTATTTACTCTTACAATATGATACTTCACATGGAGTTAAAAGTTATATTCATTTGTGGATTTAACCTTGATAAATTTGGAGTACATGGCATCTACATAATCATACAAAGAGGTAATTTGGATTAGAAGGTTATCATAGAACATTTGGTGTATATAAGAGTGGGTTTCTATATTTTTTGACAGTTTGATCTCCTTACACATTGTGCAAAAACCCATATTTTCATTATAGGATGAATCAAAGTATAGTAAAATATCATTTTGTTCAATATTTGGTGGAGAAATAGAGTGTGACATATAGAAAATTCATAAAAAATCAAGCATGTTTCTAGATGAAGACAATTGATTCTGGTAAGTTATGATGGTTCAAATACTTTAGTGGCCTCGTAGAGACATGACTATCATGGTTTAGAAGAGAGAAAGGATGTGTGGAGATATGATTTTTTTCTCAATAAAATCTCCAAGTGGGAGATATTGTAGTGTAGTTTTTATGAAAATAAAAAAAAATACAACCCCCTTTAATTTGGTTGAGGATGGAGAGGGGCAAGGGAATGAGGATTACCTATAAAATGAGGCTCTCCCCTATTTTGAAATCATAAACCTAAACATTCATCATCTTCTAATTATAGTTTATTATTTTAGTGGTATTAGTGAGGTGTTTCTCAATTTATTCAATATAGAATATTTTGTGTGTTTTCTTATTGTAATATTGGGTGGCCCTACAAGGATAGGGAGGCTAGAGGTAGTAGTAAGGGTTATGAAATTATGGGTTTAAACAACCCCCAAATTTTCATTTTTTTAATCATCAAAATATATATTTTCATGACCCCTCTACCCACCTCTATCCACCCTATCATGGCATGGTCTTTCACCCCTCCCAATGTAATGTCCTGGTTTCGTAAGCTACCCAGAGGAGCCACATACCCGGTTGGTCACATGGCCTCAAGTGCATTTCCCCAAACGCCAGAGGCTACCGACTAGCAGCGAGGGCCTTGTGTGTGATTGTGGGGAAACTATGCCCTCATTGGCAGAGTAAAAAATGGAAAAGATAAATAATAAACAACAACGGGAGCAGTAAACAATCCATACACAAGTGAACAACGGAAGACTAAATATGATAAACAATAGGAGAACATCTATATAGAAATGATGCATGATTCATATATGTCTAGGAAAGCCGCCAAACAAGTCACAATGCTGAAAATAGTACTAAACCAAAGTACAAAAGAAAAATAGTTGAGAAACTCCACAGCATCGCAAGCCTCGACTTGGTCCCATGCTCTCTTGCTTCAGTGCAATCAATAATCTGAAATAGAAGGGTGATTGCCCTAATCTATACCTGCAATAATATAATCTTTTTGGGCCCAAAAGCATGATCGAATCAAGGTGTGAGAAAAAGTCCATGTAGGAAACCACACAAATATCTGTGCCTAACAGTCAGTGAATATATGGAAGGTAAAAGTGCAATAAATAGTAAACAGTAATACGATGTATTCAGCAGCAAACAATCCACAGTTCTAGCATGTAATTTACAAACAAGAAAGTAGCCACTCAAGCAAGTAGAACAAACAGGTAACCAATGGTTAGTTCTCATAGCCTAACCCCAATAGTTCAAACTACAAGTACTAGCAACCCTATGGTAGTCACACACAGTCTCACCCCTCTGGTTCAGCTAAAGAAGAATAGACACTCTTGGGAAGCACTCACCATCAATTCCCCCTATAGTCTTGTATCATACTAAAGGTGATCTGGGGAAGAACTCAACGTCTCATTCCCCCTGTGGCCTGCATCGAGTAACTATAGATACTCTAAGGAAGCACTCAACGTCAATTACCTATGTGGTCTCGCATTTTAAATTAAAGACACTCTGGAGAATCCCTTACGTCCACTCTCTCTATGGTCTACTACACTAGGTTCTCACAGCCCTGTATAAAATCTGCAGGTATCGCATCGTGTAACGGCCAAAGTATCATCAAGAACTACTTGGATAGCATTCTATAGCATCTCATCATGGAATAACACTCACACCATCCTACAACTAGGCATGGAACAGGAAAAAGCCTAACAGGAAAAACTAGACCAAAAGGTCATAACAGGAAACACATGCATGGGAAAAGCATCCAAAGCATAGTAAAACTACCCTATTCAAACACAATATCCACTACATAGGAATATAAGCAAAGCAGAAAAATAATAAGGGAAAAATAGGAAACACACAATACCTCATTCAAGAGTATTGGTGTAATTTGGTCAAATACTCATGTCTTTCTACAGAAAGGCACAAACCACCTACCTCGACGTTAGGAGATCGATATACACAAACCATAAGGCTTGAATCTCCTTAGAACGTCGTAGATCTATGAAATTTCACAAAACGTTCAACCTATGATAACTTGAGAAAGAGGAGTAATTGGAAAATGAAGATCTAGGAGAATGAAGAGCTTACAACTGCGGTTCCAACTCAATCGACAGTGGTCTATTAGGAGAACAGACGGAGGCTCGGGGGATCAAAGAAGATTAGCAGCCGTACGGAATGCTCTCAGTCAAATAAGTTGGAGAAGAAGACGGTTGTGGGGTTAAGACACGACCCCGGTCTGTTTAACGAAAAAATGTACACGGTATGTACTTTTGAAGTACACGATGTGTACTAAGCTTTTCCGTACTCCTCTTTAGGCAGCCTCCATGTCACCCCTACATAGTTGTGTGCGTGGTCATGACACGGCCAGCCCAAATCCTAGAGTGGCATCAAAGTACATGACATGTACTTATAAAGTACATGGCATGTACTTCAATGATTTCCAGAAACTCTTCTTTTCTCAAAAACTCCTGAAAAAGGAAAAACGTACCTGAAAAGAAGGTTCGGGTTCTTAAAAACTTTCCCCCTTAAAGAAATTCATCCCCAAATTTCCCTAGTAAGGTGTAAAATAAGAATACCCTAACATCTATGGCCACTACAATCGTATATCGGCCTCCCTCTACCAAGTCTCGTCCTATCCTCACTCGTACTTCCATAGCACCCATACTAGAGGAACAGACCAGCCACGGAGAACCTTAATACTACGATTGAAGATCTGGATAGGATGCTCCTCAAATGATGCATCTTCATCTAGATCAACCTCCTCAGGTTCAAATACATGATATGGGTCTGAAAAGTAAAGTCGGAGATGAGAAACATGGAAGATTTCTTTTATAGCCCGGTACCTCTGAGGAAACTGCAATTGATAGGAAACCGGACCAACTCTCTCCAACACCTCAAACCGCCTGACGTTCCGTGGTGAAAGCTTACCCTGTCTCTGAATCCTGTTGTGTCCCAACCTCAGTGCGACACGTAGGAAAACCGGATCCCCAATCTCGAACTCCTGAGGTCATCTCCACTGATCATCATAAGACTTCTGTCGAGACTGTGCAGTAGCCATCCTCTTCCAAATCAACTCTATCTGCTCAGTGGTCTCTTGAACAAGATGAAGTCCCAACAAAGCTGCCTCTCTTGGATCCATCCAACATAAGGGTGATCGGCATGGCCTATCGTACAAAGCCTCATAAGGTTCCATCTGAATAGTTTCTTGAAAAATATTGTTGTAGGAAAACTCCACAAGAGGTATATGATTCTCCCAAGAACCTCCAAAGTCCAGAATGCAAGCTCGGAGCATATCCTTAAGCACCTGAATCATACATTCGGAATGGACATCTGTCTGGGGATGGTATGTTGTACTCAAAAGTACCTATGTACCCAAAGCCTTCTGAAGACCCTTCCAGACCTGATATGTAAAATGTGCATCCCTGTCTGAAACAATGGAGTGTGGAACACCATGCAGACATAAAATCTCTCGGATTTACAACCATCCCTACTCCTCAACATTGAAGGGCTCCTTGATCAGAAAGAAGTGAGAAACCTTCGTAAGCCTGTCGATGACAACTCAAACAGCATCATTCCCTCGAGGCGGCCTTGGTAAACCGGTCACGAAGTCCATTGTGACATCATTCCACTTTCACTTGGGAATGGGTAACTGTTTTAAAAGACATGTTGGTCACTGATGTTCTTCTTTCATATGCTGACAAGTGGAACACCTCATGACAAAACCAGAAACATCCCCCTTCATACCTAGCCACCAATACTGAGGGTGTATATCATGATACATCTTGGTGATGCTAGGATGAACTTCCCAAACCGAGGAATAAAATTCCTGCATCATCTCATCGCGTAAGTCTATTGGCACCCATACGCGTCCCTGGAAATGCAAGATCTCAACCTCGCCTACTGTCTATCCAGGAAGAGGGTCCTCTCCAGACACACTCTCCCATAGGACTAGGACTTCTGAGTCTGATAGCTTCCTCATCCGTACCCGATCAAGAAGTGTAGAGGTAACATCTACAAAAGATAGGAAAGTATGTCCCTATCTTTCGTCCACCTCCAAATGCATCTCATAGAACAGAGCCATAAGCTGCCACTCACAGCTGGCCTCCTAAACTAAATGTATCTGAGTTCTCCTGCTTAACGCATCAGCCGCTGCGTTGCCCTTTCCTGATGTATAAGAAATCTCAATGTCATAGGACTGAAGATACTCGACCCACTTGCACTATCTCAGATTCAGATCATGATGAGTGAATATGTACCAGAGACTCTTGTGGTTCGTGAAAACCACAAAGTGCCCTCCTAGAAGATAATGGCTCCAACACTGTAAGGCCTGTACAATAGCTACCAACTCCATATCGTGCATTGGGTAGTTCCTCTCATGTGGCCTCAACTGCCGATATCAGTACGCAACCACTCCATATCCCTGCATAAGCATAGCTCCCAACCCAATATCGGAAGCATCACAGTAAACAGTGTATCTCTTGCTCGGCTCTGGCAAGACTAGTATCAGAACTAAAGTCAATCTCCCTTTCAACTTCTGAAAGGTTGAATCACAAGAATCTGACCATAAGAACTTCCCACCCTTCTTGGTCAAACCTGTCAGTGGTGATGCTAAGCGTGAAAAGTTCTGTATGATGTTTCTGTAGTATCCATCTAGCCCTAGAAAACTCCGCACCTCAAATATTTTCTTCGGATGAACCTATGAAACTACTACTCTCACTTTCTCTGGGTCTACTGATACTCCAATCTCTAAGATAACATGACCCAAGAAGTGAATCTGATCCATCCAAAAGTGGCACTTTGAGAGCTTATCATATAACTAATGCTCCCTCAGTGTAATCAGAACGATCTCAATATAGGTAGCATGGTCATGTTGAGTGTGATACTACACCAAGATATCATCCACAAAGACCACCATGAAAGATTCTATGTATGGATAGAACACTCGGTTCATCAGTTCCATGAAAACTGCAGGTGCTTTCATGAGACCGAACAGCATAACCATATACTCTTATAGACCATGTCTACTCTGGAAATCTATAAGAGGTAACTCAAATGGTCTAACGCGCAATTGATCATAACCGGACCTCAAATCGATCTTTGAGAACACCCGGGCTCCCCAAAGCTGATCAAAGAGGTCATCAATCCTAGGAAAGGGATATCGGTTCTTGACCGTCAACTGGTTCAGCTTCCGATAATCCACACAAAGCCTAAGGGTGTCATCTAGCTTCTTCACAAACAGGACAGGCGAACCCCAAGGAGAAGTACTAGGTCGGATGAAACCCTTTGCCTGTAACTCCTCCAAATGCTTCTTGAGATCCTCCAACTCAGGTGTAGCCATCCTATAAAGAGTACTGGAAACTGGTGCCACTCCTGGAACAAGCTCACTAGAAAATTCTACCTCATGCTCTGGATGAAAACCTGAAAATTCCTCTGGAAAGACATCCCAGAAATGATCCACCACTGTAGGAAAGTCTAACTGTGAAGTCCATTGTTCATCCAGATACAGACTGGCAATATGATCTATAACTCCACCTAGCCCATGATGCTCGGGTCCTGCTCTACTCTCCTGGACATCCCATTTGCCTCGAAGAAGAAAAGACTCACCCTATGGTGATATGAAACTCACCCTACGGTGATAATAATTGACGACTACCTGAAAGGGAACAAGCCGGTCTATTCTGAGAATGAAATCATAGCCTGTCGTCTCTAGAACATAGAGGTCCCATAGAAAGTGATACCTAGAAACCTCTAGAGGTCACTCCTTGCACTGACATACACTTAAGACCACATTATCAGGGACTGAAAACTAGGTGCGTAAGAAGGGAACAGGGGAAAGAAATCATTCAAAAAAAAACATGACTACACAGTATGTTCTTTCCCTACACGACGGGTTCCCTTAAGTCATTCACATGGGCGTGTAATTCTACCTAAACTTGTCGTGTAACACCCCAAATACACAACATGTTGTCCTAACATACAGCGTGTACTTGAATCCTCTTCCATGCCCGAGTCCTTCTACACGGTTGAGCAGCACGGCTCCTCTAAGACAAAACTACACGGCGTGTTCAAGGCATACACAATGTGTACTAGACATGACTTACCTAGCCCGTGTTGTTAGCGATATGGACTGACACACAGATGACACTACACAGCGTGTTCCGGATGGACACGGTGTGTAAGAGGAAGGGAAATATCGACCCGTGTTGTTTGTGACACGGTCGGGTACCTAGATCAGACGACACGGCGTGTAAAATTCAGACATGGCGTGTATGTGAAAAGATAACACGACCCGTGTTGTTCATGACATGGTCGGTGTACCTATTTCACACTACACAGCGTTCTAAACTAGTACACAGTGTGTTCCTACAAGATTTTTCACAAACCCATGTCCATGCTCGCACAGTCAGCGAAACGGCTATAGAGTACATGGCGTGTATTAATAAAGTACAAGTTGTGTATTCTAGGTTTTTCTGGGAAGTATCCTCATAAACTACTCCATAGGCCAGAAAACACAGAAAACCAGCATTATGGTGCCAAATTCTGATCCATGAGGGCCCATACTCCCCGCGAATCAAATATTGGAAACTTATACAAGTCATAAAAAGGAAACAAGCAGTGATCCACCAAATTCTGGTCCATGAGGTCCCATAACACCTCAAGAACCAAAGTTTGGCATCCATCTAAGCAAAGCACTACACAAAAAAATTTCCTATCAAACAGTAGGGATTCTATCAAAGCATCTATCACAACAGCATGCATAGTCTACACAATGTCTATCACAACAACATGAAATTTCTAAAGCATCCTAGATGACATGGAAAGAATGCATGACATGTGATTTCTAGAAAGTTACTATATGATGCATGAGATGGCATACCCTCATCTCATCAGGTTGTGACAGAAATAGAACCTCAATAACAACAATGGTAACAACACAAATCATGTGAATCACCTAATGGTGAAATCAAGCCAACTGTAAAATTGAAAACCAGAAAAATTGCAATAAACGTGGTAGTATGGCTTTTCCCTGTACATGGGTTTGCTACTCCCGGGCACAGTTTATTACCAAGTACCTATTCCTCCTAATCCCTGGCTAAAAGATCCAAACAGTAAGGCAAGAGAAAATAAATCCTCTGATACCACTTTGTAATGTCCCGGTTCTGGAAGCCACCTAGTGGCGCCTTGTACTCGGTTAGTCACATGGCCACAAACGCATTTCCCCAAATGCTAGAGGCTACTGACTAGTAGAGAGGGCCTTGGGTGTGATAGTGGGGAAACTATGCCCTCATTGGCAGAGTACACAACAGAAAAGAGAAATAATAAACAATAACGGGAGCAGTAAACAATCCATACACAAGTGAAGAGCAGAAGACTAAATATGAAAAATAGTAGGATCACATATATATAGAAATGATGCATGATACATATATGTCTAGGAAAAAATCCAATCAGGTCAAAATGATGAAAACAATACTAAACAAAAGTACAAAAGAAAAACAGATGAGCAACTCCTCAACATCGCAAGCCTCGGCTTGGTCCCATTCTCTCCTGATCTAGTGCAATCAAGAACCAGAAGTAGAAGGGTGATTTCCCTTATATATACCTGCAACAATATAATCTGTTTGGGCCCAAAATCAAGACCCAAATAGGGTGTGAGGCAAAGTCCCAGTAGGCAACCACCCAAAGATCTGTGCCTAACAGTCAGTGAATATATGGTAGGCAAAAGTGCAATAAACAGTAAACAGTAACAGGAAGTACTAAGTAGCAAAAAATCCACAGTTCTAGCATATAATTTACAAACAAGAAAGAATCCACTCAAGCAAGTATAACAAACAGGTAATCTCTGGGCAGTTCTCATATCCTAACCCATATGGTTCAACCTATAAGTAATAGCAACCCTCTGGGAGGCACACACAGTCTCACCCCTCTGGTTCAGCTAAAGAAGAATAGACACTCTGGGGAAGCACTCACCGTCAATTCCCCCTATAGACTTGTATCATACTAAAGGCGCTCTAGAGAAGCACTCAACGTCTCATTACCCCTGTGGATCATATCAAGGAGATACAGAAACTTTGAGGAAGTACTCAACGTCAATTCCCCCTTTGGTCTCGCATCGTAAATTAAAGACACTCTGGAGAATCCCTTACATTCATTCTCCCTATGGTCTACTACACTAGCTTCTCACAACCCTACGTAAAATCAACCAGTATCACATCACATAACTGCCAAACTATCCTCAAGAACTACTTGGCTAGCATTCTACAGCATCTCAGCATAGAAAAACAGTGACACCATCCTATAAATTGGAATGGAACTGGAAAAATCCTAACAGGAAAACTAGACCAAAAGGTCATAACAGGAAACACATGCATTGGAAAAGAATCCAAAGCATAGAAAAATTACCCTATTCAAACACAATATCCTCCACTCAGTCATATAAGCAAAGCAGCAAAACAATAAGGTAAAAACAGGAAACACGCAATACCCCATTCAAGGGTATTGGTGGAATTTTCAAAAATACTCAAAGACTTTCTATAGAAAGGCACGAACCACCTACCTCGACGTTAGGATTTAGATATACACGAACCATAAGGCTTGAATCTCCTTAGAAAATCATAGATCTATGATAACACTCAAAACGTTCAACTTACGATAACATGAGAAATAGGAGGAATTGGAAAACGAATCTCTAGGATAAGATCTTACTATTGCGGTTCCAATGCAATAGACGGTGGTCGACTTAGAGAACAAAAGGAGGATCGGGGCTTAGAGAAGATCCACAGTTGTATGGAACACTCTCCGTCAAAGAATCTGGAGAAGAAGATGGTTCTGGGGTTAAGACGTGACCCTGGTCCGTTTAATGAAAAAAAATACAAGTACACGGAGTGTACTATGCTTTTCTGTACTCTGCTTTAAGCGGCCTCCTTGTCACCCCTACATGGTCGTGTGCATGGTCATGACATGGCCATCACACGTCCTCGAGCGGCATCAAAGTACACAGCGTGTACTTATAAACTAAATGTCTTGTACTTCAAAAATTTCTAGAAACTCCTCTTTTCTCAAAAACTCCAGAAAAAAGGAAAAACGTACCTGAAAAGAAGGTTCGGGTTCTTACACCCAATATATGCCTTCTGCAAGCACATACAAGGAAAACTAATAATTTAAAAGTTGATAATTTTTTAAAATTATCAAGGTTCAAATTTTTTTAAAAAAAATGAAGGGGTTAAAGCTTCCAATAAAACAACTGATAATAGGTTTTTTAGCTAACCATCGCTTTCCCAAAATTGATGATAACAAAAGTTATCATTCACTTTAGTGGTGGTTCATCAAAATTTATTCAAATTAAGTTAAAGGGTGTTATAACCACTGCTAATGGAAAAAAATAATTTCTCTTAATAACTGCATTTTTTAGTTGGAATGTCACAAGACTATTCAATGGAATGTAGTTTAGGGTTTATGTTTTTTTAGACTAGTTTTCATATAAAAATGATTTATTACTACTTTTTATATCACAATATTCTAACTATTTTTTTATGGATGATTTTATTTTATATATTAAAGAAAATTTATAGTTATATAGGATGAATTTAAGTATATCACAAATAAGTAGGAAAAAAATAATGAATTTTAAATCCATTCCAAATAAGTAGAACTAAATCAACATATTAAGGATGAATTTTAGCCAGAGAGGTGGTTCTATACTAGTAAAACCCCTCTTCCATCATCCTTGACGTCAAGGTTTTATCCCTATATAGCCTCTATTTATGGGATATTTTATATGGTATTATTGTAAGTACTATATGAGATATTGTACCACTATAGTAGTCGGGTACAATAGAAAATCCTATAACAATGAGATTATTGTAGCAATGAAGGTATGAAATTAGGTACTATAGAATTTGCGCATTATAGTAGATAGACTACTATAACAGATAGTACTATTCACCAAGATGGGCCTTCAGGTCACCATCCAGGGGCCTAGCTGCCACTGGAGACTTCAGCAACACCATAAATTGGGCCTCAAAGGACTCTCTATCTCTAAGGGGGCCATGTTCCATCCAATGTAATAATATATAATATATTATATAAATAATTTAATGACTATACCATCGATCTTGGATGAATTTTAAATCTATCCCAAAAAATGATTTATATATTAATTATAATATAATATATATATATATATATTTCCTATACTATTAATATATATATATATATATATATTTATTTATATATTAAAATTTAACAAAAAAAAATATTATAATATATTAGTATATTTTGATACTTTGGTATGTTCATATTAATATTAATATATGTATATTATTTTTATATGTAATATATTAAGATATATTAACCTAAATATAAAATAGGAAATTATATTTTATGTTATAATACAAATAATTTTGTTATTACATATATATTTAAAATAGATATATATATATATATATATATAATTATGTTTTTTATAATATAATTTATATTCTAATATAATTAACACTATTTATGTTAACATTAGGATATATATATATATAACTAAAATAATTTATTATTACTTATATATTTAACATAATATAGTTTTTATATATTTTATAACCAAATTGTTATTATATTAATTTTATATGATTATTAAATATATATGTGTGTGTTTATATAAATTAATACAAAACAATTAATGTCATATGTATATATTTGAATACAAGAACTCAGACATAGTGTGAAGTGAGTTGGTTTGATCTCTTTCCGGGAATCAAGAGTTTCAGTGTTCATGTTTTATTTACAGCAAGTAATCTTAAATATTTTTGTGAGGTGGGTCAGGTCAAGTGGAAGATTAATCTGGGTCAAACTTGGTTATGTGGATGGTCAGGTCAGGGGTTCCCTAGGTCAAGAATGGGGTCAGTTAAGCCAGGGTAGTTCCAAACTGGGGAAATGTGGAATGGGTTAGGGGGTCTTGGGTAGGGGTGGAATGGGTCTTTGGTATGGGTGGGTCGAGCGGGGTTAGGGGTCCATGGATGAGTTAGGGGTGAGTGGGGCTAGGGCATGAGTTGGGTCATTTAATGGATTTAAATCTATTAATAAAAAGAAAAGAATTATATAGACTATGGAAGAAGGTGGGTGTTATATCTTCCCATAATTTTCATGAAAATATATTACATATTAATTTAAGGATATATGAACTAGAGAGGCGACTCCCATCGCTGCTCGATGTCTCAGTTTCCCTAAACCTGTGAACCCTAAATCTACATTCTTTCTCCTCACATAAACATGTCCTTCGGTCAACTCCGAATACCACAGCGATGCAGAAGGATGGTGATATTGAAGAGCTGAAGAAGTTCTCCAGTTTCTCATAGAGCTCTTTTTTCCTGCTAGATAATCACTCCCCAAATCGAATCATTCAGAAAGGGTCTACGGCCCATGTATCAGCTTCTGAAGACATGATTCCAGCACATATCGATCTCTGCAAACATTCATTTATAGCTCAAACTTAACTATTGAAAGATATGAAACCCTAGAAACTAAAAGATCTTGTTTTTTCGTTTAGCTTTGATTTGGTGTTTTACTAATTTCAAATGAATATCCATTGGTCAGGATATTTTCCACATAATATTTCCCTATATATAACTCAGAGAATGTTCCTGTAGAATAGGTTCTATTAATCTCAATCCTGGAACTCTGTGAATACATTATTGGAAATTAATATTTAACTTGAATTACCTCAAATATACATATGCTCAGGTATGGTTAAAAATTCATGGAATGAACTAGGTGTTATGGAATCCTATTATCCTATTTGACATTTCTTCCGTGATTTGAATTCCAATTAGAATGGATTATGCTACTAAAAATGAAATTTATGGTTATTATGATCGGGTTTTGGTGAAAAATTTGCTAAGTGTTACACTGATTGATATGGTTGTTTTATCAACATCGAATGATCAAATTTTCTTAAGAATTGAATATGAGAAAATGAAATCATTCTGTAATGTTTGTCAAATTATTGGACACTCATATTTTTATATGTATATATTTGAATACAAGAACTCACGCATAGTGTGAAGTGATTTGGTTTGATCTCTTTCCTGGAATCAAGAGTTTCAGTGTTCATGTTTTATTTACAGCAAGTAATCTTAAATTTTTTTGTGAAGTGGGTAAGGTCAAGTGGCGGATTAATTTGGGTCAAACTAGGTTATGTGGTTGGTCAAGTAAGGGGTTCCCTAGGTCAATAATGGGGTTGATCAAGCCAAGGTAGTTCCAAAATGGGGAAATGTGGAATGGTTTAGGGGATCTTGGGTAGGGGTGGAATAGTTCTTTGGAAGGGGTGCGTCATGCGGGGTTAGGGGTACTTAGATGAGTAAGGGGTGAGTGGGGCTAGGGCATGAGTTGAGATAGTTAATGAAAATATATTACATATTAATGTAAGGATAGATGAATTGAAGAGGTTACTCCCATCTCCGCTCGATATATCACTTGCCCTAAACCTGTGAACCCTAAATCTGCACTCTTTCTCCTCATATAAACACATCCTTCGGTTGACTCCAGATACCTCAGTGATGCTGAAGGATGGTGAAATTGAATAGCTGAAGAAGTTATCTAGTTTCTCATAGAGCTATTTTGTCCCGCTAGAGAATCGCTCCCCTAATTGAATCATTCGAAAAGGGTTTACGGGCCATGTATCATCTTCTGAAGATGTGATTTCAGCTCAGATCGATCTCTGCAAACATTCATTTATAGCTCAGATTTCACTATTGAAAGTTATGAGACCCTAGAAACTAGAAGATCTTATTTTTTGTTCATCTTTGATTTGGGGTTTTACCAATTTCAAATGCATATCCATTGGTCGGGGAAATTTCCTCATAATATTTCCCTCTATATAACTCAAAGAACGTGCATGGATCATAGGTTCTATTAATCTCAATCCTGGAACTCTGCGAATACATGATTTGAAATTTACATTTAACTTGAATGAATTCAAATATACATATCCTCAGGCATGGGTAAAAAATCATGGAATGAACTAGGTATTATGGAATTCTAAGATCCTATTTGACATCGCTTCTATGGTTGGAATTCCAATTAGAAAGGATTATGCTACTAAAAATGAAATTTATGGTTATTATGATCGGGTTTTGGTGTACATTTTTCTAAGTGTTATGCTGATTGATTCGGTTGTTTTATCAACATCGAATGATCAAATTTTCATAAGAATTGAATATGAGAAAATGAAATCATTCTGTAAAGTTTATCAAATTATTGGACACTCATATTTGCAATGTAGAAGACATATTCTCTGTTCTAAACGTCAAAATAAATGACATGATGTGATGCACTTTCGAAAGAATTTATAGAATGACTCTATTTATAAGGCTATTGCTGAGGTTCCATTGGAACTCTCTCCACAACAGGTTTGGGTGTTCACACAGATGCTATAGAAAGTGAAGTATCACCTGAATCCCTACCCTTGAATGAGGGTGTTTTTTTATGTAGAATCATTCACTATTGCACATTAGTCCTCTGGTATTATCTCCTGAAACCAGAATGATGCAACACGTTCACAGTCAGAATACAATGCCATAATTGGGAAAGGTCAATATACTTGCCCCTGATACTAGTGGCAAGGAAGAGGGGGCATAAATCATTGTCATAGAGGAGTTGGAGAGTACTGAAAACTAATCGCATAAGGATGGAATGAATCCCACGCAGGAAAACATAGATACTCTTGAGAAGATAATAAGTAATGCCAACATTTCAAACTCATTTGAGTTTCTTTATAACGATATCATGGAAGCTGAGTCAACATACTTTGTGACTACTCCCAATGTTGCGAACGTACCTTTGTATGATTAAGGTGGGGAATGGATGCATGCAAAGTCTTGGAAGGAGGAGACGACACTCCAACGACAAAGTTGGGAACCTTCCTAACTAAAACATGAGTACCCTCTCTAGAATAGATTAATATCACCTATTGTGTTTCCTATTTCTTTATTTTGCTACTTTTTTCCTCCACTAGATATTCCTTTTTGTTTCAATAAAGAGGAAACTATTCCCCAACATTTTTGAAAAAAATATTACATATTAATTAATGAATATTCATTTTATTTCATAAATACATGAATGAGGAAAAACAAGTATTAGTGTATTTACAAACTTAGATATATAAACAATTGGCTCATAAAATATTTACATCAAAATCCACTTAGTTATTCATAACTATCCCGATTCTTAAACATATCATACATAATTCCTTTCTTCAAAACCTAAAGAAAGGAAACATCAGGAAGGGTGGGCTTAATATGCTCATTAAGGGTAAATAAGGGTGATATCAGTGATCACATAAAAAACATGAGTATAAAAATTGAAAACTATACCATACACATCTTAGAAAATAATCTAGAGACATGGAATAAATATTAGAAGTTAAAAGATATGAATTATAAAGGATACAAATAGAGTAATCCCTAAAAGTATAACATTATCCTAAAACATGAGTTTTTAGCATACACATAGGCATACAAAATCATTTCCTTAATAGTCAAGGATAGCTTAAAAGACTATCAATGTGGATTGGATTCAATCCCAGACTATCATAGTACCCAAGTTTCAATCCTAATACTATCATAATAGATTTAGTTCACTCCCAAAATCATATTAGTTATCAAGCTTCACTCCCAAGACTATCATAGTGGATTATGTTCACTCTCAAAACCATCACAGTAATCAAGGATCACTCCAAAGACTATGAAAGTGAACATATTCCCTTACTAAACAATGTTCATTACCCATTATAGTTCTATTTATCTCATAAGATATAAATATTTACGAAATTATTTGGAGGGATTTAATAGATCGAACTATCACATAATCATAATCCATACATATAAATTCCCGAAGATCATAAATCATTCAACAAAACATCCTAACATAACCCATTAAAAATAAACTGGTTTTATAAATATCTTTTCATCATAATCATAAACCAATTATAGAAAGAATAAAGATGTTGTTCTTTGTTCATATAACCAGTAAATCATAATTAACATGAAATTTTATTATAATGGATAAAAATTTTCTTTAAAAGATCACTGGAATATTTCTTGAAAAAAATTAATCTTTTTATTTTGAAATCATTTTTTTTGAAATCAAAAAATTTCAAAATTATTACAGAAAATATTTTGTTTCGAAATACCCATGGAAAATTTTAAAGCAATATTCAAATAATTTAGAATCCTTGATGATGGTATATTCTATTCATGTAGTATAAGTTAAAATAAAAACAATCATTTCACACTTTTTTGAAACATCAAAAAGTACCCCATTTAGAAATGAAAAAAAAGATTACATTTTAAACCATTTTGTAAAAAACAATCATAGGTAATAATGCCATTAAATAGTCATAGTATAATATTAAAATATTTTTAAAATATTTTTATAAAACATCCATATATAAGAAGACAAAAATTCAACTGAAAAAAGAAAAAATGTTGATTATCCTTAAAAATTATTTCCATTCCCTTAAATACTTAAGGTGAGGAAAATAAAAGGAAAAACACTATTCTAAATAAATAGACTGAGGATAAGAAAATTCATGAGTTTATTTATATGTATATAATAATATTTCAATATCAAAAACTTAATCATAAACAATATTTATAAACAATGAGATTGTAAAATGAAACCCATATCCCTTAGGTAACATTTGAATCAAAAGCCACATGAAAGAAAAAACCATATATGGATATTCAAGTCCCCATAACCATCATAATAAGAATCATAAAATATTTTCATGGTAGTTATATAAACCATATAAAATAATAAAATTGTGAATATATCATGTGTATCATAGAAATAAAAGTGAGATGAAAATCTGTTACCTTAGGTCTCACGTCCTTCATATGTGTTTGAACATCCTCTTCTTTGAAATAATTCATTTCTATGTCCAATTAAGGATCATAGGGTTTGTATTTTGGGAAAAAATAGAAACTATATAATGTGAATGGGGATTTTTATAAAAGATTTTGGTAGGGTATGTTTGACCTATAAGACTCAATGTGGTATGAAGAAATGAAAGAAGAGGTTCCCCTTTACAATTGAGGGGAGCATAACTCTTTAGATTTTTTAAAATATTTATATATAGTAATTAAATTATCTAACCCAAATTCCTATAGAAAATAGGGATTTAAAAATAAGGTATTATGTGTTTTAAATCCCATTAACCAATAAATTTTTAATAGGTTTAAGTGGTATTTTAAACCTTATTTATTGTATTAACTGCTTGGTTAACCAATTTTAACCTTAACCATGGTAATGATTTTTTTTAATATTAAGGGGTTATAATTTAACTTGTAAGGTAAAACATGGATAAGTAATAGAAAAGGATGATATTTTAGACCAAATATTATCCAACTTTTACTCTTTCAATATTTTTATTATTTTTAAAAAAAATTAATAAAATATTATTTTGATAAAATATCATTAATGTTAATTTGGACGCTATTAATTTAATTTGAACTAAAAAACATGATGAAAATGTTATAATTATAATATAATAATTTCCACATAACTAATATGATATATTTATTTACAAAAATGTGTTTAATACAATAAGTCACTCATATAATAATATTAGTGATATTTTTAAAAAAAATTATTTTATTTTTATTTTAATTGAATAAATATTGTATTAGCATTGCACAAGAAAATATGCTAATTATTTAATTTCCAAAAATAAAAAATAAATTACCATTAGGAATATAATTTGATTATTCACAAAATGGACATTAATATTTAATAATAAATATTTTTTTTCATTATGTTAACATGTAAAAAATATTTAAAACCAAGGGGGTGGCATTTTGTAACTTTCTTTGCTTTAAATATAATACAGGTCATTTTTATGTATAAGTGTCCATTAAAAATATCAATTTCTAGCCTAAGGTGATAATAGTAAAATTCCAATCATTCAATAATTATTCTGACAAAAAATTATGGTCCTATCACTTTGTTTTAACTGAGATTAACCAGATTTACCCTTTACTGAGGTGATAAATTTTACCATGGTTACAATTCATATTAATAAAAAATAAAAGGGACTTATTTACAAAATTTGAACCTTAGAATTCCAAAAATAGAATACATTTTATCAAAATCAATACCTATATATGATATAAAATAATTTTAAAAATAATCATGCAAAACATCATGAAAACAAATTTCTAGAAAAATATATTTTTAAGCATAAAACGTGGTTTATTTATATTCCAGGATTATAAAAATATTAAATGAATGTTAAAACATTTGATTGAATATATAATATATAAATTTAGTTAAAATCATTCACTAATAGAGATTAATTTAATTTATTAAAACAAAAATTCATTTCCTACATAAAAACAGTTTTTTGGAAAAAATATTTTTTTTTCTTTCAAATGATTTTTATTTTCATTTCTAAAAAATTGATCACCAAAAAATTTATGTAATACATGTTTAAATCCTAAATTTTTCATAATTCATTTATTCTCATTAATACTCTCTAATCTAATGGATCGGTGATAACTTCCACTTTAAATAATGATATTTTAATAGAGTATTGTGGTTCGTTTAAACTCAGTGTTGTGTGTTATGAAAGATATCAAATAAATTAAATTTATTTGAAACAAAATCAAAAAAATCTTAGTGTGTTTCATTATACCCACCTTAAAATGAACTTTTAACTCGAAATTCATCGCTCTGATTCAAAACAAATAAGGATATAGCAATTTTCTTGTGTCCTTGGGTTCCTATTAACTTCCTTAAATTTTTGTTTCCTCAAAAGAACATTCAATTGGTGAGTAGTTTTGTTTCATATCACTTTATCCCTAAAACCCCGTATTCATACTTCTTTTTCATTATTATAATGATCTTTATTCAGAATTATGGCCTCTTATCTTAGTACATGTGATGGATCATGTATGAAATTCCTTAGGAGAGATATATAGAACATGTCATAAACTTGAGAGAGGTTTGATGGAAGCACTAAGTGATATGATACCATCCCTTCTCAATCAAGAATATCAAAAGGGGCAATATACCTAGGGATCAACTTTCTTTTATTCCTGGATTTCATAAACTTCTTTCATGGATAAATTTATAGAAACACTCTCTCACCAACTTTAAACTCCAAAATATCATCAATGATTATCAACAGAACCTTTCTATCCAATCTGAGTTTTCTTAAAGAGATGTTGAAAATATATAACTAAATTTTCCATTTCCTCATCTAGATTAGGTCAAAATAGATTTATTTCTCCAACTTCATCCCAAAAAGAAAAATTTTAAACTTGTTTCTATAAAGGGGTTTATAATGATCCATCTAAATGATCAAGTGAAAGCTATTATTATAAGAAAATGCAACTAGAGTAAGGTGTTGATCTCAACCACCTTTTAAATCCACAGAAAAAAAAATCTTGACATATCCTCTAGGGTTTTAATGGTTAATTCAGATAGACTATATGTAAGAGGGTTGTACACTATACTAAAACTAAACTTTGTATGCAGATCCCATTGAATACTTTATAAAACATCGAGGTAAACCTCATATTTCGATTATATACAATATAATGTAGTAGTCCATGCAACCTTGTCACTTCCTTAATATAAATTTTGGAAATTTGTTCAGGAGATAAGCCTCCTCGGATAGTAATTAAGAATGCTGACTTCATAAGGATATTGAATAAAACCCAAATAGCATTATGACTGTGAAAAGTTTTTTGGTAATCTGATGATGAAATACTTGGTTTTGTTTTATTATTTATACTCTAGTATAGGTAATGATTATGATATCCCCTTATACTTTTATCTCTCAACCTTAACTTTCTGAAAAACTAATCACTAAGATACATAATCTGTAATTTCTCTCTTCATGTCATCCCACTATAAATACACCTTCATATCTCTATGCATTATCATACTTCCTAGATGAATATAGAATGATGAAATATGGGCCTCATCGAATAACTCATTTAAATATAGCATGGAAAGAACACATACACAGTTCATAAACATAATCAATCCATAAAAATATAGGTTAAAATTAGGGACATTTTTATCCTTCTTTTATATCTATCCATATTTTTTTATGCCTCTTTAATTTTCACTTAGATAGATGGTTGAAAATTCATTTCAAAAAGATAAAATTTATCCCCTTCCTTTAAGAATTCAATATTTTTACTTTGAAAATACAGTCATATTTGATTATTTTTAATCCTTATCATAGATTATTTTTTATGATCCTTTCAACTTAGAGCATATACCACCTTTTTTCGTTTCCTAGGGTAGTAATGTATTGAGAATTAATAATCTTTAATCTGCTTCAACCATCTCCTTTGGAGCATATTCAACTCTTTATATGTGAAAATATACTTTAAACTTCTATAATCAGTATAAATATCACACCTTTCTCCATAAATATAATACCTCTATATATTTAATGAGAAAATTACAATAGCTAACATGAAATCATGAGTTGGATAATTTTTTCCATTAACCTTCAGTTAGTGTGAGGCATAAACTATCACTGTATCATTATTCCTGATAACTGATCCCAAACACTTCTTCAATGAATCATTATAGATTAAAATCGCCTCTCCAATATAGGGTAGTGTAATCATAGGTGAACTCGATAACCTTATTTGAGTTCCTTTAAGTTTTATTCACATTCATCAATCTAAAGGAACTTGTCTCCCTTCAAAGTTAGTTTGGTGAGTGGATTTTACAGTCGAGATAAATTCTCTATAAAACACTGATAATATCCATCTAGACCAAGAAAAAACAGATTTTATTCATAGTGGTTGGTCTAGTCCAATGTTCAATAACTCCTATATTTTAATCATCTATTGATATAACCTCACATGAGATTATATTACCCAATAATTAATCTTTCTGAATCCAAACATCACAATTGGAAAATTTTTCATAAAACTTCACCTTCCTTGGGGTCTTCATCACAATTTTCAAATTATAACAATGTTGTTACTTTATCTTGGAATATATAAGAGGATAATATATAAATATTACTATAAACTGATCAAGATAATATCTAATGAGACTATACATTAAATCCATGAAGATAGTGGTAGAAATAGTAAAACCAAATATCATATTAATAAATTCATAGTGTCCATACATTGTACAGAATTATGTCTTGGAAATATCCTCCTTTTTAACCTTCAATTGATGATATCTAAAATTAAGGAAAATATTAAAAAAAAGTGTTGATCTCCACTTAGTTGATAAAAAAATCATCAATATGGGGTATAAGATACTTTTTCTTGATTGTAATCTTTTTAAGTTCCATATAATCAATAAAAATTTTCATTGATCAAACTTTATTATTAACAAAAAAACATTTAACACCAAGGTGATGAACCTATATGAATGAATAATTTTTCAATATTCTTCTATAATTTATTCTTCAAATATTATAACTCAATCAGTTTTATTCTACAAAGAGAATTTAAAATAGGTGTATAACCAGGAATGAGTTCTATTGAGAACTCAACTTCATGATTCGGTGGAAGATTCGGAAATTATTTCATAAATAAACTCATGTACAATAGGAATATATTTTATGTGGATTTTCTCTACAACCATCTATGAAAATAATTCCTTTTTAAATTGAATCAAGACACATAAAATGAATTTTATTTCCATTATATGTTCATATTTATCATCACACTGATATACAATCATAGTTTGGTTCATAACATTAAGCATGAATTTTATTCCTCAATAATTGATGTGGGATTTATTTAAATAAATCCAATTCATTCCCAAAATAATATCAAATTCAACAAAATAGATATTAATATCATTTTCAAGAAATAAATTCTCATAAACATCAAACAGAAAATAATGATAAACTTGAGATGAAATCATCATACCATTATAGAATTTCAATTATAACTCAAGAAAAAATCATTGAGGTTATATAATGATACCATTATTAAATTATTCATATATAAAAGAGTGGGTACATCTAGAATAAATAATATATTGGTAGTTCTATAGTGGATGGTAAGTGTACTTTTCACCACATCATTATCATGCGCTACATCAGAAATAGTGATTGCATTAGATTTTCATTTGTATTTGGGATTAAGATGTTTCTGACATTGATTATCATCAATGGTCATCATGTTTGAACACTAGTTATCATAATTCCCATACTCTTTTCATTTGAAATACTTAATTGTGATTGGCGTATTATGTGGTTTATTTTTATTATTCCTTTCGTTGATTGTTCTCTTTACATCAATTTAGTATTTAATTTCCCAATGACCTTCCTTTAAACACTTAAAATATTTACCAGTCCCCTTAAAAAAATTTACAGCATGTTTCATTACACACTTTAATCATAAATTAAAGGTCATATTCTTTTATCCATGATTTTTATGATTTCCTTTGAATTCTGTCTTTCTCTTCTTATCAAATCCATGATATTTATAAGTAAATACAATCTCCATTTCCACCTTGATAGAAAATCAAACAATTTATTAATAGCAATTGAAGTCTATTATGCATAACACAATTTGGATACTTGTTTTTAAGCCACTGAAGAATCAATCATCCAAATTTTCAGGTTCGATGATAATACCAAAATCATACCAGACAGGTCTTGAAAAATATGTCTCACATGTACCAATATATTCCTTATCCTTATTCTTCATCTCAAGGAATTCATTCTCACTTTTAATATAAAAAATATGAGTAAATTATATAGAGAAAAATAATCTCTTGAACTCATCCCACCCCATGGATTCAATTTTATCATGTTTCCTCATATTCTTGATAAGAGTCCATTATAGATCCAGTTCTCCCACCGAATGATAGAAATAAAAAATTAATTTTTCACTCTCCCAACAATGGATAATGGAAAATATCTTTTTAATAGTACTAATCTATTTATCAAAAATTAGTGGATGAGAAAACCCACTAAAATAAGCTAGGTGTTGCCTCATGAAGGACTCAACTGAACATTGTTCTCTTCTTTTCTTGTTTGAAATCTCAACATAATTCATAGCATGATAAATTTTTGGGAGAATAGCAATGAGATTTTTTATTCCATCTTCCATAACATTTTGGTTTCTTATAAGTAAACCCATTTCATTGTATATTGAATTCATTATTTACATAATACCTTTGAGTTCTAACCATTGACTCAAACCAGAATACATAGTCTGAGTAATAATAATAAAAGTTGAAAACCACATTTTCATGAATATCATTTATAAAATTTCTAAATCATGACACCATCTTCTTTGACACCTAGTTCATTCATGATAATTATCAAAAATTTAGGATTTTATCATATAATTAGACGTATTCCGAGTGTTCTCCCTAAATTTTTATCATATTAGTTTTTAAAGGCTAACTAAAACTATATTTTGATACCAAATATAGTGACTCATTATTTTCATATATAGATATTAAATATTAATATATGAATATTTATTTCATTTAAAAAATATATTCATGTGGATCATAAAGGTTTAGTGTATTTAGAAACTTGGATGCATAAACAAATAGTTCATAAAAGATTTACATCATCTCCCACTTAGTTCCTCATAACTGGAACCCCTCTTAGGCATATAATTCATAATACCTTTCTTCATAACCTAGGGAAATTAAACAAAAGAAAGGGTGAGATTAAGATGCTAGGTAAGGGTAAACAATGGATATATCAATGATAACATAAACAGAACATGAACATAAGGGTACTATTATAACATCATAACACTTTAAAATTGTACCTTTCATATCTTAGATCATAATATTGAATCATGGCATAAACCTTGGTTGTTTATAAGGCATTAATCAAAAAGGAATAAAAGATAATAAGCCATGGGAGTATAATATTTTCATAAGACATGATTTTTTTGCATACACAAAAGTATATAAAATCATTTCCTTACTAGTCAAGGCTCAATTCCAAGACTATCATATTGGATTGGGATGACTCTGCAAACTATTGTAGTAGTCAATATTTACTCTAAAAACCTATCATAGTGGATAGGTTTCACTCCCCAAACCATCATAGTATTCATGATTTATTACCTATAAAATCATTGTGGATTAGGTTCACTCCCCAGACCATCATAGTAGTCAAGGTTCACTCTTAAGACTAACATAGTGGATTGGGTTCACTCCTCAAACCATCATTGTAATCAAGGTTCAATCCAAATATTATAAGAGTTGATATAGTTCTTTACTAAAATAGTTTTACTCCCCATTCCAGTCCTCTTTATCTCATGATATATCAATCTTTAGCCAATGTATTAGAGTGCTTTAATGTACCCAAACATCACATAATCATAATCCATAAGTATAAATTACAGAACATCATAAATCATTCATCATAACATCATAACATAACCCATCTAAAATAAAATGGTTTGGTAAATATCTAATCATCATCATAATAAAACACACATAGATAAAATAAGGATGGTATAATTGGATCATATCTCCAGTAAATGATAATTAACATCAAAGGATGTTATCATGGATGAAAAATTTATTTAAAAGATCACTAGAAAGATATTAACTCACATTTTTTCTCAGTGGAAGTCATGAGTTAAGATCCTATACACTACACCTTCTTCCTATAAATAATGTAATAAAGAAAAACATAAGATAAATAAAAAATATAAAGGTAAAATATATAGATCATGATTTTGAACCCCATCTGGGTGCAAGTTTTTTACTGCACCTAGTCAGTAAGTTGTAGTGGTTTAACCCCAATCCGAAGGATGATGGGGTTTCATTCTTAGAAAAAACAAAAAAAAATTATTTCTTCAAACATCAATAAGTATATTACAAGAGTGATAACCCGAAAATAAAATAAAAATATCCCCGACCCTAAGAAGAGATAAATCACAAAATTTGATGTGTAGATGGGGAGGGGAAAGAATATATGGGTGATCCCTATTTGTCTCACCCAGAGGAGTGGTGTCTACTGGTATTGAAGTTAGTAGAATAAAAATAGTCTTCTCTTCTATTTGAGTTTCATCAAATTATTAAAAAACAATTTCTTATTTAGTGTCATCATCTTCAAATACACCCGTGTACAACTAGATAGGATCTAATAATCTCTCCTCAAAAAATGAAACTTATTTATATTCTTCATCCAAGGCCTATAGTAGTGGTATTTAATCTACAAAATCATTATAAGGTATTTCAGTTTTAAATTAAAAATTAATAATATTTTAAGTCAAATAATAATCAAAAATTAAATCACCCTCAAAACTTTTAGCTTCGGACTCTTTCTCTATTAGTAGGGCAGTTGTGAGTTCATTTTTTAGAGAGGAAATTGGATCTTAAAGTATGGATTAAACCTCACCAATGTCTTCCTAAAATTTAGATGGAATAGTTATTTCATTTATCTTGCCTTGTCTTTATTTCCATTCCATCCATTTAACTTTAACTTCTTCAACTTTGGTGGCCAACAATGCTACCAACTTGCTTTCCTTTTTTAGAACATAGAAATTCCCTTAAATATTTAATGAATCTTATTCCATTTGAATCAAAAATTTATCTTACCTACTAGAAAATATAGCACCATTAAATGTATATTAAAAATCACTAATGTAATTCATGACCTAAAGAAACAATGATATGCAATAAATCCCTTTTTTTAATTTTTGAAATATTCTATTTTTTTGGTTTTTTTATGAGAAACAGTGTGCATAAGATTTTGTCCACCCAAGAAATAGTTCCAAATTGACAATGAGGGTTTAGTAGTATTACCTTAGTCAACATTTTATTTTCCCCGATATGCAATATAATATTCACACCCAAGCTTAATCTCTGAAGGAGGTAGCTCACGACACACTATCTTCCTATTGTCACTATTGTATTATAACTAATATGAAACTAAAAATCTAATGTAGATGGGGGGGTTTTAATGAATGAGATATAAATATATTTGTGTGTGTGTGTGTTTGAGTGTGTGAAAAAAAACACAATAAATAAGATGAAAAAGAAAATTATGTTATAAAAATAAAATCGTTGTTCTCAGGGGTTCATAGTGATGTTATCATTATTATTCAAAATAAATTATGTATTATTCTATTCAATGTAACGATCCAAACCATTCATTCTACACCCACACATAAATTGTTATTACCCTAAAATGAGATCTCTATATATTTTAGTAACCTCTTCCACATCAATACTTATTCCATACTCCACCATTTGAATGACTTTGATATCAACAAGAAGAAAAATTATTGAATGAGGAGAAAGAAAACAGTAATAGAGAAAGTGGGGAGACTGGTCACCATAGTCATTTTAACCACTAAAAAAATATTAGAATAAAATACGAGATATCATGAAATAATAATACACTCAAATACCACCACTTACCCCATCTAACAATGGTGGGTGTTATCTTTCCACGAATATGGAGATAAAATAAGTACAGTGGGAGAAACACAAAAAATAAAAAAAAAATGGATAGAAGAAAAAGAGAGAAACACTAATATAAATTAAAAATATTAAGAAATAATAAAGAAAAAAACTCCACCATTCCCCCTTTAAATTTACAATCCTCTCTAATGGAATATGGCTAAATATTAATAAGGGAAAGGGGTAAATAATATTTGCTCAAAATTTTACCTCTGAAAGTATGTGTGTTTATGACCTGTAAAATGGATAAATTTGGAAATTGTGTCTGAATTAAAGTTGTTACTAAATCTCGTATTCTTCATTAAAAAAAATTTAAGCTTTATTGGTCTATGGATTAAGTATTTATCACTAATTTACTCAGGAAAATTAATCTATCCAGGCAGACTCTTCGTATTCCCCAAATCCATTTTCACATGCATTTTTTGCATTGAAAGATGTAAAATTATGAATTTACACCTTTATAAAAGTATTTAATTAATTTATTATCCATATAAAGGTCAAATTATGTCTATTTCTATCTTTTATTTCAGGAGATATGGACACATATGTAAAATTTTCCAGATTTGTGCACAGTTTTCGAGATCCAACTAATGAGCTGGTTATGGGCCTTCAAATAATGGAATAAGCTTTAGGTCTAGAAGAAATAAATGAATCTAATGATTTATATAAGCCTAAAATATATTATTTTATAATTTAAATATATTTATAAAAATTTATATCATAAATATAGAATAAAAACAGTTAAAATCCAAAATTAGGTTGTTTTAGCAATTAAGCTCAAATTACTAAAAAAACAAAAAATTGTGACAATTGGGCCTAAAATAACACTAGGGTGGTTTCTAAAATATTGAATTTTAGTATAAAAGTTATTAAAATTTTATCTTTATCACTCCCCCACACTTAATAATTGCACTCTTGAGAAATCAACAAATATTCAAATCATAATCCACACGACAATAAAAAATGAGAAAATATCTATGGCTTTTTCCAAAATAGAATTTTATCATGACTCTTCTATGAAAAAAAATCCATCTCATTTTAATTCCTAAAATTTAAATTCATTAGATCTCATAAATTCATCCAAGGATCAATCATAACCTACCTACCATTGAATTTTACTTTCACTCTTCACTTAAGAGAAATAGATTTGGAGTTATGCACATACTTGAAAAGTGCATGTATCACCATAGGTTTGGGAACATTATCGTCTCTACATAGCGTGAAACATAAAAAATATGTTCAATCATGAGGACTGTTACCATGTGAATTATATGGATTAGGGTTGGTGGGTAAAATATTTAAAAATATTAAGGTCGAAATGAGGAGGTTGGACTCTTGAGTATAATGCATGAATATTCATGTGAAAACACAAGAAATTATGCCACTCAATTCCCATTGAAATGTAAAACACAACAACACCCAAAAAAACATATAATGTTATATAAGTCAATATTATGTCCAAAATGGTCCTAGATACCTTAATAAGAGGTGAATCTAGGTACATATATTATTTTTAAGCTTCTTCATACCCCACTGGATCTTGACCACTTTATTACAAGTGTCACTTCTTATACCCATTAATGTAAATGTTTATTGTGTCCTTTCTTATTGTATCAAATGATAATGCACTGAAAGTAAAAAAAATAAAGCAAACACAAGTACACAAATGTTTTTACTTGGTTTACCCTCACTGGGTAACATCCAAGGAGCATATAACGGCGATGTCCTGATTATACCAAATTCACTAGCGCTCACTTCAAAATCAAAATGTTCGGGCTAGATATTCTGTGCCTAGGCTCACTACCATTACAATTTTTAGGGTTTTTTTACTGCATTCCCAAGGGTCACTCAATATTACTCTTCCTATGGATCACTACCAGTGGGAAGGATCACTATTGACATGCAACTACCATATAGCATGAAACTTTAGAATAACTCACTACTTACACGCCCTCACTACTTGCGTGACCAAAGCTCTGATTTTGTCTATGTGTTGAGATTCTCTAGAATAAGGGTAAAATCTACCTATTTATAGGCATTTTTTGATAGAATTCATGAGATATGAAACATTCCCCTAGTCACGCTAGTCCATTCTCCCAAGTTGTTATCACGTAAATCACCCTGTGAACCACTCCATAAATTATAAGCCCTTCTTTCCTTTTCCATATTTGGATGTTTTTATTTTGAAACATGAATGGAGGAAAAATTTCCAATGCTCCATGACACTAGAATTCCACTCCCTTTGTTAAAAACACTTCTCTCCATTATCCAATTTTCAAAACAAAAAATTTACAAACACTGGAAAATGGAACCACCTTATATATGTTCTTTTTTACCACCTCTAGATCATCCATTCCTTTTTCCTAGATCCTTTTCAACATATTTTATCAACAATATCACTATAATTCCATAACACACCATATAAACTCTCTTTTATCAACAAAAACAATCAACCAAAAAAATCTTCAATGTCACCTAGATTGATTTTTTCCGAATATCCTATTAGTGATTACAATTTAATATATCTTCCAAATTCACCCCTTTTTTCTTTTTTTTTTTAAGCTCTAGAAACGCACACATTTATTAATTTTTTGATTTCTATTCAGGGAGGAGGAAATGAAAATTGAATAAAAAAAGAAATTATAATTTAAACCCATGGTTTTGGAGAGGTAAATGAGTCTCAAAAGAAAGTAAAATTAGAAATTCAACTTCATCACCATTTTTTTCTTTCCCTTTTTTTTATTTTTTTCATTTTTTTGGAAGGAGTATAGGAATAAATAAATAAATCACAATGGAATGACTAATAATCCCCAATTATCTCATTATCTAGTACCCAAAATGTTGATACACACTAAACACCACCCAAAAATTAAACACATCTGAAATATTTCATAATAAATTTCCTTCCCCCACACTCAAACTTGAAATATCCCTACAAAAATATCAAGAGTATAGGTAGGTAAGGAAAAATTAACTTTTAATGTGTATTAAACCTATAATTAAATTCTTGGTATATAAGGAATAATGAGGTATTTATATAAAGTTATCTATCAATTTAAAATTTTGGGTATGAAAAGAAGTGGCTCAAGCATATCAAAAACATTCCAGTAAGTACGAAGGTTTCAAATAGAAAAATCATAAGTCATGGTTCTCACACAAAATAAAACTTTCTCTCAAGAAAGTGTGGGTATTATGAAAACAATGTCAAAATGGTTTATAATAACTCCTAGATCTGTAAAAATATTTTTGAGTCGGTGTTACATGAGTATGGATTTCAAAATTTGTTTAAACTCAGAAAAATGTTTTAAAATCCAATTCAAAAAAAATATTTTGCATTAAAATCATTTAAAATGCATTTAAAAATCATTTGAAATCCCTAAAAATCAATTCAAGTGTGAAAATGATAAGAAAATTAATTTATTATAATGGTTTCTAAAAAATGAAAAAAAAAAGCACACAAAACAACTAAGCAAGTTGACACTCCCCCCACATTTAAATTTAACTACCCCTGATTTCATCTCAACAAAATAAAAGTGAGGGAAGAAAAACTAAAGAGAAGGAATGATACACCCTGACATTATTTTTTATTGTAATTCATGATTTATGATCCTATTTGATAACACTTATTCCTATAAATCATGATATAAATAAAAACATAAGATAAATAAAAAACTAGAAAGGAAAAATATGATAGAACAAGGTTTAGACCACCTGTGTGGGAGCTAGGTTTTTATTGCCCATAGTGTGGAAGTTGTATTGCTTTAACCCCAATCTAAACATGGGTGGGGTTTCTTTCTTAGAAACCACCAAAAATAATTTCTAAAAACATCCATTCATATATTATAAGAGTGATAACTTGAAAATAAAATAAAAATAACCCCAACCCTAAGAAGAGATAAATGAGAAAATTTTAGGTACAATGGGGGAGGGAAAGGAATATAGGGTTGATTACTTTTTTGGTCATATGTAGGATTTATTTCTATTGGAGGTTAAGTTAGTATAATATGAAGTGGAATCTATTCTTATTCTGGTTTAGAAAATTATTCAAAAAAAATTCTTTTTCTTCACTATCATCCTCAAATACATTGGTGTACAACTTGACTGGTTCTTCCATTCTCTCCTAAGCACATTAAACTTCTTTATCTTCTTCATATAGTGCCTAAATTACTGGTAATAAATCTAAAAAATCATAATAAGGTAGATTAATTTTCAATTCTAAATTAATAATATTTTAATTAAAAGAATTCTGAGAAATTAAATCTCCCTCAAAAGTTTTAGCTTCAGACTCTTTTATCTTTAGTAGGGTAGTTTTTCATTCATTTGTTACAGAGGGAATTGGATTTTCAAGTAAGGATTAAAACTAAAAAAATTCTTCTTGAAATTTAGGTGGAATATTTATTGTATTCTATTTGTATTTTCTTTGTTTTCATTTCATCCATTGTACATTACCTTCTACAACTTTAGCAGCCAACAATGCTACCAATTTACTTGCCTTTTCAAGAACATTGAAATTATATTGAATATTTCATGAAACTTAACCCATTTTAATCATAAATTTCTCTTCCCTACTATAAAATTCAGTAATAAGAAACTCATATGAAAAATCACTAAATTAATCCATGACCTAAAGAAACAATTATATACAATGAGCCATTTTTTAAAATTTTGAAATAATTGGTTTTTTGGTTTTTTATGAAAAAAAATGTGTGTAAGATCATTGTATACCATTAAATGGTTCCAAATCAGAAATTAGTGTTTATTCATGTTACCTCCATAAACATTTTATTTACATAATTTTTCAAGATAGGATCACACCTAAGGTCTATCTCTTGAGGAGGTCGTTAATAGCACATTATCTTCCTATTGTAACTATTATATTCTAACTAATATAAAACTAATAAACTAATATATATGGGGGTATTTAAAATGAATAAAAGAAATATATATATATATATATATATGAAAATAGAAAAAATAATGAAAAATAATAATAACAAAAATAAGTCAGTGGAATAAAATTGTTGTTCCGGGGGGGTCGTAGGGATGTTATCATTGTTATTCAAAAATATATTCACATGTAGGAGTAATCTATTCCACATAAATACCTAAGGAAAACTCCACATCTTGAATGACTCAGATATCAATGAGAAGGAATATGAGTGCATAAGGAGGAAGACAACAGTAGTAGAGAAAGTAGGGATACTTCTCACCATAATAATTTTAACTGAAAATAAAAAATTTTAATAAAATATGAAAAATCATGAAATAATAATAAATTCAATACCACCACTTCCCCCCTTTGAACAACAGTGAGGGTTGGCTCTCTAAAAACATGGGGATAAAAGAATTGTAGTGGGAGAAATACAAAAATTTAATCAAATTAAAGGGATAGAATAAGAATAGTGATACACTAATATAAATTGAAAATATTGATAACTAATAAAAAAATCCTTCACATTCCCCCCAATAAATTGGATATCATTTTTAATGGAAGATGGCGTATATATTTATAAGGAAAAGGGGTGAATAATGTTCACTCAAAATTTGACCTCTAAAATTATTAAATTGGATTACCCATTAAATTGTAGAATTGTGAAATTGTGTCCTAATTAAAGTTTGTAATATCTCTCTTACTATTAGTTCCTCAAATTTATCCTTTATTTTCCATAGTATGAAGGAGTTTCTTCCTCTTTATTGAGGAAAATTAATTTTCCCAGTTAGACTCTTTGTATTCCCAAAATCTGCTTTCCCAAGAATTTATGGCCTTCAAATATGTTGAATCATGCATGGTTACCTTTTCAAAGATTTTCAATAAT